>CM060834.1:23905000-24535000 GCA_030762175.1 Metallyticus violacea
TTGAATCCCTCAAATTTCACTAACTTTAAACAACTTATTTGGACATGTTTTAAAGGCTTATGCCTTCATCAACATGGATTTATCATCAGTTTTCCAGCATGGTATTTGTCTCTGTTGCTCTGATGGATTTGGAGATGAGATCATTATTACTCAGAAGATTAAAATCAACCAATTTTTTTTTATTTTTGTATGAATAAATTCCTTTATACGGTTTATTATACAGGTTTCTGGATAGTATTAAGAAGGTTTGAATCATTTAGCAATTCATGATTTTCAGATACAAAATGACGAGCTATTTCTGATTTCTCAGTATGTTTATATTTTACATTATAGCATGTAAAATATTGACTGATATGGGGACAGAGAAAAATAAAATGATAGGGGAATACTTAGGAAAAGTAAGAGGGAAATGGATTAAAATAGTTAAGAAGGATGAGAGAATTGGGGTATGATTGATAAAATAGTGTTAACAAGGGAAATACAAGAGGTGTGAGGTTTCTTTATGCAGATAGTCTACAGGTTGTGTGTACAGATATTAGATTTATTAATGTTATAATGTAGGTTAATGTATTTGACATTTCTTACATGTTCCTTGAAACGTAAAGTACCGTTCTTTTGGTTTTGCCTACATAAGTATTTTTTGTTGCTTTAGGAATTAAAAAATCTTGTGAACATAAAAGATAATTATATGATGAGCTTAAGTTCAGCGAAAACACTAAAAGGTGCATTTCAAATGGTGCTGAAATTATTAAAAAACAGCAAAAGATCTCCATCATCAAAAACTTATTAGTCACTCAAAAAACAAAATAAAGACTACTTGGAATGTATTAAAAGAAGAAACAGTTAAAAGTCTGCAAGAAGAAGACAATAATTTTAAGAACAATCAAGAGATATTGTAACACATGTGTTCATGATTACTTTCTTAATGTAACAAAAAGATTTCATTTATACTCTGGTGATTAAGAAGTTTAAAATCATTTCTCAATCTGAATTCAAACCAAGTACTACTACCACTCCATTGGAAATTAGAAATATCATCAGTTCCAGCTATGATGAGATTAACAGCAAAGTCTTAAAAGCCTGTGCAAAGAAAACTAGTATCGCCCCTTAGTCATTTGTGTGATGAGTTTTTAAAAGCTAATGTGTTTCCCGGCTAAAATGTTCAGCATCCTCTGTTCAAAAAGATAGATAAGAAAAATAACTCTAATTATAATCCATAGCTATTTCACCTACATTTTCTAAGGTCTTTGAGAAAGTAATATACAACAGGATTTGCCATTATCTTGAAAGTAACAATGTTCTAGTTAATACAGAGTTTGGTTATATGAAGGGAATCTCAACAGAAAATGCAATCTTTAAAATCATTAATGAAATTTTAACTGCATTCAATAAAAGAGTACATGTAAGAGGAATATTTTGTGATTTAGCAAAAGCTTTCAATTGTGTCAATCATAAAATTCTTATAATAAATTAGCTTTCTATGGTATAAAAAAACCAATATTTAAAATGATTTATATCCTGCATTGACAAAAGGAAACAAAAAGTAGATAGATATAAACTGCTCCTTTAAAAATGAAACAATAGATTAGAGTGAAGTGCCTCAGGTACCCTCTTCTTTTTCTGATGTATATAAATGATTTCTTATCTATCCAAGATGAAGGTAACAATGTTCTTTTTGCAGATGTCACGAGTATATGGATAAATGAAAATAACTTTAATAATTGTGTCATTAAATTAAAGCTAATTCTGAGCTCCTTATGTATATGGTTCAAAACAAATTGTTTCGAAATCTAGATAAACAAATGTTAGAAATTCATCACTTACAGACCTTCAAATCCCCTATTACAGATAGGAAACTCTAACAGTGTACTTCTACAAACCAAGATACTAAATCCCTTGGTATAAGAATTTATAACCATCTAAATTGTAAAGACCATATTTTCTCACACCTAAACTTTAAAATGCAATATGCACATTATTAACTTTGAAGTCAATTAAAACTTAAAAATTAGTTTATTATGCCTATTACAACTGAATAATGAAATATGGTCTCAGATTTTGGGAAAATTCAGTTCCAAGTACACATATTTTCCTATTACAGAAAAAAGACCAATAATCTCTGGTGCATTGAAAGTAACTTTAACTCCGTATTACAAAAAAAAAGTAATACCAATAATCTCCCTGGTACCACATTGCTGACATTCATGTAGAAACCTCTTTAGGTAATTAAAAATTCTAAATCTTCCATGTGAATATATATTATTCCTTGATGAACTTTTATATAAAACCAAAATATTTAGGGCAAGAATATTAGACAAAAAGTAAATCTACACAGACTAGTTTCAACACTGTCTTGCCATAAAAAAGGAGTTTATTATGAATGCATATTAATACAAAATGCTCTTCCCCTTAGCCCAAAAGTCTTAATAAACTATGTAAATCCTTCAAATCTGCTCCTAAAAATACCTGTGTAAAACAACTATTGATTTTATATCAATGTATATATAAGAATGTGTATGTAACCAAGTATGCTGCTGATGAACCGGAGACTGGGAACTGAAGCAAACAAAGTGGAAAATTTTGTACTTTGTTTATCTAGAATTTAGGTTTAGATGTTAGCATAAATGCACTATTGTTTCAACAATTGTAATTGTGAGGGGTCATATCTTAAGATAGATGCAGGCCCTGTTGTAGTTAGTTTTTTTAATTTTTCTTAGCATTTTATAAATTTCAAATTTCATTATAGTAGATGTTTGAGAAATAAAAGAATTAGTAGTTTGTAGAGACTGTAGCTCTATGGTATAGGTAGAGCAACTGAAATATTTCATTTTAGTCCCCTGGGTTGGGTCGGAGCCTAGTCCCCTGAAATTCCAGTAGGCTACTGCTGATGAACCAGGGACAGGGGTCTAATGCAGTCAAGGTGGAAATTTTGTACTTTATTTAATTATTTAGAATTTAGATAACGGTTTAGTATAAAATCATCACTGCATTAAAATTGCTGTAATTGCGAGGAGGTACACCTAAAATGGCATTGGCCAGATAAGTGGAGACCCCTTGTAGTTTGTATTTTTCTTAGCACTTTCAATAAATTTCAATGTAAGTATGTGTGTTTACATATACTATTTCTTTATATGCAGAAGAATAATAATCTATTACAATCATAGCAAATAACATTTTATGTTCATAAGTCTTTATGACTTTCAAGAACTCATTGAATGCTCTAGGAACTAAACTGAATAAATGATTTCATAAATGCCTGATTTTGCAGAGAAAATTTTGGCCTTTGTGTTGGTTTTTAGATGGTTCTTTAAGCTATAGTTGTTTCCTAGGTCCAAAATAATATTCCAATCTTTAAATATTTGTTGAAAATTTTTGTGTGTCTATGAAAAGGAATATAAATTTCTTGTACACATGATCACGTTTGTAGCTGCTCAGGGTGGCAATATCCTGTGTTTTTTAATTTTTCTATTAGGTATTCCGATTATATTTGGTTTTGCTTATGTGAATACAAGGCTATTAATTAGTGCAAGTTTGTGTAGTTTTGGATTATAGTTGCTGTTCAAAATGTAATTATCTATGTGGGTATTTTTTTCTGCATATGCCATACTTCAGTGTGCTGTAGCTTTTAATGATTTTAATATCCAGAAGAGAATATTCTTGGTTTCTGTATCCATTGTGAGCTTTACTAATTGTATTGTAGGTTAAATAATTTGAATGTATCTTTTTCCAAATTTTTGTTGTTGCAAAAAAGCGATCTATACAACAATATCTGTAAAAAATTCGGAAAGTGGATTACCCAATGGCCAAACAATTTTTTTGAGAATTAAACTTGCCTCTAAATGGAAAGCAAGTATGATTGATCAGATGTTTAAGAATATAAAGTATTCTTTTATTATTTCTCCTTGTAGAAATACTGATTTTTTTTTTTGAATAATGAGCAAATTTTTTGGGGGGGGGGGTGCTAGGGAATTTTAGATAAAAAATCATGAATTCCAAAATGAACCGAAACTTCTTAAAGTTATCCAGGAAACTAGAATTAACTGTATGGGAGAATTTATTCTTAAAAAAAAAATAAGAAAATCTGATTAATTTTGATCTTCCTAACAACAATCACCTCATTTCCAATTTCATGAGATCTACAGAGGCATCTGCATGCCATGGTGAAAAACTGACAGTGAATGCTTGCTGATGATGAAGGAAACAGCCTTTGAAACATGTCTAAGTAAGCTGGAAAAACTTATTCAAATGAACTATTATCAAAATTGTTTATGTATTGTTATATTTCACAGTAAAAATTCCCATCACTCAAAACCTATCACTTTATTTACCTAGAATTCAACTTTTAAGCTTGGAAAGCTTCTGATAACAGCTTTTAGCCAAGCAAGAAAATTTGAATGTGGATGCCTTGCATATGTTTTTGGCTAAGATTGGCACTCCAATGATGGATTTGATAGAAAAAATTGATTAATGCTTGGTGAATCTGATTATTTTCTTGTACTTCAGTATTATGTAATTAATTATAGCTACTACTGTACACAGCAACTGAAAGGCATCATTTTAAAAAACAAAATAAAACATTGCTACTCTTTAGTACTAAAATGATTCTTTCAAATCTGCTGTCAATAGAGGTCATCAGCCAGCTTACTCTCCAGTTTTGATATCCCTGGTCACATGCCTTTCCCCCCACCTCAGTTCCACCCTAAAATAGCACTCCCCTCTACCTTGCTGGCACATGTAAAGAACAGTTAATATGTAGAATGGCCAGTTCCAACTCAGCTTGCTAGGTGATATTAATAGCCTTACTACTCGTATCTTACAAAATCCCCACTCTCTTAAATGTTTGAATTCCTACAGATTTACTTTATTTCTTCTTCACTAACAGACAAATTTATATGTATACATATATAAAAGTGAATTACAATTTATCCTTAATCTCTTACTTCTTCCTCTAAAGCTTCAGCTAAAAAATATGGGAATTTTTTAATATTACTTTTTTAAATGGATCATACTCTACATTGAACCCGTTAAAAATCTTTTTATGGTTTTTACCATCCATGATATTATTATGATCAAAGACTTTGTTAACCACACAATTCAACATTGTTTTTCTTTGGACTCCTATTATCTCATTTTTTTAAACAAATATTTGAGTAGAATGAAGGTCATGGCATGTTACTACCAAAAAAACAAATGCATTTTGCAAATTCCTTCAATTTTTAAAATTTCTTAATATGAAATCTTAAGTACAAAATGCTAGCTGATTTGTACAACTATACACTAAGGTAAAACATCATTTGTTGGTCTTTGTACTCTGAATAAATTCAGAGATCTACTCAATGCTGCTAACATTAAGTGTTCCTACTGTGTCTTTGTTTCTTAATGAACAAGCCAATAAAAGCTATCAGCTAATGTATCTAAAGCAAGATTAACATAAATATGACAGCCTTATTGCACATAAAGATTAAGTTAGAAGAGCATGAGCACTACTTCCTTGAAAAGGTTTAAGGAATAAATAAAACTCTGCATGAAACCTAGGCCTGCTAACGGGAAGCACATTGCCATTTGATCCATTGGTGGGTTAAATAAATTCAAAATCTACTCAATGTACTAACATTATGTGTTCCTGTTGTGTCTTTGTTTCTTAATGAACAAGCCGATAAAAACTGTCAGCAAATGTATCTAAAACAAGATTAACATAATATTGCACATAAAGAATAAGTTAGAAGAGCATAAGCACCGCTTCCTTGGAAAGGTTTTAAGGGACAAACAAAATACTGCGTGAAACCTGCTAAATGGGGAGTACATTGCTATTGGATCCATTGGTGGGTCATATAAATTCAGAGATCTAATCAATGCTGCTAACATTAAGTGTTCCAACTGTGCCTTTGTTTCTTAATGAACAAGTCAATAAAAGCTGTCAGCAAATGTATCTAAAAACAGATAACACAAATGTGACAGCTCTATTGCACTTAAAGGATAAGTTAAAAGAGCATGAGCACTACTTCCTTGAAAACGTTTAAGAGACTGACAAAATATAAGAGACATTTCTTCAATCAGTGGATTCCTAGTATTTGTGTATTGAGTGCTTGTCTGTTTTTGCAATCCAGGCATCTACAAGAAATGTAAAAATTTGCAAGAAAATATCCAAACTGATTAAATTTTGACATTACTGAGAAGAAATACTTTCCACAGGTAACAATATAATTCTAGGCTAAACGTATTTCTGAAATGAAAAGCCTCTGTATTATTTCCACTATCATGCCAAGTGTAACTTGGCTGTTTAGTTCTAAATCCTCCAAGACACCTGTGCTATTCCAAAATTACACCTAATTGTACAGAACACAAAAGATATCACAGAGTGTGATTATAATGAGAGCAAACCACTGTTCTGCTGGAAATTTGGAGGTTAGGTACCTTAACATTAAGAACTGCTTAAATGCCTTTATTCTCCACAATCTACAAGTATTATTTTTTTTTTTTTAACTAAGCCTGCAGCAAAACCAAATTAAGCTATAAAAAGATCCTCCTCCCTATTATGTGAAACCAAGCTGTCCTAAACTTCTTTCACCGATGAATGATGTATTAAGCAGCAAAGGCTGAGGGGGGAAAAGCAACCTATGTTTAATTTATGCATTCCAATGGCAGTAATGGGATGTTTGACATATTGACAACGATTATATTTAACCCCCCTAGTTCATCCACTAGGCTGAAAGTTATTTAAAGGAATATTTCTCACCTTTTTTCCGCCGTTTGTCCTTACGTTTTCTTGGTTGAACATCACCCGACATTTTTAGCGGATATAGGCCCGCAACGCGAGGACTGTCCTTAAATAAAAAGGAATTATTCTCCCCTTCAATTTTAACCCGTCATTTGTCTTGTCGTGTGTCTTTAACCATGCAGCAACATGTTCCCGGCTGATACCAGGCTACACCAAGCAATAAATGCTATTAAATTTCTTTTCCAGGAATAGAAATTTTGTAAGTCAAAATAAGGTACCATGTGTCATTTGCATGTGATTAATTACAGACAGAAATAATTATTGAAATACATTCGCAGTATTTAATTATATTCTAAATGAATCCAAACTAATCACCTACACTTGGCAGTAACCGGAAGTTTTGATAATTTTTATTTTATTGTTGAAATAATATTCAATTGGATATGTTAGCATCATTAAACAAGGGGTGAAAGTTTGCGAAATTATTTATAAGCGGAAATTTAAAAAATGGCAGTGTGTATTAGGATTAACTTAGTTAATTAATATTTTTTTGCGGGAGCGCTTTGTGTATTGTTATTGCAATGTAACCAACATTGCGATGACTGTTTTTATTAGCAATATGCATTCTGGATCATTTGGCAGTTAAAATATCAAATTAAAAGTAAAAATAATGAAGCTTATTAATTTTTATATTTTTTAATTAGATAAAGCCCATGAAATCACGCAATAAATGCAGCAGTACATATTATTAGTGTTGGTCACACTGGTGACAAAGGTATGGAGCAATGTTGATTGATGCTTGTGGTTGGTTGGTAATAGAACGGTGTCAGGTGTTATTGTGCTGGTTGAAAATGGTTGTTCAGTAGCGCAGTAGTTCGTAAGAATACGCTGCACCATACTGGCAGATATGCGTTTTGAGGAAGAGCAGGAGCAGAAGTGAGGGCCGAATGACATGGGAATTTGCACGCGGCGGCATTTTCTGTTGACAATATGTGTATTACAACTCGTAAGTATATTTTGAATTTGTATACCACCTGTAACCTATAATATGAATTATTTACCTTTTAATTTTAATTAGTTTATGTTCAGCCTATGCTGCTAAAGAGTATTGTCGACATGAGAAGAAGGATTTTGGGCGTTTTTTGAATTAATATTTTCAGCAAATTATACTCCCAAATTACTCAACAAGTCAGCAACAGGTGAAATTCAGCAAAGAATGAAAAACGAACATACAGGAATTATTTTGCAAGCAAAATTCGAATAGGGGTGTAAAATTACTTCTTAAAAGGAAAGAGTGGCAACTTTTATACATAGGTATGTCACGGAAAGATATAAGTGATAACGATGTTCGAAAGACCTTAGGAGTCGGTCCTTGTGAAATAGTGGCAATTATACTTGCCTCCCAAACCCAAGATCGTGGGTTCAATCCCGGCCAGGATCGATGGATTTTTTCGGGCGTAAAAATCCTAAGTATGGCTTCCTTCGGAAGGGAAGTTAAGCTATGGATCCCGCTTCGTAGATTTACGGCACGAAAAAGTACCTGAGGACACATTTAGGCGTACACGTTCAAAATATCAAGTTTTTTTCTGAGTATGTCAAAGCTGGTTCTGTAGCATTTTTTTATTCTCACAGTGGCAAAATCGAATGTTGGATAACATAAGCCTAAGGACTAGAGGTAATTTAGACATTATTGAGCCGTTTTATATGTAACACAGATAAATGCCTGCATATAAAATTGTGTGCATGGCAGTAAAGTTGCTGTCTGTTCAACCGTTTACTAATTGTAAATATTTGTACTCGGAAAAAGCTCCTGTGTTGCAATAATACTTTTATGTAAACTGAGTCTTCCCGGCTGTAAAGCCATGGTGTGACCATGATCCAACTGGATTCTTCTCCATTATCTTCCCAAATATTTTGTCCACCTCATCAAGCACACCACTGATCATGCCCACCGCAATTGTGGGCGAAACAGTTTGGGAAAATGAAGGAGAAGAATTCCATTGGACCAAGCCTTACAGCTCGGAACACTTAGTTTGCATAGTTAACACTAGCATTTGGAGCAGTTTATTTCTGGCAATAAATATGATTGACTGCTTTCTTATTACCTTGAAGGTGACGAAAAAATAGTACAGTTTTTAAAACTATAAAAAATATAAGAGATTTTGTATTTTTCTCTAGACATTTTAGTATGGTAAATGGGGCTCAGTAAGTGACAAAGATTGGTGAAAAAGCTCGCAGATAATTGCTTAATTATGCTTCAGGATGGGTAGCTGAAATTTACTTTCCAGTAGAAGTGACAAAGATTGATGAAAGAGCTTGCAGATAATTGTTTAACAATGCATAAAATGGGTCACTGAAATTTACTTTCCAGTAGTCAGGGCTGAGTTCTTGATGGGTATTAGAACAAATCAATGGTGAAGTTTTTTATTGCTGTATTTATCCAATGCTAAGTAACAGGTGTCAATAGACTAATTTGTTGAATCATTATTTTATTTTATGCATTACCCTAAATTATAAGTTAGCATAGGACATTAACAGCAAGATAAAAACAAAGTTCCAGCAATTACAATTTCAGAATATAATTTCCTTTTCTTGTCTAAGAAATAAGAGTTCAAAAAACAGATAATGATACTAGTGCAAGTGTATAAAGAAAATGAACTTAACAATTGTCAAATGTCACTAAAAGAAAATTTGAATAACTCTGCAAATGGTTGAAAGCAAACAAGTTATCATTAAAATAATGTGAAACCAAATGTATTCAAATCAGTACAAAGCAAAAGATTGTTCCAAAACTAATCATTAAATTTATATAGTACGTTTCTGGGATTGGATGTTCCAAAACTAATCATTAAATTTATATAGTACGTTTCTGGGATTGGAGGCTGATGAAGAACTCAATAGGAAGAATGAATGAATTTATTTCTTCCAAGTCCAAATTTATGTGGAATAAAATATTTTTAATATGTAAACAGAACCTATTTCATACTATTTGAATAAACAAGTAAACATCTTGTGAAGCTTGCCATGAGTGTACTCTTCTTAGTATTGCCCAGGTAGAGAAGGATTACTGCACACCCGAACAAGTAAACATTAAAAGAAAAATAAACAATTTACACTTTCATATGTTCTATTACTGCTGGGGGGAGAGGGGGGGGGGCAGGCAGAGCCTTTGGCAAATCTAGAAGGCTCTATCTCCAATTTTGACTAAAATTAGATTTCTGCCTTGGGAAATGCTGAAAACAAGAATCTCCTTCTTTCTCTATCTTCTAAACCACCCTTAACCATTCAACTTTTTAACCTGCATATGCTATGCATAGTTGCTACACTATACTACATTAAGTTCCAATAAGCTCAAACACTGTGGTTTTCAAGCTATGGGAACTTCCACATTTCTAACTTACTATTTAAAGATAATTCTGACTCTCTTCTTAAGAAAGTCTACTAATTTTCTGCAACCATTTATTTCTAACTTGTCCGAAATAGTTTCCTATACCATTCATATTTTTTAATTACTTCACATTCATCATCATTTTGCCTATTATATCCCTTTGTAAATTGGCCCATTTCTTGAATCCTGATCTCTCCCTAAGAATTTGTTTCTTTTTTTTCTAAAATAATGTGCCAATTATTTTTTAATTCAACATATTTAACTTTTTTTTTCATATGCCCCCTTCCTTATAGTCCCCAACATTTAGAAGAAGTTATAAAAATCAAAATTCTGAAGCTTGGTTCAGTGTGTTTCACCATAAGAACTCTAAGCAATCTGTTACACCTGAAAATATGAACTGTGTACTTTGCTTAATTTTGTTCTGTAGTAAAATATAGGATAATGTTATAATTTAGTAAGAAATTGTTTGCTGTGCAGAAGAGCTCTCTATTTTCTATGTTTTGTCAGAACTCAGCATTAATGCAGATCCTTCTTTGCGAACATTCTCATTATAACACACACGCGCACGCGCGCACACGCATGCACAACAGTAAAACACAGTGTGTGTGTTAATGAATTGCATCGAATAATTTCAGAGATTGTAGAGAGATAAGCAATTTGAGATAGGGAATGCATTATGAGCCTGTTAAAATTTCAAGGTTATGGCATTAAGTTTCTAAAGGACCATTATGTCAATGACTGCTAGTGTCACTGAAAGTTTTGCGAATAAAAGTAAAGAAAATTTTTAAAAAAGTGATCTGATCATTGCATTTTTCCTGTGTTCTGTATTACATTATGCCTCATCTCACCATTTTGTAAATGCTGAAAGTAAAGTTTTTTTTATAGGGTGCAAATACATTCTTCATATGCAGCCACTGTGGCTTCAGGTGAATCAAATTGTTGACCACAAATTTTTTCTTTTATTTTGGGGAATAGAAAAAAGTAGTGTGGGGCCAGATCTGGACTGTACGGAGGATTCGAAAATTATTTGACTTCTGGCTTCTGCAGAAGTTGGGTTGTTCCAGGCAATATGGGCAGAGACATGGTGCAACAGGTTTCTATGCAGCTCAGGTTTAGGATGCTTCAGTCTTAGTTGAAGAGTCAGGGCAGGCATTTTGTGGTGTACCATCTTTTGTCCCTCAATAGGAACTGTCACAGCCACTAGCCAAGAAAATAGATTGGATCTTCATCTGGCAATATTTCTCATTCACCACATTTTTATTGGGGGATCCTCTCCCGGGAAGACCAGACCGATGTTTGTTGCTTAGTTTCTGTGTCGTATTGTATAAGCTTTCATCACCTGTTATGCTAAAACTGTTTTTTTATTTTCCTATATTACATTTTTCCAACATTTTCTGGCACCAATTCACATATACTCCTTTTTTGCTCATCTGTGAAATAGTTGGGAGTTCCAATGACTGTAGATCTTTCTGAAATTAAATTTTTCATACAAGGATTGCCAGTTCAATATTTGGGGCTTCTTGTATCTGATATGTACAGTGATGATTTTCCCACAATATATGCCCTGCTTTCATCACATTTTCATCTGTTTTTGCTGAGGTCTTCATCTTTGAGGGAATCCCTCCCTATCATAAAATCTGAAAACCAGCAATAAATAGCGGAAAAAATTGGCAAATGCAGGATGCCGTTTTTCAGGGATTCTCTCTCCCCTAAACCAATTTTAAAGTCAATGGAGAAATGCTCTTGCTTCAGATCCATCCTAGTATCTGGCACCTATACACAGAAGTGCTGACATCAAATGCTGGAGCGTGCTCAGACTTGCAAATGTTCTATCTTAAACGAGGCAAACTTGTACTGGCCTGTCACAATTCTTTGTCCATTCTTGAAACTTTCAGATTGATCCTCATGATGAAGCTACCTTTAAACTAATGTGACACTATAATAAATGGAAGTTTTGGAGCACATCTCTTTTGGCATGATACATGCATCTTGTTAAAGTAGATCATTGTTACGTAGGTTGAGGCTTGTTGATTTATGTTTTAGTGTTATTTTTACATGTTATTAATATAGCATACTTCATAAAATTGAAAAAAAAATTATTTCATAGGATCTGAACCTACAATTTTCACAATCACAGTATCACATTGTTAGGCCACACACTCAGAAGGATGGGTTCCTCTAGACTAAGCTACAGAACATCATAAATCAGTTAATCATTGTTCAGTGCTGTAATGTAACACAATTTGTCCAAGATTACACAGATTTTTATAGCGCTAAATCTTAAAATTGCTGATGATGAGATATTGAAAATAGAGATTTCTTGTGCTTGTGAAACAGAAAAACTTTTTAAAACAAATCTTATTTCATCAATACTGTAACAATAGAGCAACAATAAATTTCAAATTTGGACTGAGTATATCACAGCTTTATTCTGTAAAGGAACATATGAATGACAATATTATACTGCACACATATCAATGTATATGTAAACATGTATATAATAAAATTTGTATGATTAAGTGGCTTGTCTGTTTGAGTTGTTCTAGAGTTTTTTTTTTATTGTAATTATTTAGATGCAGACAAATTTTTGTAAATATAGATTGAAAGCTACTGTGGTAATTGTATGTGACAAGTTCTGTGTTCATAGGTCTCTGTGATTGCTCCATGAACTCACTGAATGCTCCAGGAACTAACTACTAATTAAATATCTAACAAAAGAAAAAAAAACTTTTTTTCTTTAAAAAGAAAGAAAAAAACCTCTAGCAAAATCACTTTATTTACCATTATTTGACATCCTTTATACAACTTGGGATGTCATTCCAGGAGGTTTTTATTATACGCTAAAGTGTCTTTTCTCAGTTAGGGCATATATTTTGCATCTGGCAATTCAGTTCTTAGGAAGTAATAATAAATCAGTAGGGTTGAGATCAGGAGACTGAGATGTCTGCTGCATAATTGTCAGTTCCCTTCACTCTGCTGGTTCTCTAGATGTTTTCGGTACAACTTGGAGGTGTGTTTCTGATCATGATCTTGTTGAAAGATAAATCTCCAGCCTATCAAATGCTTACCAAATGGAACTGCAACCTGCATAAAAGATTTAGTATATATTTTTATCTAGTATCCATTTAATATTGTGCAGAGTGCCATCAGACTGAATGTAATAACCCCACACTATTACAGAACCTCCTCCATGTTTCATTGTTGGTGTTATACATTCTGAATGCATTTGTTCAGTAGATATCTTATTCCATTGTTTGCTCCTATAAACCTTAAATGTGGATTCATTAGTCCAAAGCAGCTATCCCTATTACATCAGTAGTTCAACTTTTCTATTTCAAATCCCAATGAATTTGTTTTTATTTACTTTCCTGAGGAGGGGTTTCTTCACAGATAGCCTATCTAACACATTGGTTGCCCATAGTCTTCCCTTTGCATGCTTACTGATACCCCTTATGACTTAAATTTTAAGTTCAGCTTTAATTGTTAGTAAAGTTTACCACTTCTTTTTCTGTCAGCATTTGCCTATTTCCTTTAATCTCTTTATTTCATCAGCAGCTGCTGCCCTAGGAATCTTCAAATTCTTTTTATACCTGGATATCTTAATTTTGAATGGTGTTCACTGCTGAGCATTTATCAATATTCAGCATTTGCTTATAATCCATTTCCTAAAATTAAATAAATTTAGCTTATTTTGTAAAATTAATAAAAATTACTTTAAAAAAACAGGGATTTTCCTTTGCTGCCATAAAGAATGTAATGATTTAAAGCAAGCCTATTCACTCATCGTTTTATGAATGGAGGAAGCACTGAATTAAAAAGATGCTCTTAGAAGATAAACAGTAGTCCAAAACACAATACAAAACTTATTACACAAACTCCACATTCTGCACATCTAGACAAATCACTATACAATGCACTATTGATAAGGACCAGATAGAGTATGGGGGTATGTTTATGATGCTGACACATGTTTATGACCAAATAAGAAGTATAGACTTGTTATCACTGTAAATAAAGACTCATTCAAGCTAAACACTGAACTGAATATTTTGACAGTGTATCTGGAAACCTTTGACCAACAGTGTATTTTATATTGCCCATTGTTATTCTTGTTATGGTATATCTCCTCTGTAAATTGTTAATTTTTGCAGTACCATATCCTTATATGGTTGGATGCAATAAATGAAATGAAACAATGTTTTCTTTCTCTTATAGAGTTTAATGTTTTTTTGATGAGCATTTGTTATTTCTTTAAAGTATAGCATTAGTAGTCATGTTTTGTCAACTACATCATGCAATATGTATATTAAATATGTCAAGAAAAATCAACTGCAACTACCAAATGGTATGCATTTGTGCTATCAAGAGATAAAATAGCTTTTAAAACTATACGCAAATTGTATTCCATAGAATTCCTCCATCTTAACTTTATGCTATATGATACTTGCCTATTATTGACTGAATCAGAGATTTTTGAAAATGGTTCGAGTTAGGCATAGAGAAAGAGATTGAATGTAGCATTGGTCATCTAATTCTTAGAGCATACTGTTCTTAATTAATTGGTAGTCTAATATGTTAGTAAAGAAAGAAAAAAAATTGTTTACAAATTTTTCTACAGAAAAATAAGCCTTGTTAAATAGGTATGCTGTAAGAGTAAATTTCTATTTTTGTCCATCACTGAATAATAAAGGTTTGAATTATTTATTCACAATAATCTCTGTTTTGGTAGCAAGATAAAATTAGCAATGGGCCTATGAAGTTTCCCACCCCCCCCTCTCTCTCTCTTTCCCCTGCTATTGACATTGTATTTGCATATTTTTCCAAAAATATTTTTGATGTTTAATATAAAAGCTCATAATATAAAGCATATACATTAGGAAATGTCAAAATATTATTTTTTTGAGACAGGCTCTTACATGCAGTTCTGTTGTCAGCATCAATAATTTTGAATTGCCCTTTTTCATATGTAGTGTAAAAACTCACTTGTTTTCAGTGGATTTACCCCAAAATATTAATCATATTTTATAATTGGATAGAAATAAGCATAATAAATTTTAAGTATAAATCTAGAGCTGAAATGATAGCAATCCAGAGCATAGATAGCAGATGCATCAAGTTTTGGGATAATATATTCAACATATATTTTCGCATTTACATATTTCTCAACTTGGAGACCTAGAAAATTTATATCTTCCAGCTGTTCAAATAGTTAGCAATTTATTTCTACATATAAATGGGAATCTGGTGAGTTATGCATTATAAATTTTATAATCTTTGTTTTATAAATATTTAATAATAGTTTGTTGGCTTTAAACCAGTCACATATATATTTGAGTATGTAATTCAATTTAAGTGTTAGATGATTAACCTTTTTGCTGGTAACCAATTGTGTCATTGGGAAAGTGGCATATATAGTTTTAATGCTAATGGCAGGTCGGTAATGTAAATTGAAAAGAATGTACCCAGGATTGATCCTCACAGAATTGGGTTTCCAATGAGTATTTCACTTCAATGAATAAAACTCACTGAAGCTGTCCATTGAATGTGTTTCTTTATATTGCATCTTTTCCCTTCTCTTGGTTTAGAAAGTATCTCTGGAATTCACAAGACATTAACTGCGCCCTTTGCCAAAAAATTAACAAGTTCTTTTAACTAATTAAAAAGAAAAGGTTTTCATGATGTCCCTATTAAGCCCCATATGGCAGCAACAAAAAAATGTCCCCACATTTTTTTATTCTGCCTATTTCATAGTTGATTGTAGTTCTTAATTTAAATAGAAATTCTCCTATCTTGAAATCTGTGAATAGACTTTTAAATCTTTTCTTAAATACCAGTTCTTATAATCCTTAAAAAAACCACATGTGTGCACCCACCCACCCTGAAAAAAAAGATCCAAAGTTCAGTTGTCGAGGATTTAAACTTAATGTGGCCTCTGGTATTGTTTACCTGAAAGTGTTTTTATTGTGTTGTATTAATCATAGCATTAAGTGTGTGTAAACTCTTTAAGAAGTGCTTGTTCTGACTGCTACAGTCTCAAGGTCTCATTCAGGTCATGGGAGAGTTCACACAGTAATTATGCAACTAAGTTTTCAAGGTTAATTGCTAGAAAATTCTCACACTGTTTTTGTTAGTATGTAAACCCTTTCTGTCAAAAGCAGCCTTAACATAAATGTTTGGACTATTGAAATTACTATTGTAATTTCAAACTTAACTCTAAGAAGATTATATTTTTTCCATTTCTACAGAAGTGGAAAACACTGAATTAAAAAATTACTATAATACATCAGTTTGTTTTGTTTTACTACCAAATTACAGATTTCCACAGTGGAACGCCAGGTGTTTGATTTTCTTGGTTACATGTGGGCCCCTATCCTTGCAAACTTCTTCAATATCATATTTGTCATATTTGGTTTCTTTGGAGCATTCCAGTACCGGCCCAAGTACATCATCACGGTAAGCTAAATAGTGACTAAGAAATTATTTTTAGCATCATATGCTCTTTAAAACACAGCATGCCTGTACTTTATACATAAAAGTTACCAGATGTCCCCATAATGCCCCCAAATATATTGTTTTTGTATTTATGTTCTTCAAAATATCAAGTAATAACATAGGAAAAGTCAACAATTTAATGATAATAATGGATGGTAAATAGTATAAAAATAACAGAATTACAAGCATATCAATGATCTATTCTCTCTCTCCCCCTCTTCTCTCTCTTCCCCTCTTCTCTCTCTTCCTGCTCCCTCCCCCATTTTTTTTTAACTTGGATATATGTAATGTGAGTGCTGTAAATTCAAATGTAAGATACACTGTATAACTCAATTTACCTCAAAATTAGTGCATTTTAATTCTCACCAATTCAGTGACCCCCAATTATCCAAAGAAATCAGTCAACACTTATCCTACAGTTGGATTCATATTTCACACTAATTACGTTCACTTGACAGTGACACATTTAAACACTCATCCACTTTGTTCAAGTTTCTGGAATACAACATAATTATACATAGTTGTAATATTACATTTATATTATAGTACTCATAACAGAAGCTCTAATGGTTGCTCTTATTGTCCATAGCAGGTCAAATTTTAAATATAAACATGACTAATGATTGTAAACTTAACATACTTTGGTTTTGCAATCAATAACAGTACTTGTTCATCCCCTTGTTAGAATTAAAGCTAATTTTGCTCCTCCCTCAGCTAACCTGTGAGTTACACTTTTAAGCAGGTTAATAAAGTTGTAATGTAAAAAAATTACATAACCAATGATTTCAATAATAGCCTGTGACAGGTTCATTATATATGCCATTCAGCATTAACAGAAAAGTACCCATGAATATGTGGACTAATTGGCTAAATTAGAAATAGTGACTAAAATCCTTTGTTCTATATTTGGTGATGTCTAAAATGTGAATTGATAATTATTAATGAGAATGGTTTATTTGTTTTACAGTATACTGTTTGGTGTATACTTTGGCTGGGTTGGAACATATTTGTGATATGTTTTTACTTAAGTGTTGGAGTACTGAACAAAGTAAGTCAATAACAGAAAAATATGAATATACACGGTCCAGTTTTATCTTGTTTGTGTTTGACATATTAAAAGCATATCAATCTCAAAATCAACATGTCTCTGTCAATAAGGTGAGAGACAGAATACATGATTTATCAATTAGAATAATTAATTTATCAATATATTTTTCTTGTGAAAATTCATAAAAATGGACTGAGTGACTTTTGATATTTGGAAATCTAATTCAACACTGAAAATACTAAAGTTTACAAATATGAAAAACATTGTATTAAGTTTTATAATATGTTTATATAGTAAATTAAATCAGAATGGGCATTTATGAGTAACTGGAACCCAAAAGGAATAAATAAACAAGCCTTAGTAAAAATGTAGTACATCAGGCTATACTTAACATACAAGTTTGAGTAATCAAGGAAATGCTGCAGTGATCATATTAAAAAATTAACAACAAAAGTTGTTCAATTTTATTTTGTATCTAAGGCCATTGAAGTATGCTAGATGTAAGGTTGTTAGAATATAAATTTCGACTCCAATTTTTCTCATTTTCTTATTATATTTATCTAATACTCTTAATTTCAGTCTAAACAGTGAAGATTTTCAGCTTTATTTGTGGAACAAAAATACAGTTGTATAAGGAAACGTTTATTGACTGTAGACATGCAACATTAATATTTGAGGTATTGCAGAATGTAAAATGTCAGATTAGGTTAAAGTATAATTGATATTTGCTACTGTTTTCTGATTTACCTCATTTTTACATGCTGTAATTACTTTTATTTTTTACATTTGTTTAACCTTGCTGGCTGCCAAAGTTTTAGAGTTGAGAATTGGAATGAATATAGTATAATCACAATTAATTATACTATATGCAGTGCTTATTAACGTATAATTTCACCTATCATTTACCTTTTCAGGATTAGGGAAAGTACCAGAAACACTTGCACCTAGGAATTTTCTAGGGACTGACAGAGGAGGCCAAGATTAAGGCAGCCTCGTAAACAAGAGGTCTGCAGTTCCAATCCTGCTGGGTTTTACCAGTTCTTCATTCATTACTTCTCAAAATTCCTCTCCCAACTTATCATTTCATGTATCATTGGTATCCACTGCATATGATGCCATCATAATAAGAACAAGACACTAAATAATATAAGAACTATGGTTATTTACTTGACTCATATGCAGAACTTGAGTACACAGGTCTCACAATTTTGTTATTTGGTGAATAAATTCTCAAGTATTTTTCCTGTACATCATTCTGAGCAAATTATTATATATACAGGTGCTCTACCATAGTGCATTTATAATATACCTTACAGCCCATTGACTTGGCTAGAGGAAATTTCATCTTCCGTGAAAAAGGTATATATGTCTTCAGTCTCTATTGAGTCGAAATATTTAGAACACTCATTATGGTTTCACTTACATGATTTTCACTTAAGGCTTTCCTCCACATTTTTAAGGTTTGGCACAGATATGTTGATGTATTTTCTATTGTAAACAAAAAACATGTGGAAGATGCACTAAAACTTTTAAACCTGCAAGAGCCTACAATTATGTTTGCTGTCAAAATGCAAACGGATGATATGATGCCGTTTTTGGATCTGAAGATAATAAAATGTAATAATATACTTGAATTTAGCATCTATAGAAAGGACACATACAGACAATTACATCAAAGCCCATAGTTTCAATCCAAGATCACACAAGGAAGCAGAGTTAATTGTTCTAAATATTTTCACTCAGAAGAGATTATTAATGCCTGATTCACTGAGTTCGATTCCAAATTGAATTAATATTGAAAATGCTTTCAGTACTTTACCAATCTTGTGGTGGCTTAGATGTGGGCAGTTGTGCTGTGTGCTTCAGGCCTTGCTCATGTATGGGGAAAAACAAAATAAAGACCTGATATATTGAAGCTTCATCCTGAGTAACCATCCACTCCAGCTTCCTGCCAGGTGATACTTATACAGTGACATCTGTGCATTACTTTATTAATCATTCAACATGCATCCACATACTCTGTATCAACATTCTAACATTAAATCTTCATTGATTAAGCATCATACTTTGCATAAACAGTTGGCATTGCTTTTTGTTGGAGGATTTTCTTTCATCACTGCTTTCTTGATCCACTATTTGCACTCTTGACATAGCTTTACTTACTGTCTGGTCAAATTTTTGGAGACTTAGTTTCAGCTGAAAATATGTTCTTAAGCATTTGTCCAGACAATGACTGGTAACTGTAAGATCCTTCTGTTTGCAGTGCTCACCCATCTTATGGTAGACTTAATTAGATTGGAAAGCCCAGCAATGTATCCTTGTCACAAATAAAAATGTTATGCCATTTGTGATTATCTGTTATTTGCAAATGTTCTCACAGACACTATAGGCTCACACTGATGTTTTCCAGTTTCTGCTGAGTTGTCAGCATGCAGCAGATGAACAGTTGAAATTTGTCAAATCTTAACTGAGGCAGTCCTCTATCACAATGCATTATTGTCTTTTTGTTTTGTAGTGTAAAGTGGTCATAAATCTTGAAATGCAATATTAAAGTTAAAAGAAGGAGTTTAGTGGTGTTGCCAAAAATTTAATGCTTTGTAACTAACATTTTCTTATAGTTGTTCTTAGATGACTACACAGATTATAATCCAGCATCTGGCAACTTGGGGACAAAGCTAGTGCTCAATAACTGGAAAATACTTCTAAAGGTTATTTAAAGGCATATTGTACAAATGCTTTTTCCATGTACAAATTGAGCATATTTCTTGTGCATTTTTAAAGATGAAATTTTGAAATACAAACTTTATTTTCAGTATTTAAAAATTGTACATTCATCTGATAGCTTATGATAAAAATAAAAAAGCATAATAAAACTGCCATACCTGATTGTTGGCCATATGATGTCGAGATCAGGATAGCCAACATCACAACTATTGCAACTATGAAGACAAAGTTGTAGGGCACTGCAATGATTTGACAATTAACTGTGACCTAGTTTCAACTTCTATGTAAATTTAAGAATATTTTGCTTCTGCTTCATGGAATACATTGTGCATCAGTGCAGGTTAAATCACTTTAGCTACTATCCACAAAAGCTGTGGTATGCAATTCCACATTATTATGCTCATTATTGTAATACTAAAGTCACACATGTTCCCATTACCACACCTAGTTCTGTGAAGCCAAACTGCAGCAATATGCTGCATCTATGGCACTATTGAAAGAGAATGAAAATTTCATCATAATGACTTAAGTGTAAAATTGCTTTGTTTGGTTTGTTATCCTCTCCTCTTATTGTTGGTTATTTGGATGCTGGATGCGGGAAATTTACTACAGTTACTTTTACAAAAAAAGTTTTTCTAAGGAACATAACTGAATTTCCTAAAGTTAGGTATTCCTTTTTTACACTAAACTCCACTTACATAAAAATAAGATGCATTTCGGGAGACTCTCTCCCATCTTCAGTTGCTCACTGAACCGCTGTTACTCGAAACAATGACTAGACAACCCATTGGAGGTATCCCCTTGGGGAAAATTTTTCATATTAGAAAAAGAGGGAAAACCTAATGAACTTCGTGTTTCCCCCTATGGATGAACTCGGCAATTTCCCACTTCAGCCAACAGAGGCCACCACAGGAACATCCAGGTGTCTAGCCATTGTTTCCAGTAATGGCTACTCAGTGAGCAACTGAAAATGGAAGAGATTCTCCTGAAACGCATCTTATTTTTATGTAAGTGGAGTTTAGTGTAAAAATGAATATCTAAGTTTAGGATATATTACCACTCCATTGTCAACAGCTTCATAAGTACAATATTTATAACTGAATTTACTTGGCTGCATTCTGAATAACTTGAATATACCCCATCAGTACAATCTGTCATAATAAAAACATATTAGTACTACAGTTTTAGTTTTAACAATTTTTATTGGGGGTTCAAATAAAGGTATGCATTTACTTTGAAAACAGAAAACTTTATCACACCATGAATGTTGTTACAGTAAACTTTTGATTTAACAGGACTAATAGGAACTAAGGAATGTCCATTAAACTGAAAGTGTATTAAATTAGAAACCTTAAATCCAGATATATTAACTAATACTAATAATAATTTATAATGGTAAATATTACTCCACTAACTATCATGTTCTGCACTGTAACACTACTGACCAGCCAACTGAAATCATATTACCAATTGCTACCTAAATACATATGCTTACAAACTGCAGCTTGTGCATGAATCCAAATTATTGTATGCATGAAATATAATGAATAATGCAAATGTATCCAAAGCTATAAGGACACCATTAGTTAGAAATTTAAGCATGGACAGCAGTTAATTAAGCCTTTTATGAGATATATTTCATTTGCTATGCTTGAAACATCCAACTTTTGGAAGAATTTGAAACTATCTGAAGGAAGCATGAGTGAACTGGGGGGATTGGTCTATTGTGCCCACAGCCGTTCAATGCATAACCACTGAAATACATTCTCATTTATAATACTCCACCTTTTTAATTTCAGTTATTGGTTATATTGTGATTGGCAGTTTTATTTATGCATCAAATATTATAGACAGCTCTTAAGTAAGTTTGTACAAATTATTTTTTCTAGGACAGTGATATTTTGAACTTGGGTACTGGCAGTGTCAGTTGGTGGGAAGTTAATGGAGCTGGTTGCAAACCAGTGTACCCTACCAATCTCACTGTAGCTGAAGATCCTGATCCTTTCCGACCTCTGCGACCAGAGAGAGTGGTAGGCTGTTTCCTCAGCTATGAGTATGTTGAAGTGCTCCATGCAGCTCTTCAGTGCTTATTAGCGGTAAGTCGATCTAAACATTTATTACATGTTGTTACCCAAGATAGCAGTGATTCTCAGCTTCTTAAGGGCTGTGAAAATCTCAAATCCTGATTTACTCACTTTATGAAGACTATGATATTATCACTCCATTCCATAACAACAGCTCAGCAAAACACTTTGCCACCCAGCTGGTTTCTTACTAACATGACTAATTACCATCAAAATAGGGTGTATAATCTGCCTAAATTTTTCATAACAATATCTATAATAAGAATAGGTAGATATTCAGGTAGCTACCAAAACATCTGCAGATAAATTTTGCACTATATTTTATGATTGCAGTCAAATTAATCAAGCTTAAAAGAATACTCTATATTTACTTGTATGTTTGACTTCCCCCCCATCCCTTTTGGTAACCAGAAAAATAAGGAAGTTCAGCATTTTGATATGGTGAATAGATGGTAGGAAAATGTAATTCACAATTGGAAATGATTATATCATTATGTACAAATTAATATCAGGAGTGCCCAACATAATTGCTATATAAAAATTTTCTTCATCATTCACTTTCTCGAATTAATGTTCATAGTAATTATATTATTGGCATAATGTAGCAGCTATATTTATAAGGATTCAAGACACTTAAAAAGTAATCATATCTAATTTTATAAATGTATCTAATCGCCAATTCAGTTAACTTATCACTGCCATTACTACTTCTATGAGCCAGCACCTTTTTGTTTCTTTCATCTTTCTCACTGATTATGGTGCTAAAAAAGAGAGTTATTAATTGTTTGCTGACAATGATATCTATTACTTTCCAACGTTTTACATGTATAGAAGATTTAGTGAAAGCATTTTCTGAACCTTTCTCTAATGAAGCATTTCTGTATCATGCTGATTTCAAGTATATAAAGGTAAGATTTTTAAGCTTTCTGCAGCTTCTTAGCTTTCACACATCTTTTCATCATTGATACTAGATAGCTATAAGAATATTTAAATGGACTGGAAAAATACAGCTACAAAATAAAGGTTAGATGTGTACAGAGTGACCAACAGAGGACATATAATTGAACATTGTAAGGTTAGATATCAAAATTTGGTGTTTATCTTTCGTTCAGCACATTTGAATGTTTTGTTTGGAAAATATAGCTGAATGAAATGTTTCATAGACTTTGTATACATACTGTATTACAACAAACTGCTCACACACACACACACTAACACATATAAAACATTACATTTTTACTTTTCTGGGTCACCTGGTACTTCTTTTGTTGATGATGATGATGATGATGATGATGATGACGACAGTGACTATTATTAGCAGCCTCATTGCCAATGAAACCACAATGTAAATGCATCCTTTTGTGAAGTTTAATTAGGTGAGATGAATTTGCAACATTCTCAGATTCTTTGTATTTTAGATAGCAAATTACTTGCTATATGTAATAATGATAGCTGCTCTAGAATCAGAGAATACCTTTAGCTGCTGTTGGAAAAATAAAACTGATATAATAGATATTGAAATGCTCTACAAATAACTTCAATTTCTCCATCAAAATTTAAAGTGCCCATGACACAAGGATTTATAAAATTAAAAAAAAAAAAAATCCAGCACAAGGAGGTACATGTGATAGAAATCCATATATAAACAAAAGGAACATAACATTTTTCGATAGGTATCTAATATCCAAGCTTCACTTGTGTTTAGCATTTGAAGTTATGAAGTTTAAGCAATGAAATGTCAAGATGTTCGTTTACTGAGAGGTATGTTTCTGTTTTAGGTCCTGGGTAGTATGGGTGGTGTGTCAGTAAGCCATGTATTTCTTGAAGAAGACGATAGTTGTAAGTATGCACATTTTACAGCCAGAAGCCTGTGTATGAAATTCAAATGTTTATAACAATCAAAATGTTAGAATATTTAGGTATATTAAGTGCTAGGTTAGTTTTGTTTTAACATTGGTGTAGGCTATATGCTATTAAAAATATTTAACTGAAATTTTTGTTTTTAAGAATTAAACATGTTTATTTGAAATCTGTGGTGCAAAAAGTTTCATTCGTTTTGTACTTCTTTGGCATTAACAGTAATTGCTTACTATTTCACAGCAAATCTTATATTCACCAGCACATAAGCACCTGTTATTAGTTGTAGCTCATAAATAGAATGCAGTACTATATAATTTTGATACTGTTATGGGAAGGAAAGCATTAAAATATCATGAACATATATTTAAAATAATGTAGTTGTATTACTAACAGTAATATCTTTCATTATAAAATTGTTGTCAAAGGTGAATCAAACCAGAATGTAACAGACATGTATACTGCTAAGAATGTTTAGTAGAGGAATGGGAATTTTCTTGGTATTACTGTTATTCCTTGTTACCTTGCATTTGCAGGCCATTGAACTTGGGGTATTAATGCATGAAAGTTTTATGTGAGACCTAACTCAGTGATGGAAAATATCTAATAGATATTTAGCAACCCAATATGTGTGATTGTTGGTGGCTGGAGGAAGGAAACTAAAGCTTTTAAATTTCTAAGCAAATTTGAAAGGGGCCATATTCATGTTAGCAGTGAAGAATTTTACATGCTGTATGTGGACAGAGATATTTTAGAATTCTTAAGCAACATTTCAGAACAACAAGTAACACATAAATTTTGGCAAGTGGTTTAAAACTTTTAGACTTACAAATGATATGTTTTATGCTGTTGAAATTTGAACAAAAATATGTATCAAAATATATAATAAATGAAAAATAATGTAACACTACTAACAATGTAACTAAAATAACAATAACTATAAAAGCAGAAAAGGATAAAACCTAAGAAAAATCATAACTCTGTGACTTTTTCTTGTGTTTTATCCTTTCAGCTTTTCTAGTTATTATTTTAGTTACATTAAAAATGCATACACTTTTTAGAGCATATTTTAATACAAGTTTTTACTGAAATTTAAGCATCTTTCAGTTCTGAATGATGCATTCTGAAATATTGCTCGTGTGCAGTATTTATAAGTAAAACCTGAAATATCAGAATGTGGCAAAATTATTTTAAATTTTCTATTGATTATATTATCATTTCTATTATTAGAATTTATTTTTTAATATTTTGAGCAATATTGATTTACATTTTCTTTTTATAATAAAACCTTAAGTTTAAAGCTGATGATATCTTCTTGTTTTTTCCTTCACTGTAGTGAAATATTTGAGCAATTATAATGAAAAAATGCATCAACAACAGTTCTTTATGTAATTTTGCTATAAGTTGGTGTGGTGACGCTTGGTTTTTTAATTTGACATATTTTAGAAATATTTGCTCTCATCAGCGGAAGACCGCTAGATGGGGCAGAAAATCCCTTTAAAAGTGTAATCAGGTGGTTTTGCTTTAAATAGCCTGAGAAGTGTTTGAGTTACTGTTTATAGCATACTTTAATAAAGACACCAATGCTGAATTTGGAGAATCATATTAATACCATATGGGTAGTAAAAGTTCTTCAAACTAAATAAGGTACATATATTTAGCTCAATTTCATTCTGTTCATGACTCAGGCTTATGCTTACAATATTCATGTCCAGTCTAGATCAATAGATAATAAAATTGGCCCAAAGAAATGGAGGGGTTACTTTGAGGAATTAATAGGAGGAAGCAAATTGGTAAGGCAAGCAAAATCATTGGGGGAAATACACAATTATGTTGAAGAGTTTGTTTATGAAATTTTAGAGAATGTGCTAATGGAACAGATTACAAAATTAAAGATTAAGGAAGCAAATGTGATTGATGGAATGCCAGGGAAATTCTGGAAAGTGTGGTGTGAGGATAACGAAAGGAGAGCGTTGCTGATAAAATTACTCAATGCACTGTTTTAGTTTGGAAAGATTCCACAGAATAGGAAACTAGGGATGATCATACCAATTTTTAAAGGGAAGTGAGAGGTAAATAACGCAAGCAATTAAAGAGGCAGTAGTCTCTTATCATTCATAGAAAAGATTTTTACAGGATGTTAGCAAAATGATTGGTTGTGGGTGAAGGGAGAAAGGAAACTATCCCATTTCCAAGGAAGAATTACAGTAGACAACATTTTTATAATAAGAACATTGATAGATAAATGTTTGAGTATAAAAATAGGGAAGGTGCATTTGTTCTTTGCAAATCTTGAAAAGGCCTGTTATATTGTCAAAAGAAATGCACTTTGGTTTAATTTGAGGAAAAAGAGAGTGAGCGGAAAGTATATAGGACTAATACAGAGGCTGTATTCATGTATTAATTTTTACATTAGGCTCAAAAGCAACCAAGTAACAGACTGGGTACCAAATACAATCTGCTTAAGACAGGGTTGTAAATTAAGTCAAATGCTATTCAATCTGTTTATAGATGAGATGGTCAAAAAAATAGGGAGGGAGAATAGGCACTGTCCATCAATTATTAAATAAAGACGTTCCAGGTCTGCTTTTTGGGAATGATTTAGTAGCAGCTGCAATTACAAGTAGAGGTTTAAAGAAAGCAATAGAAGCAACTGAGAAATAATGGGACTTAAAGATAAATAAAAGTAAATAAAAAATTTTGGTATGTTAACAAAGGGAACAAAACTTAACAAAGATGAAAAATGATGAAGATGGGAACAAAATGTTCTCGAAACCGGTTCCATACATTTATGAAAAGTAAGTGAAGCTTTAAGAGTGTGTAGTTCAACTGAATCATACAATGATATCAATTAATATGATTGGCTTCACTGTGCAAGTTCCAATTTACATTTAAGTGAAAATGAAAAATGATGCTTAGAGGGGAGAGAAATTGAAGTGGTAAGGAAATTTGATTTGGATATAAGACTGAACAGTAATGGAAAATGGACAGAACAAAGGAAAGGTGTACTAGGGAAGGAAAAATTAGCTACCAATAGTACAAGAACATGTTTGGAGAAAATACCAAATATGAATATAAACTGGTTATAGAGGTTATATTCGAATACAGTTGAATTGAAAATTATGCATGGAATAGAAATATGGGGGACAGAAAAAGGATGGGAATCTATAAATCAGATTCATAGAACAGTCTGTAAAACTATATTGGAATTTGTCTGATTCATTATTACTGTTTTGTTCCTTTGTCAGCTCTGCTATAAATAACACCTTTTTCTTTCAAAGATCTGAGTACCTTATGCTATGGCCTTTTTTATTTTCTTTTTGTATTAGTTGCTGTAGGACTTTTCCACATTGTGTTCTTATGCTATTTTTTCTTCATCTTATTTGTTAAAAGTTGCTGTTTTTGTGTGTGCTATATATTCTTCAATATTTCTAGAGTAATCTATACAAGTATTTAACCCCATGTTTAATAGCTATAATTCATTTACTGAAAAGTATTTGATCTGTTTATGACATTTGCTATTGTGGTGTTTTGAATTTCTTTTTTCCCAATTATAATCTTTCGTTGTTTCTGTCTAAGGTTATCTAGTTTTTTGTTTATGGATTCCCATTTTTGTTTTATTAGGGCGTTTCTAACCTCAAAAAAATTTTCTTCCAGGTTTCTCCATAAGGTTGTGCCTAATTCAGGTGCTAGTTTTAAATGTAGCTCATAAATTTTCAGATCCAAATCGCTTATGGCTTTATAGTGGTTAATTTTTTCTATTTCCAGCACTTTCTTTTCGGCGGCTATTTGTGTTTTGCTGTTGTTGTTGACTTTTACTATCTTCCTAACGAAAGTGGGCATTAACCTCTCTTTTATGCAAGTGTTTATGAAATTAATGTTTATGGATCTTAACTATTTCTTTATGCTATATTTTATGAACTGTTTTTTATTTCGTTCCAGTTTTCCAGGCATATCATAATGAAAATCGATGAATGGTGACGGCATATTCTCTATCTTGCTGTTTCGTTTTAGCCACATGGTTCTGCTTTAATGGAATCTTTAATATTATGTTTTTTAAGTAGTTTTTTGTACCGGGGATTTTCACAGTGAAATATATTATAATGTGACAAATTATTGTGATGAAATCACTCAAATTTCACTAATTTTGTTCCACTTACTTGGACATGTTTCAAAGGCGATTGCCTCCATCTTCAGCTTGGTCCCACTGGCCACTTCTGAGTGTGGTATTAAGATGTTGCTCTGTGACTTTAACGAGCTCATTGATGAGGTAACTGTAGTTTGGGAGATCAAAGTTAACCAAAAATTCTTTGTTTTTGTTTATAAATATATTTTCCCATACTTTTAATTCTATGGGTTTTTGAAGAGCTTTTAATAGTTTTGGTTCCTTTTGCATTTGTGTGTGTGTTTTTTTTTTTTTTTTTTTTTTTTTTTTTTTTTTTTTTTTTTTTTTTTGTGTGTGTGTGTGTCCAAAATGGTCTGCCACTGCTGATTTTTCTGTGTGTTTATATTTAACATTTCTCTTGTGTTCCTTAAAATGTATGGTAATATTTATTTTTGTTTTGCCTATGTATTTCATGTCACAGTCTTTGCAACCGATTTCATAAATGCCTGATTGCTTTCCTGGTGGAATTTTGTCTTTTGTGTTGGTGTTCAAGTGGTTTTTTAAACTGAATTTATTTACTGGGGCCAAAATGATTTTTGTCTCTCTAAAAATCTTCTGGAACTTTTGGTGTGCTGATGGGTGTAATGTGAATTTTTTTATATATATACGATCTCCTTTGTAGCTATTTATTGTGGTGATGTCCTTTATTTGTTTTTTCTTTCTGAATTTCTCTATTTTATTGTTGACAAGATCTATTGTGTAGACATTTTTCTGTGCTACATCTATGATTTTTTGATTACTCCAATTTGTATTCTGTCTTGTTTATTGGCAAGTTCGTTAATCTGAATGTGGGGCTGTTGATTATGGCTAGTTTATGTTATTTTGGATTGTGACTGTTATTTTTTATATAATTATCTGTGCAGGTATCTTTATGTCAAATTCCAGTGTATTGTCATTTTTTATAATTTTTATATCCAAGAAAGGAAGAACCTTGTTGTTTTCTAATTCCATAGTGAATTTAACAGTGCTGTCCTGTAGATTGAGCAGTTTTATTGCATCCTCTTTCCAATTTTCATTTACTATTCCAAAGACATCATCCACATAACGGTACCAACATTTATATATATGTGTGTGTGTGTGTGTGTGAGAGAGAGAGAGAGAAGCCTCAACTAATTTTATTTCCAAAAAACTCGTGTGCATATCCACCAAGAATGGCGAAAGTGGGTTTCCCATTACTAGGCCCTTCTTTTGTGTATAAACTATTGCCTCTGAATGTGAAGTAGGTTTGATTTATGCAAATTCTGGTGAGGTTCAGATATTGATCTATGACTTCTCCAGGTAGGTTTATTGAAGTTAGCCATTTCTTTACAATATTTATTATATTTTCTTTGGGGATGCTAGGAAACAAAAGAGACCACATAACAAGAAACTAGCAAAACCCTCTTTTCTAGTTTTACATATCTGATTTTATCTATTAATTCTGATGAATTCTTTATACTTTGGCTTTTGTATTTTGGTAAGGTGTTAAATTTTCTTAACAGGCAATTGGCTAAATTGTATGTGAGTGAATTTGGATTATCTAGAGCAGCACCCAATAGAGTAACCCTTATGGAACTAGGAATGGTGCGTCGAAAATACTCAGTAATAAAATGCATTATGAAATACTGGCAGAGGATACAATCATTGGAGGAAAGAAATATTCTCAAAGACTGCTTGGGAGCAAAGAAAAAGGTAATTGGGAAGAAAGCTGGGTAGGTAGATTAAAGGAAATTGTAAGAGAAATTGATTTGGGAAGCTAGTTAGTTTACAGTCAAGAAATGGGCAAGATCTTGGAATAAAGGGAAATTAGGGATTAATGATATAGAGAAACAAAAGATAAGAATAATTTCAGTTTTAAGAAAGAGTGGGGCAGGGTAAAATATATTGAGGTTTGTGACAAAATGGAAAGAGAGGGTATGGCATGGGCAAGAACAGGAACAATGAATGATGTTAGGTGGGGTAAAGGTTGACAAAGAATTGTGCCCACTGTGTGGTCAAGGTGACAAGAACTTGCACTGTATATTAGAATGTACAGAAACCAAAGGATGGAGAGAGGAAATATGGAACAAGAAGTGGGATAATTTGCAAGCAGAAATTATGGCATTAAAGATTTATGGGATTTGCAGAAAAGAACTTTTTAAACCAGCTTGGAAATTATGTAGGGAAAGTAAGAGAAAAGTGGTTGAAGAACATGATCAAGGCAAAGGAAGAAGGTAATAAAGTAACAATGAGGGAAGATGATCCCTATGGGGAAATATTTGTAAAGTTCACTTAATAATGTGTATAGTTAGAGTGCTATAGAATCCATGTATACAACAACCAGGGTGTTAGTTGTAAAGGATCCTGAATTAACAAGCACTGAAGGATCAAGGAAATATTGTAAAACTGTAATTGTAATCTGTAGAAATAATAATAAATATTTGTTCATTCATATTCAATCTACAGATGTAGTGAGGAGTTCAATGCAGTCAAAGCAACAATAAATAAAATATTTAGTTGCATGATCAACAGTATTATAATTGGTACTTCAAGATGTACACAGAAAGCTAAAAGAGAGGTTGGGGATCACATATACAGAATGAAAACCAGTTACATATTGATTGCAATCTGGTAAACACAGCCATATGTTAGTTATATTGAGTTTATGATCCAAGCTTACTGAATCATCGTGTATAATGGGAACCACTGAAGTCATTGAAACTTATATATAACAGCATAAGCAATAATTAAGGTCATTGTAGGATTGAGTCGAACTACACACTCTTATTGACTCCACTTGTTTATATGTAGCACATGTTTCATGAACCCTTGTTCTTTGTCCTCAGCTACGTGTTGACAAATTCCAATTAGCATTTCTAGCATAAGCAATACCTGAATGGTACAAAGTCTTTTCTAAATCTGTTTTTAAAAAAATGTGATTTTTATTAGGAAAAGAAAATAATTTATGGCATATAACTTGAGTTCAAATTAAGATTGTGTGTGTTTAGAATGCAATAATAGCTTGGAGTGTGCAATATTTGAGATCCATGAGTCTGTGTCTATTTCAGTTGATTTCATTGGTGGATTTGACCCACAAATGGTTTGGTAAGTTGTTATAAAAACTGTTTTTCAGATTATCTTTGATTAATGTGCCTGTTTCTTTTTTAGTATTAAATATTATATATTTTATTACCTCTTATAATTACATTTTGAATGCTGATATCTGTTTTAATATTCTTTAAGAAGCAATGTTAGAATTGCTGTATAAGCTTTATTATGATTGATAGGGCCAGAAGTTCATATTGGCACTTCAGTTTTGAAATGCATATTTGTAGAAAGATATTTAGCTGTAGAATTGCATATTGTAGCATCATGCTAGTTGCATGAACTGGTGTATATTATGGAGCATGAATTTGTTACAGAATTTTTCGCATTTTTCTCCCTGACTTTCAAAGATAGTGTGTTCTTTGATTCCATAAAAATGCAAAATATAGTATTTGTATTGCTTTATTTCTTAAAATGGGCAGAGAAATCTAGTGATATTAATATCAGTAATTGCAAAATATACATTAAAATGGTTGTACAATTTTTTTCTTAGGCGAAATATGAAATTATTCGAGGTTATCATGAAGTTTGTTGCTATTTAAGTGACATCATTTCCATTGATGTCACGTTCACTATTGAGCATGGCAAAGTTTGAAGTTTTCTTCTTTACCATATGTTCAAACTATAGAATGTGAAACTTCCATGCCACTTATTTAACTTGACTTCTGTATGTACTCTTTAAGCTAGGGTACCAGAATTTGCATGAAGTGTGTCCCACAGAAAAATGGATTTGCTTAATTCTTAAATAATCTATGAGAGATATTCAAATGGTAATGTAGCACATATCGTTTCTCTTTCAAGATTTGTTTTAATTTAGTTTAACATTATTTTTTAATTCTGTGGTTATTTTTCAGTGTAATATTACAAATCTATATCTTTGCACCATCTAGAAGAGGCAGTCATAGGGTTTAAATATCACCCAGAAGAAAGAGACCTGCAAAAAAAAAAATTTCTGAGTTAGTCCTTTACATAAGCCCCCTGCAAAGCCATACATTCTTCTGAACGCTGCAGTAACTGCTGGATACCTTCATCATAGAATGTATCGTTTTAACTGTTCATGAAGTTTCCCACTGCAGAAATGACATCTTGGAATTGTTTTCCACATAGTAGCTTCTTCAATTGTGAAAAGAGGAACAAGTGCATTTGGTGTAAGTTCTTTTGGATATGGTGGATTAGGAAGCATTTCATACCCCATACTTGCAGAATCTTGTCATTTTCTGAGCAGAGTCAGCTGATGTATTGCCTTGAAGTCTCGCACCTTATTTATGCATTCCATAATGCTTTATCTTGAAGTCTGTGTTAATTTTCTCAGAAGGTTTCAGCATTACTTGCCAATGATGGTGGTGATATTTTTGCATATTTGGTCATGATAACTCTCTGCCAATCCCAGAACATAGTCAACATTATCTTAACTGATGGTGGTTGGAAATTGGCCTTCTTTGGTGGTAGTGACTACCTGATTTCACTGCTTGTACATTGTTTTTCAGGGCAGAATGATAAATAGATTACCCAGATTCTTACATTTTTTCAAACATTATATCATCAGTAGGATCAATAATCTCTCTTATTGCTGTTATTTTAATTGTAAGAATTGTTGGGTTTTCTATAGGTCAGGCTCCAATTTACCACTCTTCCTTAATGATCATATGGTTAAATAAATCCACTTGTTTGGTTTGATACAATTGCAGAAGTTCCCTTGCAGCAACCACCTGGTGCTGTTTTTGAATTTGTGTTAGCAATCATGGAAGTCTGTGCAGCAACCTTCATCATGTGTATCTTGGTTGTTGAAAAAAAGACTCATAACTAATCTGGACCTTTTCAAGAATAGTTTCATTGATTATGCAACTGTCAGATAAGATCAAAGCTTCCACCTGTGCCACAATTCCCAGTTCCTCTGTGAAAGAAGGTCTTCCATTTTGAGGACTATCTGTCCACATTGAAAGTGCATTTTTCATTTGGCAACTGTGTCATAATTAGGGCAGGCTTTTTGATAATTTTTAAAATTTGTGGTGAAAAGTTTATATACTATCTTTATTAGCAATAATTATTTTTTCAATATTCATGATGAAATAAAGCTGTTAATAACAGAGTATAATAAGTGTACAGAAGAATGTTAACATTGGGCTAATAGGCCATGTGTGATTTGATGAAAACATATCAACTAACATTTTGCTCGCAACATTTTCTAGCATCTTCAGAGATGTCTCATTGACAATTCTTAGAGAGTTTCTCTCTGATTAATTTTCTGTTATTAATGGCTCACATTTATGATAAACACAGTATAAACTTCTTGGACAACAGAAAAACCCGGCTCTTCTGATACACAGGGGCCATTTTATCATGGATTTCTCTAGCTGATTTCTCTTGCAAATGCAGGAACCATGTCACAGAACAAGCTTTCACTTTCTCAATCAATGCCATCATTTTGCTGCTGTTGGTCCACTCGTTCCATTTGTCCTAAGTGGTGCAGGAAAATTGAATGTGTGACAATTTTAGGAAATGGGCTATCACCTGCAAAAAATAATACTCTGGTATTACAATTTATTCATTGTGGTAATTAAAACTGCTCCTCATAGAAATCAGAGCCTGTATGCAATTGTTGTATCACTCTACAAATCTTATACCATTTCTATACTCCATTGACTTCTTTGCTAACAAATCCTGTTGCAAATTGCATCTTTTGAAGAACCAGAGAGATAGAAATTAGAAAGTGCAAGAGTTGGGTTATAGAATGGTTAACAGAGAACTGTCCACCAGAGTTTTAACAATCTATTCTCATGTGTAAAGGCTAGCATGTGACTACATATTGTCATGGAGAAGAAAAATTTTATATTCTACATTGTATACAGCTTCACAAGTACAATTATTCTTTTAGAATAACTTTGATTACATCTTTGTCAGGACAGAAGTGCTGGAGCTGTTTCTTCAACCTCCAATGAGTTTTGACATGTTCTTTGGAGCTACTCGTAACAAGCATGATCAAAATAATCCCTTCAGAATCTGAGAAGAATATGGCCATGACTTTACCAACTGAGGATGTGCATTTATCTTCATAGAAGATTTCCAATGCTACACAATGGATAGTCTTTTTGTCAGAAATTTTAAGTGATATATCCATGGTTCATCTCCTGTTACAATGCTGGATCATCTTCAGCCTCATAACAAATAAAAGGCTCTGAACAAATTGTGCTCCTTTATTTCTAATGATAAACATTTGGGCTGTGAGTATCCCATTAAGCACAAATCTTTGAATGTTCTAACTGGTGAATAATTGTGTTGATATAAGAAAGATGATATAAGTTGAACAGCAAGTTGTTCACTGATTGTTCTGAATCATGTTCCATCATTGCAGGTGGACTGCACTATGCAACTATCAAGGGTATGGATGTTCAGTGAGACTGCCATGATCTTTTTTCAGTAACAGCCTTTTCACAATGCTTTCATCCACCACCATGTCTCCATACACATTTCTAATACCTGTTAACATTGGTGATAGTCTCATTTTGTACCAAAAAAAATTCAATTACTCTTTTTGTTTTATAGTGCACATGACTTAAGAGACTCCATTTTGAAAGGTAACTGCATCACTGCTACCTGGTAGAGAAGATGAAACTACATCTTTAAAGATACTAAAGAAAATTAGCAGAGAATAAAAATGTATTACATTATTCATAGATCTCGCCTATGAAAATGCTAGAGCAATGTTTAGATTCATGATTTTCATTCTTCTAGGGCTCATAATTAATCTGTTTTGAAATACGACTGTGGTCATATTTAAAGTGATTTGAAAAATAATAAAATAAAGGCCAGAACTAAAATTTAGATCTTGTGCATTTTGTATTAATGTACTAATGAGAAAGGATCACAATATGTTGTCACACAAAATATATTCATATATAGGCATTTATTAGAGAAGCACATTATATACTGAAGGTGCCAAAAAATATATATACTCACTTTCACAGTAGATATCTATTTAATACATTTCAAAGTTGGACTGCAAAACAACAATAATGTGTAGCATGATATGTAATCAGATGTGACTCCTATACATTATGATAGTGTTGCTACAGGTAAAATCAACAATGAACAAATGAAACCAAGATTATCATAAATCAATAATGAACAAATGAAGCCAAGATTATCATATGATGTTCTGTAAACAGATGCGAGTTACATTACGTTATGCTAGCTTTGCTACAAAATGGGATCAAGATTATCATTTGAACAGCGGAAAGCAATTTTGAAGTGTATTGGTAAACCGAGAATGTTATTGAAGTTCAAAGGCAATAGAAACATGTGTACAGAACAGAGCCACCAACACGAGTAACAATTGCACACATTCAAGACAAATTTGAGACTCATGGTACCGTATGCAATGTTCACAAGGACAGATTTGGGAGACCTTGCACAGCAATAAGCCCCGCGCACTGGATCCTACACACTATCCATGGCACTGGATAGGACGAAGAGGTCCAATTGAGTTACCACCATGTTCTCCGGATCTAACTCCGTTGGACTTCTACCTATGGGGAACTCTTAAGGATGTTGAATACTGTAGAAAATCAGCTACAATGGCAGTACTTCAGGAAGAAATTGAAACGACATGTGCTGAAATCGCTGGGGCACTTTTGCAAATGTTGCTCAATCAGTAGTTCAAAGTGTATCAACGCTGATGGTGGACATTTTGAGCAACTGTTGTAACTGTAAAAGTCTGAGATGATTAGTGCTCATCATTTTCTGTTTGTGAGAATCCAGTTTTACTTGTGTTAACATAGTTTTTTTCTTTGCTTGAAGTGTGTATACATTTTTTGGCAACCTCGGTATATCCACCATATAAATTTTAACTGCTATGGTCTATTACAAAAGGAGATATTGGTCTTCAAAGTTATGATGGGAATCCTATAACTGTTCAGAAAGCACATGGGTTATGAAAGAAATGGATGTCTCAGACAAATAGTTAACAATATGACATAAAACATTCAATTTTCAGATTCTCAATGTATGGTCCTGTATTATTGTATATTCCTGTCCCTTTGCTATAAAATTGTCATGCACTTCATGGTTTATCACATACTGCATTTCAATCCTGGTCGTCTAGTGATTAACATACTTGCCTTTTAGATCCAAAATCGCAGGTTCAATCTCAGCCAGGATTTATGGATTTTTTTGGGCAGTAAAATTCTAAGTATGGCTTCCTTCAGAAGAGAAGTAAAGTTGGAGTACCGTGTCATAGATTTATGGCAAGTAAAGCCTGAAAGAAGAAGCCTCTGAGCAAAATTTATTGGCTATTTCATGCCCTGAATTGAATGGGATGCTAATAACCTGAGATGTTAACGATCATCTGTAAATAAACCAAATTAACAATATCCTGCAGGATGTTTGTCAGAGCTGCATTTTTTGAGTGTAGTTTCAAATTTTTATGACAACCTTAATCTTGTTTTTTCTTTTCTGTGCCAAAACGTGTAAATTTCAGACAAAATGTCATCAATTGTTAATTCAGGACAAAACAGATGGGGAGAATCAAAATTACCATCTTTTTCCCTTGATGGTTTTGTTCATGTGTACATCAGCCGGATATCCTGCTGGAAATTTTGTTTTTGTTTCTCTTGGAGTGATGGCGATGAGAAGAACTGCTACTTCCCTTGACATTCACCATTGGTTACATTCATTCCTCATGGCATTATCACATTCTTCTGTTGCCTCCTCATCAATTAAATGTGTACAAACCTCTTCTATAACCCTTCTTCAAAAGCTGTGTCCTTATTTCTTCAAAATAGCACACTCTTCTCTTGTAAGTGTATCTTCCAAAATATCAAAGAATGCACCAACATTTCACAATTACCAATTGCCATGGGTGACCAAGATTGTTAAGGTGCAGACTTATGAGCAAGAGGTTTGAGTTCTATTCCCACCCGGGCATTCCTCCCTGAGGTTTTTTCCAGGGTTACCTCAGTCCTCAGGTAGATACCTCAAAATTAAACCTGGAATACTTTCTTCCTTTATTTGAAATCAAAAACCTTTCCTAACTTATCATTTCATCTCATATATCATCAGTGTTTACAGTGTTTGATGCCTCAGTAGTTACAATAGGCATTAAACAATATTAAAAAAAACAATTACCACTTGTCTCATAGTAGAACATCACCATACTGTGCAAAATGACCTAACTCAGTAAACAAAGTTCCACAACATGGACTTGAGATCTTTTCTAGCAGATAACACACAAATCTTTTCTGACTGCAGAGCTGTTTGCATTAAGATATGGCAAACCTATAAGTACACCGCTCCATCTATTTCTCCCTCTCCTTCCATACAATAGCACTATAGCAGTTATATCATTGCAAGGATATTTTGTTTGTGATCCTTAATAAAATTAAAATAGCTTTTTTCTGTTTTCTGAAACCACCAAGTATTTTATTAGATTTTTCAGAGATCACAGTTTGCAACATTTCAGGCAAACATGGAACTAACCTTTCATTCAATATTGAATATCATGTACAAGGACTCTAAGTAGTCTACAAAACCAAACAAGAAAAGAAAGTCAGCTGAAATTTGTTTTAGTGTTATGGCTTTGCCAATTAACTCCAATTTTATTGAATTAAGGATAATTAACAAGAAGGATGTAAAAGTATTGAAAATATAGAGATCAATGAACAAAGCACTTCAAAGATTATTTAAAATTAATATGAATACTCAACTATTGTAACACATATGAGAAGGTGGAAAGAAAGTGAGATACTGGAATAGGCTGAAAATCTAAAACATTAAAGAACATGATTAATTACATAAAGAATTTCAAGAATGTAGAATGCCTCAGAAGATGCATTCCTGTATGCAAACAAATTCTCTTGAAAGTTCTGCAGACTTGCAGATAAAGCAGGATTTCAAACTACACCTGCACTCCTTTCTAACAAAAGAACTGCTATGTATAGAGCAGCTCAGTGAACTGTAAACCATTTGTGGTGTTTTGCCTAAAGGCAAAAGTAATACTGAAAGTGCTCATACAATCATAGTACATACTTTAAAAGGATTTACTTGAATTTATTGAAGTGAGAAAAGTACAAGATACAAATACAAACTACAAAAGGGCCTCTGCCTATCTGGCCCAGGCCATTTTAGAGGTGACCCCTCACCATAATAGAACATTTAATACAATAATTGGTTTTATGCTATTACCATTATCTAAATTCTAATATAATTAAATAAAGTATAAAATTTGCACCTTGATTGTATCAGTTCCCAGGACCTTGTTCATGAGCAGCAGCCAACTGGAATTCCAGGGGACCAGGCTTTGACCATGCCCAAGGTCCAAAAATAAAAATTTTTCACTTACTTTACGTGTGCCATTATTTTGTTAGCTAGCTACATTCTCTACAACTTCCTAATTCCTTTATTTTTCTCAAATGCCTACCATAATGCTATATTTACTTACCTCCTTAAACAATTTCCAATCACAAGCTGGATAAAGTGTCCAATTTAATATACTTCCTCTCCCATCCATTCCCAGGCCCATGATATTTTCCCCATAGCAATTGTTCTCTTCTTCTTATTTATTAAATTGTTTGTATTAATCTATACAAGATAACATCCAAAGATTCAGTCCAAGCTCTCTTCCCATAATCATACCCCAAAATGTCCTCATTACCTAAACATATAGCTATTAACTACCCTTTTAGTTATTTGCTGTACTTTCCTTCTTAGTACTCAATTCCATTTATTTTTAACTTTAATGAGGAACTCCCCTACATTCCTGCCATCTTTACTGAAGATCTCCATTAAGACTGTCTTTCTATCTAATTTAAACCATTTCTTGTTCTTAAACTCTTTTCTCCATAGTCCCATACCTTTGCAGTCAAATACTATATATTCTATATCTTATATTGGACACTGATTCTGAGGAAACCTTTTCTTTATTCTTTTTAATCTCCACACACATGCTCATATCCATGCAATTTCTTTCATTTAAAGTTAAAATTCTAAACCAATGGATTTACTTACCAACTTTATGAAAGGAAGTTTAAAACTGGCCACTGGCATTCATACATTTTTAGCACCTCTTTAAAAAAACTTTCCATCACTCTCTGTAGTCCATGTTGAAAATGTAGGCAGTTTCCTGGCAGATATTTGTTTTAATTCTTCCAGGGTGTATGGATTTGTCTTGCATACAGTATTTTAATTTATCCCAGAGATAAAAGTTACAAGGGGTTAGGTTGGGGGACTGAGAGGACCACAAGTCATTACTAATAATTCTGTCATACTGAAATGCCTTTCAATTTTCTGAAAAAAATATTTGCTCTATCAGCTGTGGCAGAACCTTGTTAAAAAAAAAAAAAGACAAAATCATGCTCCTTGTTAATTAATTCTATAAAAGGAGAGAGAGGGGCATTGTGTTCATGTATGCCACAGTTATTTTATATGATTTTAACGTTTAACAATTTAGTATCTCTTTGCACAGGGCCTTAAGAAACACCTGTTAGTGTGAATGTAAGTGATTTTGTGAGGATATGCTCTAAATGATAATCAATGCCATCTAAAGTTTCTGCAATGAGAAATCCTAAGCTATCTGTTAGGTTTACATGAACACTTCCCATTGCCTGGAATTTGTGATAAAGATTATGGATTTTTATATGGCCTGAAACTTTTACATCTGGAAATAATCTTTCTAAAATTTATTTTTGAACTTGACAAACTGACTAAGTCAACATGTATAACTTGTAGCAATTTTAAATGGACTTTTATTGTGACAAGTGTACAAGTACACAAATAATTACAACTGTTACATAAATACATGTTGTACTGACCCTAATTGACTTTACAATTAAATTCACAACAAAACACATACTAATAATAACTGAACTGAACTAGTATCATATCCAAAATGATGGCCAGAAGTAAGCATGATCTCATTCCAGTCAGTGGTGTGAAACACATGTGCACATGCTCAGTGGAAAAACACTACAATTTGTTCATAGCTCATTGGGCTACTCCATAATATGTTGCATATTATAGTGCATGAAAAAGTTGAATTACACTGCATTGTAATGTATGAATTATTGCAAAAATGATTATAACTCGTTAGAAGAAAATGTGAATTTCATTGTTTTTCACACTTAGTAAAGGCCAGAATTTGCCTTTCATCTTCTAGCCATTTCGACAATTATGAAAGAAATAACATGCCTCAGTTTTTTAAGGAAAAAAATTTAAATGCTATCTAAGCAATTACAAACTTTTTTCAAGAATGGAAAGAGAAATTGGAACAATGCATATCAAGAAAGAGGAAATACCATGAAAATTACTAGAAATTTTTTGAAAAGTTTCTACATATTGAAATGCATGCAGATATGGTTCATTAAACTTAAATTCTTCTGATATGCACATGTATACAGGGTTGTAATGTAAAGATATATCAAAACATTCCTAACATATACAGGATAAAAAAAAAGGATAATATGAACATGGGTCCAGTATTGCTTTATTTCCTTATTGGAGCCCCTTTTCTATACCTGTAGCACATAGCACAATATTCAAAAACAGAAAATCATAAGAAATGTTCAAAATGTCCTGCATCAGCATGGATACTTCCATCAACCTGCCATTGCATGGATTCCCTGATGAGTTGATATATCCCTGGAGTGTCTTGTATTGTCTGGCAGCCTTGCAGAATATGAGCATGAAGACTCTGTATGCCTACAGCAAAACCATAGATCATATAAACATCTGCCAACTCCACATTTGAATACCTCATTTTACTGTACCTGAAATGAGGTCTGCAAACACATAGAACTGATATATAAAATATAGTGAACTTTTGTAACAGTGATTTTTAAAAATAACATAGAACTGACATTACATTCTTGGTTCTACATCAAGCAATGAAGTGAGTAGCATAACAAACTGAGTATGTGGCACTGAATAACCACAACAACGATGAATCAAGGAACTAAGAGCAGTTGCAACTTCCCAAATGCATTTAACCAGAGATAAAAGTGAATGTTTAACTACTATATGTATTAAGCAACTGTTTTGTTTTGGGGTTATTGCCACAGGACAGATATGCTGGCATTCTAGGTTGCATATCACTCCGTGTAATTGGAGTTGTAGGCAAAGGGCTCTAACAAAGAAATATAGTATTTCTGGACCCATGTTCATATATGTTTGTAAAATATTTGTACCCACCCTCTATGTGTAAGGAATGCTTCCCCAAAGTTTTCACATACCTTCTTGTTACACTCTGTATGTCAGACCTTTTGTTATTTATATCAAAGGTAGAGTGTTTGTGTGTGTAAAATTATTTTACTTAGAATGAACATAAGATAATAGTAAATCACAAATAGAAAATTAATAATCCTGGAGGAATTCACATTAGTTAAATAGTTGGAACTTGAGTAGTGTTTAATTTATGATGGGGAATGTATGTTTACTACAGTAATTAATTGAAAAGAGTATATTCTAATTCTTTGATAAAACTTAAATACATCTTCATGCTGAACTGATGGTTCGTTAATAATACTTTTCTAGGATACTAAACATCTGTGAGATTACACTCTTCTTTATTTGTTTTATATTCTTATATTTATTTCTTTACAGTTGATTTTCTGGATGGCTTTGAGGCAAAAAGTCCACAGCACTTGGCCTTACGCCCCATGTACGTACGCAGCTACACACCCGTTCCCTCGCAGCATGCCAGCTTCCGCTCCCCTACATCCTCACCCTCAAAATTAACCAGCTCGACTAATAAAGTAAAAGTCTTGCGTTTGCAGGGCACTGACAGAATAAGATTATGTAACTCAGACTCAGCTATGAACACATGGGACTCAAGGCTAACTGAGACACAGATTAGGACCCCAGCGAAACAGTCATATTCACAAGCTAGGCCCAATTCTATGTACACTCCTAGACAAAATTCAGAATACATTTAAATTACTTCATTTATGCAGAAATTAGTATTAAATATTTGTTTTTTTAATTTACTTTTGGTCTATGTAAAAGTATGCAAAAACATACTATTAAGGTAATTTTTTAAGAGCATTACATAATGTAGTTCCATAGTTTGGTACCAAAGGTAGCATTTTTTAAGTACTCTAATGATGTACAAAAACTTATTAATTTGGGTAGATTTTCAACTTTCTATGTTTCTTACTTTTTGTATAGTTGTATACTTCTGAAGGGCCTAAACAATTGTGATAATGGGTGTACATATATGTTTACAAATTTCTTAGTATGACATCTCTTTTCAATATTAAAACAGCTTTGAAAATATCTTGTGCCATACATTATTACTAGCACATTTATATATAAAATGCTAATTTTGAAACAGTTTTATGCTCATATTCAAAGACTAATAAAATATACTGCTCAAAACAATTGGAAGATCAAATAATGAGGGAAACAGAAAAATTACAACAGTTCCAGCATATTTAATTCTTTATTTCACTTACATGTCAGATATGTAAGTATGCTGTTTAAGTCCTTTATTTTGTGTTCACATGGAGTGAAATAGTACAAGGCAAAATCTCAAAAATAAATTCCAAGGAACAGCCCTCTAGTAAGTTTCTGGGGGATATAGTGCAACTGTCCCATCTCCAATTAAGGGTAAGTTATGGAAGGTGTAATCCTACCCGCAATGCATATGCCAAGTGAATCCCAGGTATGCTGAATTGGATTTAAGTTCAGTGAGCAAGCTGGCTGCTGCATTTGCTATATATCCTTTACTTTCAACATGTCATTCACTAACCAAGCTGTATGAGACTGAATATTATTGTCCATGAAAAGGAACAAATCCTCAACAGCTCAACCATAAGGTACAACAAAGGACTAGAGAATTTCATCTCATACTTTTCAGCCATCAAATTGCTATTTTGGATGATATCTGTGTATCTCCTAATATCAGCTCCATTAAATGATCACCACCACCATCATATTGGGATGATTCTCACAAAAAGAAGGAGTTATTTCTCATTCCATGTTCCATCCAGATGAGCATTTCAATTGTCAGACACCACACTGAATCACTACTCATCAGAGAACAAAATCATTCACGTTCCCATCTGCAATGTTCCAACAACCAGTTCCACAGGTTCTAAGATGTGTAGTTAATGGGATATACACTATGAGGGCATAGAGGCCATTCATATGAACTAATGAAGATGAATGTAGACAGTTTGAGATGACATACTTTGTCCTGCTGCTTTTTGTACAGCACATTGCAACTGTATTGAATTCGGCCACCTATTTCAATGGACTGTTAACAACAGATAATGGTTGTCCCCTGCTGTAGTTGGTGACCTTGGCCTTTGAACATTTTCTGTGGTCTGAAACAAGTCCAGAGCCTGAAAATTACACTTCGGGACACTTCAAAGGTTGCAGCTATCTCCCACTGAGTTTGTCCATCTTCCATTCTTCTCATAGCTTTCCATCCATCACTTCCAACAAATCACACCTGAAACATTCTACAATTGGTACACCACCTTACACTAACACTTGCTGACTATGGATTCTAATGTGGTACCCATATTTGTTCATGCTCCAGGCTCACTACCCTCTGCTTATGCCAATCACCTCAAGTGTCTATATAATCAGAACCCTTTTTCACTCCAAGGAGTAGTAGAATGTGATTATAGGCCATATTGTCACTGACAGCACATTAATCTAGGATATACTCCATGATCCCCTAATTTTTTGAGCAGTTTATTGTGCCCTTAAAGAAGTTCATTAAGTCTTAGGGTTGGTATATTGCCATATATTAGTATTTACAGGTTCACATTTTTATCTTTAATATCCCATGCCAGTCTGTGATAAAGTGAAAGATACAAGGATCAGGTTTAAAGCTAAGGTTATATAGCGCACTAGGTTTACTTAAGTTCCTGTGGTCACAGAGGTTAGCATTATAAGTGCAGCTGTTTTAAACCGTATCTCAATTTCATGCCATAATTAAAATGTATAATTTTTTGAGAGATTTATAATCAAGTATATACTGTGAATATAATAATTAAAATAAAATATTTGCCATGAATATGTTCCAAGAATATACGTTAATTTTAATTCACAAAAATGTTGATATGAATTCCAAATGAAAGATATGCTGTGGATGTTAGTACTGTGCCCTTACCATTAGGACACTTCATTGTCCTTAATCATAATAAACTTTGTGTCACTATATAGAGAGTTATTTTGATCATATCTAATTAATCCTTCAGAAAGCTGCTGCTGTTTAGTCATCTTGCAGCACATTTCATACAATGTCACTGAAGTAACAATTAAATAAAAGTTGCATTCCTTTATTTGGAGCCAAAAGAAGCTTGATAGAAATTGTGCTGAAAATATGGCTGCCATCCACAGAAGCAGAAATGTGCCTTGAGGACAGAAACTTTATAGATTTATTTCAGATGACATGACATATTCCTACTAGCTTCTTGGTACAAATAGTCTGAATTATTGTGTGTTTTTTTTTTTTTTTTTTTTTTTGCAGGGCTAAAATTGGTGATTCATGTCATAAAAAGGTGTTTAGCATGATTTTCTTGAAATGTAATAACATAAATATACTTGCCTTAATTTAAGTACTACTAATTTTTTATGTTGAAGTTCCTTATATGTGAATAATAAGTCGTGTGTATATGCAGTACTATAAAGAAGGCCTATTTCCGCAACTGTTGTGCATGCTAATGTAAAGCTTTATTTAAAGAGAGCTTAACTATATCTATCTGCATGTAGCTTATTGGAAATGGTTTAATATTCCTTGATGGAATTCAAGGATTGTTAAGCTAAAATTTGTACAAAATGTTACTGCTCTCATTTCTTTTCTGATGTCTTGCCAATTAATGCATAATGTTATAACTAATTGCATAGTTAGCTGTACATATGTATTTTCCTCAAAAAGTAGTAGTTATTCTGTAAATAAAGGAATCCGAAGTTTTCTTTGATGTATCCAAACATTCATTCCTTCTCGTTAAAAAGAGGAGAAATAGCACGATTTGGAAGTTGTGTGGCACTGTTATCATGAGATGTTCTCCATTAACACAGTAAAACTTTTCTTAATTGTACAGTGTGGTTTATATGCTTTGCATATATGTTATTAATAGCCTCCCCCTAGTCTGTCATGTGCTTGTCATCTGATATGTGCACAACTGCAGTTAAAAACAAAGAGCCAGCAACTCACTTGGTTTCTTCACATAAAGTACTGTATGCACAGCAGAATGTATTAGTAACTCCATTGATTTCTTGATAACACTAGTCTTGACTAGCAGCACCATAAAAGAACTCGTAGAGAAAGTTCATTCAGTGGGTTTTTTCCATGACAAAAGAAGAATAAAAGGTGTTATGTTCTCAAAGAAAAAAAAATTAGTTAGGCACAAGATTAGAATGAATGAATGAGTGAATTTATTCAATACTCAATATAATAAATACAAAATAAAATACAATATACAGAATTAAACGTGAATCTATCACTATACTATTTTGTAATTACTAATTATAGTTCTTTCAACTATTATTTTTTCTTAATTTAGTTGCTGTCTTATTGAGCTAATATCCAGAACACTATGGCTATTAGTATATTTGGTTCATCCACACAATTAAAATCGTCATCTCTAATAATTTACATCACATTTAATTTCTTTTACTTGTTTATCGACCTCCCTCAATTATTTCTTCCTCACTTTCTCTAAATAATTTCCAATTTCTTTACATTTTTTTCTGAGCTAAGTTCATTTTAATTCTCAAATACTTCTGTTGGAAAAGTACTCCATTTCCCTAAAAGCAATTTCTCTCTTAATAACCTAGTTTCTTTACAGTGTAATAAACTATGGCCCTGTTTCTGAAACATCAATGACAGTTATTTTCCATAATCTATGATTCACAGATACCTATTCCATAACTTATCTCTTCAAAAAGTGTTTCTGAAACATATAAGAGTATAAAAAACATACCTTTCAATAATTTATCTGATGAAAAATTTTCATATCTTTTTAATATGTCTAATGTGTAAGATGGCAGACAGTATTTTACATTTATAGAGTTGCAGCTCACAAATGTTTAATGAAGAAGACTGGTATATATCTACTTGAAGAGCATTGCTATTTACGTTCTGATTCCATGCACTTTATAACTGAAAGAATTAATTTTTCAGTTTTGAATCTTCAGCGTAGTATATGTGAGCACCATCAGTTCTTTTATTTTCATTATATATTTTTCTTCGAACACTTAATTCAATTAATAGGTTATTTTCAAATTCATCAAAGCTGTTATCACATTTAACATTAATTTTGCCATTGAATTAATTAGTGCAATTAAAGTACTAAGTAATTGACATTGGCCTTTTATTTCAATGCATATTTCAGTTCAACATTTTATTTATTATTTTTATTTGATTATTTTAAAAGTACTTGATTATTTTTACAAAAATAATTCTCTTTAATTCTCTTTTATATTTCTTTTGATGCCATTTTCATAATTTTTTGCTTGTAATGAATATGTAACTTCCAAACAGTATCAATAGATGTATATAAATAAAATTATCAAATAAATGTACAAGCTCAATATGGAAGCTCGATTCTTCTGCCATCTCTCAACTGAAATTGATGCTGTGACATAGCCATATGCATGTAAATATATGTAAGTCATCGTAATGTGGAATATTTCACTTATATATTAACAATTACATAATAAAGTATTTAAATGATCTTTATTTATTTCTGAGAAAAAATATCAGACTCCATAGCAAGAATAATAATACATGCTGCATGTTAAATATACAAATTTCTCAGTAAATAAAATATTTTAAAATGCTAAAAATATTACTGTGGCTTCACTTCCTATGAACACGGAAGCAGTCGGAGTTAAAAAACATTTAAAAATATTGATACATTGATAAAACACTCTTGACATTTCACTCTCTAAATTAAAAAATTCAAGGACTGGTTTAACAGTTGACAATGTGGGCAAAGGTGTCAAGAAACATGTCCTGAATTTTTAATTTTGAGAGTGAAAAGTCGAGAGTGTTTTGTCATTGTATCAATATTTTAAATGTTTTTATCTCAGACTGCTTCCATGTTTGATGGAAGTGAAGTCACAGTAATATTTTTAGCTTTTTAAAATGTTTCAATCATTTTCACCATGTTTATTCCTAAATATATTAAAATTAAAAATATAAAAATTTATTTCTAAGAAGTGAACAAACAGCTATTCTTCTATTTTCTTCTTATATGATGTTACTTGCAACTTTTTGCTAATACACTTATAATGTTAGGCCATATTTTTGTGGAATAGGGCCCTTATATTCTGTCTCTGATGTTCTATTGTTTCACAATAATAAGAATATAAATTTTTTTACACTGTTGGCAACAGCTACAGTAACTATATGATAAAAATCTAGCTCTGTGTTATCTGTCCCAATAACATTTGTGGAACAGATAGTTATCAAGTAGATATCTAGAACTTTATGTAACTGGACCTATGCCAGATATTACCCTTCTTTCCACACATTAGACATATTTCTATATTGATCCAACTACTCCTTTTCAAATTTTCAACTCTTGTTCTGACTTGTGCAAATCCTTCTCTGTCATTGAATTAATTTATTGAAATGCTAAGAAAAAATACAAACTATGAAGGGACCTCCCGTCTGGCCCAGGCCATTTTATTTATGACCCTTCACAATTACAAAATAAATAAATAAATACAATAATTGGTTTTTTACTATCACCTTTATTTAAATTCAAATATAGTTAAACAAAATATAATATTTTCACCTTGATTGCATCAGTCCCCAGTTCATCAGTACCAGCCTACTGGAATTCCAGGGATCAGGCCCGAACCCAATCCAAGGTCCTAAAATAAAAGTTTTCAATTACTTAACTTGTGGCATTATTTTGTTAGCTGGTTATGTCTTTATAAACTATTAATTCCTTTATTTCCCAAATGCCTACTATAATGCCATAGTTATTCACCTTCTAAAAACAATTCCCAATCATGATTTCAATAATTTAATATATTTCCACTCCCAGCCATAATCATCTTTATCTAAATTCTAATATAATTAAACAAGGTACAATCCTTTAAGTTATTTTGATATACTTCCCTTCTTATTACCCAATTCCATTTATTTTTAACTTCACTCAGTAACTCCCCTACATTTTCATTAAGACTATTTTTCTATCTAATTTTAACCATTTCTTGATTATAAACTCTTTCCTCCCTTTGCACTCGACACTATATGTTCCAAATCTTCCTTTCTCCCTACTTATTGGACACTGATTCTAAGCAAACCCTTTCCTTATTCCTTTTAATCTCCACACACCTGCTCTTACCCATGCAGTGCTTACCCTTTTTGTTCTGTATTTGATTTATCAAAATACTTCTCCCTTTCCCATTTATTTTTTATCAGTATATAAAATACTAAGGATTCCTCTGTCATCCTTAAAATAACATTTAACATATTTTTCCTACTCCATATACATTTTGTACATCGATAAACTTAAAGATTTTTTTTTTTTTTATTATTAAAATCACCAAATATTTCTTCCATTTCAATATATTTTCATATTTATCCCATACAAATTCTTTCCAAAATGTCGAGATTAGAACAAACTCCACACCAGTCTTTAATGACAAGAGACAGGAATGTAAAAGAGTTCAGCAAGAAGAGCTATAAACTTGTTCATTTAAAACATAAGAATGTTGGTAATATAACAATTACAAGTGTGTGGCCATATCAGTAGACTTAATTTTTGTAATTCAATTTTAATAGTGTAAGTAGTGAAAAAATTTATCCAGAATAAAATATTTTTATTAGCAAAACTTGGGTATATCTTTTTAGGCAAGAAACATTCCAAAATAATGTCCTTTTTTTTTTTTTTATATGGACATTTTACCTTAAGACTATTTACGCTATAACACTGTTGATACATGCAGGCAAGAGGCTAGTGCATCTGAGCAAAGCATAAAACCTTCCTGTAATAAAAATGATTTAGAGGCAGATGATTATACTAAGAAATACATTTAAAACTAAATAAGTACTAACAGTAATAATCCTTAAAACTACAAACAAAATGGAAAGGCATAATACCATATTTACTCACAAATAGGACCCCTTTATCAATCTAATTTTCTCATCAAAATATAGAGGAATCTAATAAGCACATATCTCGAGCAAAAGTAAGCTAGTAATTTTATTGGTAATTTTGTTTTAAATATTAAATAAATTTTGTCTTAAAATATATTTCCATTTAATAGTACATAATGTTTGCACACACTCTACTAATCTAAACATGAAAATGTGACATGGCCATTTTAAAGATTATTAGTTTATAAAAGGTACTATGCTCTAGCTTGGCCAGAAAATTTATGAGCTGCTGCTCTAATATTTACATTTTAATATATACAAATATACATATTATATAAACTTAAATCACACTTCTATCTCAAGATGCTTCCAAGCTACCAACCATGTTACTGTATTCAAACCATGAGAACAGCCCAGAGAGGAATGTGCTATTTACACAACTCTAGTTGTATTGAGATACTGTAGAGCTCTTGCTTCAGATATGACTAAAATATAGATGTGCAATAAAGGCTACCCGCTCTTGGTTGGGCAAGAGCAACTATCAATTGTTCACTCTTAATAATATTCAGTAAAACTTCACAGCTAGATATTACTAGCAAAAGTATCCATTATAGACTGCTCCAGACTAAAACCACCATAGGTGATAGTGGGACTGAAATTTCCCTAAATATTTTTTGCAAAAAAAAGATTAGTTATTTACAGGTTTTTTTTAAAGAAACTAATAAGTATAAACAAAAAAATAATAACAAAATTTGTTAACACATCTCTGCAAAGTATGCATGAAAATTTTCACTAAAATAAGACCAAAATTGAGACACTAATGACATTTCCTTAAACATGTACAATGGAGAGCAAACCTTTTTGCATCAAAATATTCAGAAAGAACGGCATAAAAAAGTAAATATTTGGTAAAATTATGAACAATGAACAATGCACATCTAACATTTAAATGTTGCACTGGAGCTTTAAAAATTGCACAAAATGAAAAATTATTTATTCGTTTGATCCTTAGGCTCATGGGTATAGTTATATGCATTAATTTTAAAAAATCATAAATTTCCAAAATTAATTTCCCCTTTTCCCTTAGTACTGACACCATCTGTGTCATTAACATGTAGATGCATTCATTACATCACCTCAGCTGGTGTCTTGTGCAAACTACCTATTCTTCCTGCACCACAGAGAGATTCCTCATGACTGCCGAACAGTACCAGTTGTGCACAAACAGAAATATACAAGCAAAATAGGTCATAAAAATTATAAAATAGGCATTCAACTAGACACTTAAAAATCTTAGTAATAGAAATGTACATGCTTAGAAACAAATGTTGAATTGGGTAAGAAGAATTGTAATAATATTTAAACAAACCTTTGCAATTGGGTACTCCACATAAAGGTTAAAGTTGAAAAGCTATTTCCCTATGACATTGCTGAGTATTTTATAAATGAAATATGGTTATATTTCTTGCACAAATTGACAAATCAAATGTGAAAATTGCCTGAATGCAAAACTAAATAAAAAAATTACCATGAATATCTTGACACATTATTTTATTACATTTTTATTGCATCTACTGATCTTATACAAGAGATGGATCATTCATTTAAAACATTAATTTTAATTACTGCAACACCAGTATCAGCATGCCATATTTTTCTTAGCTCCCTACTCTGCGGTATTTAAGACTGCTTATGAATTTGAAACATGGCTGTCAATCCCTTGCAGATGATTGTTAAAAAAAACAAAGGAAAGAATTTTATTAAAGAAAACTTACATGCTGAAATTTAAACCTTCTCTATTAAGCTACTCAGGAGGCAGTAATGCTCTGCTAAACTGTTGCTAACAATGTGAACATAAGCAGCAATGTTGAGAACACATAACACTTTAAAATGCATGTATTTGAATTTTGACACAAACTTCACTTTCAAGTTTTTAAACTTAGAACATATTTCAGGAATCTTCATTCCTATTCTCAGCTGTTTGCTAAATACTTGGTAAGTTTAGGGCTTCTGGTGTAATCTTAACTGCATCTGAATTGCTTCTCTGACAACAAAAATTGACTAGAATAGGAATTTACTGAATTTGTCAAAATTCATTAACTTATCTGTATTTTTTAAAATTAAAACTGTTCTCCATGGAGATAGTTTTACTGGAATATTTATTTCTTGTTGGTTCTTTTTATTAATTTTGTGTTTGTGTTTAAGCAAGAAACCATTTTATTAATAAAAAAATAAAATTAAAAAAATAGGCATACTCTGGTAGATCTATCAACTTTTAAATTTTCATTTTAAAAAATAGAGATAATTTTGACATTCTACATTTGCACAAATTTAGTAAATTTCTATTCCAGCCAATAGATATTGACAGAGAAGCAATTTAAATCCAGCCACAACACTCCAGACAGTTCTAAACTTACCAAGCAGTCACTAAACAGATGAGGATGGAAATAAAGGTTCCCAAAGCATGTACTAAATTTAAAAACTTGTAAATGAAATGTTAAGTCAACGTTTGTACACATTCAGTTTTGAGGTTAACCTTGTTTCCCTGCCAATATCTTCTAAATATATATTTTAATATTATATATAACATTCATTACAAAATGGATTTGTAGCCTAAAATCTCATATGCTTTCTTACTAAGGATTAAAATATTATCCACAGCTTTTAAATAACACACATATTTGGAGGATGCACAGATAGCACTAAACCCTTATTTAGAATGCCTGTGTCCTTGCAGAAAAGACAAGTTTCTTTCAAAATCAAATGGTTCAATATTTGATGCAAAAATATTTTCAGAGAATTATAACCAAAATGTATAATTTGTGATATAGTCCTATTTGTCAGTAAATAAGGTTTATTCATCATTTATTTTTTTTAACCATTAACTTGTGCCAGTTGACTAGATCTTGAAGATGATATAATTATGAAGGCATAATATTTACTTTATGAGAAAATCTTGTTAAATGTCTCACATTGGCAGCCTGATATAAGCAGAATTTGAACCTGTAGCCCCTACTTTGGGGCTTGCTTAAGGTTAATACCCTAATCAATTAGGCAATCTAACTCAGTTATGCTGTTTTTCTGATGCCAACTCCATCTGAATGGCACAAATCTTAATCATGCTTGATACAGAAGACTGAGTTCTAAAGTTTCTGTTTCCATTCCAAAGATTGAACATTGATTTGCTTCACATATAGCTCAGCTGATATAACACAAGTTTTTCTTCACTAATTCATCATCCTAAAGATTTGTTAAATTGGCATAAAAAAGTTAATAAGTAATAGAATGGCAAAATATGGAGAATTGTTATGTATGCTCTAAAGAGCAAATATGTTTCAAATGAGATCAGAAAAGGCACCATCTCACATTCTGCTTTTGGTAGTGGAAAAGGAAAATTGAGAAAATTACATTCATATTATAATATTGCTCCCAATCAGCAGTGTGCAAAATATTAAAAATATGTGTATATAGGTAGAAAAAGGAGTATATCGTTATATGTATAATATTTTATTTAAAGTGTATTACAAGCTTTTGTGGGAACCTCAGCAGGCTAATTTGAAAGGAAAAATAAAAAAAAAAAAAATGTAGTTTGTAGAGAAAAAAGTTCTTAAATGCTGCTTGAATAAAAAAAAAACTATTTTGCTTTGATACATACAAAATATGACAGTAAACACACATATATGCTAAGAAGTATGTATATAACTAGCCTTTGCACATTACTTTCTGAGCATGCTTACATGTTTTCTCTACTTGCTCATACATAAGCTGTGAAGTAACTGCCATTTGTAATGTTTGTAATTTATTAATAAAATGTATGATAATGCTTACGCTTGTCTGTTAATTTTTCTTGTACCTTATCATTTTCCATCCTTCCTCCTGGTTGTTGGTTATTTTCTATAGCACATACAGGAAGCATGCAAAGTTTTGATTATGTAGTGCACGATATGCATTGTGTTCTTCCAAATTGTTTTAAGGCTAACATAACCAATATTTGAAATATACTACTTACTGTAAAGTTAGCAATTGCATCTGAATTACTGACTTTCAGTAACTGAAGCAGCAGTTTAAGAGAAATTATGATCAGCTGGAGAAGTAGTTTTTGCAATGTGAATGTTGTAGCTATGGAAAACGGATAGTAGCATTTTTGTATACTTTTAAATTATACTGATTTAGATTTGGTTTTAAAATCAACATTTCCTTTGAATATTAAAGTCATTAGTAATTGTGGCTGACTAAATTCTGATGCTCATAAACCGGGATACAGCAATGCCCAATTTGCCTTTGCACGCTTATCTTACTATTTTACTCTGACAGAAAAAGAATGATATAAGTTGAATGTCTAGAAATTGAGTTGAATGATAAAACATACAGTCAAGTGCAAATTAATGTGAACAAAGTAAATTTAGTGATTTTAAGTTAATCAGTGCTAATAACTGTTTCCCTCCAATTCTACACAACATAATTGATACCCATTGTTGAGATAGTTAATTGTAGTTAATTTTTTTATAGGTGTGTTAGAAGTTAAGCAATTTTCTTGTATTTCTACCTGTTTTAACATTTTATTTAGGAAACTTTTTTTTTAAATAATGGATGTCACGCCTAAAAAGAGAAGTACGATCATAACCTTCCATAAATGTAGTAATATGACTTAGAGATAGCAGCTGAATGTAATGGGTGCTGGTAATAACATAATTAGAAGGAAAATGAGATTGGGTCAATTTCACCTCAAAGGAATGGACAATGTGACCAAAAACAAAAAATGTCCACTAAAGATGATGTTTTGGGTCTGTTTTGCATTCACAGGCACTAAATGTTTGATTCCTATTGACAAAATAATGAACAGTGACGAGTACATCCTAATTTTAAAAAATAAAACAGCCATCCAAGAACTGAAGATATTGGCAGAGGAACTGAACATTGAAAAGACAATTTTCCAGTAAGTACTTGCCGCATGTCATGCATCGAATAATGTTAAAGACTTCATGATGAAAAATTATTTTCAATGTTTGGACAAGCTGTATATTCACTGGATCTCAAACCTATAGAAAATATTTGTGCAATTGTCAAAAAATGGACTACACCACCAAAAAAAAAGATGATTTTTGCTGTGATAAAAGTGTGTTTCATGACCCAGAAATAAGTCAAATATGTAAGAAACTCATTGACTCTATGCCCAAACGAGTGAAAATTGTAATTAAGGCTAAGGGTGGGCACATTAAGTACTAAAAACATTGTTTGGTAAAAAGTAAAATTGAAATTCTGTGAAATAGTTTTAAAAAAATAGAATAATATCTATTCATATTAATTTGCACAAGGGTGTACTTAACCGCCATAGCTGGATGAGGTCATTAAGGCACGGACTCGTGAGCGCAAGGTCTGGGGTTTGAATCCTGCCAGGACCTTCCTCCCTGACTGAGATTTTTTCCAGGTTTTCCTCAGTCCTCAAATGGAAAATGCCATTTAAAAAATGGAAGATTATTGAATACCTTGAAAAATTGTGCTGGGAAATAAATGTTACAAACTTGGCATTGCTGCAACATTATTGATTATAAACATTTTGTTCCGAAAGCGTTGAAATTTTTGTTTAGTATCAGCACAATCTAAATATTTTTATTGTGCAAACCACAGATACAGTAATTTAACCTGCAGTAGTCAATATATGAACATTTTGCTTACAGATTATTTTATGCCTAAAATTTTTAGACTTTTATGTTATAACTTTTTTCTTTCTAGCTTTCCTATAATTCTTCCAAGTTTGAGTTTATGCATCACCATGTCTTCCCATAATTAGAATCCCCTTAAGATCCCATGCTACTGTAAGCATTTCTCACCAAGTGCATTGGGGTTTTTTTGGAGATGCCAGAGATTTACTGTATTCAAAGCAGTACTTGAAAGTTGCTCTTTATTTTAAAGTTCAATGTCCAATGTCCTCCAAAGCATTATTTTGTCCTCAATATTCCTCTCTCTCTCTCTCTCTCTCTCTCTCTTTAATAACCTGTGTGTATCATTAGCAAAAATATTACTACTACATCTTATCAAGAGTATTTTTCATTTGGTGAAATGACTTGAATGACTTTATTTTCTGATTTATTTCTTCTTGTATGAAAATGGAGTAGAGAGAGAACAATATATAAATTTACACTGCAACAAAAGATTTACGATTTTCTTATTTTTAATAGACTCCTCTTGTTTTACAATGCTTAGAAGAGATAAAACCTTATCTTAACAGAATAGCACAACCATGGATGGCCGAGGTCGTTAAGGCAAGGACTCATGAGTGTGAGAGTTGGATTTGCACCAGGACTGCCCAGGTTTTCCACAGTCCTTATAAATGATAAATGCTGGGGAGATACCCTAAACCTAGGTCTGGAATGCTTATTTCTTTAAAAAAAAAAATATCCCTTTCCAGTTTTCATTTCATGTCATTATCATCAATGTCCACCACTTGTGAAGCTCAGTAGTTAAAACTGGGCATTAAACACTATTTAAAAAAAAATTTCAAATGCAATCATTTTATTTTTTGAAAATTAAAATAATGTCCATAAAAATAAAATTGTGCCATAAGCAAAATGCTATGTGGGACAACTCACAAACTCTTTGTTACGGGGCCATTTGCTGGTTAAGAATAAGCATATTATAATTGATTATTTATCAGAAAATAAAACTTATTCTAATGTTATCTCATATTATAGATAAACTGCTGGTGTTGGCTTCCTGAAACATCAAAAACATTACACTATCATAAATTTTGATAGTCACAATATTGCAAAAAAGAAGAGGTTTTAGAATAGATTATTAATGTAAGAATGGAATTTAGTAATTATAGAGTGGTCAGCCAGGAGTTTACATAGTTTCAGAGTGAAGAATGTCCCTATCATTCCGCACACCTTTTTTGTTCCCTATGGGGACTAATAAATAAATTAAATCTAGTTCAAAAATCCTTTCCTAATATATATTTTCATCTCATGTATCATCAGTGTTCATGACCTGTAGTGCCTCAGTAGTAAAAACGAGCATTAAACACCATTAAAAAAAATCTAGTTCAAGTATCCTTTCCATAAGAAATTTTTTCAGAGAACACTTGATTTGTTTAAGAAGGTAGGTGTGGACTCCGGAAAATAGCTGCTAAACTGCACTTGGCATAAGATTTCTTCTCTAGAGGCAGATCTCAATATCAGCTCATACAACTATCTGATGACTATGTTGCAGAAAGGCAGCATTAGCCAACAAGCTTTGCTGATGGCCAGCCAGGGTGCACTAGAGAGAGTTTAATTCTCATACATTCTAATACATTTAAAAAGTTATGTACTCATGCATGTCGTGCTAGGAAATTGTATAATCTCCTGATTTCATTTTTCACACATTTCTCTTCTGGCATTTACTTATGAAGTTATCCATTATCTTTCTTAATCCTTATTAAGAAATTAAATTAACCTCTTGTTGGATTATCCATTAGCTCATCTAAAATGTGTGATACCACTAATTTATAAATCACATTACAACTTGGAAATTCTTTTTAAATAAATTGAGAGCATGAGCAAACTGAATATGGATATAAGAGTAAAAAATAAACTCTTTTGTGGAACAGAATAATATGCATGGTATTTGTCATTTAGCAAACCTTACTCTAGGGTTAGATATCTTTCCTTATTCAAATAATAACACTGACTGTGCCATGTGAGACTCGAGAAGTTACCATATTTTTCCTCTATTTAGCAAAGCATATCTTCAATTCCTAGCATAATATATAATTCCTGCATTTTAATATATCTAAAAAGGATCTACATTGAGTGTGTGAAGATAGTAAAGTCTGAACATTTATTTGTTTTGAGTTTAAAAAAAATTATCTAATCCTAGAGAATGATTCTTTAAGTATTAAGACACCTTATATTAGTACCGGAAAATTATAGAGAAATAATATAGGCTTGGAGATTATTCAAAAGTAAGGCCAAGCATGTGTATAACTTTCCATGCTCTTATGTAATCCAAAAATATGCTAAATCAATAGCAGATTTAAGTAGATTATTTCAAGATGTTGGTGTTTTTTTTTTTAAGTTAGGTCTTTGATGCACATTTGCACATGCATGTTTAATTAGAAGATTCTTTAAGCTTATGCACTAAGAAAAAGTTGGAGAATTCAAACTTCAGTTTTTCATTTTCTGCTCTGCCTATAGGAGCTAAAATTTTTATGATTTTATGATAGAATTTATAAGTATAGCAGAGATTTGCATTAAAAATGCTGATTTAATGTTTATAAGAAATATGTTTTATATGTATATATTGGTTTTAAAAAACATGTGATTTATTTGTGCAGCACAAGCTAACAAGTATGGAAGTAAACGTAATGGTAGTGGGGGGAATCAGATGTCCTTATATTCAATTGAATTCAGCCCTCGAGATTCTGGAAGAGGAAATGGGGATGACAGTGTTGAGTATGAGGATGATCAAGAGACACACCTCCCGGCACCTCAATTATCTCCCCGTCCTATGACACCTCGCCGAGTTAAAAGGCGAAGTGTTATATCACGTGGATCTACTGGTCGCAGTTCACTTCCGAATGTGCATGATAAACGATCCAGCATCAGGTAAAGTTAGGAAATTTAAATATATTGGTTTTTATAATTTGGCTTAATGAAAATGCATGCTTGAGAGCATTTGATATATTTCATATTGAAACTTGTAAATATTTTAACCATAAAATCATTCAGAAATTTTAAGGATAGACAGTTTCCTTATTGCTGTTGACAAAAATTCTCAGAATATCAGCTCTCTAACGCTAGTTTTATTGCCTGTATTTTATATTCTTTGAATTGCACACAGTTGAATAGAACAGCCCTGTTTTTTTTTTTTTTTTTTTTTTTTTTTTTTTTTTTTTTTTGAGCAGTATTTTAATTCATTTTGTAACAGCATATTTATCTTTTTCATGAACATGCAGAAGTTTTCCAGTAAAATTTGCAAATATTTTGAATATTAACAGTATGGGCATTTGCACCATCGGCTTATAAAAATCATGATATCTGTGTGCATTAAAGATTGTTGCAAGGTAATTGGAGGGCTATTTTGTTGTATTTTGTTGTTATTATTATTATTACTACTACGTTTTATTATTATTATTATTATTATTATTATTATTATTATTATTATTATTATTTTTGCATACAGAATGGAAGTAAAATAACCATGCAACAAATAATCATGTTGTACATACAAAAAACTGTTAACAATATGGATGAGAAATGTATAGTTTTCTCAAAAAAAAATTACTGCAATTGTTAATATTGTCTAACTCGATAACAATCTAGAATCTTAAATTTTTTCCATATCCATCTAGGATCTAATAAACAATTACATTTTTTTCATGTATTTGAATTAAATGAGTGATTTTTATGTGAATTCAAAAAGAATAAGTGGTGCCATGGACAAGTGGTTAGATTTCTTGCCTCTTACTGAGGTGGTAGCTACAAGTGGATTTGTGGCGGACAAAGTGACACCTGTGCAGGCTTTCTCTAGTCTAGGTATTCTGTTTTCCTCTATCATTCATTCCATGTTGTTTTATCATATCATTCCCATCCTGTCCTTCATCATTCATTCAGCTTATGTAATCTACCAATTATTATCAATGTGCTGTTACAAATGGACTACACTACTGTCCTCTGCCACCTGTATCAGAGCTCCAATGCCTGGCCAGCAAGCAAGTTGGCATTAGAACTCATCCACTCAAAAAAACCTGATACCATTGTAAGCTGGAGTTGGCAATTGCCATTCAGTGATGGGGTGGGGTGTAAATTCATCTCATTTTTAGGCAGCCTGAGTTCATTATCTAACTATAGTACTTCTGTATTGGATAAGATGTTATGGAATGAATATATTCTGATCCTTCAGCCTTATTTAAGACCCGATCATTTGTTCCTATACTCCCAGTGGGGACACCTCTTGAAGGAAAGGATGAGATGAAAGATATACTGAGCATCTAGGATCCAGGGGTAGTGAAGCACAAACATAGATGGGGTTCCTAACATTGTTTCCAAATAGAACAAACCCTACACTGTAGAGCTCTCCCTCCAAGGAGTTAAGAGTCCTTAGAAGGACCATTTACATGCCACATGCTGTGGCAGAAACCTTTCCAAAGCACAAGCCACAAGTGCACTACACTACTCCACCTTATCCCGTGCATTTTTGATCATATAACTGAAACAATGGAATGACGTGATGTGAAATGGTAGAGCAGAAAATTTGTGGAAAGGAAAGATCCATTCTCGCATTTGCCTAAGCAATGAGGAGAAACCACAAAAAAACCCAGAACTGAATCAGGGAGCTCCTAAATGCAAGTCCAAAGCATTACCACCTCAGCCGCCCTGCAGTTGTTGTACTTGTAGTATGAAGATATCCAGTGGGTTTTGTTATTTAGCACCATGATTTTTATGGTTTAACAGAAGTACAATTGTTGGGAGTGCTGCAGACAGCATTTCCAGATTCTACTCCATTATGAGCATGGGTGTGGGGGTAGTTTGTGAAATTTCAGATCAGCAGTACACCTTTGAAAGATGAGATGAAGCCTGGCCAGCCTGTTATTACCATGATCAATGAAAATATATTGACTGTTGAGAACATGCGTTGCACAGATCCACAAATGATATATTGGAGCTCACTGTGAACTATAGATATAATTTTGTCTTCAATGTATATTATTCTGCACACACATCTCCATGCAAGAAAAGTTGTTCTAACATTTGCTATCAGGAGGCCACAGGATCCAAAATGTTTGAAAATGGACCTTATGACATTTAGCTGGATCTACCTTTATGATCCACAAATCAATGTTCAGCTGGCAGTTCGGATTTTTCCAAATGAGCATACTCCTTGTGTATGTAGCATTGGCCTGTGGATGGTGGCCACTTTCTTTCAGAATTGTCTCTCCTAAGGAAAGAAAGACAGTTACTGCCAATTAATATGTGATAGTTAACCTGCCAGAAGTTTTTAAGAAAATTTCTGAGAGGCAACTAAAGATGGGTCTCTAAGGTCTTCTTATCCACCACAACAATATTCCGACTATCACTGTAATGCAGACAATTGAATTTCTGCAGGATTCAGTCCTGATCTAGAATCATCTAATTTGTTTTTATTCCTGAAAGTGAAAGAGAAACTTAGGGAGTCGTGGTTTGCCAGTGCAGAAGAGGCTGTTGAAGTGTGTCAGCAAGAAGTTGCAAACATAACAGAAGACTGGTGTGGATGATCCATGTATAATTTTGAAGAATGCAAAGCTGCAGAAACCATGAAGGAAAGTACTTAGATATTATGCATTGTTATTTGTAAGCAGCAATTTCTGCACTGTGTTCCCCATTACTTTTATCCTGAAATTACAAATGCAAATATATCACTCCACAGTGCATGTCTCTAATTAGTTAAATAGAACTAAACTCTACCTATAGCTGATGCAACTTATTTAATTTTTAACTCTGGTTATCATTCATAAACTTCATTAATAATAATTTTGCACAATAACCTGTCGGCACAATTTCCTTTAAGGGTTTTGCAATACTGGCAGGATTGGCATATGCTTCTGCCATGGCACCTTTTTGCATTGAAACTAAATACACTGTAAAGAGAGCAATAATGCATAAATTACTAACAGTTAAAATGCCATATTCACTAATATGGTTTTCCAAATGAAAACTAGCCCTTATAAAATTTAAACTGTAATTTCCTTTAGGGACTACTGTGCATAACATCAGGGATGTTAAGTCATCCTGGAGCCAATGAGAAAACAGCTGCACCATATAATTATATTTACATTAGGATAAAAATATTGGCTAACAGATAATAGTTTTCCTGTATCTAGAAATTAAATAACTCATTTAGAAGCTTTTCTACATTCCAAAATTATGAAATGCTGATGACATGAGATGTTAAAGAACATCCGTAAATAAACCAAAACAAAATTATGAATTTTGCAAAGAATCTATTTAATTGTAAATATAACAAAACATTTGTATTCATTCTAAAGTGCAAATAGCTGTAGAGATAATTGACATCATTCTAATAAGAATACAGAGCGTATATTTAGTGAAATAAGAATTTTAATATGAGGGCTATTCATGAAGCTACTTTTGTTTTCATATAGCTGGTGCAGTAATTGCCATAGCAATGCCATGTTTACACAGCTGTTCAGCTTGATTATATTTCAAGCTGTGGTAGAGTGAAGGCCAAACTTTTGTTATTTGTCAGGCTACCCATATTCAAAATATATATGGCAATGGAGAACCCTGCCAAATGTGCAACCTATTGGAAACAGTTTTTCTGATAGCCTACTCATAAACTTTTAATATTCACTTTTTCATTAGTAATCTAAATCCATTCTTCATTCACAATAGTCAGTAGGCCATTTCTCTCCTCATTGTGGACATTGATTTTTCCAGATTTAATATGACACCATTATCTTACTCCATCATCACTCATGATGCTTGATCTGCAAACTTCACAAACTTGATGACGTATTTCAGTTGCTTTATAGCTTTTTGTCACAAGAAATATCATAGAGCATGTTTCACACATGGTGGGGTTCTCAATTGCAGCACACTTTTTGAACATCTGCAGCTCGGCAAGTAATAACTGTGAGACCACTCTACCAATGCTTGAAGCGTACTGAATCAAGCAATACTGCTGCAGTGTTGCAATGAAAACTGAAGTAACTTAATAATAAACTGAACCCTGACAAAACTCAATCATAGTGTCATAATTAACATTTTTAAAAAATTGGGGTCGACCAGGAACTGATGATAGGAGCGATGACTCCCAAAACTAGTCTTCCATTTTATTGAATTTTAGTGGTGTGTATGTTACAATTTTGACTCAATTTTTTAAAAATGTTAATATTTGACACCACTGTTACAAAAGTTCACTATATTTTGTCATAATTAAACTGAGGAAAACCAAATATAAATATGCATTTGCTTATGTTATACATTTTGTAAAGTCTTTTTTCATCCCCATGCAATAAAGAATACCTTCTGCTGCTTATTAGAAGGTTTTCTTTTGTTTATTAAGTTAACAGTTTCTTTTGGAAATGTTTAGTGTTTGTTTAGAAACTGTTTATAATGTATGGGTTTCATTAAGAGAAATCTAAACATTGCTAGAGACATTTCAATGTTGAAACATAGCTGGTGAATAGTTTTCGAACCCAACATAGAAAAAAATAACTCACTTTTTAAGAGGGCAGTTTTAATGATTTGTGAATTAGATGTATAATATTGATGAAAAACAAAAATAAATATTGATATTATCAAAATTGTATTTGTTATTTTTCTGCATCAATTATACATAGTAGTTTCTTTCAAATAAGCTGTGAAATAATTTAAGTAAAAAATAAAAAATTTATTTCTGTGATACATGAATGACAATAGCTGAAAATGTCCAATTAGCAAAAGAAATGGCACATGGCAAAATGCAGCATGACCAGGTTTGCTAAAGAGCAACTTAACTATTAACTATACCCTGTATTGTAGAAAGTAATTATACTCTAAGAGTAAGAATTTTTCTTCTCTTGTACATTTGATATACTAGTAGAATCAAAAAGAAACTAAACACATTGTACAAGGAATGACATTGGGATCATGCTGACGATGAAGGCAACCGCCTTTGAAACATGTCCAAGTAAGTGGAACTAAATTAGTGAAATTTGAGTGATTTCCTCAATAATAATTTGTTATATTATACTATATTTCACTGTGAAAATTCCCCCTATTCAAAACTACATTGTATAAGCTTTTATTACAGAGAAAATGGAACCTTACACAACTTCTTCAAAGTAAGTCCCTTTAGGCAGTGACACATTTCTGCTAGCATCTGTACTATTTTTCAAATATCCAGTTCATATTTTGTTACTCCTCACAGAAAATGTATTGCATACACCTTCACATCAACCCGGTGAACCTTTGCCCCTTGAGTAAGTTATTTACTTTTGGAAATGGGTAGTAATCAGCTAGAGCAAGATCAGGAGAATAAAGGTGTGTTATGCTTTGCAAGGAATTCGTTCACCTGGAGTGATTGGTATGCTGGGGCATTGTCATGATGGAGAACCCAATTCTTTTCTCATTATAAATGAACCCTTTTTCATCATACTGCATCATGAAGATGCTTAAGAATGGCAATGCACATCTCATGGACAATTTGATCTTCAGGAATAAATTGAAACTATACCTGGCTCTATGCTGCATTAGTCACAGACAATCAACTACTACTTCTGCATTGTCCAGTCTGTCATATTTTCTTAGGAACATATACTGTATTCCACAAAGATAAGCAGAGAAGTTTCCTAAATAGCACAGTGGAAAAGTTTGGGTTTTTTTTGACTTTACTAGTGTAATAGCCCAGAGTAAGAAATCTAAATTATTGTGAGAGCTCAGTAGATTAGAGATTGTGTGTTCTAATTAATCTTGCAATTTGTTCATAATTCTTTGGTAGCTTTGCTTAACATTAGTTATTTTGTAACTAACATAGGTGACCGAGTTGGCTAAAGTATAGGGTTTCAGGGGGGGAGGGGGGCATTGTTGCTATAAGAATCCCATCAGAAATGTGAATGAGATTTTTATTTCCTAGGTTTTCCTCAGTTCTCATTGATGGTAAATGCCAGGGAGGTACCCAAGGAACTCTTTCTTCCCCCAAAAAATAATTTTTCAATTTATCATTTCATCTTATCTATCACTGATGTTCAATGCCTGTAATGCCAATGAAGTAAAAACAGACATTAAAAACTATTAAAAAGTTAGTTATTTCCTATCTTTAAGGGCCTTAAGAGTGCTTATCTATCATATATTATTTGAAAATAAATTTATTTTCTGTTCCAAGAGTGAAACTTCTTATTTCATTTATTTGCATTTTAAAGCAGAAAAAAACTATTTTCAAAAATGAGGTGATTACATATACTTATATGGCTATTAGTGGTATGTTTATGTATGAATTAAGCTTAAAAGTACAAAGTTTATAATGCAAAATTCTTAGCAAAAGAATCACTCAGGGATTTAAAAACACAATATTGGAAAAACAACTTACACACCTATGGCTATGCCAAATGGAACTTCAACTGTGATCTTTGCTCATTTTCCATTTAAAAAATGGCATAAGCCAATGTTATGTTTTCCTATGTGCACTTTACTTCTGTGAATATACAGGATCCTCATTTTGCTACAAAATTGGAAATTACCACTAAGCCTGACCACCTATGAAGAGAAATCATGTTGTACAGTCGAAACTCAGAGCACTTTTTTTTTTTTATTTATAGTAAATAGTAATTAATGTTGTACTCACCATCATAATAGATGCCTGAAGTACCTCCTTGGGTTTTATTTCAGGTACAGTAATTTTATAAGAATAAAATGCAGCAGCTGAGTAGCTTTATATAAACAATCAACAGGTAAACTAACTTGCTGGGCTAATCATGTTAAAGACTTTCAAGGAGAAATTTCTATTTTATCAACTTCTCCTCTGTTAAAACCTAATTTTTTAGTCTTGACTTTTTGTCAGTGAAAACACCTGAGGTTCAAACTTAATTCACCAATCTAAAATTTCACTCCCTGACATAGTTATCTTGAGCAAAAATTTATCCTACAGTATTTGTATGATTTCTTATGCACATAATCAATCATAAATAAATATTCTTTGTTCTACTACATATCTGCTCTCGACTCACTCGATAATGCTTAAATACACAGTAAAAGGTAACATGCACTTCCTATATAAATGCAACTGAACCAGTTAGCATGATAAACATGACTGAGTAAGCTCATTGGATGTGTCAGAGAAATGATTTAATTTCAGTCTTACTGAGAATCACAGGTTCACTGAAGGCCACAGTTTCCACTAGTATGTTCAAATTCCAGTTGCGTTGCAGGATGGGGGTACAGATATAATTTTGTTAATCTTTAATATGACTTCCCAGAGAATAATAGTATTCTATTTTTTATAATAATTTTCTTTCTGTTTAGATATAATAATGTACGATCATCACTGCGGGCTTCAAGCCGTCGAACAAAGCTGCAGCATCATCATCACCAGAGTCCAGTAACTCGTCTCATAGAGCAGCAACAACAGCAGCAACAGCAACAGCACCAACAACAGCAGCAGAATCAGTGTCTGGCAGATTCATCTACTTCAAATGATTCTACCCGTCTTAATCTATTTGAGCCATGTTCATCTTCTCAAGCAGACCTTTTATCTAGTTCTACTCCCCAGTGGAAGAAACAACATCCCCTAACAGGACATACAAACCCTTTGTATCAGCAGAGCTCCTTGCAGTCACTCAATAATGAAGATGAAGATATGTACAACAATAGACCTCCATCAGCCAGATCCAGTTACTCAAACTACCATGGTACAAGGCCCATTAGTTGCTATGTTGGTCCAGGGGGCACACCTGCATATTACATTGCTGGTCAGGCTACAGCACAGGTACCTGTTACCAATACTCATCGACGCAGCAATCATGCAATAGCAAGGACACGCCCTCCTCCCAGTTTCATTAACAGTGGACCCCCAGCCTACAATGTTCAGGGGGTTGTTGATTCAGAAACAGTTATTTGATAGTCAGAAGTCTGTTTTATCACTTTTAAGCACAAAATATTCTGAATATGCTCCTGAAATAGAATTACACTTTCATATGAATAGTATTGATTATTTATTTTTGAAAGAACTTAATTTTGATTCAAGAAAGAAACCCCAAAAATGTACCTAGTCCTGATGGAGTGAAAATTCTGTAAGCATAATAAACTATACGGCTATTATGCTAAGAAATATTTTGTTTCCTTAATAGGGTAATTATATAGAAAGACTGTGCCACATGAAAATGAATAAGAATTGCATTTCTATGCACTAAAGATGATTTTAATATTAAACATTTTTTAAAAAGTACAACAAAGTAGTAATGCAACTTGAACAGCTTTATAATAATGAATATGTGGTTAGGTTAGGTTAGAGTTGGATCATTTTAGCTAGATGAATTGTGAAATTATTATGGAAATAGTGTTCCAGGAAAAGATTAGCAATTTAGGAACTATGTTGTTCTTTGCTAGATTGCTCATATTATTATTATTCGTGTGGGTATGCAAAAATGACGTAAGTATATGACTCAGTCTTTCTAAAGAATTGTCCTTAATAAATATGTGAGTGTGTATGTGCATTTATGGTATGTGTATCTTCTTACTCTTTTCTTTCTTTCATACATACATACATTCTTCCTTGTTTACTTTCTTCCATTCCATCATTTTCTTTCTTTCTTTATTCACTTCTATAGGGTGTTTTAAAAGGTTGTTTGTTCACAATGTTTCAGGTATCAAGAGGAACTTTTATTTTTGGTCAAAAATCTGTAGTTCCACCATTTTTCAACTAGAAGGAAATACTCAGAAATTTGTACTCATAAGCATTTTTTTAATTTAGTTTAATGTGCCATTTACTCACATTGTTGAAATTATCTTTCATTGAATGATTACAGAGGAGTCTGCAAGAATCCTTTCTCAAATGCTGTTCATTAAGCAGGTGGAAGAAGATATGAGACAGGAATCATTTGGCATATAGGTGCCTTGAGGCATGACTGTTGCATCATGTCTCTCCATAAATGAAATTCATATCCATCAGTTTGGGGAATTAGAAACTAGCAAATTTTATGTATATATGTTTTTTCCAATGCCAGTCCATAAGAACTTGTGGGCATATCTCCCGATATTGTAACAGACTTCTAAGACCAGGATGCCCAAAGGACATTGATATGTTGTCCCAGTGGAGATGATGTTGAAGGTAATATGGTTATGGTACATCAGGGGATGGATACCCAAACATGATGAATAAATGAAATTAATTAATGATGGTGCAAATGAGTTCAGAGTTCTTGGCACTTTAAAGCTATCTGGCATTCACCATCTCAGTAGGGAAAAATTCTGAAAAATATCTAACCCAGACTGCTTAATGAGACCAAGGATTGAACTCAGGATCTCTGAATTAGCCATCACAAATGCTACCACTAGAAAACAAAGGCAGTCTCACAAATAAAATCTGTATTGGATATGCACTTCATTAAATATTAACTGACTTTCCACAGTTACTTGAATGACATAGTCAACAAGGCAGTATGTTTAACAGAATTACCTTTTGGTTGACAATGTGAGGAAGTACCTCACGAAACATGTACCAAAATTACTTTTATAAGGGTGTTTGTGAAACTTAAAGAGAGTTTTAATGTGACGACATGATTTTTAGTGTTTTACTTTAAATCAAAATAAGATTAACAAAAGTTTCACTGTGTGGATTCCGAAATTCCGTAAACATAGAATTACCTTTATTTGCAGTAATTTTTTAGTCTTTTGCCAAACATAAGATGTTAATCATCTTTGAAATGAAGCAAGCCTGTTACAAATTATTGCAACATTCACCTCTGTAAACATAAATGAAAGGCCATGTCATGGAGAATAGCCATTGCATAATTGTAGATGATCCATCAGCATCCCTAAGGGGAATGTTGGAACTGTAAAATTTTTGACAAAAAATGCTCCTCTTTACTTTTTCTATTATCCCTCAGTAGTTTAAATGACCTTTAGAAGTACCCTGTTTATATACCTGTTTCTTAGCTTTTTCTCATTTAGCTATGTATTTATACATACATGTATTTATTTTGCTTTTGATTACAATGTGTTGAAAGACAAAGATGCACTTCCCTTATGTACATTGCAATGACAAACCTTGTTTTTTTCTGGGCATGCAATCACTGCCAAATGAATAAATTACAGAGAACAAAGTATATAGTATTTGTATTATTTATATACATTCTTTAGCCACATATGTTTTTATTTCAGTTTTAATTTAATTATAATTTACCCTAAAATAGCCATGTACTCCAAGAAATAGTTGGAAGAGGCTGATATTTTGAATGCTCTTGAAGAAATAATTAAATGAAGATTTAAAAATTTTACATGATTCAAGTGCCATTTACAAAAAGGCTTTCATTTGTGACGCACAGTATAGCAGGGACAGCTTTCATCAACACTTTTAATGTTATTGCTCCTAAAATCCCTGTGAATGGGGTTTATTTCTGAATGAATTCTTTTGAAGTTACTTCTATTGCTGCAGTTAACAGATGCATTTAATGAAGAGTTGTTTTATATGGAAGTTACAGATTAATGAATTAAAATGTATTTTTTTTCTTTTCAAAAGGAATATGAAGTTTCATTGTTTTGTCACTCAAATAAAAGCAAATATGTAGAACACTGCATTAATTAAGGTGGGTAAATCATGAGTTTTACTTTTTTTCAATTTTGTTTGTTTATTAGCAGTTTCTGAATGAGATCAAACATTTTATGCATTATTACCACCATCATATTTTCCCTCTTAAATCCCTACTTTGTGTTTAGCTGAGAAAGATAATGTTTCTGTATTTTACTGGGATACATAAAAGATAAGTTATTCAGCTGGCAAACATAGCTTAGTTTTATAATTAACATATATGAATCATCTCTGAAAACCATATATTGTGTTTTCCTTGCTTTACAGCAGTTTTGCTATATGAGATCTATTACCCAATAATTGAAATGGGAAAAACAGATAATATTGAAAAGAGATATGAGTGGTGTTCTGCAAAATAAAATAAAATAAATAAATATCCAAGAGCAATTTCACTGCACAAATACCACTTGGGTTGTTAATTTTTCTGCATTCATTTTATCACACAAATACAGCCTAATAAAAAGTATTATTATTATTATTATTATTATTTGGTGAAATACTTTTCTGTGTTTTTAACATTTCCAGTATGAAAAAGAATGAACTTAGAGCTTCTGGGTCATTTGGTAGAATTATTCAGAAGAATTCAATTCAGAATTAAATATTGTATTATAGCCATAGCCTGTGTAATCAGAAAATTATACACAGGCTTTAATTCACAGGAGCAGGTAGTGCCAACATAATCATTAACTATCACTAACCCAATGATTTTGCCATCGGGACTGCGTCAGTTCCACATCTCCACTGATAAGGCTAACTGAGGCAGTTGGCAAAAACTTTGGACTCAAAACACACCATTCACCATAGTATAACAGCCCAAAAAGCTGTAATTTTAGTAATAATGGGAGGATTTATTACAAAATAGTGATTATTTACATGGAACTTGTCAAATTTATATTATATTATTGAGCAGAGCCAGTTTATGGATATAAATACTATTTGTCAGCTGCAAGAACTTCCCTGCAGGGAGAGCATTTACATATGGAGTGCAGGGGAAGTAGGTAACATGCATGGGACACTGTTTCCCATTGGTTGAGATGATGTAATGAATGCATCTACTAGCTATGTTTAGAGCAATTACGATATTGTTAGCAATATCATGACTGGATTTGCTACTAGTTCCATTCTGGAACAATGATGCTTCCTATAAGGGAAATTTTGTTTAACAAGAAGAATTTAGTTACAGAGGGCAGAATGACAGTTGGAGAGCTCCATTGCCATCTGGCAGGGAACTAAGATATTGCATGGAATGAAATGGGTAATATGCCATACAACACCATTTGTTGTAAATAACAGGGAATTAATTCAGCAAGGCAGAAACATACACAGTATTTAAAATTGCAATATTTGGTGTACAGTGTGATACAAAAGTTGCTTGACATATGGAAACAGTAACTCTTATTTTGAAAATCATAAACATAGGTAATATATATTTTTACTTTTAATAAAAATTATTATAACTCCATTTTTACTGCTAAATACAAAACATTATTTGTTTATTTATTTTGTTAAATTTTAATACTCTAAAGAAAGCAAGTTTTCAGTTAAAACACTGTCACAAATGATAATTTTGTTTAATGTAAGCAATGAGGTAAAAGAACTACTAGTAAACCACATATATTTTCTTAATTATCTAGTGAGTCGATTTAATATTCTTATGCTCTACTTACTGTTGAACTAGTTTTGCATAATTCAACAGTAAGCGAAGCATAAGAATATCAAATTGACTCACTAGATAATTAAGAATATATTAGTCGCTTTACTTTATTGGTTCTGACACAAAATAAAATTTTATATTTACATATGTTTTTAAATATTGTACTTACAAAGCTGTTGACAACAGAGTGGTAATATATCCTAAACTTGGTATTCATTTTTTACACTAAACTCCACTTACATAAAAGTAAGACGTGTTTCGGGAGAATCTCTCCCATCTTCAGTTGTTCACTGAAACGTCGTTACTGAAAACGATGGCAGACAACCAGATGTTCTTGTGGTGGCCTCTGTTGGTTATTTTGTTTGTTTTACATATGTTTTGTTTCTTTCAAATGTTTTATTTTTAATGTAAGCAATAAGGTAGGACTTGAAAGCAAAACAGCTAGTACTAAACTATGTTTTGGAGTTAATATTGCCCTGTGAAGACAATCACAGGTAAACAAAAGAAGCTGCAGACAAATTTTATCATTGCCATTTTGATATTTGCAAACATCCAATCTGATCCAATCTAATGCACAAATTTAAGATACTAAATTTGAGATGAAGTGGTAATCTGAACTGATGAACCACATTCAGTGGTTGTAATTCAGCAAACATGATTACTAGCCGTAATGGGAAATCTGTTCACAGAATATCAAAATCAGCTCATTTTTACATCTACAAAAATGCAGCATATATACACAATGCAGGAAGTAGATCCACAGCTAAGGGTAGCATATTGCAACTGGATCACATAGCATTTGCAAAATGATGTATCATCCCTTCAGGATGCTCTCTTCAGTGGTGAATGCCTATTCTTCCTGGCCAAGTATGTTCATACCCAAAATGCACATTATTGGTCCACAGAAAAACCAAGGCGAATGCATAAAACCAACTCTGATGCTCCAAAAAAATTAATGGCGTGGTGTGGCTTAATTGGTGACATGGTTGTGGAACCATATTTTTTTTATTTCAGTGTAAATCAGAACACTTACAGTAAATTTTTGGACAGCAATTATATATTATTATATATTATTCCATTATATATACACCATTAAATAAATAAATAAAGTTTGGCATAAATTAAATAATATGTTAAATGTGCAATGGACTGAAAAGTGGACCTCAGCTACAGTCCCCATGTTCACCAGACCTCACTCATTTTTATTTTTTATCTGTGGTGGTATGTTAAACAATATGTTTCTAGACACAGCCAGAATCCTTAATTGAATTGAAATGCACCTATGTTATTCAGCATATCACACCAGCAACATTTTTACACATACGAAGAATGTCAGCATCAATGAGACGCTGTCTTCAAGTAAATAGAAGACATTTTGAACATTTGTGATAAAGAGTACAAAACAATTTTAACATGCTTTAACATGCCAGCCACGTTTTCTTTGTAGTACTACTTTAATGAAATAAATAAACGAATAATGCAATAAAGTTGCATTACATTTAATACAGTAAAAAGTAATTATTAGAAGTTCTATTCAAAATAAAAGTATATATTATGTATATGTTTATGATTTTCAAAACATAGTAATTTTCTCATATGTTGAGCAACTTTTGTGTCATACTGTAATAAGACTAAGAGAATAAAAAGAAACAAAACAAAATTTTTAAATCCCAAAAATGTTTAAATCTTTTTAATAAATGCAGTATTTATTCTTATTTTAGATGTTTCAACTTTAGCCCTCTTTAATGCCAATCCTTGTGCTTTTTTTGTTTGTTTGTAATTGAGCACTTAAAATATAAAATATAAAGGTGCCATTACAGCTAAAACAGCACTCAAATGTGCTAAACACATAATATGAACAATTTTCAAGATAATTATAGACTTTAATTACATGAAACTCTTCCAGCATTCTCCTTATTTCCTTTTAGTATTTTAAATTCATTCAGCTGATAGAAAGGATTGAAAGGAATAAAACATGTCAGTATAATTTGGCAGTAATAAAACAAGGATGCAAAGCACAGTTGTTTCAGAAAGTCCCAACTTAGCAACTATTTCTTTTGTCTCTCTTCTCGACAAGGGAGATGTTTTCTTGTGTCAACATATCCATCCTTTTACATTAATGTGGGTAATCTTCAAGGCTCTCTCTGACCAAATAAAATAATTTTGATCACTCTACAGTGGAATTGAAGGGGATGCTTCCAAAAATGCACTGTCACGGTATTGTTTGATATCACTGGGCGAAAGTCCTTTAGTTAAAAATTTAATCACTGCTCTGTATTCAATTTTGAACATCATATTGTATTATGCAACACATCTGATTTAAATAAGCTTCTCCTAGCAAATGAGTGGTGTGACCAGAGAAGAAATATGGTGTTTACACCACTGAAGAATTTGGTATCAGCATGAATAATGCAACAGCAACAATGAATCATGGCCTTCTATGTTGGGCTGGAAACTTACAGATTACAACATGTAACATAGATTTATATATAACCTCAAGCTTAAGAACAAACAGCCTTAAGCTTTATACCAGCACTGTATGTGATTAGCATATTTTAGCTATATTTTTTCCATTTTGACTTATTCGTCACATGCTCATAAACTGAGGTTTTTGTGGTAACATTGATCTGTATAACTGATGCTCACACAATATAAAAGCAATCAGATTTATGTATTTTAAAAATTAACAAAATAATAATTCCATCCCATAATAAATACTGGTATAATGTTTAATAAAAGCCTCCTCTGTCTGGGAAGTAGGACTATAGGTTGCATGAAAAATAATGTAAGAATGAAATAAATTGTAATTAAAAGACATAACATGCAATGAAACATAACTTGGAGGAAGTATATTTTGTATTTATTCCTTTTATACAATTTGAAGAATGAAAAATAAGGAATATTTTTAATCTGTTTCTTGCACAGAAGTATGGCAGAAAACAAAAAGGAATGCAATAGTTTTCGACTTTTGTTAATTGTTAAGATAACATAACAATGTAATAAACATCACACTTTGAAATATATCTTATTCTAAAATTTTAAAACCTTTTAATGTTGCTATCTATATCATTTATTTTGAAGAAGGCAAGATAAACTAAATATGATTTTTAAACTGAATACTCATTCTAAATTTCCATTATGAACATAATATAAAATAATAAAAAAAACATAAATAAGATTAAACGAGAAGAAAATATCTGTGCATATATTTATATTGAAAAGAAGAGATTCTAAAAGTGCTATGTAGAAGACAGCATTTACTCAAAACAAAACTTGCTCTATAGAAATGGTTTTATATTTTCTTTAGAAAATTAACAATCATTTTTAAATTCTAGATGGATGATAAATGAAATCAAGTTGTTCCTTTTACTACAGTCAGATTTGAGGTAATTAGTGTTTTAGGTGCAGCTGATAGGTATAGGCACTTTTTGCTTAGCATAAGAACAAATTTACGTGAATAAGAAAGTAAAATTAATTCTGTCTCACTTCCAATTCTTAGCCAATTTGCAAATTTATATTTGTAGTCTTTATGCATTACAGGTTTTCAACTTTCAGCTTCCACAGTAAAGTTTCTGGAACAGTTTGCTGATATACTGTAATACTTTCACTTCATTTTCTCAAATATCCTATTTTGAATTATATGTTTATAGATGCACATATAGGTATATTTTTTAATAAGAGAGTATTTAAGATATCTATTATAGTATTTTCAGCCAAGTTTGAACATTGTTTCAGTGCCATATTATAAAGCAATTATTAAATTGAGTCCATGGTTAGCTGATTATGCGAAACATGTACTAAATTTAAACAAGTAAGTGGAGCCAATAAGGGTGTGTAGTTCGACTCAATTATACAATGATTTTAATTATACAATTATTAAGTATTTAATAATAACATTGATTTACATTTAGAGATTATGTATGAGGCCTTTTCTGAATCCTTATAGACTACTACCTACTAGACAATACTATGCAACACAAAGAAAATAAACACATTTAAATCCATCCATAGCATGGTCTGCATACCTAAATAAGCATGACTAACAGAACAGTTAAAACATTAAATCATGGTTTAAAAGGTATATGCGGCACCAGTCACGGAAGGACTAGAGGAAGAATTAATATAATAGTCCTTTGTTGAACTTGTTGTTGCTTTGAGTCTTTTTTGTTTAAATTAAAATTGTATTGAAAGCCTCTGGAAAACAATTCCAACACATTAAGGTGGTCAACAAAAGCTCAACTAATCCAATTTTTCATGTTGATTTCAAAAACATTTCCACTTTTCTTCTATTACATATAAAGTTTTAACTATAACTTAGGTATGCATTAAATTTATCCAAAAAGTCATAAATATCAAAAATTGTTTTATCAGCATAAAAATTTTTGCTTTAAAAGCTTTAATATAAACATTATGAATTGCAGCAATTACACTTTTATTTCAAACTTAGCACCTGAATTGAATTAAAGTGAGAAATGCTTAGCATTGATTATCTTTTATGCACTTTATTTGAATTATAACATAGCATCCAACAACAATCTGCAATCATGGACTCTTTCAAGAAGAGTTGGTAATGTTATTCCATCAATTAAAAGCCTTGGTTAAACCTTTCACCCATATCATCACTGACATTACCAAGATTAGCTGCAAAAAAAATCTAAGTAAGAAGTGGAGTTTGAGCAAAATGCAACAATAATTTCTTTAAAAATTAAAATGTAAATTGGAACTTGCACAGTGAAGCCAATCATATAATTGATATTGTATGATTTAGTTGAACTGCACACTCTTAATGCATCACTTACTTGTCCTAATGTATAGAACCAGTTTAGAGAACATTTGGTTCTCATTATTAGCTAAAATTCAACTGTCGGATAATTCGTTGAGCTGTGGGAATGTGTATTCTGCTCTGGTGGCAGTGTGATAAACTTGTAGTTTATGTTTTCATCCCCGACAGTGTTGAGGTTCATTAGACTGTCTTTATATTTGTAGATGTAGATTTTCTCTCAGATTGCTAGTTCCGTAGGTCCTTGTACTAATTTTAATAACTTTGTTTTATCCACTATGTCATGATTTGTGTCCAAAAATGATATGGTACTACTGATTTCTCTATTTGCTTGTGCTTTATGTTCCTGAAATGTTCCTTTAACCGTGTGTCTGTGTTTCTCTTTGTTTTTCCAATGTAGATTTTTTCACATTCTGCATAATTTACTTTGTAAATACCTGCTTTTTTCTCTTGTGGAATACTGTCATTAACATTGTCTATCAGTAAGTTTTTAACATTAAATCTATTAACCGGTCAACCTGATATTAAAATCTTTAAGAATATTCTGAAATTTTTGTAGCCCATGGATAAACAAAGAAACCACAACACTTTCAGCAAGAAAAGATAAGCTAATTTTTAAAAAATTCACATATCATCAATGGGCTACAAAAAATTTCAAAATATTCTTAAAAATTTTAATATCAGGTTGGCACAGGTTAATAGATTTAATGTTAAAAATTTACTGATAGTGTTAATGACAGTATTCCACAAGAGAAAAAAGCAGGTATTTACAAAATAAATTGTGTAGAATGTGAAAAAATCTACATTGGAAAAACAAAGAGAAACATAGGCACACGGTTAAAGGAACATTTCAGGAACATAAAGCTTGAGCAAATGAAGACATCAGCAGTAGCATATCATTTTTGGATACAAATCACGACATAGTGAATAAAACAAAATTATTAAAATCAGTACAAGGACGTACAGAACTAGCAATCTGAGAGAAAATCTACATCTACAAATGTAAAGACAGCCTAATGAACTTTGATACTGCCAGGGATGATGATGATGAGAACCAAATGTTCTCGAAACCGGTTCTACACATTATGACAAGTAAGTGAAGCATTAAGAGTTTGCAGTTGTAAATCATATAATAATATCAATTAAATAATTCCTTTATTTATTAAATATAAGCATCCAACAATTTCTGAACTCTGCCTATTGTCAAGGGACTTTGTTTTACCCAGAAATTTCATACAAAACCATTTCTATGTTCTCACTTTGCTCTCATTCAAGATTTCTTCAAATGATTCATCCTGATTTAGCTCCCTTATCTGTTGTTCCAGTAAGACATCTTCCTTTAGTTTGGCTGTTGAAATAATATAAGAAATTATGTTCATATACTTAAATCCTTTGGACCACCACGGGTGGCCAAGGTCATTAAGCCATAGATCGTGAGTGGGAGGTCTGGGGTTCGAATCCAGCCTGGACCGTCCTCCCTGACTGAGGTTTTTTCCAGGTTTTCCTCAGTCCTCATAAATGGCAAATGCCAGGGAGGTATTCAAAACTTAGGCCTGGAACGTTTCCTTTAAAAAAAAATCCTTTCCCAATATATCATTTCATTTCATGTATCATCAGTGTCCGCCGCCTGTGGTACCTCAGTAGTAAAAACGGGCATTGAACACAATTAAAAAAAAAAAAATCCTTTGGGCTGTTCTCCCAAAACTTTTTGTTGAGACTAGCAATAGGAAGTGCTTTATATTTTCTTCTCCTGGATTGTAAGTGGGTCTTTTTCACAGTCTGATCTTATGTAATGTTTAGGATTACCAGATGATTTTGATAAAAATTAGGGAAATTCCCTCACTTTTTGCCAAAAATTACGGAAACTTCATTGTTAATATGCCCATTTCTTGGAAATGATTGGATTCAATATTCTTTTCACAAACCAGCACTTGCACACATCAATAAATTCATTGTTTATAATTACTGTATTCTAATATTATTTACTATTTTTCTGTTTGTCTATGTGTACACTATTTCAAAAATTTTTCTTTGTGTTTGTTTAATAAATAAAGCTAAAATGTTATATACAATAAATTTTTTTATTTGAACTCAGAAATATGTCCTGTGTTAGACTTATCAAAAGTTGAACACCCTAATCATAGGCCTGTGTTGAAGCAATTACCTAAGTAAAGTTTTTCATCGCATTGAAAAAATATATATACTAGGTAACTTTTATTGCTAATAGACTTTGGTCTCATTGGTGCTATCATTAGTCTATTTTATATTCTATGCATTAGTTCAAGTACCATATGTCCATTGCTAGGTAAATGCAAACTTGAAAATGTCTGAGGAGAAAAAAAATAATATGCTAGTTAGTACTTATAAAACAAACAATGAATTTATTGATTGATACAAACAAAAAATGAAAAACAAATACAGAGGAAGTAAATTGTGTGATTAATTACCCAATATACAATGAAAAACAATTGGATCATTGAAAGTCAAATTTTGTAAATGGTTTGGTATTATTATTATAACAAATACTTTTATCAAAAGGTTAAGCTTTCAGTAATTTTTGGACAACTAAAATACAATATCTGAACATGCACTAATACAATAATTAGTCCTGCAAATCATATAGAGATATTACCTGAAGTTTGCTAATGTTCATATTTATCTGAAAATCGGGCATTACTGAGAATTTTCGATTCATGTTTCATTAACATTATAAAAGTCCTTGCAGTTCAGCTGAAATTTATATACACTTGCAATTCTGATTTATTAAGTGAGTTTTTTCCAACAAAATCATATATGCCAAATTAAAACTGCTGATAAAACAGGCATTAAATACTATTAAAAATCTTACCATTAAACATAAAACAAAGCAAGATTTTCTGATTCCACTAGTGTGTAAAATTATTTTAATTGTTTGACACCAATATTTCAGAGTTCTTGTCATTATTTTTCCTTTATTCCCTACTCTGCCTAATTCGGCTTGTGAAACTCTGTTGCGGTGAGCTTTTTGGTAGGCCCATAATTTGTTTGCAGAAGTTCCTGTTAATCAAGTCTACATTTAGCCATCCCTCATCATTACCCCAAACATCATTTTGGCCTCTACTACTACCATATATATTTTCTCCAACCACTTTACATGCATTTCTGGTACTTCATAACTACAGGCAGTAATAGCTTTCAAAGCTAGCCTACCTTTTGCTAGAACTTTTTTTTTTTTTTTGGTTCCCTCTACCCTCCATTCTTGTGAAGCCTAATAACCAAATAGTTAAACTTATTGACCACCTCAATTTCTGCCCCTTCTCAATACCATTTCTCATTCTTTAATACCATAATTTTTTATTTTCAAATATTTATTCTTAGTCCCCACTTCTTATGGAGTTTAGCGATTACTTTGATTTCGATAGACCAATATTAGTAATTGACCCCACTACCAAATTGTCTGCAAATAATAGTCACAGAATCTCAACATTTTCAATTGTGGGCATGTGGATATTAACTTTGCTAACTTCTTCTAACATATCATTAATAAATAAATTACACAGTATGAGACTTAACTTACATCCTTGTCTTAGACCTATTGCGTTCAAATTATTTGGAGCCACCCTATGGGCAATCTTAAAATACTCATTTTCATAGTATAAATTTTGTAATGCTTTTATAAACTTATCACTAACTCCTACTCCATTCAATTATGACCATAATGCCTTGCGGTTAATTGTAATTCGTCATAATGCCTTTTCAAAATTCACAAACAACATATATAGTCTCCCTCTTTTTTAAGCTTGTAACATATCTGATTGATGCACAAAATATAAATGAAATATTAGTCTACTATATTGAAGAAAAAAAAAGATTAGATATTTTATAGTTAGGTACATGAAGAAAGGTGTGCAACTGTGAACAGTTTAAGCTTTTTAATTGTATTTTTAGGCAGTGCATATTATCTTAAATGTATATATCCTGGACTTCATACATTTTCCAAAACAGTAAGTGTAGTTAAAGTTTAAGATGAATGACATCTTGATCCACTACTGTAGCTGTGGCACCAAATCCTTTTAAAGTCTGAATTTGATTCCTGATGGGGGACAAGTTTTTAGGAACATTTTTGTGGGATTGTTGCTCACTTTTAAAAGGCGAATACCAAGTAATTTGCAATACTAACAGTTTTTTTTAATTGTGTTTAATGCCTGTTTTAATTACTGATGCATCCATCACAGGTGGTAGACACTGATGATTCATGAGATAAAATAATAAACTGGGAAGAGATTACTTTTTTTAAAAAAGAAAGCTCTCAAGGTCTAAGTTTGGGGTAACTCCTGCATTTTCCATTTATGAAGGCTGAGGAAAATCTTAAAAAAATCTCAATCAGGGTGGACAGTCCCAAACCGCAGACCTCGTGCTCACAAGTTCAGCCTTAATGACCTCGGCCACCTATGGCGGTTTGCTGACAGATGCCATACATATTTGTACCACCAATAATTAAGTTAATTCATCCATCATAAAGATCTATGATTTATTGAAATAGTATGTTAAAAACTTATATAATATATATCTTGGAAAGGACAAAAAGATATCTAGCTGGCAAAAAAAACTGTTTGGAAAATACATTAACTTTACTAAATTAATTTTATCAAGACATTTTTCTAGAAATTACAGTATTGCAAGTCATCTGGAAAGGCAGAAAGAATGAGGGAATTGAGATTGATAGTTTTACATGATAGATAAAGTGAAAGACCAATGAATGACAAAATTAATTTCAGTTTCTTTTGAGTTAATTGTTATTGTGGTGTAGTTTTGGTGGTTAAAAGATGTAAAAGAAGTGGGAAAAGGTACAGCGGGTTGGATTCTCCTCACTATTGCACCATGTTTTTTTTAATAGCATCTAATTTCCATGTTTACTATTGAGGCATCAAGGGGATGGATACATATGATACAAGAGATGAAATGATAAATTGGGACTTTATTCTTTCTGGGAGGGAAAGTAAGCATTTCAGGCTCAAATTTAGGGTACCTCCCAAGCAAAGAGGACTAGGAGAATTTGAAATAAAACTTCAGTCAGGGAGAGCATTCCTAGAGGGAGTCGAATCATAAACCCATTCATAAGTCCATGCCTTAACAATCTTGGCCACTCATGTCAGTGCAGATCAATATTGTACATATTATTTTAATTTCTTGTTTGCTTTTAACCTGATAAAGGCAAAGGAGACTTGACATGGAAAGAGGTAATAAAAAATACTTTCTGATAGTTCAGCATTTTTCTATGGCCAAAATGAAGATAATATGGGACCAATTCTCCTCTTCTTTGGGAGATATAGCAAAAAAGGCACGAATTTTAATTTATATTTACATTTATACTACATTTTAATCTATAGCATTAAGATCCAGAAATGCTCCTTTTTATTTCATTTGCTAGAGAATAAAATGGCCTATTCATTTGGCAAGTTACATAAAATTCAATAACTAGAAATGTGGCATCTTTCGCAGAAAAGATAATATGAATGCACTTTTAAGTGTATGATAAATACTATATTTAAATAAATATTCCCATTTTATACTTCATGATTCAGACTGAGAAATATTGGGCATTACATTTTGTTTGACATTTGCATTGCTTTTTTCATTATTCATATACTTCTGAAATTTTAATGAAAACATACAGAATTGTAATATACTTTATGTAAATTAATGTTGATTAATTTAATATTGCGTTTAGAAGCTATTGACAGTGAAGCAACAAAATCTTCAAAATGAATGTTGGGGAACAAATGTTCCCAAAGCGTGTTTCTTCTTTGAAAACTTAAGTGAAGTTTGTATCAGCATTTGAAAACGTTCATTTTAAAAGTTGATTAGTTTATTCAGATTTTCTATCTATCCTACTAAAGAATAGTTTGAATACTACTTTTTAGACCCTTAAAGTAACTTTTTGTATATTTCTTTTCTTTGAGACCAAGCTTTAGTTTGTGTTTAAGAAAATATTTCCTTTCCATCAAATAGTAATTAACAGTAAAAGAATAATCATTTGTATGCTTGTAGAGTATATAGCAATAAACATTTAAGAGAAATTGAGTCGAAATAGTAACATACACACCACTAAAATTGAATTAAATGGAAGACTAGTTTCGGGAGCCATCGCTCCTATCATCAGTTCCTGGTCGACCAGGAACTGATGATAGGAGCGATGGCTCCCGAAACTAGTCTTCCATTTAATTCAATTTTAGTGGTGTGTATGTTACTATTTCGACTCAATTTCTCTTAAATGTTAATAATTTACACCACTGTTACAAAAGTTCACTATATTTTATATATATATAGCAATAGTTTACACATCTATCATTTTGCATTTTTATACTGCGCTAGGGTTTGTACATTTGTCTATATGTGTGTGTGTGTGAGAGGGGGGGGGGAGTAAAATTGCACAGCAATGTTGCTATACAGAATGTTCTTGGAAGTTCCACTTTTATTAAATAGTAGGTGACATGTTTCAGGAAGCTGTGTGTGTTTCTTTCATAATTACTGCAAACATACTCATAACTGCATATGTAACAATACATAGTAGCTAAAATGTCAAAACATAAAATGTAATTAATTGTTGGAGAAAGTTTTGTTCATTGTGTGTAATCAAATAAAGATGTTTTACATAATCACATATATTTCAAATTGACCAACAATTTTTATCCTTGTAATATTGATCATTCTTTCATCATTATATGCTAATGATTTTAATAACTGCGTTGATTAAGAAGACAAGGACTTATTTTTCTCATGGTATTTTTTATGCAAGTATCAGAATATATGGAGAAGTTAATCGAGATGAGAAACTGGGATTAATTCATCAGTGCCTTTTTGTTGCTAAACAATATAAGATCCTTAAATTATTATTATTCAGTTAGTAGCAGTTTACAAGTAAAATAAATATAGGAATAGAGAAAACCTATAGAAAGAAAAAAGATATTAAATATTTAGGAATAAAAACTGCCAGTGTCTTTAACAGAGACTGTTTAATAATTTATAAATTTGATAAATTTAATATACAATATCATTACACAAATATTTATAAAAGTAAAGCTAAAAGACTACTGATTAGTTAGTTTCCAATTAATTCTAAAAATTAAAATAAGAAAATTACATTATAATTCAGTTGATCCCTTAGTTCCTGTGAACTAATTTTGAGCCTCCAATGTGCAGTTTAAGTGCAGTAATAGCACAAGATGAGGTAGAAGGTAACTATTGCTTTGAAAATTGCATATTAATCTGTAGTCAATATCTTAAATTACTTACTAATTTGCAAGAAAAATTATAATTTTTAAATGCTTGAAATACAAACTAGAAATCTAGTAAAGAGAGATGTAAATTGAAAGCACTCATAAATCTACATTAAAGTAAAACATGTAGCATATGTGATTTTCAATTAACTGCTGCAGAAAAAAATATACATAGAAATAATGTATCAAATATAGGAACTAGACTTTACAACAGACTAATTACATGCATCAAGCAAATAAATACATGAGAATCTTTCTTGCTACAACATGCCTTCTGTTTTTTAACTGAATATATATTGTATAATGAATATTAGAGCAATAACCTAAAATATATATATATATATATATATATATATATAATTATGCCTAAATGAATATAGATAAATTGTAAATTGTTTTAAAGTGTATAAAATATGGGCTAGCATTTATAAGACAGGTTTGGTTATGATGGAATTTTTAAGAATAATGATATTAACAAAGTCATGAATTGCACATGGTTTTATATGAACAAATAGATGATGAAGTTAAAAGATTTATGTAATGTTTTTTTATTATAAAGAATAAAAATTTCTGTTTGTCTATAGCTCTAAATACAGATATTTGATTATAAATTCACAGATTAGGATAGACTGTTAGGTTATGTCAAGGAGATCGAAAAGTTTCCAGAATGGCATTGAAAACAATATATACTTCATTCAAGTTGTATTTTATTTTTACATAGTCCCATTGAAGCTCAACACATTTGCTTCCAATGTTTCTCCAGTTTTCAATTCTCCCTTGGAATAGAGCTGCCAGATTTCAACTTGGGGAAAAAGAGAACAACTCATGGTTCTAGAAAAATGTATGTACAGGAAAATGTTCAATATGTCTAATGTAACTCAGTTTAACTTGTTCTATGGAGAACACTTAATGTTTCGTTCTCTTCTACACTTTTCATATCTATCATTACTGCAAATCTCAATTGTTTATATATCCTTAACATTTATACAATTACTGCTTGTTATAAAAATCATTTTTCATTAGAACTTTTTGCTCGAGCAAATCTGATTTAGAAAGTAAGTAATTATGAAAATCTCTGCGCGAATGTTTTAGGTTATATGTTGTTGTCTGAATTGATTTTACTGTTTCTCACATTTGTGTCCATGATCATATTAATGAAAAAATTCTTTCCACATTACCTTTATGTAATGGAACAGCAAAAAATACTGTGCAATTCTGAGCAACTCTGAATGAAACTCTGTATTTTCATTTTGTTTGAAATATACCAAAATTTCATGACATATTTTTTACTAATATATTCACAATTGACTTTACTGCTAACTTATTGTTTCAAATTATAAAACTGATAAAATGTTTTGACACACAAAACACATGCACACTCACACATATTATTATTAAACTTTATACATGTTTCCACATTATACCACAATAGAGATTCTGTGAACCCTATTCACTTGACATTAAAACATTAAACACTTGTATAGGTTTAAGCCACATCTCCAAATATTACGTAAATGTTCATACATATTAGAAACTGATTCATTGAACACATCTGACTTCTTTTCATTTTTCTCTTTTTCCTGCTTAACCAACCACTCCCTCACAAAAGGAACAAAAATCTATACTTTTCTTTTAATATTAATTACTATCTCCAAAAAATGCATGACTTCTATCAAAAAATTTTCCTCCTTCTCAATAGATTTAACATATGTGTGTAAAATTAATGCCAAGGGGTGTGCATACCATACATATATTTCAGTAAAAAATCATCATCAAAAATTTTCTTTAGAATGATTGGGTGTTTGTCTAGATTTTAATGGTGCAAACATTTGCAGCTCAGAATTTATGACAGGAAACAATGAAATCATCTGTTTTTGGTAATGCCCTGAATAATCTTGTATACACCATTAGCATTAAAATTTTATCACATTGTGGGTGTTGATAATAGTCATGCTGAAATGATCTGTGTCTTCTCATTTGGTTGTTTGACAACTTTGGGATTGTTCACATCTTTTTTTTTTTTTTGTCCTAGCTCTATCCACTCATCTCATATCATTTAACTGTGGAAGCATTTTGTGCAACACGAGCACCAATTTTTCAAAATGACATTCCTTACTTTTTATGCTGCAATTCTCCCTTGACACCTGCTGGTATTACTGTTGTATTTTTGACAGTTAATATTAATTCAATTTGGAATAAAGTAATACTTGTTCCTTCTGAGAAAATATGGGCTCAATTTAAAGCACCTCTTCAGGCTTGCAATTTTAATAACCAGCAGTGTATTTAAATTGGTTTATTGAAGATGCAAACACAATGATGTCTTTGAATAATGAATTTCTTCCATTGGAAAAATAAATAGTAATTGCTTTTTCAATATATGTAAATGCTTGCTTTTAATGCATAAAGCGCTACATATGTTGATCTAGCTGTGATTTCATAGAACATTCAGTTTCTTGATTACAAACTGTACATCTTTCCATCCATAATAAATGCATCAGGAATCATCAACCATGATTTGTAGAAAGCAATGAAGGTACAGGAACCATCATAATTAAAACCAATATCTTTTTAAAACAAACGAACTTAAACTTAGTGCGTACTGTACATTCTGAAACTGGAGAAAAGAGTGACAGAAAATTAATTAGTTCACATTCAGAGGATTAAGGTTCTTGAGAGGGAATTCCTTTAAAAATAATATATTGTCAGGTGCCATTTGACAATGTGCTTACCTTGTATTTAATACCCTAAGCAGGTGGGATGCCTTTAGAAAGAGGTGCAGATAAAAAAAAGCAGTACATCTATTTAGATACAATAAAGAACCTTCTTTACTGATTTTTTTGTTTTTTCCAGAAAACCTCATATTTGTCACATATTTGTTTTTTGCACTGTAATATCTTACTTAAGAGAAGTAGAATGACAATAAATAGGTAACTTCATGTAATATCAAGGGATAATATGTAATACTGATTGAAATATGCAATAACATGTAATATTATATTTCATATCAGTGGGAATAGCTTAATTTGCAACAAAAAAAAAAAGTATCAAAATGATGGGCAGATGGAAAGGAATAGACTTAGAAATCTGGGCCCTAATCATTGCATATGGATATTCAGAAATGGCACCGTTATGCCTTTGCAGACGACTATTTGATTAGTTACATCAGGGAAGTTGGCAAATATGGACTGGGTCATCGTACAGAATCAAACAGAAGCAATCTTATGAACTAGAACTGAAAAGTCCGCCCAGTGAATGGGGGTACTCACTATCCTTCTGACCCAAAAATCTATATCAAGAACCCAGGAATGTGAAAGTGGTGCTGATAGTGACATGTGATATCCTAATCAGTTCCTCAGGGTCATGTAGTAACCATAGGAACCTGGAACATCATCTTCGTACTCCTTTGCGGAGAAAACAGGTAGATTTTTAAATTGCGCGCTCATTGTCTTGCATTATTAAGTCCGTGGGTTTGGTTTATTTACGGACGCTCTTTGATATTTCAGGTCATCGGTGTCCCATTCAATTCAGGGTGCTGAAACGGTCGATAAATTTTGTTACCAGGCCTCTTATTTCAGACTTGAGATTCTTTTCATAAGTCTACGACACGGAACCCACGGCTTTACTTTCCTTCCAAGGAAGCCATAATTAGGATTTTTACGCCTGAAAAATTTCATCTATGCGCGATTGAGCTAGCAATCATGGGTCTATGAGACACGTACGGTTACCACTAGACCACCAGGGCCGACAACTATGTCCGGTATCATATTGTTATCACTGTGAGGGATTTACTGGTACGATGGAGTGGAAGGTAATCGAACATCCTCCATATTCACCAGTAATGAGCCTCTGTGACTGACTTAGATATCTTCCCAAGATTAAAGCATCTACACTGGGGAAAACGTTTCGCTGACATCAACAAAGACAATACTGCTCAATACCTTCCTTAGTATGGCTTATGGAGATAAATGAGGGAGGAAATTAATAGTATGCTGATTCTAGAGTAAATAGTTTCATAGATATAAACGGGTTGCTACTACTCCCCCCCCCCCCTAACATTCGGATTTACGAAACAAAGTGTTGTTTTTTCAGAAAGTTTCTCCTCTTACCGCTTCGAGTATACACTATTACTACATAAACTCAGGGGAAACAAAACGCAAATCTTTGCTTTTTCGCTATCAATATGGATTTAAAAATAATGGAACGCTTTAATATGCAGGTTTTAGTTATTTACTTATTTAATTGAAGAGTAAATAAATATATATTTACTCTTCAATAGCAACGCATTATTCTGAACGCATTATCTTCAAAATATACAACAATAATTTATATGGAATTTTTCAAAATAATGCTAACTTGTTTTACGGGTAGATGGAGGATTTTAGAAAAAAAATGAAGACATGTCAGATCTTATTTTTAGAAGGATTTGTTTTATAAATGCGAAACCTTTCCGTTATTGCATGCGCTATGATGTCATCGAAGAAATTTTAAAATTAGAACCGATTATTTTTTTCTTTGCATTTTCTGATAGAACGCCATCGTTTTTTTTTTTTTTTTTTTAATCAATTTCATCTTCACTTATTTTATGCAGAATAAGTCCCAAACTCAAGGACTAACAAACTTATCCAAAAAGCGTATGTTACATGACATAAATATTGCTATCAGAGCAACCTGCACTTCTGTGTAAAACAAACGAAGATACAGATATAAGAAGAAAGGCGCTCTATCAAAAAATGTGAAATAATAATAATAATAATAATAATAATAATAATAATAATAATAATACAATTTAAAAATCATAGGTTCTGAACTTAAAAATTCTTCCATGACGTCATAGTCCATACAACAATGACTATGGAAAGGTTTCGCATTTATGAAATAAACCCGTTTAAGCAATAAAAATTTATATGCCTTTGCATTTTTTGAAACTCTTTCATCTATCAGTAAAACAAACCATGCGTTACTTTTGAAAAACTCTGTATAATTGTATATACAATTGATATGCAATTCATTATTAATCTTGTCGCTAACTTTTTCCAAATAAACAATTGAAAATTACTTTTTATTTTAGGGTTGCCTTTGGTGTTGGAATGTCTTGAAGGTGAAAGAAAGTAACGATTTTTACTGTAAATGAGTCGAGTGTTAAGAGCCATTCATACTGTAAGAGCGACTTAATACTCCTAAGTAACCTCGACAAGCAGTCTGAGCCGATTGGAATTCTTCTCCAGTATGGGAGGTTTTTTTTTTGAGTAGTGTTTAACGCCCGTTTTCACTACTGAGGCACCACAGGCGGTGGACACTGATGATACATGAGATGAAATGATAAATTGGGAAAGGATTTTTTTTTTTTTTTAAGGGAGGAAGCGTTCCAGGCCTAAGTTTAGGTACCTCCCCGGCATTTGCCAGTTATGAAGACTGAGGAAAACCTGGAAAAACCCCCAGTCAGGGAGGATGGTCCTGGCGGGATTCGAACCGCAGACCTCCCGCTCACGAGTCCGTGCCTTAACGACCTCGGCCACCCGTGGCGGTGTGTAGTATGGGAGGTGCACCTATAGCATCAGTTGCTCTCTACATGTATGTGTAGCGCTAACAGATTGGTAAACGTTGAGAGATTTTAAATTACCTGGTACTTTGGCAGTGTAAACAATTGTTTTTCATTTCAACGGGAAGATTGTTACAATTAATCGCTACTTCCAAAGAGAAGACTTATTAGGAATACTTTCAAAGATGAGCTAGCCATAAGCAAGAATAATACTATTTTCCTGAGAGAAAAGTAGGAAAAATGATACCTTCTAAATAGTCTAAGAAACAACACACAATTTAAATAAAATTCTTGGTATATCTGAATAAATTATAAACAGTAACCAGAGGTGTTCTCCTTATCTGTCTATATACTAGTTACCATAGCAATAGCAGTCAATTGTTATTTGTTTTATTTATTTGGTGAGTTTAATGTAGTAATATGCGGTTTAATGTGAATGAGTAAATAAATTGCCTTTTAATATAACAGCTTAGCAACTTTTCTATGGGAGTAACGGTAAGAAACGTTTTTAATAAGTTAAATGCGTCCTCGGCGTATTTTAAACCGAGATGAAATGTTTATAGCTATTGAAATACGTAATTAGAAATGGCAGAACACAAGCTGGTGTCGCTAGGGCTCTAGATACCGGAAAATCATTATATTATATAGGATGTGAAGGCGATATAAAAAACATTAAGGTTATAGATTCCACGCGTTTTTGTACAGTGCGTGTGGCACTTTAGAATATGGAACGAGTCACGATGTACAACATTGTGTTACATTATATGATGTACATTACTGATGGGATTATAAAATTCATAAAGTATATGAATATACATTCTTAACAATCTCGTGTCTATAACATAATTATTTAAGCTGCAATATAGTTAATAAAAGAGTAGTGCATTTTATACATTGTCATATGCTAAACGTGATATTTTATTTGCTCTTATGATTGAACATCATATATTATTCATCTGCATTATTATTATTATTATTATTATTATTATTATTATTTAAAATTCTCTTTAACATTTTTGGTCATTAATGTTCCATACAACTTAAGGACTAGAAAAGGCCGATAACTTTCTCAGATGCGTTTTCTTTCAGACTTGATGTTCTTTTATGTATCGTAAATACACGGCACGGGACTAAGGCTTTACTTCCCTTCTGGCGGAAGCTTACTTAGGATTTTTACACCCTAAAAGTTAATCGACTTGAGCCACTACCTTGGGTCTACGAGGCAAGTATGGTAATCACTAGACCACCAGGACCTACTTATTTGTCGGGCTGTAAATTCGTCAACTGAATAATAGGGATTGTTGCATAGGTATTCTGTAAGAGCAGATATGAATCATTCCTTATTATTGGGTGATACTAATTGAGAGTAATTGGAAGAACGTTACACGAGGGAGGCTTAGAAACTAATTGCCGATTAACTATAAACAAAAAACTCGCATATATACAAATAGTTTATTACGTACATCTGAAAATTAAAGCTTTCCACTATTTTCAAATGGTCGCCATTTAAATGCAAGCACTTGTCATAGCGTTTCACCAATTTGAAAATTCCTTCTGCATAAAACTCGGCCGCCTGGGAATATGGCCAAACTGTCGCAACATTTTGAAGGCCCCCAATCCACTTCTTCATGTGAGTGAACAGATGAAAATTACATGAAGCCAAGTCGGGGCTATGCGGGGATGATCTAAAATGTTCCATTTGAATAGCCTTAAAAGGTTTTATACTCGCCGAGCATTGTGGGGGCGAGCTTTGTCATACAAGAATACAATGCCAGATGTTAGCACACTGCGACGTTTGTTATGGATGGCTTTTCTTGGTTTTTTCAAAGTCTTGCAGTAAACTTCAGAAATGATTGTCTTGCCATGTTCAATGAATTGGACAAGCAAGATATCTGTAGCATCCCACAGCTTCCTCGCTGACAAAGTTTGACGGGCTTTCTTCGGCTTGTTGGAGTACCGGTATGACCCCATGCCATAGACTGTTGTTTTGTCTCAGCGTTCACATACACCAACTAGTCTCGTCTGCTCTGTTCAAAAATCTCTTTTTTCCGAGTTGTACTGTGAAAGAAATTCTATGGCAGAGGCCATTCTATTGGTTTAGTGGATCTCGTTAGAATTTTCGGCACCCACCTAGCACAGAACTTCCGGTAGCCTAATGTTCTGGTGACAAATTCATACAAAACAGTCCGATAAATTGGAGGAAATTGTTCAGAAAGTTCCAATATCGTGATTCCACGGTTCTCACAAACTTTTTGGTCAATTTTCTTGGCAAGGCCATCACTAACTACAGAAGGCGTACTACTCCTCGGTTTATCATGAATGTTTGTTCTTCTGTCTTTAAAAAATCGGATCCGCTGACGTACAAATTCACTCATAATGTTTGGCCGTATACAACAAACAGTTCACGACGAATGTTTGTGTTGACAGATGATTTGCACAAAGAAATCTTATCACGCATTCACCTCGCATTCGGCGGGATTTTCTATTGCAGAATTCATTTTGTGAGGTTATAATGAGGAAACGCGTGGCACTACAATGCTCGCACTAGCAAAGCTGAAAGCTTACTGAATCACAGATTATGTTGATATAACAATGGCGGTTATTTTCCGAATCGCCCTCGTATATTCTGATACATTCATAATAAATCCTTTTTGATAATGAGATAAATTTTGAATGAGATGATAATCTAAGGATCCTGAGAGAAATAATACCAATTGCTGCCATTTTAACCATTGCCTTGCAAAATGTTGAAGATTTATTAACTGTTACAAAGAGTAGTTCATTCTCTCGTTCAACGATTCACCGTGAAAACCGTTCACGTCCTATTGCATGATGTCAGGAGTATGTCACTTAGAAACAAGAAGAATGGAGCCAAGTATCTTCACAGATGAATCATCATGCTTCGGTCTGCTTCTAGATTCCATACGGAGACAAGATAACGCAGAAAGACTGAGGCACATATCGACAGGAAATTCATAAATTCATGGTTTGGAAGGAATGATGGCAAACAGAAAAATAGCTTTCGATTTAATTCGTGGAACAATGAATTTAAATGGGTACATTCAAGGAATTTTCAGTCCATGTAGTTCTTCCTATTGCTGAAGCGTCTGACCCTGAATTGTTTCACATGCATGACAATGCCAAAACACATGATGCGGGATATATATATATATATATATATATATATATATATATATATATATGTCTAGGTGGTTAGAAAAAACATTGCTACATTTCTAGTGGTCTGCTCAGTCCCAGATATAAATCTGATCGAACATCTGTAGTATATCTTTCCACGAGGATAATGAAAATATTTAGACTCTGGATTCACACGTTACTACCATCATTAGCAGAATATCGAGCAAGGTGAAATCGTTAAATACATTTCTTCAATGCCTTAGGAGGTGTCCAGGAGTATTTAATGCAAGAAGTGGTGGTACAAGCTACAGATGTTACAAACAACACAAGAAACACAAGAAAAATAGGTAAATTTACATAAATTTTAGCTTGTGTGTTAGTATCTTTAAAATTAGACAAATTATGTAATTTTCGTTAAAAAGGATTAAAGTATGATTTTGTGGACTATTGTGTTGTATTATCAAAGTAAGAATTATAAATGTTGTTTACCAATTATATAATGAGATTCCATTGTAATTATTAGAAAATTTAACAAAAATGACAATTTTTATGTGTGTTTTATTTCAGAATGTGCTGCAGTAAGACAGACAAATGCACAGAGAAAATGAGCATGAAAATGAGAAAACTGCTTCTTTTACAAATTATTAAATCTAAATTTATAATCTAAAATTTGAACTTTGGTCTAAGTTCAAATTGGAACGATTAGCGAATATTCTCAAAATGACAATTTATGTCCAGAGAAATGGTACTTGTTTGAAGTGAATAGAATGAAGAGAATTCATTGTAAATAAACAAGTGCAAATGGACTGTGACATATCGTTTTTTTTTTCTCTCTCTCTCTCTTCTTTTCTTTCAGTTAATTTTTGCAGTTTATTCTGGGTACATAATTCACCAATATATCCATCTATTCATCAGATTATTTAAACACTAACTTTCTTTACTTCTCGTGCGTTTTACAGTTACTGTTTTGCCCTGACGATAAACGTGTTAGCGAGTGTGACTGCAAGTGTTATTTCCAATAAGTTTTCTGTGCGAAAGGATAGCATCCGATGCTCATTTTAAACTGGCATGTTCTGGACGTTGTTTGCTTAGTCCTCTTGTTATAAATATCATCTCTATTCTTGTGACCATCGCCCACAGGCACGAGACTTCCATACTCTGCAGTCAAACATGTACCTAGTTGTTCTGGTCTGCATTATCAACCTATATATTTTCTAGGCTAGGCTAGGCTAACCTATATACTTTCTGTTAAACATTACCGTTAAGTGTTCTTTAGATGTCATTTGTTTTAATTTTGTTTTGTTATATTGTAAACATTCATATTTAGTGAACATTCATTAAAACTGAGCAGTTTGTTTTTTAAAACTCTTTTTTTTTTCCTACGAAAATACGTTGAAAAATAGCATTGAAATAATTACACGGCGTTTATTTTTAATTTGCGGAAACGAAACTGGCACTGTTCGTGAAACCAAAGAGAAGAGAAGGGAAAAGAAAGAAAACATATTCAAATGAAGTTAGTGAATATGCATTTTCTTCCTCTTCTCCACATCCCAAGTGATTAAAATAATTAATTATTGGAGAACCATTTCACTATTTAAGTTAATATTTTTGGTATAGCATTGCAATTTTCGTTCGCACTAAAGAATGGTTAAAAATAATAAATAGACAATGAAAACTAGAAAAATGTGGAGATATAAGTAAAAGCTCACTTGACCCATTGACATCCTTGTCTAATAAAAGTTCCCAGAGTTTTTCTTTAATTTGATAAGTAAACCAAACAAATAAATTAATATAATAATAATAATTCCAAAACAGAAAAGTTTAGTTTTTGTTCGCTACTGTACATACGCAAAACAATATTCTCATCCTCAAGACGTTCCGGTTTATATTCGCAAGGCATAACGCGTCCAAGATGTGATGTAAGAATCTATCGACGTGTGCATCATCCGGCATTTCATTCCGTACAGCCTCGTGCCGGAAGGCTGAGTTTCGTCTACCTGATAGCTTCCCCCACCCCCGCCCCTGCGACGCCTGCGCCGAAATTTACATCAATGTTTGCACACTGAAAATGGAACACACGATCAGACACTTCTAGACAGACATAAGTGCTGCCACCAACGCCTGCAGCCGGTTCTGATAAGAAGTGGATAAGCGGTGCGCCGAAGGAGCAATCATCCCAGCATTCGATTGAGGACCTGGGGGACAACAAACGCGAGCCCTGTGCACCTCTCCCCCGGGTCATCACGCTGCGATGTACCAGTTTCATAATGGCGTTCCCAGATTCCTCGTTTTTTTGCATTCCCCTTTTCGACAATTTGCAAGTCCAATGCAATTTTCTGCACCTACACTGATCGATATTGAATCCCGCGTGTTGCTGAGACCATACTGCCTCAGAGCCTTACGGTCTCCTACAAGAATCTGTCACAACCACACAAAACAGGTGAGCAAACACGTCCTTTTTTTGTCGCTTGATAAACGCAGCTTCTGTTTTGGTTACAAAAAAATGACTCTGACTTGCTAAGAAGTTCAGAAGAACCTAAATGCTTCTGTAGCATTATAAACAGTTTTATATATACAAAAAATTAATGGAGTAAATAACCAAAAACATTAATCTGCTATAATTTGCAATCTCAGAACAGTTTATTTTAATTTTTGGTATAACATCTATACATTTTAATTCATATTTATAACATAACCAATAAAATACGATAGAAAAGCTTTAAATCTATACGCTTTTTTATTATAAGTTTATGTTGTAAACTATTTTCTATTTGCTAGCAAAAAAGATCTAAAATGTTCTCATTTTGCATGATAATGACAATGATACACATCATGGAACATTGGTTCCAAGAATCTTGCAAAAATTGAGGTTAAGTTCAGTCACTAAAATGGTAATAAAAACACAGGGTGGTAATGAACAACACTGAAAAATCTTCGCTGTATCAAATGATTTTAGAAAAGGCTCGGGATCAAGTACGTAAAATATCGGAGGTAAGGAGAATCGAAACAATTGCAATTAGTTACTAGTAAAGCAATATAGTGTTAAATTTTGTATTAAATGACCTCATGCCTACTTAGGGATCGAAAGAAACCGATTATTTACAAACTAATCATACATATGATTGCACGCACTGCATTTGTGCAGATATAATACGGACTCAAATGTTAACAGCAAAGTTGCAATTAAACTTTTTTTCTTTGTATCTACCGTCAGTTATTATATGAAATAGTTCATTATCGTGACTATACGGTTTTAATAAACACTTTAATTTAATTTTCCTTTACCTATATCTTGGTTTATGATATTACAATGTATCTTATTTTATGGTTCTTACATTTAAAATATTCCTGCATACCATAGTTTATTTGAATCATTGACAACCATATGAATTGTTTACAATACATTGAGTAATAAAAATGAAGCAATATAGCCTACTATGCCTTCTTTAAACAGACTCTAATACATTGAGGTTCTTTGAGTTAAGGGCGATAAAGCACATCAGCGAGTGTTTCTATGCACGTTCTTGTGTTACTCGAAGCTTTCATTGTGTGTAAAGCGTGTGTTAATTGCTCTTCATAGTTACGCCACTACATAAATATAGTCTTGAAGAACGTTTTTATGTACAATACATATGTAATTCTTGCAGAGAGATAGTAAAGGGATTAGCAAGAAAATGTTCCGATAATCGTGTTCCAGGTATGTTCGCCAACTTGTTAGAAAATTACGAGAGTCTGGATCTCTAAGTGACAAGGAACGTATTCCGAACTGCCGTATCCTTATGGAAGAAAAGTTAAATAAAATAAGGATTTTTCTACGCAGATGTCGACAATGTATTGCCGCTGAGGGACATCATTTTCAAAATTTGTTATAACACATTTTATCATCATTTAAAATACACTATCGTTTTATGCTTTCAGTAAAAATATAAATGCTAAAGTAAAAATACTAACTTTACAGCGGCGACTCTATCTCCCTTTCTCCGGGGCTGTAAGCAGCCGCTCATATACCCTCGCTCTAGCGTACCTATTGTGGGGACAAAAAAAAAGTTTCTGATGAAAACGTAAATCTTTTATTGAAGGCATAGACTATTGGTGTGGAAAATCGTTGAAAATGCCATCAGCTATTTTTTAGTATCCATTCAAATGAAACTTGATAGAAGTCAGTGGCGAACACACCCTTTGTAAATTGTATGACATAACATGAAGGATTGAAACCATAGAACCTGGTTTCCCTAACTCAAATTATTTGTTTAAGATTCCCTAAACTTAGTAAAAATATTTTAGTGTAGTGCATTAACACTCTGTATATACCGGATATTAAGAATACAATAATGAGTAACTTCAGAGTTTGTAAAGGAGTCAAAAAAATATAAAAAAATAATGGAGAGGGTTCTGCCTATTCAAAATTTAAATTAATGCATTAAATTTCTTAAGGATCAGTACACCAGTGACTAATGAAGCCTCCATTCAAAATTACCCACACAATAACGAACGGAAGTTGTGGTCGGCTCTACTGCTGGCATCAAGTAAAAGCGGATTATTGTTATTGAGTTCGAATCTTGTTGATAATTTGTTTAAACTTTTACACCTTGTGTATGAGCACACTTAATTATAAAATAGATAAATACACCTAATCCGAAAAACTCGAACCTACGATTTTCGAAACCAGTCTGGATTTTGGTCCAGTCACTGTTACTCTCACCAACCCACCTCGCACTGGCAATTTCGATCCTATAACAGAATCAACAGAATGAAATGATGTGAAATGGGAGAGCGTAAAAATCCTTAAAAATAAAGTCCCACCCCCATTCGCCAAGGCTATCAGAAAAAAATCCGTCACGCAGGATCTGCATAAACTAAGCGGATTCCTCTGCAAGTAGAATGACTTTAAATTTTTTTATAAAATCCAACTTATGGCTTTATTAATAAATGAAATAAGCTATGGCATTATGTGTGTTAATTAGCATGAAAAACCCAAAAGCTAATAACAAAATAAAAACAACTATAACATATTACTTAGTTAGTTTTGTCTGTTTTTTTTTTTTTTTCTCTCTTTCTCTCTTCTTCAAAACCACTTGAAAATAAATGTAAGTAATAAAATTACTCCAATTTTCAAAAGTAAGGGAAACAACATTATTTTTTTTTTTGCAATCTATTAATATTACAAAAGAGAAATCACATTTTTAGAATTATTATTATTATTATTAATATTATTATTATTATTATTATTATTATTATTATTGTTGTTGTTTAAATTAAACCACAAAAATTAACACTGTAATATTAATTAAGTGAAATACATGACCACTGACAGATAAAGTAGTGTAAAGACAATAAAGTAATACTGTGTGGGAATGTTTAAACATTTTTAAAGGTAACATTTTTATGAACTAAGCCCTTGGTATCTTTACAACCACTAAAATCCATTTAACATGAATGCATAGTGCAATAACAACCGCTACAGAGTACTCACACTGCTTTTGACTGATGAAAGACTACCTGCTAACAAGGCTAATGTGTCATTAATTTTGTTTTTGAGCACTTGAATCCTAATTCACAGCGTGTGGCGTAGACATCGTTTGCCGTTTTATTAACAAGGCCATGCGAATATTTTTGACCTCGTAAAGAGTTAATAAGTATATTGGACTAAAAGCAAAGAATTCACAATAAACAAAAATACCATGCGTTTACTTGTTGCTTTCACGGGCAATAGTTACTTACAGCCTGCGGGAAAAATCACTTAAGAGTCGCAGTTTTTACTTTTTTTTTTTTTTTTTTTATGGATTAAAAGGCGCAAGGAAGCAGCCATGTACTTCTATGCACCGGTGTCCTGGATAAAAGCTGTAATCATGGACTATTACCTTGCAAACGGTATCCTGATCTAACTTCACTAGATTAGCGGGCGAAAATCTCTTTGAAACAGTCCATCTGATGATGACGATAGCGTTGGCAAAAGACCAAATTTTCATTTGTTGAGGACGCAATGAATCGCATTATTGCAAATGTATTTTTATTTTTGTAATTTTTACCATTTGTATTTTTATGTTGTTCTATATTTCCTCGTTTTTACAATAAAGATATTGTTATATAGTGTGTTCAAAAAGAGTAGTATATTTCTACAACAGCTACTATTTATACAAATCTTAGTAGTGTTTAAAGCCCGTTTAGCAAATTCCAAAGGAAGATTGTACCCATGAAGGCATTTTTTGAATTTTCTACAGATTTCCATCGATCCTAACTACTAGGCACCGAAAATTACAATGAAAAAAAAAAAACAACAACAACTGTGTGTGTGTGTCTGCCTGTTAACGCTCTAGCGGTCGCAATTTTTTTTCTCAACGAAACTCGACATATAACCATCATTTTAACAAATGGTTTGTTGAGTTCGTTAACCAGAAAAATTATACTATTGGGGGTGGAGGTTACCCTAAAGTTAAAAAAAATTAAAAATCGTTCTAGCGGCCACAATTTTTGTTTTTTCTCAACGAAACTCGGTATATTTCTTTAAAATAAACTTATAAAAGTATTTTTCGAAAACCATAGCAATCGGGTCATTATGAGTGGGGGTATACCTGATAAACGAGTTAGGATTAAAACGAATTTTAAAAATAGCTCTAGCGCTGCAAATTTAGAAACTCGATATATGCAATTTAAATAAAATAAGAAAAATAGTTTCCGAAAATCGATGAAATCGGAGTATTAGGAAAGGGGGTTTACTTGAAAACCAAAATTTAAAAATCGCTCTAGCAGCACTACTGTTTGCTTTTTCACCAAAAAAAAAAAAAAAAAAAAAAAAAAAAAAAAAAAAACACCCGGCATATTCCATTTAAATCGAATAGTCTCTGAAAATAACTGGAATCGCATTATTAGAAGTGGAGGTTTAGCTGAAACCCAAAATTACTCTAGGGGCAACAATATTTGCTTTTTCGCAATGAAACTCCGTATATAAATTAAATAAAATAAGGAAAATTGTTCCTGAAAACCTGGGAAATCGAGCTATTAGTATTTGAAATTTATGTGAAACCAATATTTGTTTCTTCACAAATTCGGCATATACCATTTAAATAAAATAAGACAAATATTTTTGAAAATTAAAGAAATTGGATTATTAGGAGTAGGGTTATACTTGACAATCGTTCTTGTGTTTAATTTTCTCTATATAGGTTTAAAATGAAAGGAAAAACTAATTCAGTATATAAACTGTATTTATAACGTTACATTTGTTTTATATTTAACAAAATCATCATGAAGATAGCAAATGTGACATTAATATAACATGTTTTTGAGAATCATATTTGTATGTAAGAGAGCTCTGTAATAACCTTCATAAAACTTTAGCGTTACATGTATTTACTACAATAACATTTAAATTAAATTTCATAGTCAATGAAAATCGATTAAACTTTCGATAGTTTATAGTTGATTGTGTATATTTGCTTATCACTTTCTAATTGCTTTTAAACAGTAACATACTTTTGTTTTATTGAAACATATTACATCGTCTTCTTAAATACACAATTTAAGTCTAAACTTTCTGTTATTTCTCTCTATTTTAGTGAATGTAAAGATGATATCAAGGTCTGAGTTCATAAACATGATAAATTTAAAAACGTTTAAGAATACCCACACAGTATAGCTTTGTCTGTCAGTGGTCATATATTTAATTTAATCAATAGTATGTCATTAATTTTTGTGACTTAATCTCAATAATAACAGTAATATTATAATTCTAAAAATGTGGTTTATCTTTTGTGATAGTTATAGATTGCAAGAATTCTAATTTTTGTTTCCCTAATACCAAACAGCAATACCACAACTTATTTCATTAATTAATAAGGCCATAGTTTGGATTTTATGTCCTTTTTTAAAGTTGCTCTAGTAGGTGAGGACTTCCCAAGTTCACGCAGCTCCTACGTGACGGACTTTTTTTTTTTTTTTTTTTTTTTTTTACAATTGTGGCATTACAGTAATGGGCATTAATGATGGATTGGATTGTTAGGGTGTGGAGGAGGATACTTTGCAACTTCATCCTAGCTCAAATGCTGGCCGTTTGTGCCTGTGCCCCCGATAAGGATACCTACGGGAGAAAGGGATGTGGTGAGGGAGACACCAGGTGGCATATGTTTCCAGATACAACACCCCGACGTCGGTGAAGGCCCCTCAAGGAGTTGGAGCTCCTCAGAGCCGGGGCAGAAACCTTTCCAAAGCTCAAGTCACTGTTACATTGCGCTAGACTTTCCACCTGTAAAAGCACCAATGAAATGAGATGAAATGGGAGAGTGGGAATGAGAGACTCATTCCAGCATTCGCCTAAGCAACCAGAGGAACCACGAAATACCCAAGATCAGGATGCCCGGTCCCAAGCGCTACCGCCTGATCCACTACTTTTTTTTTTAATAGTGTTTAACGCTCGTTTTTACTACTGAGGCACCAAAGGCGGTGGACACTGATGATACATGAGATGAAATGATAAACTGGGAAAGGGAATTTTTAAAGGAAGGAAGCATCCCAGGCCTAAGTTTAGGGTACTTCCCCGGTGTTTGCCATTTATGAGGACTGAGGAAAACCTGGGAAAAAAAAAAAACTCAGACGGGGAGGACGGTCCTGGTGTGAATCCCGTTCACGAGTCCGCGCCTTAGCGACCTCGACCAGCAGTGGCAGTGAGCCTCTACTCGGTAAACAATGATATATGAGGTGAAATTAAAAACTGGGAAAGGAACATTTTGGGGAGAAAACGTTTCAAGCGTAACTTTAGAGTACAACCATTTGCCATTGATGAGAATTAAGGAAAAAACTTCAGCCGGGGAGGACCGCCAGGTGGGGATTGGAACCAGAACCGAAGACCTTCCGTTCATGACTGTTGACAAAAAGAAGATGAAAGGAATATAATGAATACAAATCTAAACTAATACCTTCTTGGATATGCGCCAGGCTTTAGCTCCACTACGGTATGTAGCAGGAAAAATTCCCCTGGGATAAACGGGCCTACTGGTGAAAGGTGAGGGAAAATCGCGCATTTTTACCCTCCTGTCGCATGCTTCGAGGTTCTCTATATACTTCTTACAGTCTTTTGGTTATTTTAGTATGACTTTATCTAGCCGTTTGTACAAGCGACTTCTTTTGGTGTCGCTTGTACAATCCACTTCAATCCACTTCACTCAGCCTCCAGTCGCAGATGCTTCAAGCAGTTTATAACACTTAGGTTAGAGGAACAAATTGTAATGAAAGGCCTGTGTGTGTAGTGCTACATTATGAGCTATACGTAAATAACTGATATTTTATAAGGCCTGTTTTTTCCCCTATTGTCACTGGGTGTGCGCTAGATTGAATGTATTTGGACGCTATTTTCCCAAATTCCTACTGGAAATGTTGTTCTACTTGGGGATTTACATTGTCGATAAGCTTTGATACACAAAGCCCATATCTAAAAAATGTAAAGGATTAGCGTTATGTATCGGGCAGATTTTATTACTGGACCTCCTTGTTCAATTCATTGTTAATTATATAAGACAATTAATAGAAAATGAGTGATGGTCCATCACATATGAATGCCTTTGAAAGAGGAATATTTTCTTCAATGTGGCAGGAAATTCGTTTGTTAAGAACTGTACCTGTTTGCCTGCAAGGGCTTACGAGTCTTCACCCACACACGTGGATAGAAAATCAATGCTGATGTAACTCTACGATTGCGCGAGAGTTTTCATCTGCCCACACGTGTAACTATCAAATTATTCTCCACATAATTTGTTGTTGTTTATTACAAAATAAAATTACGTAAACTAGTTCAGACTTTGTTATAAACATTTACTATTTCTTGATTTTGCTACATTAATTACAAGCAATGTACAGTATAGGCCAGAATAATATTTTCAGCGAACGTGTTTTACGATTTTGTCAATAATGACGAAATATTATCATAATCCTGGTTCTTTTGCCCACAAATACTTGATGAGACATCTAGAGTATGGGAACTAAGTGGTTGAACTGACTAATTACGGCTCTGTTATTTATGTATAGGAGAGAAGTTTGTTAAATCATACACTCTAACTCTAGATCACATTATAAAATGAATAACATTCTTCCAGGTTGTCAAAGAAGAGTGCTGCAATTGCTGCTGATTTAACGGTTTTTACGTGTTTCTGAGCTGGAGAAATGGACGGACATACCTCTTCCCTTAGGTGGGAGACTACAAACCAATCCAGGATAACGTACAAGACTTGATTCTAGAAATTTCTACGCAACCGACAACCAACCGCCACTAACGGACATTCTTCTTAACGAAGCCCCTCCCCTCAAAAATTAACGGGCCCAATGCAACAATCTAAAGGATGCAAATGTAAAACTGTAAGATAGAAACAGATGTTTTAAATCTTTAAAAATACCACAATTACTTTAAAGAATGACTAAGACTCGGAAAATTAAAAATAAATAAATAACGTTTACATGCTTTTCTGCATATAAAATATTAAAACAGGATTTGATCCCAAATTCCACCAAAATTATCGGTTAATTCTTCTAGTGTTTAATCTCATTTCTATTTATTGTTTATTTAACATATGTCAAATTCACTAACTCTTTTATGAAATATAGCTTAGAGGTTGCTGGCGATCGATTTTTATATTGACATACCGTTTAATCTTCTGGATACACGTCTATTCACTTGTCATCTTTATAGTCATCCAATTATCTGATGACCGATACGGCTGTATAGGACTGCATAGGTCGATAAGCTATCGCTGGTGATAATCTGAGCAACAGTAGAGTCAGTGGTGACATATAATAAATTCTAATGTACTTTAAAGTGTGCACTCGCCCATTTCACGCAAAGAAATTCTGGAACTATCTGCCTTTACTTTCCATACATTTCTAGCCCCTGCATATGAAATTACCGATTATGTTTCTTAATTTTCTTTGAGAAATTAAACGGATCTCTTGCAAGATATTATTCTTTAGTTCTTCTAAAGCAGAGGTTTTCAAACATCGATTAGCGACACACTGTGAAATACTCATATAGTAGCTTAACCCCAATATAGAAACAACAGTTTTCAACAACATATTTCAACATTGACTTAAAAATAAGAAATGTGCGCGACTTCTTTCTGTACACCAGGAATGGCATGTGTGTTTATATACGATTCTCCCAGCATTGAACAATTTGTGCAAAACAATCCCTCATTTCCCACTGAATTGAAACGGTATGTAATAGTATGTACATGCATTATTTCTTAATTTTTGGAGTTTACATTACACGTTTGCACTTCTCTAAGATTAATAAATATCATTAACTTTGAACTGATCATCTAGGAATTTCACTTCAAATAATCTTCTAACATCAAAAGCGGACTCGAACAACATATCAATCATAATAAATATTCGTCGTAAAATAGAATAGTTAAGTTCAGCGATTGTCATTTAGTATCTTAGCAGGCTTAATCTAGAGTAGCGGTTCCCAAACCGTGTCCGCAAAACATTTTCTAGTGCTCCTTGAAGAAATTAAGAATAAAGAAATGGCCAGATCTTAAAAATGTGACTTTTTAGTGGCCAAGAGTCGCGTGTAGGTAAAAATCGAGTAGAAATACTTGAGGTGCCTACTTGACCTTCCGTAGGTAACAATGGACGTGCCCAAGACGATAAGCAGTTCTGTGTTTTCTTTTGTACGAACTTTTGCCCGCCGACAGCTTCTCGGAACCACATGGCGGCAGCCGGAAGCACAAAGCATGCAGCGAAACCAGATACAAAAGAATGTATAGAAAAACTAAATTCAAACATACCTGGAGGATACCTTAAATGAGTTTCAAGTTCACCTGCTAAGTTTACGTTTCAATAGTTATTTCCGGTAGAACTCCATAAAAAACGAAAGAAAAATTTTAGGTTGTAAACCCATTCTCTGCTGTGCCAGAAAAGCCAGCCTCTCTGACAACGCAGCAATGTGAAATCTTGATTACTTTGACATCAGACTCTATGATAAAAAATAATTTTTCAAATAAGAGGCCACTATCCGAGTTTCATTTTTTTTCAGATAAAGCTAAAACCATCCTTTTGTCCTTTGCAACCACTTATTTATGGGTGACCGCCACGGGTGGCTGAGGTTGTCAAGGCGCGGACTCGTGAGCGGGAGGTCTGGGGTTCGATTCCCAACAGAACCGTCCTCCCTGACTGAGGTTTTTTCCAGGTTTTCCTCAGTCCTAATAAATGGCAAACGCCGGGGGGGGGGGGAGGTAACTTAAGCTTACGTCTGGAACGCTTCCTTCCTTAAAAAAATCCCTTCCCAGTTTATCATTTCATCTCATGTACCATCAGTGTCCACCGCCTGTGATGCCTCAGTAGTTAAAACGAGCGTTTAATAAATACTATTAGTGTATGTGTGTGTGCGCGCGCGTGTCAAGATTATCTGCTTATGCATGTAGTAAAACAAAACAAAGATTTCATTGCGATGCGGAGCTAGATATTCGATTCCAGCTGTCCCAAATTCAACCACATATAGCTAAGTTATGTATAAGTAAATCAATTCAGTCTATCCCTCTCATTACAATAATTCTTTTACATTTCCAAGTAGCATTTTTGGTTTTGCAATATTAAAAATAGTTTAATATACTAGAGCTATGAGGAAATGTTATGGATTTACAATACTTGCTTTTAGTTCGTTTTAAAATGTGTTGCCTTTTTTTTTTTTTTTTTTTAATTTCGTAATGTACGTAGTGAAATTAGAATTAAATATTTTTTGTAATAAAATGAACTAATAAAGCGTGTTTCACGTGTCTAAAGTTCTAAATTCTGAATGTTTACATTCTATCCTAAATATGTGATCATGTAAGTATTAGGTAAAAATTAGTGCTCCCTGATGAACTTTTCCACTGAAAAGTATTCCATAACCTAAAACGTTTAGGAACCATTCTTCCGTTATTTTTTTATTTATTTATTTATTTATTTTTCCCCCCTCTTAAAGGACATTGACTGAGTGGTGTGAGACTCAAGGCAAATAGCAGTTCGATAAACCCTGCCCATCCTCCCGTCTCGCGTAGCCCGGCTGGTCTTAATCTATGGCTTATTGGCCGATGCAGTCCCCCGCTGTCACATTGGTCATCAGGTAATTGAATGACGGCTAATTCATTAAATCAAGAGCAACTATACTCGATATTTCAGAGAGGGAAAGGAAATGATTCTGGTTGCCTCTTTCCTCATTATGTTGTTTGTTCCCTTTCCATTTTAAAAAAAAAATTAAACATGTTATTCTCTTAAAATAACGCTTTTTTTTCAGTGGAAGAGGTCGTCTTATGTCGCCCCCGCATTTTCGCTGCAGAATGAACTAAACAAGAAAAGTTCTTTTGGACCATATGGGAGGAGGTGAGTTGATGGCGATCATTAAGAGTACATTATTTTGTCGTTATTTGGACATCTTCTTGGCTACAGCTTTTCCCAAGCATCAGATGTAGATTAGTGCATGTGGCAGCTAAACAGTTTAGCAAAACTGAGCCAAATCAACATTCTTTTGCAAATTCCATTTCTAAATACTCCCTTCAAAGTGGAGTCTCTCTTATTGTGTTAATCAATAGTGTTTTGTGTTTCTCTTTTATTTCGCATGCAAAATCAGCATGTGAACTCGTTTTAATATAAATGAGCGTCAAATAATATCAGTAAACCTATATTGAGTATTCAAAATTACAGGGCCAAAAAAAAAATGCAATTATACTTTAATACTTTCTCCTAGAAATTACAGAAAATTAAAACTAATAACTCTATCATAATAAGATCTGAGGATCTTATTAATTATGATTTTACTCTTCTGGTTTTCCTTAAAATATCCTTAACCGGCGCTGAAAAGTAGTTGAAACCCTGTTTTGGTATATCTGTTACATTGGGACGACTTATGCACCATTCCACGATAAGGATGCGCTTGTATGCTCATTTCCCAAGTAAGTGGGGTACTCTCTTCCCAGAGTAAATAAAGTTTATATTGCACTTTAGTTATAAATCTTGTCCGTTCACATGGTGTTTTAAGTCTCGGCAACCGGCGGCGTCCGTTCTTCAACTTAGCCTACCATCTTGCCATGTCCTTGAACCTCGCTTTTTGAATCTGTTACCGGCGGTCTCACGGCAGTATACATTCATTCGCGAAGATGATGAAGCAGTTGAGTCTAGAATAAGGTATTTTTGCATTTAAACGTTATTTTAAATACCATTTAGATTGTCGTGTGCTCCGTCAAGGACTATAATTCACGATATTGTATTCAAAGATGAAGAGCGTTTGCCAATAAAATCACTCCCAAAGTGATTTTGGAATATAAAGGAATATAACATTATCAATGAAATAAGAAATCTTACGATGGCCGAAAGTATATCGTGTCAGCCAAAATGTGCTTTCCTATCAAATTGTCTGCTTAACCAAGGGAGGACGATAATTCCAAAATCTTATATGAGATCAAATTGGAAGATGAATTGATCTATGGGCGCCAGTAGCAGAAACGTAAAATATCCCCATGGATAGGTTTTATAACAAAAGCCCAGTAAAAGAAATTATTACTTTCAGTAACATTCTGATATTGCTTTTATTAGGGCGGGCGCCTTTTGTAATGTGGTTACATCCAAAGGAAAACAAGTCTAAAACCATGAAGGAAATAAGATAAAGTTGTACTATGGCCAAGGAACACTGAGAAATGAAACGAAGGAGAGAATGCGGAACAGAGCTAAGAATATATGCCGATCACGGAATAAGGAAGTAAAACTTTATTTTTCTGAATTTTTTTTCAATAAACAATATTAAAAATATTACGGTCATAATTTCTCGCACTAATATTTAGCTTTACAATAGTGTATTAGCTTAATGCGCCAAGTATACATGCTACTAGTTTCATTGTTGTCACTTCCGGTTCCCACTTCTGAGAGGTGTGCAAGTGGTGACATGTTCAGTTCCGCCTACAGAAAAGTGGAGGTGACACGCGGAGAATACAAATCTTCATCTGAGGCCTATGCATTGTTACAGGAGGCCTATGGAGAAATTGTTCTTCCCTATAGAACAGTTTGAAAATGGTTTAAAATGTTTAAAGAAGGGAGGCAATCAATTTGAAAAGACCCGATGTTCCAGATTGTGCTCTAACGGAAGAAAACTGACACCACTGCTGTCATTTTAAGAGAGAATTGGCGAATTACATTAAAAACACTTTCAGAAATTCTGAAAAATTTAATTGAGTGCCACCTACACGTTGGTAAATGAAAAGTTGTATGTACATGGTACGTGTTTATGCACGATGGGGCACAAGATTGCTGATTCCCGAACAAAAGGATGTTCGCGTGTAGGTTTCATGCATTTGATTCTTTCAAAGGTAATCACTATTGATTAAACTTGGCTACATCTTTTCGATCCTGAGATCAAACAGCAAAGCTCTGTGTGGAAATCTCCACCACCACCACCACCACCACCACCACCACCACCACCACCACCACCACCACCACCACCACCACCACCACCACCACCACCACCACCACCACCATCGTCGTCGTCGTCGTCGTCGTCATCATCAATAACAACAACATACCCGCATGCACAAAGCAAAAGTGGTTGCTTCTGTTGGGAAAGTTATGATTATCTCATTTTTCGATATTCAAGGAATCATTTAGCAGCATGTAATACCTACACACATAGCTTAACCGAGGAATACTACAGAGATGTCCCAAAAGCTCTGCAAGGCACATGTCACACACTTGCAAGAAACTCTATTTCCGTGCTGCGCCACGATAATGCACGGCCGCACATTGCAAATGTTGTTTCCGAATATCTCAGAACAATTAATGTGAAATATATCTCTCATCCTTCCTATAGTTCAGAATCAGCTTTCTGTGACATTTTCCTTTTCCCAAAATTGAAGAAACACAGTAGAAGATATTTACCATAATCAGAAGCAGTGCTGAAGGCTGCGGAGGCGATTCTAAAGGACCTGTCAAAAAGACTTCCAGCACGCCTTTGAAGACTGGCAGAAACGCTGGGAAAGGTGCATTGCTTTTAAGGGCGACTACTTTGAGAAAGATCACCAAAATTATGAGGATGAGTAAAGGAATGTTGGGGTAAAAAGTAAAAGATAGTTCTTTATTGAAGCTACCTGAATGCGGCTGCTTATTGAGAAATGCAGTCCCCCGTAAAGTTAGTATTTATATTTTACTGAAAGCATAAACTGATTCTGTAGTTAAAATTGGGTGGCTCATTGTGTTACGGATGTTCAGAAATGTCATCATACTATTTGACGCACTAATACCAGTGAAGACAGAATCATCACTTTGAATGAAAAGTGGGTGCTATCTTAAGAGCGAGAACTGAAACGTAAGTGCAGTGAATGGCGGCACCCATCATCCCACTTCGACCCCCCAAAACAACGTCGAGAAAAGGGGAATGTGAAAGTGGCACATGATGTCGAAAATGTAATATCAGGGGACAAACTGTTAACGCACTGCACCTGGAACATAATCTTCATCTTATCATCTTATTTTGCGGAGAAAATCACTACTTTTTCAAATCTTGTTGATTATTTTATTTAATGACGCTCTTTAACATCTCAGCTCATCAGCGTCCCATTAAATTCAAGGCGTGAAACGACCGGTAAATTTTAATCAGAAGTCTCTTCTTTCAGGCTTGAAATTTTTACGCACCGTAAATCTTTCGACACGGGATCCATTGCTTTATTTCTCTTCCTAGGGAAGTCATACTTAGTACGCCCGAAAAATTAAATTGACCCTAGCCGGGATTGATCCTGCGATCTTGGGTCTAGGAGGTAAGTATCGTTACCACTAGACCGCCAGGAGCGACATTTTGAAATCTGTGCGCCCATTATTTTGCATGACAGTACCCATGTCATACGCTGTTACTGTACGATGAGGCTAAGAGATATTCGACATGTTCCATGTTCACCAGACATGATCCCATGCTACTTCAATTTCTTCCCAAAACTAAAGAAACTACCCAGGGGAAAGAGTTTACCAACAAGAGAAGAATCTTTTGAACAATAAGGTGCCTATTTGCTGACATCAACAAAAACAATACAGCTCGTGGTATTCATTGCCTTCCAGAAATGATGAGTGTGGTTTTAGGGTGCAAAACAGCTTAGGTCATTAGCGCCTGACGCCTTCCAAAAGTATGACAAAGAGTAGTAAATATGACAAGGGACTTTTAATATTATGTTGGTTCTAAAATAAATAGTTTCTCAAATATAGACTGATTTCCCGCTACCTCATTTACCCAATTTTATCAAAAGTATCTATTTTATCTGAAAAGATCACTTTCAATATTCATAACGTAAATCGATAAACTTTAGCTCCAAACTATCTCCGGTGGTAAGCAATTTCGCTTTTGTTTAGAATTTCCTAAATTAACTATACAGAGTGTTAATGAACCACACCGAAATAATTTCAGAGAGTGTAGGATGTCTTAGGTAACTTGTGATAGAAAAAGTATGGCCTACCTGTTCAAATTTCGAAGCTATGGCTATAAGTTTCTAAAACGCAACACACCACTGGCTAATTTTTTTTTTTTTTTTTTTTTTTTTTTTTTTTTTTTTTTTTTTTTGTGGACGCTCTTTAACAGCCAAAGGTCATCAGCATACCATTCAACTCAGGGCGTGAAACGGCCGACAAATTTTGCTCAGAGGCCTCTCTTTCAGGCTTGAGGTTCTTTTTCGTGCCGTAAATGTACGACCGGGACCCACGGCTTTACTTCCCTTCCGAAGGAAGCCATACTTAGGATTTTTACGCCCGAAAAAATCCATCGGTCCTGACCGGGTTCGAACCCGCGATCTTGGACCACTGGCTAATGAATATGCCCCTTGAAGTATAAAACACGAATACGAAGGGGGGTATCAGAACATATGGCTCTAGCGCAATGTTATGACATTACCTTTCAGTAAAAGGCAGTCATACGTTTTCGAGTCCGAGTCTCGTTCATTACATTTTGTTTAAGTTTGTTTTCTGACTAGGTCCTAATAATACAACTTTTAGCCTACGTTTAAGTCGATGTTTAAATTTATATATTAAAATTTTAACAAATCAATTCATATAATTACAACCCTTTTAGTTATTGTACTTACCAATCAGAATCTTGTCCTTAGTATGTGTTAGGTAAATTAAGTTTTAAGTATCATGTTAGTATTAAGTTTATTAGCCAATTATATGTTGGTAATATATTCATTGTTGAGAAAAAGTATAAAATTTGGAAATATAAAGTAAATTCATTCATAATTCTTTAGTATGCGTATCGCAGCCCTTCATATTTAAAAAACAAATGAACAACATGACAAAAATTGAGCCCGTGACTTGCAGAATATCAACTTTTATGTCATGCACCACACCACACAAGCAGTTAAAGAGCTCCCTCTAGAGTAGGCTACTTTTATATTTATTTAGTCAGTCTTGGCTGCATAATGCAAGAAGGCAGTTAATAGGCGTTCAGTGTCGCACTGTCAAATGATTAGTTCGTGATTTGAGGGAGTTTATGGCTCTAAATCTTGTACACTCCAATAACGAGCTGCGGAAAAGCGATATATCTATGCTTGCAATGCAGTTTTAAAGACATTCTAAACTAATTTTTCACCCGGATTGGCTTTAACGCCGAATTATCAGCATCTGATGCAAAAATGTTTAACACAATAAAACCGCGTTATATTTAGTTGTGGACCATACATCACCTATCTCAAATTGTTTATATATGACATCTCCACACTATCTGAAATTATTTCGGTATAGTTCATTAACAGCCTGTATTAAATCAGTACTTCCTCATTTAATTAATATTGATGGATAAACTAGACATGGAAGCTAAGCTTAAAAGTAATGGTATCTTGTTTGTTCTTATGCTTGCTTAGAGGATACGCGTTCATACATGATCCGAGCTACACCTATCTGTAAGTAAAACAACCAAATTCCTTACGTCATCAACCTAACCTGATTGTTTCAGTCAACAGCCACCGTGCATGGTAGAGGTACTGCATGAAGTAACAGTCAATTTAGAATATGGTTATAGCTTTAGAACATAAAGCATAACCTTTAGCGGGTCTGTTTGAGTTCTCACTTGGACGGCGATCTTGGAAAACTTGCTAACTAACTCCCTAATTGTGTGCATATACGAGAAGGTCCTTTATTATTTCTCTTAAATAAATTGTACTTACGAAGCTGTAGACAATGGATTGGTAGTATAATCCTAATGTATTAAACATATTCACACAAACTCCATTTATTTATATAGCACTAGGACATGTACCCCGCTCCAAAAAAAAAAAAAAAAAGTAGTCATCATCTTCCTGGCCCACAACATGGTTTTCACTTTCTTCGTCGCATGCAATTTTTTGCTAATTTAACTCAGGCATGTAAGGTGAACTCAAGTTTCATCTATAACTACAAATTGGCGTCCTGCAAATTACAATTAATCATCGGCAAACACTGTATTGAAAAGTCCTTTTGTTGTATTGTTCATCCACAGTCAACAATCGCATATGCATTTCGAACAGGATATTACTTGTTCATTCAATAGAGATGTTTCCATAAAATCCTCCAACAAACATTCGGGTCGCTTGGGACCTTATCAAGTGCGACCGACGTTTGATGATTTCTGAAATCACTTCTGAAGTTAGGATTAGTTATGGAAGTGTTCAACCCATTATTTCAGATGACTTGGATTACTGAAAATTTTCGGCAAGGTGGATTCCTCCAGTTCTCACTGAGGATCATAAGGGTGCATATGTGGTAATGTGTCAGTCTTTATGCTCAATATGGGAATCAAGGAGAAATGTTTCTCCACCGAATCTAAACTACGATGAAATATGGGTATACCTATACTGAGTCGAAGCAAGCGAGGAATCCATTCATGTCAAAGAAAACACTCTCCTGTCAGCTGGGAACACTCTCTTGACAGTTTTCTGGGACTCCCATAGCAGTTTGTTTTCGATGTTCTTCATGAACATCGAACATCAACGCAGCTTTGGTTGAGGAAAAACGTTCTTATCGAATAAACAGATGCCAAAAACCTATTCGAGAAACTTTTCTCCTTTAAGACAACGCCCATCCACACACAGCTGCTTTTACAAAGGAAAAAACTCGAGGAAATGCACTGGATAGCATTGGAACATCCTTCCTATAATCTACAATTATCGTCTTGCGATTATCATATGTTTGAATCGTTAAAAGAAGCATTAAAAGGTCGGCAATTGATAAAGAATGATGTTAGAAGCATTCTTGCGCAAATGACTGGAAACCCAACAGCAATCTTGTTTCGATAAAGGGGCCGGATTCTAATCTCTGGAGAAAAAAGTGTGTGTAAATCGGAAAATAATATAGAAAAATGAGATATCTCTCATTTTCATGTAAACTGAACTTAATAAATTACAAAAAAACAAAAAAAAAAAAAAGTGGGTTATATTTTATTCACCCTTGTACTAAATCGAAGTAAACAGACTGTTGTTTGTTTTAATCAGGAAAATTCGATTCCTTGTATTGCTTAAGATACAAAATTGTTGGGACTTTTGAATCAGCAGATGCAAACCTTCAGCTGTTAATTCTAAGCTGTGTATTTCTTCAGAAATGCATGTGATTTAGTGTCAACTTTTGTACTGTTCAAATGAATGCTTTTCATATTTCATAGTCTTGTAATTGTACATGCCTTTAACACAGGTTACTATAGGAATTTGTTTTCATTTAATGCTAATAGAAATTATATGTTATTTAAAAAAAAACTGTTATACTGGGGGTGTTTTAACAGTTCTCGGTCTGACTCAGAGATGTCGTAAAGATGGCCATATTACTATAATACTTACACGAGAGCGCCTTTCAGTCAATGCACTTTCTCATTGATGCCTTATTCAATCAAAATGGAACTTAGTCGATAGTTTTACAGCATGGTACTCAAAAATTAATAACTGATAGCTTTTTCTCCTACGTTCATTTTTCTATTCCTATGATCTCTGTTTCAATGCGACAATCTAGGAAGCCCATTCTCATGCATTAAATAACATGATTTAAATGAAATAGTAAATAAAAGGAGTAAAATTGTAATTTAACTTGAAATTTACTCTTAAAATAAATACATTTATTATGAACAGTTATAAATTCAAGTGTCCATTTGTTTTTAAGAATTTTTCATCACAACACGAAATACGACATAATTGAAACAAAAATAGTATAAATAGTAATTGTTATAAGAGTGCTCTGTTCTATTTTATTTAATTTGAATCTCCCCGCGTATCTCTTGGAATAAAAGCTAGATAATTTAAATTAACTTTCAAGCATTCCTAAACCTTCATTAAATTATTAGCATTCGTGATATTACTGAAGAAGTACTATGCATCCTTTACATGGCGCGCTGTAAAGTTTCAGACGCCTAAGTGTAATCACCCGTTTGTGATCGTGTAAACAATCTGTTAATGTTTTTTTACAAAATGGATAAAACTGAAATACAAGCTATGATAAAACACATTGTTTTGAAGGGTTCACCCCAAAAGAAATATATAAGGAAAATTACACATTAAAGGATTTTTCCCTTCGTTTTCGACGGTTAAAAAGTTGCTGAATTTAAAGGTGGTAGTATATCCATCCAAGATGAGATGCTCAGGGCCTCCAAAAACTGCTGCGACCGACAAGATTGTGACAAAATTGAACTATTGTACTCAATGATCATTGTTTGAAGGTGTGCGAGTTGGCTGATGTTGCAAAGACCTAGATAGACCATGTCCACTACATTTTACACGAAGTGTTCGTTATGAGAAAGCTTTTCGCTCGATAAGTGCCGCATTTGTTAACAATGGATTCGAATGAACTTTTCGCAAGAGTGTTAAGATTTATTTAAACTCAATTCCAGTGGGTTTCTCCGACGTTTTATAATTGTAGATGAAACATGGATTCATCACTATACACCAGAGACGAAGGAGCAGCACAAACAGCGAGTGGCAAAAGGTGAAAGTGCACCAAAGAAAGCAAAAAAGGTTCCATCTCCAGGAAAAGTTATGACTACGGTTTTATAGGATTCTCATGGTGTGATGCTCGTAGACTACCTCCAGAAGGGCATAACCATCACTGGGGAGTAATGCGCTTCACTACTGGACCAAATGAAGGATTCAGGCTAAACGTCCACACCTTGCGAAAAAGTTCTCACTCATCACAACAATGCACCTTCAAACAGTCTGGGATTGTTGCTGCAAAACTACATGGATCTTCGCTTTCAAGTGCTTCCACACCCGCCACATCCGCCGGATTTGGCTCCCAGTGATTACTTTTTGTTCCCAAACCTGAAGAAATGACTGAGTGGGCGGAGATTCACGCCAAACAATGAGGTTGAAGATGAGACAAACGTTTATTTTTCACAGTTGGGCAAATCTTATTTTACTGAGGGTGTTAGAAAGTTGGAAAGTTGTTGGATTAAAATGTATTGATTTACAAGGTGACTGTGTTAAAAAATAAAAATAACATGTATCTTAAATCTTGTGTTTTCTTGGTCAGGTCGATAAATGTTAGAACGCCCCTCTTATGCATCACGTCATGCATGCTGCTCCTACTGCGTAGGCTTTGCATTGCCATTACTGCTGTGGGAAGTTCTGCACTATTAATCAATGTCAGCACTCGCCTTGAGGCTGATGCGGTCTGCTTCAGGTAAATTAAATAAAGGCAGATCAATAGAGGTTAATTTGATGAAAAGACATGACTTCTAATTTGTTTGAAGGCGCCTCGAACAAGCTATTTCAGTCATATCAAAGCGTCAGACAAAGAGAAGGTTTTTCCTCGTCTTTTGCAGAATGTTGGACTGGGCGGAATTTGAGACGAGCAAGTTCTTTGGGTAAATATTGTTGTAACTTTACGTAAATTTCAAATCATATAGGAACACATGACAAAAGGCACGGCGCTGTAGACTCCCCAGATCGTTTTCTGTATTTCACATGTGTTCCATTTCAGACGTGTGTTACTTAATCGCAGCTCGTTCATTGTTGCAGTTTATTAACTGTCTCTGTAGCACAGAACTAAACTGTTACCAGGGTAGCATTAAAGTGCAACTGTCTGTGCGAGTGTTCACTGTTTCAGGCTGCGAGATCAGCCAGACACGACACAGGGAAGTGCAGAGGACATTCTCTTCGACATGTTCAAAAGTGAGGAGGATGATCTACTCCCCGTCGGCAAGTTTCTTGCGGTAAGTATCTTTACCTGCATCGCATAACTGCCGAAGTGTCTTTAGAATTTATAAAATTTACTGTGCTTTTAACGTAAGCAAAATTGTCAGTCTCCCATTTTATTACGTGACCTAGATACAATGAAGCAATGATTTGTGACTCATGATAATGGAATCTAATAGTTAAAATAACACTTACTGGAAATAGAAACAGATGGTATTTACTTAAAATTCATTTAAAGCGGCATGTTATCCTATAGCATTTTTTGCTGATTTTTTTCCTCCCTGTTTCATTCACGTTAATAAAAGTAATCTTGCCCTTTCACATTCCACGTTTAAAAGGCCGAGTTTCTCTTGAAGACTGCTTAAATGAGTTTTTATTAATTTTAATTTTGAAAATCGTTCCGCTGCAGAAACAGTTATTGGCCGAGTCAGAAATAACAAAAACTGTGTATACATCTGGAAGCGGTTTTGTAGCAGTTTATCTGATTGTTATTTTCATCTTTATTTCGCTTTGTAACGCTAATCTGAGGCTTTGACCTTGATGTATAATTATTGTCAAAGCTTCGTAATTAAAAAAAAAAAACGAACTGGTTTCCTTTGAACATGTTCATCTGATGCAGACGATAGCTACTGAGGAGTGAGTACAAGGCTGTTCAATAAAGAATGGTCACTTTGCTATAAGCCTATTGCTCTCGCTAAAATTTAACTTTATAATATTTTATTATAATTAAATCAGTTAAAATCTTCCGGGCTGTTTTGCCGCGGTCCAAGGTTTAATATGCTACCATAGCTTTCACCATGCGGTTGGCACCATAAGTGGATGATGAACAACATCTGACTGCTAGAAGACGACAGTATTGATCTCTCTGTCTAGAAAGCTATGGTGGCACATTTAAACCATGGACCACGACAAAAGAGACCAGAAGATTTTAACTGTTTTGATTATAACATCGGCCGTGAAAGCCTAAGCAGTGTCAATATTTTATTAGATCAATGCGTCATGTATATGTGGTACTAGTTTCATTGTTGTCACTTTCGGTTCCCTCCTGTGAGTGTGTGCAAGTTGAGGCATGATTAATTCTGCCACCACACATTGGTAACTAAATAGTTGCACATGAAACATGATTGTGCCAATTGGTTCCAAGACTGCTGATTCTCGAACTAAATGATGTTCATATGGAGGTTGGCATTCAGTTGAAGATGATGTTATGGGAAGATGCGGAGTTTCTTTCAAGGGTATTCACTGCTGATGAAACTTGATTAAATATTTTCGATCCTAAGAGAAAACAGCAAAGCTCTGTATGGAAATCTCCATCATCACCAACACATACACACACAAAAGGGGGCAATATTTGTATGCTTAATTGAAAAATAAAGATTTGATTGAAAAATATTAATTCTTATAATTTTAAAATTATATATTCAACTTCTCTCTTACAGGCATTACGCAGTACTGGGTTGAGGAAAAATGATCCTCGACTTTCTGAGCTCACAGAAAACTTAAAACATATTCACAAAGAGCATGGGCACGAGGCAGGTTCTCCAGAAACACAGAAACTTGACCGAGAAACTTTCAAAAGGTACTGGATTTGTGTGACATAATTTTTCCAATATATCATATTTAGACTATAAATACAGAACAAATCATGTTCTCATTATAACTTTTACAATTTTTATCACTAACCTGCAATTATTCCATAAATGGGCCTAAAATAAAACATTATTTAACTGGTAAAGAATAATATATTTTGCATATCTTTTAATTGTATCACTGAAAAAGTTTCAAAAATATTGGCAGAAATAATGCAATAAATCAGAGTGAACCAAATCCTTATTTATTCATTTTCCAATTTAGAGCATGCTTTCTATTGTGCACTTACTATGATTTAACTCACATGGCCATTAAATTGTTTCATGAGAAGTACAAGATTTTTAAGAAAGAGAGCTAAGAATTTAGGTATTAAACTCCAAGAGTGGAGAAAATCCCTAAGATAACATCAATTGGTTTGGTGCAAAATTATAAGAAAAGGCTAAGATGAATGTTCAAAATTTCACAGTTATATTTTAGCTGTACTATAAAAAAAAGAAGAAGAACTTTGAATAAAGACTTGAATTGGGAGTTGTCAACTACTCTTGTAAAATTCACAATTCACAAGTTGATGGAAAAACTTCATTTAACAAGAGGAATAGAATGGAAAAGAAAGTTTGCAAAACTATTTTCAATAATATTAGGTAACATTTAGAAAACTAAATATAGTTAACATGTAGGAAACCATACTAATACAGAATCATATTTTGGTTACAGTGTGATCTCACCTAACATTGTTCTTGTATCTCGAGCCTTCCGGCATCAGTTCATCATTCCAGATTTCCAGGGCTTCACAAAACACATAGAGGAATTTTACTGGAAGTGTAAACCCAATACAGAGGGCAAGGTAGGAAAATTCATTGCAATGCTATAAAATGTATACATCATTATATGATCTGGAATTTCTCATGGTTTCAAAGGGTACAATTAAACTGAAAATAAGGCAATGTGCATAAGCACTCCATCTAATGAGACTTAGTGTTTAAGTATTAAGCCTTAAAAGCTTATGTGGAATACATAATCTAAAGAACTGAGCTTTTTCACAATTGAAAATACTCTAATTTGGAATGTTACTTATTTAATTGTTATTTGATTTCTATTCCCTCTATATATAATTTTTTTCTTCCTTCTCTCTTGTAAAATTATGGTTTTTCAAATATTGAGTCTAAAAACAGTGCTGGCCATTAAAATTGCAATATCATTAGAGATGCATTAAACCTATTCTATATTTCTCAGGAGGAATCAGTCTGACTTGTCAAAAAGTATGATAGCAATACCAGCAGGTGTCTGAATTTGGTTAAGAGAGAATTGTGGTATACTGAGGGTGCAAGCATTTTTTGGAATTTTTTGATAGCCCAAGGATGTATAACATCCGAACTTTCAGACAACAGTGTAGTGAACTTTTTCAAAGAAAATTTCAGTAAGAAAGAAATGAAGTTTTCAAATAAAGGGCTAAAAACATGTGTAAATTATTCTAACAAATGTTCAGAATGTAACAAAGTATATATTGGAAGAACAAAAAGAAACATTGGAATCAGGCTGAAGGAACACTGGAGAAACATCAGATAGAGAAATCAGTGGTTCCACATCATTTTTGGAGAGATAAACATGATATAGAAATGGGAGTGAAATTATTGAAATTCGTAGTTCTGCTCGTGGAGCTGGGAATGTGGGAAAAAATTTATATAAAAAATATGAAGATAAGGTTATATGAACTTTGTTTGAGATCCCTATAGAAAACAAATTACTCAAAAAGTTCATATAAAATGTCCATGGGAGCTGCACCAAGTCCAGCCAACCAACAACGAATCCAACAGTCAACTTGCAACTGAGGATGCAGGAAAAAGCCTGCAAAATTAGTTCTGCATAATTCAACAGTAAATGGAACATAAGAATATCAAATCAACTCACCAGATAATTAATAATATATTAATCTCTTCACTGTATTGTTTCCGACATGAAATTAAATTTTATATTTAAGTAATCATCATTATATCCTCTCTTGTGGATGACATAAACGATCTTAATTTAATTTTGTTTCATTGTCTGTGATCTCTAATGCAAGACAAAAGACTATAAAAAAAGAAATTACTTTAACAAGCTAATTGGTTCACAGTCCTTTAATCTAAATTTTAATAATTTAATATCCATTCAAATGTTTGTACATTTTTCTGGTATCCTTATTCTTGTACTAAGTAATTGGTATTATTTATATAGCAATACGGGGCTTTATGTTAAACACTTTTTTGTATTGCCTTTGTTATATTTAACTTTATATATCTTATGGCCTCTCTTCTACTTTCTCAGAAAAACTGGGAGATGACTTGCACAATATGAACAAAAAGTTGTGTTTTGTTCAGTCTAAAGATTTTAATCTGAGAGGTTAATGTTTGTAATAAGCTTTATATGTACATTATTTATTTTTTCTGTTGCCTTTTTTGTTGTTTTGTTAGCTTATTGCTGTTTCACTTTATTGTTCTTTAACCATTTAGTTGCTCAACTCCTTAAATAGTTTATAAAATTAGACTAGTGATAAATATAAATAAAACAAAAGCCACCGTTATTTACCATGCACAAAACAAAAAAACTCTATATATCTAGCAATACAAATTTAAGATAAAAATTAGCTATTCAAGTGGTACAAAGTTCTTGGGAATATGACTTGATGAGAATTTGAAGTGTTCTATACATATCCAAGTATTATGACTTAAATTAAGCAAATAATGTGTTTACGGAATGTTGGAATCCACACAGTGAAACTTTTGTTAATCTAATTTTGATTTAAAGTAAAACACTAAAAATCATGTCATCACATTAAAACTCTCTTTAAGTTTCACAAACACACTTATAAAAGTAATTAAGTACCTCACGAAACATGTACCAAAATTACTTTTATAAGTGTGTTTGTGAAAAGTCGTCGTTTTGGTTGACAATGTGAGGAATGTACCTCACAAAACATGTACCAAAATTACTTTTATAAGTGTGTTTGTGAAACTGAAAGAGAATTTTAATGTGACGACATGATTTTTAGTGTTTTACTTTAAATCAAAATAAGATTAAGCAAATAATGCTTTAATTGATATCATTGTATGATTCAGTTGAACTACACACTCTTAAAGCTTCACTTACTTTTCATAAATGTATGGAACTGGTTTCGAGAACATTTTGTTCCCATCTTCAGCCATGCTAAAGTTCCACTGTCGGATCATTCGTTGAGCTGTGGGAATGTATATTCTGCTCTGGTGGCGGTGTGATAAACTTGTAGTTTATGTTTTCATCCCCGACGCTTCACTTACTTTTCATAAATGTATGGAACTGGTTTCGAGAACATTTTGTTCCCATCTTCAGCCATGCTAAAGTTCCACTGTCGGATCATTCGTTGAGCTGTGGGAATGTATTGAAACTTGTAGTTTATCACACCACCACCAGAGCAGAATATACATTCCCACAGCTCAACGAATGATCCGACAGTGGAACTTTAGCATGGCTGAAGATGGGAACAAAATGTTCTCGAAACTGGTTCCATACATTTATGAAAAGTAAGTGAAGCTTTAAGAGTGTGTAGTTCAACTGAATCATACAAAGATATGAATTAATATGATTGGCTTCACTGTGCAAGTTCCAATTTATATTTAAGTAAATAATGCTTTGCTATAAGGCTAGTTAGAAAAGCTACATCCTTATAAACAGCACACACTCTTTAGTAAGCATATTTTCATTTACTGTTAACTTATGGGGTAATTTTCTAGGGAAATGTACCAAAAGTTAAATTTATTTTTAAATAAAAAAAAAGGCAGCTAAAATGATTGCATAGATAAACAAATCTATTGTTATTATTTTTAAACTATTGCAAATATAAATATTTCATATATGTATGAAATATAAGTTTTTGAAAAACCAATTTGAAAGAAATTTTCAACTAATTCTGATGTAAATTCGTATGATATAAGAAGAAAAAATGGCATATTTGTTATATAATTTAATACTTCTATATACAAGAACACTTTCATGTATACTGGCCTAAAAATGTATATTTGCCTCATCTTTGAAAAAAATACATGCACTCCATAAATTCAAGAATGGCCTCCTAAAATGTTACATAAAATCTTTCAGAACATTAACAAGTATGTGGGGAATGTTAAATGGTATATCTTATTTTCATTGCATTATTGTATTTTATTGTGTTATATGAAAATTCATCTTATTGTTATATTGATATTATTGATATAAAATGTGTAAGTAGATATTATACTAGATTATGTAGTTTTGCAAAATTTATTTAGTATTGTAATTATAACCGTGATATATCCCAAATCATAGTGCATGATCCAATGAATGCAATAAATGAAATGAAATAAAATAAAATTTTAAATGTTTAGGTAATAATTGGCAGTGACTCTAGCATTCTTTTGCCGTTATATCCATTAATAACAATAAAACAATTTCTAAAATTTATTGGCATTTGCTCTGTCCTTATTTCATATTCTTAACTCATTTTATGTTTCTCCTTCTTTTTTTCAGGTTGCTAGTTACATTCCTCAGCTTGCAAGGATGAACCCTGACTATTGGGGTATCAGTGTGTGCACAATAGATGGACAGCGATTTTCCATAGGAGATGTCACAGTTCCTTTCACATTGCAGTCATGCAGGTAACAAAAAGAGCAAATAAATAAAATAGAGTATTCCTTTATATGTATGTGTGTGTGTTAGTGTCTAGTTGCAGAAATACTACATGTATAGTAACTTTTGTTAAATTTTATTTACTACCCTTCTGCATTTTAAGTTGTTTACAAAAATATAGCACAGCTGCAAATATAGTTTACCAAAATTTGATTACACATATAATATGATAAAGAAAGTTTGTTATTAAGTGAATAAATTGAACTTACAAAGCTCTAGACAATGGAGTGGTAATATATCCTACATTAATGCATTCAACCTGCTCACACTAACTCCATTTACTTACATAACACTAGGACATGTTTCTGAAGTTAATTGCTTCCATCAACAGCTGATGTTGACTGACTAAAACAAAGTTTGTCATGCTTATCATTGATATTATTTGTAACTTCAATTGTTTCTGAGAAATAATGGTATTCAATAGTTTTATTACGACTCTCAGTAGGTAACAAAGAATTGTGGAATAGTATATATGCTCATATGGATTGGGTCAAAATGAAGGAATAAATCTGAAAGCAGTAAATGAACATTTCCAAGGAGATCAAAACAGACTCAATATCTAAGTGAAAAATTTTACTTGTTATAAGCAAATGCAGATATATAGAAACAATTTAGTGTCTCCTTAAAGAAAGAAGTGGACAAAAATATTCTGCCACAGATTAAGTTAATATAACAAGTGTGTTTCTAAAGAGTTTAGACTCATCCCAGAGATGTACCACAAAGGAACTTGGTATGAAAAGAACATTTTTGGGGGGGAAACGGCATATGAATTAGGGACATTTTCACACTGTATGTAAGTGCAACAAGAACAGTATGAAAAGAAAATTTGGGGGGGGGGGAACGGTACATGAATTAGGGGCATTTTCACACTGTATGTAAGTGCAACAAGAACAGTCAGAATGGGATAAGCAGGCAAAAATTGGTTCTGTGTTTGTTCATTAGCTAATGTGTACAAAAATGAACATTTTCTCAGCAATATCTGGTTTTTCTGAATGTCAGATTATGCAAAGTGATTATGTAAACAAACAAATGACTAGATTTCATGGCTTTGAAAAACCTTCTGAGGGTATCATGTAGAGGTCATTACAATTAAAAAGTAACCATGTGGTAAGCCATTTTGAACATGACATCATTAACTCTTCTTAAGCTTTATATAGTTATATAGAAGAAGTTAAATAGAAGATAATAACGGAAATATGTGATAGGTTACTCATCGAAATTACTACCAGTTAATTATCCCAAAATTTAGGAAAGATCTTCACAGATTTAGTCATGCCAGAAATCTGTCTCAAGGTGCACAATAATTCCAGCAAGATGGCACTATATCACACATTACTTGGAAATCACTACAGATATTTTGAGATCACTTCAGTCAGTGAACAATCTCCAAAAGAACAGAGTATCCATTCCCTGCAAATTCTCCTGATTTTACACTTTAGATGCTTGCTTGTGGAATTACTCCAATGTTTATATAGATTTTTTTATTCCTTTTATTTAAGGACACTCTTTAACATCTCAGGTCATCAGAGTCCCATTCAATTCAGGGCGTGAAACGGCCAACAAATTTTGCTCAGAGGCCTCTTTTTTCAGGCTTGAGGGTTTATATAGAGACTGAGTGCTAAGTTATGTTCTGCGGTTGAAATTAAACTTATGAAGAGTACTCTAAGACACTGTGGGAAAAAAGTTTTACAACCTTAAAATTCATTATGAAAAATATCCAGAGCTAAATATGTGTATCTTTCAGGTAAGTAAAATTTTCAAACTGAAACAATGGATACACATTGTCTGCACATAATAGAGTGTTACTGTAATATTAAACTGAAGAATTTAATTTTTTAATCTGTAATGTTAAACTGTTATGTATTTACTGAAATAATAAAACTGATTTGATTTTGGTTTACTATATTTGTGGCCATGCTATAGAATAACAAAAACACATATCTACATGCATTCACACACACACGGCTCTATAGGTTCAAAATTTCATATTTATTATTGTGATTAGCCACCAAGTATTTTCCTGACTGCCAAGCAAGCTCTGTTTGATAACCAATTTGGTGAGGTCTCTCCAGAAGTTTTTTTTTTCATTCCGGAAAGGAAAATGCCAAGTAGCTCAAAGTGAAAATGAACTATAGATCATTTACTATTTGTTTCTTTTATTGCCTTTCATGTGCAGGAATATTGTTATTATGTAAGAAAATATTAACAACTTGTTAATCTAGAATATAAGTTAGTATAATGTTAATATATGTATATATTTCATTTAAAAATGAATGTAGGAATCCACACAATGAAACTATCATAATCTTGTTGAATTAAAAGTACAACTTCTTAAATCATGTCAATATATTAAACTCTCTTGACGTTCCACATTTTAATATATGGACATGATTTTAGAAGTTTTACTTTTAATTCAACAAGAATATGTTTATATTAATTGATATCATTGTATGATTCAGTTGAACTACACACTCTTAAAAAGTGTAGTTCAACTGAATCATACAATGATATCAATTAATATGATTAAACTTCACTGTGCAAGTTCCAATTTACATTTAAATATGTTTTATGTTTGATAAATGGAAAAAAGTGGTAGTTTTTCATTAAATATTTTCCAATTCCCATTCTTTCAGGGCTAAACAAATATAAATAATAGAAAGGGTTAAAAATGTTATTAAACTTAATACTGCCTTAGCCCAAACAGAAGGTAAAATATTGAGTCATCCAATTATTTGATGATCAGTGCAGCAGCAGGGATTGAATCAACTTATAAGTCATCATTAAAGGCCCATCTGTAAACATAAGAGTTGGGGCAGACAGGGCCACACAAGTTAATAGTAGAAATCTAGAGTGACAATATAATAAATTCTAATGCATTCAAAAAGTTCTGTACCCATTTATGCCATGCAAGGAGATGCTGGAATTACCCACCTTCATTTTCCATACACTAATCTGCTAATAAAAAACTTACTGTGGAATAGATAATATTAGGCCTAGTATTTGCTATTTAGCATTCTTAGTAGACTTTACTCTAGAATTAGACGTGTGTTGTTTCTTTCACTGTGTGAGGCATGAGACTCAAGGCCAATGTAACAGTTTAGTAAACCCTGCCCAACTGCCCCAACTCACGTAGTTTCTTTTTTCTTTTTCTTTTTTAATAGTGTTTAACACCCGTTTTTACTGCTGAGACATCACAGATGGTGGACACTGGTGATACATGAAATGAAATGATAAATTAGGAAAGGATTTTTTTTTAAGGAAGGAAGCGTTCCAGGCCTAAGTTTAGGGTATCTTCCCAGCATTTGTCATTTATGAGTACTGAGAAATCCTGGAATAAATCTTAGCCAGAGAGGACAGTCCTGGTGGGAGTCCAACTCCAGACTTCCTGCTCACAAGTCTGCACCATAACAAACTAGGCCACCCGTGGCAATAACTCATGTAGCTGGGCTAGCCTCACTAGCCAATGCAGTCCCCTGCTACCTCATCGGTAATCAGATAATTAGATGACTAGGTATTTTTCATCTTCATTTCTGTTTGTTATTAAATTTCAGTAAGCCTCTGACTTATGGTATTGCATTGGAGCAACTTGGAGCAGATGTTGTCCATCAATATGTGGGTCAGGAACCCAGTGGAAGAAACTTCAATGAGCTTGTCCTGGACTATAACAGTATGTAAACACTTATGTCACCTTCTTGTTCATGGTATATACCAGGCTCAACCAACTCATGTGTTTGTGATATTGAAGCTCATTCTGCAGAGCTCACTAAGAGAACAAGGAAGGCAATGGCTTTGCTGAAGAGATAGAGATGAAATGAGGTGATGGTGTCCGATCCTATGCTTAAATGAGCATAGTCTGAGTTAGTTTGCCTCATACAAATGTTTTCTCCTTTTCCACTTCTCTGCTGCTCCATTTTTATCTGAGGGCCAGGGCCATTGTTTTTGTGTTGCATGATAATGCATGCACTCCACACTATGCAAACACTTTGGAAATTAAGTTTTGAGGTATTAAGAGCATCCTGTATATAGTCCAGATCTTGTTCCCTCTGATTACCACCTTAAGTAAACTTAAAAATGATTTAAGAGATTATCAGTTTCTCATAGAACAACATGTACAAGAAGTGGGGGAAAGTAAGAAATTATCCACACTTTCTCCAAAACACATCTTTAGGTTTGCTGCTTTCTACACATGCATGCTTAGAGTTGGTACTATTATGAAGTTTGAAACCTTGATTACATTATTTTCTTTGCTGCTGTGACAGTGTAAACATGGCTGCTCCAATAGCAGTATGCACCAAGGACAAACAAAGAGCAGTGATTCAATTTCTCTGGTTATAAAGTGTATCAGGAGCTTAAATTCATTAGAGGCTTTCAATACAATATGGGAGCAGTACTCTATTACATAGAAATGTATATGAGTGGATCCAGAAGTTTAAAAGTGCCTGGACAAGCATGACACATTAAAAGGGAATAGGATATCCATTAACCTCAACCATTGATGAGAAGATTCAGCAAACTCAAGAGATGGTACTGATGAATTGACAACTTACCATTGATAAGTAGCATGTTTTCTGCAGTTTCTACCTATCAAATTATCCTTGATGAACTCAACTTCCATAAAGTCTACAGAAGATAAGTGTCAAGAGAACTTACCACAGACACAAGAGCAAACATATTGAGATCTGCCAACATTTACTTGACCACTACAACAATTAAGGCTCAAAATATTTGAGCAGAATTGTCACAGGAAATGAAAAATAGGTCCATCATATGATTCAGAATTCAAATGCCAGAGTATGGAATCAAAACATTTGCCAATGAAGAAGAAATTAAAAACTCAATCTTCCTGGGAAATGTGAAGGTAACCTTTTTGGGGGGCTCAAAAGGACCTATACTGAAAGACTACCTGTAAAAGGGGTATATGATCAACAGTGCAAGATATAGTGACTGGCCAACAATCTGAAGTCAGCAATTCACACTATACAAGGTCTACCAGATTATTGAAACCATTAGCCATTTGTTTGAGATGCTTGAACACCTGTCTACACCTCAGATCTCAATCCTTCCTACTATCATCTCTTTGGACTGCTCAAAGATGCCTTATTAGATCGTCAATTTTCTATGATTGAAGAAATAAGGGAAGCAGTACATAAATGGTTGTGTAACCAACCAGAAACCTTCTTGGGGGAATACAAAAGCTTATGGACTTCAGGACCAAATGCATAGAAAAAGATTATGTAGAAAAATAGCACACTTGTTCAACCATTCCAAATAAATTGGATAAACAAAAGTTTGGATACTTTTTTACTTTCTCTCATAGCTCTACGGCAAACCATACACATTGCTTTCATGAGATTATATGATATATGTGCAATAACAACAAAAAAACAATAATAACTGTATTATTGTCAATAGACTCATACAGCAGTGCCTGACACTTTTAAATCTACAAATTACAAATTATTTACAGATGAGTTACAGATCTGAACATAAACATCATTAGCATAATATTTACATTCATCTAACCACAAATATTTCTGTACAAACTTATATTTGCATTCCATTAAGGCATATTTTCCGTTTATAGACCATTATTTATCAACTTATTTCTCTATAGACCAGCATCAAGCACCATTATATATAAGAGAACAAATATGCATAGCTACATATTCATGGGTATCAGTTAATAGCCATATCTTGGTAGTATCATACAATAAAAAAGATACAATTATAAATTATGATATACTTATGCAAGATAATATAGGTATAGGACAATTTTGATGATTGAGGGTCTAGTTTAACTCTTATAAAGATATTAAAGATATTACAAACACATATACATGAATTACATATATTACAATATTTAAAATTTATCCAATCTGTCAAACATTGTTGAAGCAGATATTTTTGAGCTCCAATTTAAACTTCTTTCCAATTAATAGTTGTACAGGTATTTTGTTGTACAGTTTTACAAGTTATGGATACCCTGAGAGAAGAACATCCATGGTTGACTGTGGAACCAATTCTCAAAGAAATGAACTCCCCTTTGCTTGATAACACAGCAGTTGCTCCATGCAAGCATCCATTTGCCAAGCCTTCTGCTCAGAAAGATGCTTGCATTGTGTACAAACCTTGGTATTCAACCCATCAATGGAGAATGGTGTGAACAGTTCCCTTGCTCAATGACAATGTTTCTGCAATCTCTCAGGTGGTGATTTAGCGATTCTCCCTTACAAGGTTGTCTATGGCTACAATTGATTCCTCTATGATGGTTAAGTGAGCTTAACCAGGTTTAGGTATGCCCTCAGTGCACACACATCCACCATGAAATTCACCATACCATCTGAACAGTGTACTGCGTGATAGATATGCATTTCCAAACATTGTTCATATGATGATTTTTGGTTCAATAACACCTTCTTCCTCCAAAAATTGAATTACTACTTGCTGAGCCCATTTGGGCAAGTCCCTGTTGTGAGCAAATTCAGTTCAATATGTTTCTGCGCATGTAAACAACACACTGCACTGTCAGAACATACCAGCTTGCTTTCTCACATACAATGCCACCTACTAGAGTAAACATACAGCTCTGCATAGCTAAGCTATGACAATATGACAAAAGTCTTAGTTTTATTTGGGCAATCCTTATATTAATAATTATGATAAATGAAAGGGTAAGACATAAATATCGTTATATTTATTCATAGGTATGTGTGTTTATTTTCTGATCATTGTGCATTATATGGTGCTGACATTAGTAATGAAAATGGCAATGTTAATTTTATTACAGAGAAACCACATAATCCAATGATTAATGCTGGGGCAATACTTGTCTGTTCACTGCTTAAGACACTGGTCAAGCCTGAAATGACACTTGCTGAAAAATTTGACTTCACTATGAACTATTTCAAGGTAAGTATGTGTAATATATAAAAACAATACAAATATATTCTTAATTAACTGGTGAGTTGATTTATTACTCTTATGCTCCACTTACCATTGAATTATAAAGAACATGTTTTACAAGCCCTTGCCCAAATCATCAGCAAGTTAATGAAAGCAACAAGGATTAGCAAGCATGGAGGTTATTTGGAAAATTGCAAATAAAGGAAGGTTTAGGTCTATTTGGACAAGTGGCCAGGGCCCGTTCCCATAGAATACACTAGGTAATTGTTCAGTACTAAAGAAAGGAATAGTATTTGGTTTGTTGTGATTTAAAAGATTGTAATTATAGTGGTGGTTGTAGGAGTTGGAATTTATAGGCTTATATATAATAATGACCTCAAGTCTTCTGGAGGAACCGAAGACAAGGGTTCAGTTAGAAGGGAAAATTATAATGTCAAAGGGAATGAAGTAGTTTTGGTATCGTTAAAGTTTAGATATTATGAGAGTTGTTGTAAAAATGTTTAGGAACAGTATTGGTGGAGATAAATTTTAATATTTAATGGTATAAGAGGATAGTATGGAGCCTGGTCCCCTGGATATTCCAGTATGATGAAATATTAACCATCATGAACCGGGGACTAGGGTACAAAAATTTCATCAATAAGAAAATGTATTTAAAATATTATAATGAGAGTTAAGTATGTTAGTTTGTTAAATACTCATAAAATATGTAGATTTCAGAGTCAAATATAATATTTTGTTTATGTAAATTTAATTATAATACAATTTTGTTTGATGTAATAAATAAATAAATTCATTGAAAAAAAATATCAGCTATGAGTTGAAGTCCTTGCTGCTGATGTTGCAGGCAAGAGCATGTGAAACATGTTCTGTATAATTCAATGGAGCATAAGAGTATTAAATCGGCTCCTCAGCTAATTAAGAATATATTAGTTGCTTCACTGTATTAGTTTTAAATCAAATACATAATTGCTAATGTCATAATGCAGCATTTTTAAAAATAGTATATGTCAAATGCTGATCTAAATTACTTTGAGAGTGATATTACTTCTGCAGTGTTTTATTTATAGCTAAGACAAGGTAAATCAAATATGCACTACAATAGCTGTACAATATATCACATAAGTTATACCATATCCAATATTCATTCTGAAAATAAAATTAATAAAAAATACAAAATTAGTTGTGTGTTCAGTGTCCATTTTTTCTTTATTCTGATTTTGAATTCTTGTCTTCTATCTGTGTTTCCTTGCCATTAGTGAAATTCTATTATTCATGCCTAGGGGTGCAAGGTAATCCACAGAGCTGGTTTTCTTAATCTTCGTTTCATGCTAAATGATAAATGGGTAGGTAATAAAAATAATGTGAAAGAAGCAAAACATTATAATAAAAAAATTTAATTAACATATAATTTCATTTTGTGGCTAGGTTCCAGATACACAATAAACATGTAATATATCATAATCTATAACAGCGATTCTCAATTATAGTCTGCAAACCACCAGGGGCTCATGAAGTCCCCTCAGGGAGTTCACAAAATATGGAATACTGTTAACAACATTTATTCTTGAATGTACAGAAACTCACAATTAATTATAAAATAAAGAGATGAATTATGATAAAGTAAATTAGAATAAAACTGAAAGTGATTAATTATTTCATACGGAACTTTCAAATTAGTAAGCCTAATTTTCTTGGTAACAGCACGCATCTTTCAGCAGATCTTTCAGTAGACTGGGGCATCCATCTGCCTGTCCCAAATTTTTGTAGACTATTAAAGAAGGCCATGAAAGTATTGATGCCTTTCATAACAACTTACTTGTGTGAAAAATAATTCTCTTTACTCATTGATCTTAAAAAAAAAAAAGTATAGAATCTATTTGGAAAATATAGAATCGGAACTTTGAATTCAATTTTCTCCTAATAAGCCTGAGATATCATAACTTGTAAGTGAAATGCAGCATCATCCCTGTCATTCAGGAATTAAAATTAATGAGTAATGTTGTGTTATTATATGCTGTTAGTTATTATTAATACTAATCTTTTATGTTTTATAAATTTATTAGAATGTAACATTATTTATCTTCAACATGACCACCATCTATTTCATATCAAGCCCAATGTTCAAATGCAGTCAAAAATCATTTGTACGTATGTTGCCTTATATCATTAAACATCCTCAAATACAATTCTTCAGGTTCTGGAAATCTCTTACTTAGTTTTAGTAAAGTCTAAGGGTATCAAATCCAGTAAATGTGATGGCCATATTAAACATAAATCTAAGTCCTTATATCTGTTGGGAAACTGTCGATTGAGATGTTCTCTCACATCCAATTAAAAATGAGGAAATGTTCCATCTTTTTGAAAGAAAACAATATGCATAACACCATCTGAAGTTCCTGAGTAAACCTCTACTAGGGTTGCATGTGTCCTGTTTTACCCAGAATAATACTGTTTTTTCTCACTTTGTTCCATGTACTGTTATAATTATGAATGAATGATTAAACAAATAAATATCAACAAAGTTCAGCACTTCATAAGAAGCAGTGTCAATGCAACTGATATCTGAGATGAATGGAAGATCAGTGTGGTATGGACTTATGAATCCATGGTTTTAATCTAACTAGTACCATCCTTCCTAGCAGGTATTTTTAAAGGTTTTCCTCAATCACATTAATGAAAATGTTGGGAAGTACCCTAAACTTTGATTTGGAATACTTCCTTTCTAAAATTCCTTTCCCAGTTTTTATTCATCTCAGGTACATCAGTGCTTGTGATTACTCAGTAGTGAAAATGGATATCAATAAGTTTTAAAATGAATGAATAAAATATTAAATGAAAAAGAGAGAGAAAGAAAAAAGAAAGAAGGATGGAAGGAAGGAAGGAAGGAAAGAAAGAAAGAAAGAAAAGAAGGAAGAAATAAAGGGATGGAGGGAAGGAAGGATGGAAGGAAGGAATGATGGAAAGAAGGAAGGAAAGAAAGAAAAGAAGGAAGAAATAAAGGGAGGGAGGGCGGGAGGGAGGGAGGAGGGAGGAAGGAAGCAAGGAAGCAAGGAAGCAAGGAAGGAAGCAAGGAAGAAAATAACCTTAATGGGAATAAGTAATATGCAAGCAAAAAATTACCTGGTTACTTAACCATCTGATTTACAAATATAAAATTCAGTAAACATATGGACAATATAACAAAGTATTTATGAGGAAGGCTGTTGCCTTCGAAACATGTCCAAGTAAGTGGAACAAAATTGGTGATTTCCTCATAAATAATTTGTTATATTATATTTTTCACTGTAAATATTCCTGTTATTTAAAACTAAGCATATGGATGTTTGATTATTTCTGCAGCGTTTGGCTGGTGGCGAAAACCTTGGTTTCAACAATTCTGTGTTCCTGTCAGAGCGTGAATCTGCAGACCGAAACTATGCATTAGGATTTTATATGAGAGAACATAGTTGCTACCCTGAAAAGACTAATCTGCGTGAATGCATGGATTTCTACTTCCAAGTAAGTAAAAAGAAGTTTACTAAGAGAGCATTACATTCCCAGAGAAATATCACTAAATTGTGCCATAAGAGTGTTTAAAGGCTTGCAATTATATATTTGAAAATGGTATATACAATTTACTTTTTGTTCATGTAGCTCCATTTAGTTTGAAATTTAACTTTTTAATCTCATATTTTAATGTTGGGAACAAAAATTTGCCAATTAAGAAATTGCTTAAAACCATATTATATAAAAATTGTATGTCTGGAATTCCACAAATATTTGCTTAATTATATACTAAAATTAAATTTCCAGAAAAATTAAAAACTGATATCTTAATCATTATGATAAAGATGTCACATCATTATAATCATCTCAGCTCAAGTTTTGGCAAGATAACCACCCCATAACAATGGATTACCAGAATATCCACAAGATGGATAATTGAACCAAGCAAACAGTGAACTAAAATTAAAAAGCAATAACTGCAAATAAAGCAATTATTATATATAAAAACATATGCACTAAATAAGTGTTAAAAATTTTAACATTGACAGGATGGACTGAAAAACTTTCAGGTATTTGAAATTTTATGGTTTATAAAGAAAGATTTCTCTGCTTCCTATACTTAATTTTCATGAAATGTCCAGCTTGCCTATATATGAAGGATTTTCTAACTGATCTTTATTGTCATCCCAAATGTTGTATCTCATGTATGCCTTAAACAGCACATTAAGTGTGAATGTCCAACATCTTGATTCAAGTTAATTCCCTCCTATGAATAAATGAATGAATAAATTTACTCAATCAATATAATAAATATAAAGTCATATACAATACACAGATTTATATGGTGAATCTGTCATCCTATAATAATTAGTGTTTATCAATTACACATATTGCTAACTGTCCCATTGATCCACAACATTGCGGTTATTACTATATTGGAAATATCTGGCTAAAAAATTGAAAAAATGGTGATAGAATTCATTTTGGGAAACACAACTTTGAAATCAAGCAAGAAGCCATCTTGTTAAAAGAAATGCATACTCCAATAGAACTTCCATGTAGGAAAAATTTTCATTTCAAAAAATCAAGATAAATTAATTAATGACAATCCACTTCTGGACAAATTCAGTAAATTCCTTTTTCCAGCCAATAGATTTCGACATAGAAGTAACTCAGATCCAGCCATAACTACACTAAACAGACCAAAACTTACCAAGATGAAGATGGGAACCTAGGTTCCTGAAACATGTCCTAATTTAAAAACTCTGTAAATCAACATTCAAACATTTCATTTAGAATACTGGTAAAGAGTTTCAGAATGGTTCAGTCTCTTATACCTTCAGTATGGCAGCTAGCAATAGTGCAGTTCCACCTTTGCCAACCATAAAAGTTATCAGGCTAATTCTGACCCACAGAAAGAAGTTAGGTGTTCTAGCAATCCTTTACCCTTATGATTGCAATGATGACTAAGATTAGATGTAGAAGAAGTCTAGACACAAAACAAAATTAATGACTAAGAAATAAGGAAGAGGAGAAGGAGAAGGAGCAGCAGCAGCAGAAGCAGAAAAAGAAGAAGAAGAAGAAGAAGAAGAAGAAGAAGAAGAAGAAGAAGAAGAAGAAGAAGAAGGGGGAGGAGGAGGACGACGACAACGAAGGAAAGGGAAAGAACAATAAACTTTTTTCAGATGTTTGTAATAAATATTTCTTTTTACAATTTCAGAATTATTAGAGAAACTATTAAGATTAGAAACCAAACTTAATAGTGCTTTTAAAATGTATTAATTTTTTAATTTGTGCTACTAATAATGTTAGATGTATCAACTTTATTTTTAATGTTTTATTTATTGTCCCTTTGACTGCATTGGTCTTCTCAAAACGTCTGTTTTACTATAGGTGTAAATCTGTAGGGATAAATGAAATGAAATAAAGCTATCTGGGATTACCCTCATAGGGTAAGTAAAAACTTTGAAAAAATAAAACTTTATCCAGACAGTTTGATCAGGTCGGGATTAGAACCTAGGGCCTAAGAATTAGTCGCAAATGCTACCAGTAGACCATGAAGGCAGTCAACGTTTGTTTAATATAACCTATTTATTTATGGTAATATTGTTTATGAACATATGGCGGCTTTGGGGGGGGGGGGAGGAAAAGTGTATTTGTTTGCATATGAATACTTGTGTAATTTTTTTTTTCTCTGTTACAGACTGAGTGATATAAAAGCATGATTTGTAAATACCTCTATTTTGAATTTATTGTGGCATTGCAGTGTTGTAGCATGGAAGCTAACTGTGATAGTATGGCTGTAATGGCTGCTACGCTGGCAAATGGAGGTATCTGTCCTATCACTGAAGAGAAAGTACTGATGCCAGAATCCATTAGGGATGTTCTATCACTGATGCATAGTTGTGGAATGTATGATTACTCAGGACAGTTTGCCTTTAAGGTAACATTATTTTATAGCATTTTGTTACACATTGGCATATACCTGTTATATAAGGTTATCCATTTTTGATTATGCTAGAATTATGCAACCTAATGTTCAAGGAAGTGTCACATAGTCAATAAATTAAGAACAGCCACAACTACAACAAAGTGTATGTTTAATTTGAATATCTTTATATATTAAAACATATCTTTTAAAAAAGAAAGTATTTTAAAAAATATATATGGAACTAATACAGTGAAGTCAAGTTATTTGAATAAATTCATGTGATATATGTCGTACTAAACCCTCTTATTGCTTCACTTACTTGTGTGATATTTGGAACCGGTTTTGAAGGGCCAAAGAGGAAGATGAAGGTCTTGGAAACCGGTTCCAAATATCACACAAGTAAGCGAAGCGATAAGAGTGTTTAGTACAACATATATCACATGAATTTATTCATATCTTTATATATGTTTATTTTCAAAACTTTTTTTTTCTTTTCTAAATTTAGTTCCTTTTTAAATACTTCAGAATAGAGCAGAAAAGTTTATAAATTATAGAAGAACTTTAAATTTGATTTTGGCATCCGATTCACTTATGTTATAGCTTTGATACTGTAGCATATTTATTATTTATGTATCTTAAAATGTATTATGGAAACATAGGACCCTTTCATTTTGGTATGGGTGAATAAAACCTTAATATAAAATGCACATAACATTTTAATATTTTCAAAAATTGCACTTTTTTCCATTTTTTCAACCTTAAGATGACTATATATACTATGTACTGGATACATAAAATGAATCAACCAGCATTCATCTCAAGATATCATTCTTCAGAAAATACATTGCAGGGCAGAAGATTTCTGTCAAAAAAATGTAAGAACATTATTCCCTATTTTTTTCAAAATTACCTATTACACATATGGCAAAAAGTTTTATGCTTATTAGAAAAGCGAGTGAAATATCTTTTGAAGATAAATAAATTGATATTACCAATAACAGTCCATTCAAAATATCAGCATTAATATGAAATTAATATCAATTATTGAATATTAATATAAATTTATAATCTTTTATATCCTAGATTAATGTAGGATATATTACCTCTCCATTGTCTACAGCTTCATAAGTACAATTTTCTAATTAATTATAATCTTTTATAATGATGTTTTACATATACTACATGATTCATAAGTATTTAGTCAAAATTTGTATAAACATTTCTTTAACATGTCCTCACTTAACATTAAGATTATAAATATTGCTTGTATATTTGTAGGCTTACCATATTTTTGGGTCCAACCCAGGACATATTTTTTAAATTATTTAAGAGTCTTAACAGTTTACTGAAACATTAAACTTTATTTATTCAGTTGTATTTTTCACTAGACATGACTTTTTTTTAAATGGTTTGTTTGTTTTAATTATATCATAAAATTCACAACAAGAAAGTTCTGAACTAATTTTAATTTTTAAATTAATTTTTAATTAATTAATTAATTTTTAAACATTGCTAAGTATTTATTTGTATTGATTATATCAAATAGGTACCTACAAACTATGATTTTGATAATAGTATAGACCCTACTAATTGTATACAAATTATGGTAGTAAACTACAGTGCATCCAACAGCAGCATAAACCCAGGATGCACTCACTACCTTACGCTGCTGAATACACATAATAAATTTCTAAAATCTGAATAACAAGAATTAACACTCATACATGTGTAATAGCATATATGACAGAAACAGAAAGAGAGAGACAGAATTTGATAAAAATACTGTAGTAAAGCACCTATTAAAAATACAAATCAGTTCTCATGATTTTCATGGCAGTAAACCTATTGATGATCCTATGATTAAACTCTGGAATCAAAAATTAAGTCATCTGGAAGTCTGAAAGCATTGTATATATTGTAAGTTTTGAAATCAGAGTTTGACTCAAATCATACTAGGAGTTGATCCATCCAGTTTTTTAATTTCAATTTTCTTTTCTAATGGTTGCAAAGAAAAGGATTTAGAATGTAAGTTTTGTATGGTATTCATTTTTTTTAATTAACATAAAATGAAAGCAACTACTTTATATTACATAAAACTTCATTAGCATGCCATTTAGCAATCAGCAATAGCTTACTACTAACGAAATAACTGTTTATTGCTGCTAGAGGGTGTCTAAATGACAGCAGTGTTACTTCAAATGTAATATTGTTTGATATTGAAATAATTAAGTTTCTCATATTTAATATATATACAGTGCTTAAGGTGGAATGAAAACAAAATAAATAAAAACAGGACAGTCAGTAGTTTAAAAATAGCATGTGTTACAACAAAGTCACAGTTGCATTACATGCCTTTAGAATTGTTTTCATTGCTTTCTGAATTGGTTGATCTATCTGTAAGAGATACACAGGACTGTTAATCTGCATGCTGGTGATCTTTATTTCAACAGCAAATTAATTTACAATAACAATAGATCAACAATAGAAATAAACAGCTGGTCTATTCAAAACAGTCTACTTCCTGTTGCTGCCCCAATGGAAGAGATGTACAATGCAAGATAAGAGGACAAAGCATTTTCAACATTTTAAAATTTATTACAAGCCTTAAGAATACAAAAATGAGACTTGTACCATGCCAACATAAGTAGCAAAAGGTTGTTGAAAAAGTGATAATGCTAATAGACAACCCACTTATATTTCATTCAAGAGTATTAGATAAAGAAAATATTTTGAAATCAACACATCTATACACTTATAATAGTTCAATAAAAAAAAAACATTTTGGAATGGTGAAGATGCTAAGAAGTAATGGGATGCTTTTAAGCCATTTAAAAAGAACTGGAATCCCATCCCAGCGCATCCTGTTCCACCTCAAGCAATGTGTACACACACACATAAAATTTTCCTGGGAACTCTTGTGATTTTTAGATGGTGCATACACATAATGATTCTTTTTTATGAGCAAATGACTCCTTCTATTGCTTCCTCTCACCTCCCTGATCAAAGTACTTTACAAACTTACTCAGACATTAGTTTGCACTGTGACTGCAAACAAAATCTTCTATAGATAACAACCACAAATACAAATATTGGGTACAAGATGAAAGTCCCCTACAGATAGTTTTTTGTTTTTGTTCTTCTTACACATAAAACATGTTAGGCAATAGTTATAGGAAATTAAATATTGAAATTTTTGGGGATATTGCAAACAAGCAACTACCTAGGGAAGTTGTCTCTAGTAAACTATGGTTAATTTGGTATATAAAAATTATCAAAGGGGGTCACAACCCTCTCTGAATAAAAATAGTTATAAGTCTCTTGTTACATACAATATTTTCTGATATTTTCAGTTTGAATTTCTAATTCTAATTATAATATTTATGTTCCTGAGAAAACAAATTTCTGCCTATTTATTTTCTATTTGCAAAGGGAATGAATGCATCAACTTGATTTTTTTTAGTCATTTAAAGCATCTATCTCTTATATTTTAAAATTCTACATAAAAAACCATTTCAGATTATGAGTGCTAAAAGGGAGGTAACATGCATACTATAATTATTTTCATTTCAGGTAGGACTGCCAGCTAAATCAGGTGTGTGTGGTGCAATGTTGGTAGTAATCCCAAATGTGATGGGAATCTGCACATATTCTCCGCCCTTAGATCCTCTGGGTAATAGCTGCAGAGGTCTGCAATTCTGTGAGGTAAATCTTGAATCAAGCACACAATAATATTTGTTATTAATTTAACTACTTGACAGTTTCATAAACCCTTTTTCATTGCCTCAGTTAGAAGGTAAATATGGATTCAGTATTTGTATTGGCTATGTGCTTTCTCTAAAGGCAGTAGCAGAATTTGTTAAAAGAAGTGATATTGATTTTATAACTTCTTTATTAAGTATTTTACATTATATGTATATTCACAGTTTCTCATGACTGGAGAAAGAAGCAGAAGTAATACAAAAAAAATTACACAAAAAATACTAAACAAAAATTTCAGGTTTAGTTCCCCCCCCCCTTAATTAAAACGTTCCTGTAATAACAGATTTCTTAATAAGGTACATAATTTATAGTGTCAAGTTTAGCAATTAATGATATATTTCATCTAAAAATAAAATGCTATAGCTGATGAGTCAATTACACACTTTTATCCCTCCACTTACCAAGAGTTATTGGCAGAACATATTTCATGTACACATTCTTAGGTGCTAGTCGACTGGTGGGCAATCCAAATTGTATCTTGGATGCTTAGAGCTGACTTCTGAATTTAGTAAATAAATTGTCATGTATTGCAATTTCACAATTAATCTATCTTAATTTTTCTATAAATATCAGATATAAAAAAACTGATATATCAGCTGTGGTCAACCATTTTTGAAAAATGAATTATGAAATAGAAAAGAAGTCAAAATTATTAAAATCAGTTTACCTACAATATGGGAAAAGATCTACATAAAGAAAATGCACACTGAAATTTCAACAGATGACAGTTAAATTACATTTTGAAACCCCCTCTGGAAGTCAGCTATAAGCACTGAAGATACAATTTAAATTGCCTGCCAACCATCTAGCACAAGGGTACATTAAACATATCCTGCCAATAAACATTAGTAAATGGAGAAATAAGAGTAAGTAGTTTACTCACTAACTAAACCATTTAATTTATAATTATATTTCCACTGTAGAAATTCTACAAAGATGAATTTAAATAATGTTTCATCTAGTTTACAGTTGAATTTTACTGTATGATTGACAATAGCTTTAGGTCAACTTAGAGTACACACCAATTTATAGGCTGCAAAAATGCCCAGGTTATAGCATGGCCAAATTTTGAGATGCAATAATGATAAATACAAAATACTAGAACCATTCTGAGTTTTTTGCGTATTTGAGCCTTGAATATGGTAATGGTGTAACAATAAAAATAATGGATTTTTTTATTGTTAACAAGTTGCTTCAAAAGCAGCCTATGCAACAAAGTATGATATAAATGTTTATTTTTCATAGGAGCTGGTAAGAGTGTTCAACTTCCATCGCTACGACAACCTAAAGCATGCTACAAACAAAAAAGATCCAAGAAGACACAAGTATGAGACCAAAGGACTGAGCATTGTGAATCTATTATTCTCTGCTGCAAGTGGTGATGTTACAGCAATGAGAAGGTAGATTTACTGCCAGAAAAATATGTTATAAAGAACCTGTTCACAGCCACCAAAAGCCAATAAAATAAAACAAATTGAAACAAAAGTTCTGCCAAAGTTAGATAGCTTGAATTTTTTTGTCATTCTGAGATGACTGGCACATTTAGATTAAAGACTGTTAAATAAATTTGAAACCATATCTCTGTATCTTTTCTTCAAAAGTGAAATAAAGCATCTTGATTTATGGAACATTTAAATATTTTTGAGAATGTTAAGGTATTTAGTAGCTACCTATTAAATGCTCAATATTTTGACAGTTTCATTTCAAAATCTAATTTTCACAGAATGAAACACCTAAATGCTCCATAATTCCTCCCCCCCTTTCCTGTTGTAAATGTTATACATCAGTTAAAGCTAGAATTTAGTTACAATAGCATATTAACATAATATTTTGTTTCACTTTGGCATTAAACAGATACAAGATTGTACACACCTATGCTTAATACTGCCATTATTGTCATGCAGTTTCATCACAATATTGGATCTTTCATGGTTTTGTCAAGCATTTGATGGGAGCTGGCAGATTAACTGTCAGAGCAGTAACTCCATGTGAAGTATATGTAATATCTGTGCAATTACAGTACAACCACAATGAAAGTAAAACCGTACCCTATAGCAGGAGATGTTGGAAATATTGTTCTGCTATATTCACACATTTCTGGTATCTTTTTAGAAAACTGTCATTCACACACAAGTTTATCTTTTGAAATTGAGTAAATTTAAGCTTGAAAGCATATAATGTCCATGAACTGCAGGTAGGTGATCCTGATATATGGCTAAATTTCTGTAATTGAATATTTTGGAATAGTAATTTATTCCTGCTCAATATTTTTTACTGATGAAGCTTGATTCTCTTTGCATGGTTATGTTTCAATGCAGAATAGCAGTATTGGAGTACAGAAAACCCCAATTTTATATATGAATCCCCCTTGCACAATTATAAAAGTGGTATATATGTACAGTAAATACATGCAGAATAATAGGATCTATGTTTTTTGGGAATACCATAAATGCAGAAAGATACAGAAATTACATACTTGCATCCTTTTTTGAAATGAATGCTTATCTCAGTTTTTCCAGCTAGAACTGACATGTATGAATGAAAGTTTCTAAAAAAAATTCCATAAATGTTTGGATGTAGCAGGACATAGTAGGACAGGGCAGGTTTAAAATTTGAACATCAAGAGAGCTTTAATGCATTGACATGATTTTTAAGTAGTTTTACTTTTAATCAAAAACCAGATTTTAAAAGAACACAAGTTTGCAATAACAGCGTCAACATTTTTAAGTACAAACAAATGGAATTTTATTACACATTACAAGTTAGCAGTTATCAAAACAGACAATAATTTAAATTCACTCCTTGTCTTGACTTTTAATTATAAATATTAAATATATTTACAAAGAGATTTAAAAATTTTTTTTGGGGGGGGGAGACTTTTATTTCCAGGGAGGTTTTTCCCCATCCCTGAATTTATCATGATTGTGCAGATATTATTACTTTCATTTTGCCAGGACTCTGACTACTGACCTGCCAGTTGCTATAAAGACTAGATCTAGTGTTAGTGCTTGCAACTATTAATCCAGAGATACTGGGTTTGAATTCCGGTCAGGTCAAGCTGTCCGCGTAAGGTTTTTTTCGGAATTTTTCCTTATTTTGAAAAGGTGAATGCCAGATAGTTTTAAGGCACCAAAGACTCTGAGCTCATTTGTTCCATCATTAATTCATTTCATTTCATTTAATACTACAGACTACACCTATAGTAGAAATGCTGATTGAAACTTGTACAGTGAAGCCATCATATAATAAATCATAGTATAATTGAGTGGAACTATGATTTCAATTATACACCTACAGTATTCACATTCAATCTACAGATGTCACAAGAAGACCAATTCAGTCAAAGCAGCAATAAATAAAACATTAGAAAAGAAAAGAGAGAAAAAAACCTATTATAGAGCCAGTATTAGTACCAAGTAACAGACTGTAAGGGTAGCAACAGGTTTCCTTTTTTCTTCTTCAGAAATAAGTTCACCTTAACCCTCCACATGTTCATGGCATATATTCATAAAATTTTTAGCTATTCATTTTTAGTCTTAGAAAGATGAAGTAGCTTTTAGCTGATGGTCACAAAGGAAGCCTTATTAGAAGCAATATTTATGAAAACTATTATTTAGTCATGATATATGAAATAAAATTTCCTGCATTGTCTTTTTCAGGCACCGTCTTTCTGGCATGGATATGACTCTTTGTGACTATGATGGACGAACAGCACTCCATCTTGCAGCTGCTGAAGGTCACATTGACTGTGTTGTGTTTCTTTTGGAGCATTGTAGTGTGCCACATAATCCTAAGGACAGGTAATGAGGATAAGTTTCAAATTCATAGATATCCATAATTTAGCATTTTTCTTGTTAGATTAAATATTTGTTTAATTTTTTAGATAGATTCATTACTGGAGAAATGCAACTATACTAAAGCTGAAATTAATAAATTTACCTCTGTCCTTAATAAAACCAATTTGTTCTTAATTATTATTTGACTAAAAAGCTCTTTAGAAAAATGGCTCTTTGAAGGAATATGGCAGCATATGGAATGCAAGGCATATAGATTATATCATTATGATAAATTTATTTATTTTCATTTTACTTAATTAAATACTGAACCAAATTATTGGTGTATGTTAGTATGCTATTTTCATTAAAGTTTGGCTTTTCAAATAACCAAAAAATAATGCACTTCAGTGCTTTGTGGTATAATGTTGAATGTCATCATGAATTTAAATTAGCAATATTTCATGTTAAGAATAAAACCTACTATGACCATTTTTTACGATTTACGTAAAAAACTGTAAATAAAAAAAAAATCTGCTATTAGTTTGTGCCATTGATTCAAGGGGCTTTAGTGAATGTAATACAGTTAATTTTAAACATTGAACTACTTCATTACATGTGAATCTCAATGAATAACCTGTGGTATAATGTCTTAGAAGAGTTTATTAAGCCACAGGGACATGACTGAAAGTTTCATGGTCAATGTAATGTCACATCAGCGGGTTGTGTTCATTGCTTCTCATATCACATAGTTTTTTTTTGGATACCACTAGAGAACCATCACTGCAAAAAGTTCTTAAATGTTGGGGACCAAATTCAGGATCTCAAGATCAGTAGATTAGACCATGGAGCCATGAATAAATCTACTTTATAAAATTAATATGGGTTTCATAGATTAATTATAAAAGCACAAGTATTTAAGTATGTTGCAATTATTTCATACCTGTTAAAATATATCATAATTTTCTTGGGAAATTCTGTTAATACTAAGACATTTTCATCTTGGAAAATAGATTAAGAATAATATACAAGGAACAGATTTTAAGGTATAGCATCTTTATAAAAACATAGCTGTTTTCATTTTATCATTTGTATTTTAATGCATGAAATGAAGAAAAACAGACAAATTCTAAATTTAGGTATTCATTTTTTTACACTAAACTCCATTTACTTACATAAAAATAAGATTCTCCCAAAATGCGTCTTACTTTTATGTAAGTAAATGTAATTTATTGTAAAAAAATGAATACCTAAGTTTAGAATATATTACCACTCCATTGTCAATGACTTCGTAAATACAATATTTATAGACAAATTCTGTTGCACCTTTTTGTGGGATTAGCATATTAATGCTCTTTTTACCTCCCATTTGATGCTTCAGCACCTTTTTTTTGAACCTTTACTTTCATGTTTTGTTAAAAATTGGGCAAAAAAAAAAAATAATTTTCACTCTTCTTGAGCAGTTGCATAAATCCTATAGTACCACCTTGTAGAACAGAACAAGAGCTATAAAATGAATGTATTTATAATTTTGCAGTCTGAATATTTTCCAAGTTAATGTAGCAAAACCTGCAAGAGAAAAATGAAAATTTAAATTAAAATCTCTTCTTCTGCTTCTTCTTCTCCTTTTTTTTCTTTTTTTCTTCTTCTCCTCCTCCTCTCTTTCTTCATTTTGTTTTTATTAGCTGACATTTTATTCTTCTTGCATAAATTGGTATAGTTTGAAGTTTATCTGTCATCATGTCTGCCCAGAATTACAGTCTTCTTAAAGATACCACACTATTGTGAGCATTTCTCTCATCATGTGACCAACCATTTAGGAGATGTTCTAGCGATGCCAGAAGATTACTGTAGCCAAAATGGACCTCCAAACACTGAAATTTGTTCTTTGCTTTAAAGTTCATTGTCCTACAAAGTTTCTTTTATTCTTAAAATTTCATTTTCTTTTCAATAGCGCTGTGTATTGTTAGCTAAACATTGCTGCCGTCATCCTGCTGAGAATATTTTCATTTGGTGAAAAGGCTTTAGCCACTTCATTTGTGTGATATTTTTTCTTAATGTCCAAGAATTAGACAGTTATTATATGATGTTCTTGTATGAAAATAAGTAGAGCAAAGTGGGAAGACTATTTAAATTAGCACTACAACAGAAACAGGAAGTTTTTTAATTTTTCATAAACCCCTATTGTTATGGCCTGTTCATTAAACTGATAAAACCCTTATAGTTATGTCTAATATAATGTAGTCATTTTATTTGCTGAAAACTAAAAAAACATGCAGAAAAATAAATGGAACTTACTGAAAGTTCACACAAGTTTCACACAATAAAACCATTAAGATATCTACTTATGTTGTAGATGGGGCAATACACCAATATCAGAAGCAAAGACATTTGGACACAACAAGATTGTGGAATATCTACAAAAATGGGATGAAGTACATGGAAAGCAGGACAATAACAAAGAGGGCACAAATTCAGATTCAGATGCAAATGCTACAAGTGCAGATAGAGTACCACTACCACAATGAGATGCAAGACTGGTTTAAAATGGATTTGAGACAGGAGATTTATGCATCTTGACGTGAGTCCTTTTCAACATTGAACTTGAGAAAAAAAACACATAGTTTTAATACATTTTTAATTATTCTTTATGGTTAAATGCTTTAAATAAATGATGAGACATTTAAAACAGGCCACCTGAATTACATGGCATGTTTAAGGATAGATGAAAATTCTTCAGACAATAGCTGCTTGGTTTGAAGCAGGACATAATGTGATCTTGTTAGTTTTTTCATAGGTGGAGGTGTCAACAGAGTACAAAAGTCATCACTGTTATTTTAAATAGATTGATATGTTTTATTATTTATCTTACAATGCTGCATTTGAAGGTACATACAATGTATATGTTTGAGAGTTATTTGAAGTTGTGCAGAATGGGTGGGACATCTAGTTGGTACATTATGAATGGCTGTAGATTCTGTGAAATGTCTTCTACACAGTTCTACTCATGTTCAATGTGTCTCATCCTGACATACAGATGACAACTGCTAAATGGCTAATTTGCCTCATTGGTTGCTATCTTGCAACTATGACATCTTTTATTATTCATGATTCTATTGTCTTGAGATGTTTTATATTTGCAAAGAGAGGTCATAAAGGTATGGCACAATCAGGATACAATCATATTGTTGCTCTAACTTGGTGACACTTTCCATAAATGAAAACCATATCAAGTTTTTTAACTTCCAATTAATGCCTTATGAACATCTTAATAACTTTGGGAGGAGGTCATTTGATTGCTACTACAGCATACCATAGACCTAATATAGGTATTAATATTAATATTAATAAATTTATTGCTGTCAGTAGACTAGTTTATACAGGTTTCAGACAATGTCAAAATCTACAGTTAACAAAGTGTGTATAACACTAGTTGAAATAATCCATATTATAATTATAATGTATAGCATAAGAATAAGCAAGGTTTAATAGAATCAATATACAAAAACTTATTCTTAGATCATTTTAGTACACAGTTACAAGAATTAAAGGACAATTACACATTTTATTTACAATTATGTACAATTCATCCACTCTGTATAGGCATTTCTTAATCAAGAATGCTTTTAGTCCTCCCTTAAATTTCTTCCCTTTTACAATTTTAGAGTCTCTGGTAGTTTTTGTACAAAATTATGTCTTTGATAAGTGGATCACATTCTATGATTTTTGGTTTAAGGTGACTTGATGTAAATTAACTTTTCCAGGTGTGGTATAGGTTATTACTGCCAGCATGCTTATTACTATTTACAATTAATCGGATTAATCTATATATATAACAAGATCACAGTTAACAAGTTATTGTCTCTAAAAAATTTTGACATGAAGTTCTTTTATTAAGCCTGTAAATAATTCTTATAGTGTTTTTGTAAAATTAACAGCCTAGTTAGGTTATCAATAGCTGTACTATTCCACAGTTCAAAGAAAACATATGATGAGTTGAATGTTTACATTCAATTTGTAATATATTGTATTGGTTGCAAATGCACAGACTTACGTACAAGAGGGCAACCAATATTTTATCAGTTAATTGAAGTAAACTGTTTCTCTTGGTTATTGACCTTCATCTATCTTGAATGACTCTCAAAACACAGCCATTGTATGCATCTTTTAATGCACTAATAAAAGATAAATAATAAAGCATATCAATCCAAAGATGACTCATATCTTCTTGACACCTTTACTTATGATAAAACTAACAATATTACATTATTTTACCCTTCAATCATACAACTTTTATTTGAAGAATTTTCTTCTATCACTAAAGATGGCCATGTTATTCAAGTAATTTGTTTCAGTTGCCTCAAACTGTAGATGTTGCGCTTGACTGTAGAGAATAATCAATATTAAAAAGATATGATCTCATACCTAGTAGATTTATGATTTATAAATTTATTTTTAAGTTTTAGGCCAGTTTAAGTTCAGGCTCTAAACAAGGATGCAAGGATTTCTTCACAGTTAAATCACACTGCTTGGAATAGCTACAATTATTTATGCCAGAATAAACAATTTGTTTTTCATAACAGAATGCCTTAAAAATGTTCTGTTGTTTTCTTCTTTCCTTACAGAGAAATATTTAGGGATCCAAGAATTTTAACAAGATGTCATAAACTAGCATGCAATAAGTTTTAAGCCATACTTAAGTTTTGAATAACTAAACAAATAAATAAATATACATTTTGATTCTATCTATTATTTCTAATTATATTTTCAGAAATGCAGTGTGACAGTCCAGAAATATGGAGTTCACAACTGAGAACACATTTTTATCATCTATGAGCCAAATTTTGAGTTTTGAAAGCAACTTATATATATATATCATCAGATGAGATAGCATATTCTCTTACCTAAGTCAAATATTTGTTTAAAATATTTTTTCATTGAATTTGCAGTTTGCATGATAAAGGCTTCATTTATTATATTTACAGATAATTTCCTCTAATAATTTTGTTTCACTGTACATTCAGACAATTCATTGATTAATTCTTTAGTATGCTTGGGACTAGCAAATTCTCATCATAAGACTGACATATTTTCTGATGTTCTTGCTTAATTAACATTTCACATAGTGATAAGTTGATGAATCAACAAAATTAATTAAATATCTTTATTTCATCTGTCTTTGTTTATTTTTGTTCACTTAGACTCTTATGCAAAGTATTATTAGTATTATTAGTTTTTAAGCATTTCTCTATCTTTAAGCAGTATTTTTTTAATCTACATTTTTAATATATATTTTAAAGGTTTTTATTAGGGTGAATTATTAGGCTTAAGAAGACTTTTAATATATTAATGCATTCCATCTTATACAGAGTTACTGTGGAATTAATTTTCAGTTGTGCTTTATACATATTTTAGCTTTTGATTAATATATATTTTTATTATATGACTTTTTCTATTCTAATTATATTTTTACTGCTTTCCTTTAACTACTAATTGTCATCTTAAATTCATCATATATTCATCTGTATTTTAAGAATAACCTGTATACAAATTTTATTCCCTTTCCTAAGATTGTCTGATTGAAAGAACTAATGGCAACTTTTTCTTCTGTTTTTTCTTCTTCTTCTTCTGGTTTTGGCTAGAAATTTTCTTTATTTTTTGTAAGTATATATGTAAAACATGGTAGAAATTTTAAGTATCAAGAATGTCATTATCTAACATTTCAAAGACTTTTTGGTGAAGAAAATCATATCAAGGTCTCTTTTACTTTCTTTTTTAAATTATTTAAATTTTCTGCTGTGATTATTTATTTTTTTTAATTCTGTGCTCTAAAAATTGTTGGTGCTATTGTGATTTCCTATCTTTATAATTAAAAGTGCATATTTGTAGATATTTTATAATAGCCACTAATTTTAACTTTATTTGAGGGATATTGCTGTGCATTTTTAAAACTTTGGATTGAAGCTTCAATCACTGCTTAATTCTCTGTCCCTCATTTTGTTTTCTCTCATCATATTTAAACTAGATTTGAAGTTTCGCTAATTAAAATGATTTTAACTTGAATTAAATCATAAACATAGAAGATGAAGCAAAGTTGATCACAGATAGAATAAGGGATATGTACATATAAAGGACAATTTTACTCACAAACAGAGATTAAAGTTTAAACCACTCCCTAAATACAAACACAAAACTAGTGAATAGCTAAAAATTTAATAAAAATGAACTACTAAAATCTGTCATGCAAAACATGTAATATATTTAATATTTGCATATCCTTTTTCATAGGTGAACAAATTAAAAGAACCCATTAAATAACAAATACACATCCCCTCATCAGTTGCCTGAAAACTGGCAATCATACTTGCCTGAAAACCCAAGATAATGAGTTCAATCCAGGCCAGAGTCAATGGATATGTTCAGGTGTCATAGATTTATGACACAAAAACGAACCTCAAGTCTGAGAGAAGAGGCCTCTGAGAAAAATTTACCAACTGTTTTATGCCTTGCATTGAATGGGAAACTGATGACCTGAAATGTTAAAGAACGTCTGTAAATAAAACAATTCAACTAAAAGCACCTCCCCTCATTGCCTGAAGTGCACTAACATCACTCACCAAATCAATATTTTCTTAATGTATCCAAAAGGATAATCTGTATAGACACTTCTTACTGCTATACTAATGTCTAAGGAAAATAAATGCATGTATTGCAGAATTGTATGCATATTCCCTGCATATCCAGCAGAATATTGACCAGCAATTGAATAGAATAAAGTATTATTTGAAATTAAATTACAAAGTATAAATTTTTTAATGGTTTATTTTAATTATACAATATTGGAAATTAAATATGGTATTATCACAATTATGTGTAGCTGATGATAATGTGCTACAGAAAAATATTCTGGCATATACAGAATGAATCACTTAAAACTACCATCACAAATATTTCTGAAATGAAAGGTGGTATTGATGCTGCTTTCACCAAAATGGAATTCAAACAAGGACTAATGGCCCATACAAAGAGTCCAAAAATTATTATAAAATGTATTTCTAGCACAAAGTTATATTTTTTCAAATGGAACGATGTCAATTTACTTCAAGAAAGTAAAACTAGATGAGATCAGAATGTCAATGAGATTCTCAGATATTGTCATATATATTTGAATTTTCATACCCTTTTTAGAGACTTTCATGATTGCTTGTGAAAAAGCAATACATTCCCGCAATTGTTAGGAAAAAACAGTATTTGTCTCTTTGCATTTTTTTACAATTTAGGAACATTATTAATAGTATGTTGCAGTTTATCCTACATGTCTCACAGCATATACAATACAAGAAAGCATAGCATTCTTCCTATATTCTCTACACACAAAAATCATGTTAGCTTTTTCATCATTAATAAACAAAATTATCTTCGCTAACACATCCAGCATGTTTATGACATTCATGACTTGACAGGGATGTCTCACAGTACTTCATGTAAAGGAAATAAAATATCATGCAAATGCATTTGCACAGTTACTTTAGACAGGAATATGCAGTCTAATACCAAAATAATCAAATGGGGTAGATAACTGTTTTTAAAAACTTCATATGACCAGGGTTTTGAATTTTAGACCCATCTAGGATAAACTGCAACATACTGTTGATAATTTCCCTAAATTGTAGACAAAATGCAAACAAACTTGTCTTTATATGCCTACCAATTAGGGGGATAATATTGGTTTTTGCTAATGAATATTCTGTAAAATGAGTCTGAAAGTCTAAGCCCTATAAAGGACAATGTCTGATTAACTGCACAAACTAGAATCAAGCAAAAACTCTATTGATATTTTAATCTCATGTAATTTTATTTTCTTGAAATTAATAGTTATTGTTACATTTTTAAAAATGTAATCTTGTACTAGAAATACACTTCCTAATAATTTCTCAAATGTTTCTATGGCTATATTGATGAACTCTTGTCTGAATTTCATTTCGGCCAAAACAGTATATAATCCTTTCGTTTCAGAAATATTTATGGTAGTAGTTTTAGATGATTCAGCATGAACAGGGTTGAGTGTGAATGTGATCATAGTCTACTGTGGAAAATTCAGTGGACTCTTTTTAATTCAAACTTCAAATACAAATATATATATACATTTTCTAATTCGAATGTGCATATATATATATTCAACATTTGAATTAGAAAAAAACATGTATTGTTAAAGAAAATCAATAAAAATAGATTAGTTTTCACGAAAAAAATTAATATGCAGAGAAACTTACCTACTGTATTTTGTATGTTGTCCTATAGTGCAAGACAAAAATCCATTCAGCAATAATTAAGCTTGCAGTAAATGAAATTATTTTTAATTTAGGCTGATAGTGTTTGGGTATGCCACGGTCTTTAGCAATATCACATTTCTTCCTCATATCTTTTTTTTTCCACTTGTTTTATGCTTCTACTTTCTACAATATGCACCATACTTTGATATTGTGAACAATTTAATATACAAAGACAAACTATAGCTGATAACTAAAGAGTCTTTTGGTCACTAACTTCACTATGGTTAAATACATTTTAATAATTTTTTTGTACTTAAATATCTTAATGGATAAGGGGGTTTGAAGGATAAATATCTGTAAACAAAAGCTGCCGGAAATCCACATTATTGAGAAGATGTTGGAGGCTGCATTTGTTTGGGGATGGGGATGAAGGATGGTGCCTGCATACAAAATGTGGGAAATCCATACTATTAAGGTAAGCATGAAAGCTTCAAGTATAGTACAAGCAAACAAAATCTACTTCCCTCCAACTGTCTTTGGATAACTGTAAACCAGTTGAAAGTGCATTTCTCTGTTTGCTGCCTGACTGCTGCTAAAAATTCTTGGAATACACAACTTGAAATTCAGGAATAAATACTGCTTTTTGATTATATAAAAATCTTCCTTCATATAATCCAAATAAAGGGTTTCTATTTAATTGGACTTTTTAACATTGTTTTGAATAGGAATTTCAAGGGGAATAAGCGTATGTTTGAATTATTCACATTCAAGAATTAAAAAGAGTTTATTGTAATTTCACTGTAAACACACATTAATTAGAATTGTTTTTATTTTATTGTAGCAGTTTGTTTATAATACCTATGTTTAAATCTTTTTCAATGCTCAGATAAACTCTTGTGTAACATATTTGCATAACATCGAATTTTGATTTCCCTTTGATTTAAAATAAATGCACAGTAAAGAAGTACTATAAAAAGTTGATAAATAATTGTGATAAATGTGGCTGCTGTATTTTAAATTTATAGTCAGATTCCTTTGGCAGTTGTGATGTCACATACAGGCCAACAAGCTTTCCTTGGCAGGTAGAGATAACTATTAAGAAGAGACAATGCACATATAAAAACAGACTAAGGGGCTATCCAAATAATATATGAAAACATTAAAATTCTACCATATAATAAAATTGAAGACTATCTGCATCATTTTAGAAGCAGTGATGAAAACATTTAAAAATATTTTATAAGGCAGTAAAGCTGTGTGATAAGCAAATAAGTTAATGAAATTTAAAACAGAAATCTATGAGCTTAATTTTAAAACTAAGGGAGAGGCACCAAATTTCATCTTCGTAGTAAATATAGACTCAAAGAAGGCCTGAAAATGTTGTTAACTGGAATAATATATGACACATTTGTTCCAGACATATATCCTGCTTATAAAAAGTTACACAGATAATGTTATAATATATTGTGGTTAATAATTAAAATAAATTGTAATGCTGAAAAATGTAAACTACAAGAAAAATGTTCCTAATTCCCCATACTATTTCTCAAAAGAGCAATTAATTCAAAATATATTATTTTATCACAAACTTACAAACTGTTACAATAATTATAAACACAGGTATTTTGTAAACAATATCTTCAAATTATTTTAAAACTTCTAAACCAATATTATATATAAATTTATCTTTCCTTGTAGTTGTGAAACAAGTTCACTCCCTTCAACTCTCTCTCTCTTTGGGAGAGGGGGTGTGTGCAGCAAATCCACATCCATTATCTCCATGTATTAGTTTAATAAAATTAATAAAATTTGTTACAGCAAGGGCATTTAGCATCAGCATATCACGTTCATCAGCCCTATTTTTGTTAACAATGTCTCACTACACTTAGTCACTTGAGTCTGATGTTTGCCTCCTGCTTGCCTTTGTTATTCCTTAATCAAATCTTTTGTTATGAAACACACTGTTTTTCTACTGAGATGCTTGCTGGATTTGTAGAGTAGGCCACTTACTAGAAGTGACTTTTCTTGTTGATATTGAAATTCAAGTGGCAGAAACTTATTAAAGAAATCACAACACTTTCAGAAGAAAAAGATAAAATAATTTTTAAAAAAATGTACATATGCACATGGCTATACAAAAATTTAAAAACATATTAAAAGATTAATATCAGATTGGCATTTATAAACAGATTTAATGTTAAAAATCTCCTGAGTAACAATATTAATGGACAGGATTCCACCAAGAAAAAAGCAGGTATTTACCAAATAAATTGTGCAGAATGCAAAAAAGTATATATATATATATATATATATATATATTTTTTTTTTAAAAAAAAAAAAAAAAGAAACATAAGCACATGGTTAAAAGAACATTTTAGGAACATAAAATACATACAAATGGAGAAATCAGCAGTAGCATCTCATTTCTGGACTGAAAACCATGACATAGTAAATAAAGCAAAATTATTAAAACCAATGCAAGGACCTACAGAGTTAGCAATATGGGAGAGAATCTACATTTACAAATATAAAGACAGATTAATGAACTTCAACACTTCCAAAGATAAAACATAAACTTAAAGTTCATCACACCTCCACCAGAGTAGAACATACATCTCCAAAGCATAACAAATTATCCAGCAGTTGAAGGTTAACTGAGGATGCACACAAAGACCGTGAAATATGTGCTAAATTTAAACAAGCGAGTGGAGCCAATAAGAGCGTATGGTTTATCTGAATCATATAATGATATTAATTATATGATTAGCATCATTGTACAAGTTCCAATTAGCATTTCTAGTTTTTCATTGCTCCATCTTCTTCAAGTTGTGCTTTCTGCTATGCATGGGCCATGTAGTCTACTTCTCTGAATGTGTCAGTGTTGATGGTCTTTTAAAAACTGCTTACTGCAGAGATCTTTAATAGTCAAACTATAGATATCTTTTTATATGAAGGCATTTTTTATTTATTTTTTAACATTATGACATCCTTCATAATAATGAAGATCTACAGAGGTGATGAACAAACATTTTGATGAAATGAGTGTGAAAATAAGCCCAGAGTTCACAACACTTAAAGCTTCCTGGCATTCATCTTTTCATCTTTTCAGGGCAAGGAAAAACTTCAGAAAAAACCTTTCCCAGACAACTGACCTTACAGGATTCGAATCCTGGACTTCCAGATTTGCAGGCAGATATGCTGATCACAAGATCACAGAGGTGGTCTTTGAAGGCAGTATTCCACTAATTCAGCTTCTAAGTTATGTGATAAAATTTGTTTTCTGTCTATTTTTTCATTCACATTCTGTATCTATAAGACCCTGACCTTATTTATATAGTCTTTCAAAGTGGCTCAAGGGATGTAAAAGATTTACTTGTACTTTTAAACTCATTTTCTTCTTCCTCACTTCCTTAATTGAATTCTTATCATGTCTTTGTGCTTTGCCATCTAAAAATAATGAAAATTATAAATATATACCAAATTTCATCCCCAGGACAAAAATGGAATGACAGTGGGGATGAAATTACACATATTCCTTGGTATACGTCAATGATGCTACAATGAACTATGCTAACAATTAACCTCAATCTAATTAAAAGTCAGAAACTACACATGTGATGAAGCACATCACAATATTCAATAACATACAATGTGTACCATAGAAATAACAGGCTGTTAACTTGAAACCTCACTAACTCACACAGAATGAAAACAGAAACCTGTCCTAGATATAAACTACATACTGCACACAGCAAACTCTCGAAAGTAAATAATGAGATAATACCATGCATGTGACTGTTGATAAAATATCTGTACCAACATTGCATAGAAAATCCACTGGGAGACAGAATTAGGCATAGGGATGAAATTGGACACCCATACCTTGCTATGATTTTCTAATCAAATTATAGTACAGTTATTGACAATGAATCTCACAAACAATAAAACTAAAGTTAGGCATTGACCATCATCACAAGATATTATAAAGCTTGCACTTGACATCCTTAAAATATTTTTTTTATGTACTTTGAGTCCATGGCAGGTGCCTTTTGGAGTGTAGGTACATGTAATAAGAATAAGTTGGTAGAAAAAGTAAGCATTTTCTCCATCATTGTAAGACTGTTGATATTTAAACTTGGAGATTGCTCACTGTCCAAAAGCTATCAAGGAGTCCTGCTAGTTATATGGGCTAAGTCCTTTAATTGTTTTAAAACTATCAGTTTTAAACTCTAGTACTACAAGGAAGAAATTGAACCAGTATTTTAGAAAACAATATAGATATTGATGTTTAAATGTGTAAATAAATGTTAAAACCAGATGTATATAGATATGTATAGAATATTAGGTGTGTCCTTAAGCATTCTATAGTAGCCAATGCTCTTGTAAACTCAAGTTGTATTTTAAAATAAAGCTTAGAACTAAAAGAGATTAATATTTTCCATACCTTACCTTTGAGAGAAAATTGCTCTTACAGTGTCTTATATTAATTTTCATTGGACAGTAAATATTTTAAAACAAAATGAAATGGTTTGCCTAGGTAAACCAGAAAAAGCAATAAGTGTGTCAATTGCATTATTCTATTCAAATATTTTATGTCCTTCAAGTTATCATAGTTAAAATGTTATTTTAAAATGCACTGTTATAATGTACCTATGCAGCACCTCATTGGCTTGAACTCTTAATAATTTTAAGATGTTTTTTAAAGTTATGTCATTATTCTTCAGAATGCAAATGTCTGCAGCCTAAGACTGGTGAAAGGAATGAGAGCAATGTATGTATGTTTGGAAAATGTTAGTTTGTTTTGCTTGTACCAAGTCATTCAGTTGTTTGACCACTGACTCAGTGTCAGGAGTTGTATCAACCAATAAGCCACTGCTCACAGTCAGCTGAGCTACACTAAAGTTGGGACATCAACCCAAGAATAGAGTGAAATCTACTAAACTCCAATACACTTAAAATATATATATAATAACCCATGTCATAGATGCTGGAATTACCTACCTTTTTCCATCCCTTTATGACATCTGCTTAAGAAATTGCCCATTAACATTCTTAATTCTCTTTGAGCAATTAAATTGATTTCTTAACAGACATTATCATTTCCTTTTTTCCTTTCTTCTTCCTGTTGTCGTAAGTGCCCTCATGGACCTTGCAGCATTCTTTACCTTCATCTTTTGTTGATCCTGGTGGTCTAGTGATAACTATACTTGCGTTACAAACCCAAGATTGCAGGTTCAATCCTGGCCAGGGATGATGGATTTTTTGGGGGGGACATAATCCTAAGGGTGGCTTCCTTTGGAAGGGAAGTAAAGCCATGGATCCTGAGTCGTATATTTACAGCACATATAAGAACCTCAAGCCTGGAAAATGGGGCTTCTAAAAAAATTTTATTGGCTGTTTCACACCCTGAATTGAATTGGATATTAATGATCTGAAATATTAAATCAACAAACACCTTCAGCTTGTAACATTATTGACAGTGGGGCAGTGTTGAAGGAGGCATAAATATACTGACAATACACTGGTTGGCTTTCTAGATCAAAAGATGTTACCTCTCTATCAGGCAGCTCCCAAATTGTCCTCATAAGGTTGGATGGAACCCATTCCAAACCTCCCTAACATAGGAAAAAAATTCTAAACAGGGATCAACCTGGGATCTTGCCGATTGCTAGATCATGAGACAGTCATGTTTCTCTTTAGTGCATTTAAAGTATTGATATTGAATTGCATTATGACTTGGAACTTAATCACCAGAGAATTTCTCTTCTTCAAATAATTTCCTGACAGCATGAGCAGATTCGGTAAGAACATGAAAATTATAAATAAATATTCATTGTGGAAGAGTATAATTAAACCTAGTATTAGAATTCTAAGCAGGCTTCACTCTGTGATTAGATATGTTGTTTCTTTCGATATTCAAATTGCATTAACTAAATGCCATAAGACTCACAGCCCTGCACAGATAACTTGGCTGGCTTTGAGTAATGTCTTATCAGTTGAAGCCTCCCACTGCCACATCAATCATCTGACAATTGGATGACATATCTAAGATATTATAATATTTCCTTGAACCACTGTCTTAGTTTAGTAGTGTTTAGTGTTTAATATCTTATTTTACTAGATAATTACCTTTGAAAATAAAAGCATTAATTATTCCTGTGTTGATAATCTAGGTGTGATAAAAAAATGTACAAATAATTCAGAACTCAAACATTGGGACTTATTTTATTTGTGGTAATATCTCAAGTCTAAAATTCTATCCAATTACTTATTTTCCTACTTGAATATGGATTTTGGATAAGAATATTTTGAAATAAATTTCTAGTACATTGGAGATTGTCATAGGATGTTGTTCTAAATTATATAGGTTTGTATAAAAATATATATGTCTTATGTCTCATACCATGTCAGAAAAAAATATGCCTTACATAGAGTAAATTTTCTTTTAATTGTAGTAAACACTGATATATTCCTTTTATTTCAAATATGTGCTACATAAAATAGGATCTTCCACCTTTAATGTTATGTGCCAGCTACAAAAAATTGAAAATAAAAATGTTTTTCGTGTATTCTATGGATGTAATGGATGGAAACAAACAGAATGTAGATATTAGTGATTAATCCTTTATAGTTATATCATTTTATAAATTATTAAGCAACACTTATGATATGTTATATTAACTATCAGCAAGGGATTTTTGTTAAGCCTAAAACTCTCTAAATGTAAACTGGATGTTATTGATGATGAAGAGCTATATAGGCTCCTTAGCTCACTTATTGCAGTCAGCCATGGCAGGCTGGATATAGATAATATCTTCCATGTTATTCCCTAAGAAGTAACATCTTCAACCAACTACATTCTGGGGATTAGAAATTTCATGCTCAGTTTAACATGCAAAATAAATTAATTATCAACTTTTAAGGCACAAAGGGATTAGTCATAATTTCAACTGTGTTGAGTACTGCCTGTTAATATGATTATGACTCCCTAAATGCCTATTTTAGAATGGCAATGTGTTTTGTGCCTCATGAAATAGGATTTAGAATTTGGCATCATAAAAAATTTCTGATTATAATCCAAATCATCACAGTAGTTGAAACAGTTGAGCATTCAAAAATTTTAATATGAACAGAGGATATGACTGAACAACAAACTGCACATCTCCCTGCAACGTCAGAATTAAAATTTAATTACCATAAGAGAATATATTTTATATATGAATGTGTATAAAATACATAGTATTCACAGGTTTGTAATTTCCCTTATAAATGTTTTTGGATGGCATAATTGCACTTGTCCACCAACAATATCTTAACTTGCTTGGAAAACATTTGGTTTTAGTCTCTCTAGTAAACAGTTGGCTTTCATTCCAATAGTAATATGTATTCAATTAAAAGTACTTATGAAGCTGTTGACAATGGAGTGGTATATATATATATATATATGTCATTCCCAAGAAGAAAGTCTTAGATTTAACATTTATCCCAGAACAAAAACTGCTAAGGCATATGACAAATTATTGTTACGAAATCACTCAAATTTCACTAATTTTGTTCCACTTGGACATGTTTCAAAGGCAATTGCCTCCATCTTCAGCTTGGTTCCACTGGCCGCTTTCCAGTGTGGTATTAAGATGTCACTCTGTGGCTCTAACGAACTTATTGATACTAAAGCATGTTTCATAATTTCAAGAACCCAATAAGAATTTGCTTATTAGACAGTGAAAACAAAAAACTTTATTGGTCAAATATAGAGTGTTGGCACAAGTCAGTTACCTAGTCACAAAAATATACCATATTTAGCAGAGAGAGAGGAGCAATACTACCAGAATTAAGAATAGCCACATATTTCAGGCAGCCAAATAGCAATCTTATTTGGCAATAAAATTGTACACTACCACTGAATGGATTAGGTGTGCATATTGTTTTTGAGTAAAGATTTCCATGTGCAGGCATGAAAATCAAGGTTGCCAGATCTTATGCTGTGGGAAATAGTTAAGGACAAAGTTTTTGCCATGAAACCAAAAGACCTTCAACATTTAAGGGAAATGAATGAGAATCAATTTTAAAATATTTTGGTATCAATAACTGTTACAAATTTGCAAATATTTGGCTAAACACTGTACAAACAACTTTCAACAATATCTATAGGTACAGAAAAGTGTTAACATCAAATTTATTGAGCTTTTAAATTAATATTAAGGAGAGCATTTGTTATGCCAGATCATGTATTTCAGTGAAACTGATTTGTGCTGCACTCTGTATATTGTTATGCAAAAGATATGATAAATGCTGTTCAAATATAATGTACCACACATTGAAGATTGTGGTACTAAGCATCTCTTAAAACCATATTTTCTTTATATTGCGAAATTAATTGTTAACAAATTAAAAATAAAAAAACTGCCATTGAGAGTTGATAAGTAGATCTCTTAGAACCATCTTTTCTTTACATTGCTAAATTAATTGTTAAAATTAAAAAAAAACTGGCATTATGAGTTGATAAGTAATATTATGTTAATGTAAGAATCTACAGCTATGCACAAATAATACCTGCAGAGAATATAAAATTCTTTTAAGAAATAGAATATGTTTTGTTATATATGCAAGTTTATTGATTTTATGGCACGACGTTTTTTAAACACTGTAAATATATATTATTTAATTGATGGCAAAAGATACAATTTGTAGAGTTCACAGCAAAGAAACTTTATATGTTAGTATGTGAATGAAATAAAGAATGGAAGAAAGTGAATGAATCAATGAATGATGGCACAAAGGTTTTTTTTTTTAATCAACCTTTTTATGCAGTTAAAAAGTTTAGGGGTTTTCGAGTTAGTCTTCAGGTCAGTATGACTAATCCATTTTTTTGGCATGCTGAGTTATATTTATGGCCTATCTAATTTACACGTATTATTAGGTTTGTTACTGCAGAAGTTAAATAGGGCAGTGAGTTTGATGTGCATGCAGTGATTCTTTCAAACTCATGAAACTCTCCTGATTTAAATGCTTTTATCACCAGTCTCAGGTTATCAGAGGTTCATTTTAACTAGCAGATGTTTAAATTATTTCTGACTAATGGTGCATGTTTCTGCATTTTCTCACATTACATGTTGTGATGGTCATAACAATTAGAGATTTGAATGCAAACGGTTGCAACTAGTTAAGATGTATGCAGGTAGCTATGCTAATGATGATGATGATTTTTGCTAATACAAACCCAATCATTTAATTGACACTGAAGTTGCATTCTTTTCCTGCTGATTGTTTTAATAATGTTTTTATACTTTTATTGTAGCAGTACCATAACCAAGTTTTTAGACTGCTCCCCTCCCACCCAAGGCAACCCGAGTTCGATACCAGTGGCCATAAGTGGGCTTTATGGAACAAAGCGGCACATGGGCATGGACTTTACTGGTTTTCCCTGCTACTCATTCCACCGTTGCTCCATCTTCATCATTTAGCATAAATTAGTCTGCTGATTACCAGTGCACACTTTACAAATGCTACCTATGTGAGGAACTCCAATGACTGCCAGCAAGCAAGTTGGCCTTTATAATTCATTCACACTCCTCCCTCCACAAACAATTTTGTATTATCTTCTATTACTGTATAATATATGATAAATGTGTACAGATTGTAAATAAATTTTAATGTCAACTTATAAATCTTGTATCATCTAAAATCCTCCACAGATGTTTTAACAATTTAGCCACTAACTCCTAGTATTACCTTCTTTAACCCTGTAACCAAAGTATGATTTAAGACATTTCAGTTTTATATATATCTAAAACTACATATTTTATATATGTATTATAATTTCTGGCAGTTGGGAATGAACTGTTCAAAAAGAGCTTAAATAGCAGCTGCTACATTATGCTCTTTCCTTATAAATTCTAAAATATATGTGTGTAGAATTTTGAAGCTCTTCACTGACATCACTAGTTGAAATAAGGGCTATCCATAGATATCTGCTAAAAATGACAGATATCTTCACTTTCAGATTGTAAGATTGATGTCAGCATAAAAAAAGACTAACTAATTCTTTTATTTCAATTTTTGTCTGTGGGTCTGCATTTTGATTTCTGATGACTTTCAACTCTTTCTTGTCCAGACACAAATTTAGGCTTGTTCATTTTATGATGTTAGCAAACATTTAATCATCAAACAATAACTTCCATATATCAAGATGTTTTGGTCCATTTCCTAAAGATTTGGCAGGTTCTAATAATTCTAGTAAGCCTTGAATTATGTTGTGTGTAGGTGTCCTTTGTCACTTGTTTGGTTCTTTATCATTCCATTAAAATTCATTCATTACAAAATAAATACCTGAATCCTGGGCTATCTACAGGCCCCAGATTGTTTGTAACAGTAGTTTTGCTTGAAGTCAAACTGTTAGAAATAACTTCAACAATGTCTGGAACATTCTCTTCTGTTGACACATAGTCAATTATTTCATCTTCATCACTAAATTCTGCTAAAGATGTTTGAACTTTTGCTTCAAATAAGAGGATTATCTCCACTAAAAATCATCAATTTGTAATATATATCCATTTTTCCAAAGCATGCAAGATGTAATTACACTATTACAACACACAGAAATATATCTTTTAATTGATTGCTAAAATTATGTGGTAAATCAAATATCTGTCCATAGACCCTATAATATATTCACAGTTTTTCTTTAGTATTGTTACAATACCTACAACTGAACCATGCAGAACTAATGCATACTTCCTTACAGTGAACACACAGGAAGGTACTTTCATTTAATATGGATAAACAGTTTTGCCCTAAACATAAATTTAGTTGACCTATCTGTCTATGTGACATGATTAATACTTTGGTTTGAAGGCTGAATATTTCCATGAAATTAGTAATGAACTGAATCAACAATACATTTATGCATTTGTGCAGCTCAAAAATGCACTTATTTCCCAATAGTTATGGTGAAGTCTGTGTAATATACGTAGTTTACAAACCACCATGGGCTATGCCAAAATCTCTGCAGAAACAAACCTATTCAGTACTGATTCATTATACAGAGTCTGCTTCCAAAGCCTTGTAATTATGCTGCAACCTTTAGTTAATGACCTGAATTCACTATACATTACTATATATATAATATAAATGAAAAATAATGTAACACTATTAACAAAGTAACTAAATTAACAAAAATTAGAAAAGCAGCGGAGGATAAAACACTAAGAAAAAGTCAGAGTTGTGATAGCTATATTTCAAACTGCTTGAGTTCTATGGCAAGTAGACAGCAGTTCGAACTATAGTGATAGGATATATATATTGATTGTAATAGTTGTAAAATTAACAGAATAAAACACATAAAATTAACAGAATAATACATTTAATATTAACATTATACCTAATTATTTTACATAAAATTTCTCTTTCTCATATAGATAGCTTATAATATTGTTATTGGTTTTTGTTGCTTTAAGTCCGAGCATTTTTTAAAATAAATATTGTTTTTAATGTTTCAAGCCTTTCTAAATCCAAATTATAATTTTCTTTGTAGTAATGGAATAATTTTGAAACTGGTTACAGCAAGCCTAAAAACTAATCCTAATTCCTGTATTTAGGATGAAATTGGAAATTAAAGATTTTTTAAAGATGTCTAGCTATAGCAAAGCCCTTATATGAAAAAATAGCAAATTACTTTTGTGACGATTATTTGCCTTTTTTTTCAGAAATCTGTAGGTTTAACAAATAGTAACATCCATATGATTCATATCATAAAAATTTTGTGCCTCAATTTAATTTATATAAGATTTTTTTATGTTCCAAAAATTTTGTTTGTTTGCTATAAAAATGAGATTTGCATCTCAAATGTTTTCCCACTTTAAAGAGTGCCAAAGGACTCTTACTGCTGGCAAGGACTGAAAACTTTGGACAATAATTTTTCAGGTGTATATGTATTTGCTTAGAACATTCAGTGATGATACTGCAATGGCTAAAGGTTGCGAGAGAATATGTATGTATATTTTGTTAAAAATAAGTTCAAGGAGTAAGATATAACTTGTAGAAATATTAGTGCAATTTGAAATGTAACTTGTCTGTTTTGATATTTAGTCTAGTTGTAACTTTATTAACTCTTAAAGTTATGTTAAACTACAGCAAAGATAATAAAAATATTGCAAGAAGTTGGTCAAATTCTATTTATAATGTATTCTTTATGTTATACTATATTTTAATTAGAATTTTGTGCATGTGATTATTGTATTTGTTTATTTATTCAGCAACTTCTAAGGATAATGTACTTTCCTCTGGATCCATGGATTGCAAGTTCAAATCCAGCCTAGGTAAATAGGTTTTTCAGGATGTAAAAATCTCAAACACAAGCCTTCTGTCAGGGACTTACAAGCCATGGGTCCCCAGGTCATAATTTACAAATCATTAAAGTACTCCAGATGGTAATTTTGTCCTAATAATGAAGATGGCACTTGAAGCAATGGGCTGAACACTACCCTTCTGACATCTGTAGGTTTCAAGTTCAAATGCTCACAGAGTCTGTCAGGATCCCAAACAGGGTCAGATTCTGATTTATTCCTGCTGCATATAACATTCTCTAGAAAAGCGTTGTTTCCAATGATCAATAGCTTTAACTTTACTGAACTGTGTAGACTTGATTATGTACTGGAGCAATTTTTAAGGTAAATCCATCTATTATCACTAATTAAAAAGAGAATGCAGAGAATACAAGAATAAAAGAAGGAATTTGAATTACATATAACTCACAGTTATTCATTACCTCTGTAACAACCCCTCTATAGTCTCTATGTTGCTTAACATTTGACAGCAAGTAGGAATGGAATTATTGATTCCCTTTATATTTGCAACATTTACTTGAATATTAGAACTCTGCTGTGTTTTCCATTTTTTAGTCAAAAAAAAAATAAAGGACGAATATGTGGGAACTGTTACATTTTATTAAGTAAACATAATACAACATGATCTCTCCTGAGTATGATATTTATAACACTCTTTATGGTTTCACTTACATTACTCACATAAGATGAGTACTTTAAGAGCTGAAGATGTGGAAAATATTATTAATTTATTTACGGACGCTCTTTAACAGCTCAGGTCATCAGCGTCCCATTCAACTCAGGGCGTGAAACGGCCGACAAATTTTGCTCAGAGGCCTCTCTTTCAGGCTTGAGGTTCTTTTTCGTGCCGTGAATGTACGACACGGGACCCACGGCTTTACTTCCCTTCCGAAGGAAGCCATACTTAGGATTTTTACGCCCCGAAAAAATCCATCGATCCTGGCCGGGTTCGAACCCGCGTTTTGGGAGTAGGAGGCAAGTATGGTAACCACTACACCACCAGGACCGACTAAGATGTGGAAAAAGTTCCACGAAACATGTCCGGAGTAAATCTCATGTAAGTGAAACCACAAAGTGTGTTCTAAATATCCTATCAGAAGAAATCATTAATGGATGTTTCACTGAGTTTGATTTCAAATTGAATATTTAAATGATGAACATGTTATATGCTATTCATAACACAACCTGATTATGATAAATTGAAAAATAAATTTTCACAAATTTCATAGGTGAATGGATAAAAATAGTTCCAAGATAAAAGAACAGTACTTTATTTCATTATCATTCCTTTATTTTTCAACATTATATCAGTTATTCACGTATTTTTTTATAGAATAAAACAAGTTTTTCCTTTCCCAGATCATTCATAGAGGCATCTGCTTGTTTCTTTGAGACCCACCTGGGGCACACTTTCTAATAATCCAAACCTTCATATTCAATGTCTCACCCAATACTTAAAAATGCACCTCCCATTAATTCAGTGTTACACCTCTATTCTCCCACACTGCTTCACCAAATGCATCTGATATCGTTAAGATGGACATTTTGCTCTTTTTTCTTTTGACCCTCAACAAAGTTATGGCACCATTTCTGCACTTATTCAGCAGACACCATGGGTACATCCCCTACCATAACCATTCATCACTTTTATCACCTTTGGAACACTTATTGTGCCAAAGTGCTATTTCACTAACATCAAGCTAATGGATATAAGTTGCAGCACTCAGTTTGTTTCAGAGAAATAAAATGGTGAAACTATTTTTTTCCTCCCCTTTGTAGATATAAAACGCTATGCATTGAAATCAGTATCATGGGTTATCCTCAAATATAACTTGAACACTATGCATTGAAATCAGTATCATGGGTTATCCTCAAATATAACTTGCAGCAATTATATTATTTTGTGTTTTATAAGTGATTTAGAATAATTATTCAAAGATGTTTTATGACTCTTTATTTGTGAAGTAATTTTCTCTGATAGCTTCATAGGGAACACTGAAACCTGATGCAGTCACCAAATTATAAATCAATGATGGGTAATATAAAGATTAAGGCACACGGGGAAAAGAAGGGGAAGAAAAAATAAGTAGAATTAATAATTATTGAAAAAATAATAATACAGTATAAAGGAGAATATTAACAAATAAGATTTAAACTGGTGGTGAATGTATTTTATGCAAAAAATATAGCTGCTATCTCTCAATCTCTAAGGTAGCTTTCAGGGATGTGAGTCACTGCATCAATGTGTTAAATTAAATGCATAATCAAAATCTTTACAGTGGAACAGGCATGTGGAGCAAGTGTTGGGGGAGATAGACTTTAACAGAACTATGATGTTCACATGAAGCAAAACAACAGCAGATTTTTAAAACAACATAAAATTCTTTGTAAAGCTTACAAGATAACACAAAAAGCATAATTAGTAAATGAAGTAATCTTAAATTCTCTGGATAAATCAGGGCTCTGGAATGGCTGGCATATGATGATAATCGTCACACAGTTTTTGCATTTAGGGAGTTGGCAAGCATATGAGCCTGCAATTGGAAGGGGTAATTTGGATTGATAAAGATATATTTTAAGATTAGGAGTATTACTATATATGTATATATAGAGTAAATAGAGAATGGTATTTGAATGACTGTAATATAAAGGAAAGAGACGGGATTGCGTGGTTGACATTAGTGATAATGGGATTGAAGGGATCAAGAAGAAATCTAGATCAGGGGCAGTATTTATGCAAATTAAGAGAATGTTAAGTATGTATTATTTGAAGTACAGGAACAGAAAAATGGATATTCCATTCATTGACATGGAAATGGTCCAAAATGAATAAAGTAATAGCATTTAGAACATTTTTGAATATAGATCACAAATGAAGGTCTTTGGAAAATATTTATACAAAGTAAAAAAAAAAAAAAATGGTCAATTGATAAGACACAAACATAATTGCTATTTTGTTATTTTATAATTAGAATAAAAATAATTATAATCAGTCAATAATTTATTAGAGAAATTGGTTATAATACATTAATTTTTTTTCGTGGGTCATACCTAAGAATAGCCTGGGCCAGATAGGTAGAGACTGTTTTTGACAATTCAATAAATATTATATAAACAATAAATTAATTTATATATTTGCTGCTTACACATTTGTCATTTTTATTAACACCACATTTATATATCTGCTGCTTTCACTTAATTTGTCATTATTACTAACACCACTGATGTTCTCAAATAAGTGTACTTACGAAGCTGTTGATAATGGAGTGGTATATATATAAACAATGTATACTGTTTTTTTCACACTAACTCCATTCACTTACATAAATTTGGAACATATGTTTCGGGAGCAATCCCTCCCATCTTCAGCCTGTTGACAAACTGTCGTTAAACGTGGCGGTTGGGTCTCTTGATGTTCTTGTGGCGCCATCTGTTGGTTCTATTAGGAATTTGCTGAGTTCATCCAATGGAGGGAAATCGAAATTCATCAAATTATCCTTATTTTTTGTAATGAAAATGTTTTCCCAAGTGGAAAGTTCTATTGCATTATGAAGTTGTTTAAGTAGTTTATCTCTGATTTAATTTCATGATTTTTATTCCAAAAGTGCGCTGCTATTGCTGATTTATCAATTTGTTTTAAGCGAATATTTCTGAAGTGTTCTTTTTTCCGGATTCCCAAATTCCTCTTCGTTTTTCCAATGTATTTTTTGTCACACTCTGCACATTCTATTTCGTAAATACCTGACTTTTCTGTTGGCATGTAGTCCTTTACTCTGCAACCTAATAAGTTCTTTATATTAAAATTGTTCTTTGGGGCTAACATAATTCCTTGTTCTTTGAATATCTTTTTGAACTTATTGTGATAAATTGGGTGGTATGTGAAACTTTTGAATTTGTACCTTTCTTTGGCACTTTTAAGAGTGGAAACATTTCTTATTGCCTTTTGTTTTTTGGTTTTATTGATGATTTTTATTACTGTGTCTTTGTTGTATGTTGCTATCTTCTTTATGCTTGTGATGCTATGCTCACTGATGAGTGGAACGTTCTTTGTGATCATTTGGACTATGAGTAACACTGAAAATGAGCTCAGGGACATAAAGCAATAAAGCTACCTGATAATTTTAAGGTCTGAAGAAAAACAGAATATAAACCTTGACTAGGCAGCTTGACCTGACTGGGATTCGAACTTGGACTCTCACCCCTACACCACCAAGGTGGCCTATCTAATCAGTACTCTTCATTGTCATCAGTGGCATTTTTATCAATATAGCCTTTTAAGAGTGTGTCAAACTACATTGGATATGCAGATTTAACATTTTTTCTTTGTCCTTGTTAAGTCAGCAAGTCTAAGACATGCCATGTGCTTTAACATATTAATAATGCTTATTATTTTAAAAGAAGAAAATGAAGGTTTGTATTCTAGGTAATAAAGTAATATCTTGTAAAATTGTCATTTATTTAACATCAATAAAATATAGTATAACATGTTGACATGAACACAATAATGTACTTTGAAATATGAGGTTTATTTTTTTAAAGTAAGAACTGTTTGCCTTAGTATAACATGTTGACATGAACACAATAATGTACTTTGAAATATGAGGTTTATTTTTTTAAAGTAAGAACTGTTTGCCTTACAGGACAGAAACTAAAGGTGGCTCAAGGTGGAATGCTTTACAACTTCTATTTCCTATTACTAATTACTAATTAATTGATAGAGTGTCAAGCATAACCCTATATAATAAACCAATCAACTACTAACTCCGCCAATTTTCAAGTTTAATATAGTGATTATGTTTCTGAATAATAACTATGAAGCTGGTTCCCTGCATTTGGTCGCCTTTGCCTTAAATAACTAAATTAGAAAATAGACCATTTTTGAACATGTCACCATTGATATGAACACAATGTACACAAGTAATAGGCTTTGAACAGGTAACATGCCTTTGTTGTAAAATATAGCACCAGAAGACAGAAATGCCAATAGTTAAAAAAAAATAAATATATTTAAATAGTATAACTATTCTAATGTCAACATTAACCATCCTTATCACATTATAATCTACTTCCTTACATTTAGCATTATAATTGCAATAACCAGCTTCCAATTTCTGCTGCCAAAATTCATTATTTCCTTTCTCTAGGATTTTTAACTGTCATATTACTTCCTTTCTCTACGCTTTTTAGCTATCATGGGCTTTAGCCTACTACAGCAACTGCTGCATCCTCTACTCTACCATTAGGTAAATGAAAAACAGGATTGATCCTTTTGACCAGCTTCATAGGAAATTTCTCTCTCTTCTAGACCAATGCTAGATGCTTTAGTCATTTTTAAGATTAGATAAAGACTATAAAAGTAGTTGTAAAGTACTTGTTACGTATAAATTTCTCCTTTTATACAAAGTAGTTCTTACATTTAAAATGCGCCTCATAAAATGGACTAGTTCTTGCAAACTCCTTGCATTTTTAAACATTTTACAAAACTTCACTGCAAGTATTTAGTTTGGAATTTCATTCACAAATTGAAAAATGAACAAAGCAGTACATTTTGTTTCCCTTATCCTGATTTTCAGCATGTAAATACCAACAGAATTACTTAACAAAATGAAGTATTGTTATCAATTAAAGATAAATAAGGCATGGCAGTGCTTTGGCCAAGTGGATTTCATCTCCATCAATCAGGATATTGTAATCACTCAATTCTCAGTGCATGGATTTAAAATGCTGCCCTCTAACACCTGTGTGGGATTCCAATGCCTGGCAAGTAATTTGGCATTAAAATTAACTTACATAAATAAAGCATTCACTTATTTTTTATTGAATGAGGTATCACATCCTGTTCATCTAAAAATAGAGTGAAAAACTTAAACTGTTAACTAAAATTGTTAGTTGGAACATTGCACTGTGAAGCTAATCATATATTAAGATCATTATGTGATTTGAGTCGAACTAACACTTTTTTCTTCCATGTACTTGTTTAAATATGTTTTTGATGAGTGACAATGTGAAAGAAGGGTTCATGAAGCTGGTCCTACATATTTAAACAAGTGGAGCAAAGTGTTAGTTCAACTCAATCACACAATGATCTTCATACCTAAACTGTTACCTACCTCACAGCCTATCAGTCTGTATTTTTGTAATTTTTTATCATTTGATATTCATCTTTAATCATTGTATGTATCAAAGTATTTTGATGAACAAGATAACCCATTTCAAGGATTAACAATTTTTTTCTGCTAGGTATTTATAAAATAAATTAACTGCTGTTTTTAAATTCCCTATTAAGAGCAAAGAAATTTGCAATTAAAATATTTATAAATTTTAAGTGATTGGCTTCTTCCTTTTACCTTATGGCATATCTTGTAAAGCAAGATGTGTCAAAAGATTCATGCACTTCAAATGTTCCTTTTATCACTTCTATGAAATGTTCAATATTCCTCTTTTACATTACATGCATTTCCATTATAGTGGGTATAAATGACACAGAGCATCCATTTGGAGTTTTCTTCTCCATTAGTGCCTTTCATGGCTGCATTAAAACTAATGAAAACAATTTTTAAATTACTTTCCAAACATCCTGAGGGCGATAAAATAAAATTCTGGAAAGAATGACTTCACTTGGCAAATTTTGAGACAAGTAATTTCATCAGGCAAATAATTTCATATGTATCACAAGCAGTTGGAGAAAAAAATAATTGGTGCCTTTGAATGGAGTTACATAACAAAATGTATAGCAGTGTTAAATGAGAAGGTTTCAATTCTCCAGAAGTCTGTCAGTACCCTTGCACTAAGGTAGAAAGTTCATCAGCTGCATGATTTGCACAATAAATAGGAAACTAATAACATTTATACAAAAATTATTAAAAATATTTAATTCTAACTAGTCCATCTCTCACCACTATGTTTCCCATATAACAAGATTGCTTTTAGTTTTTTTCCCCCTACATTTTCATTTCCATACTTTTGATATATGATAGATAACAGTACTGTGCATTCCATATCATTCGGATATCAAAGAAATAGGACTACACAGCTACATCATATATCTTCCTCCTGTTATTCAAAATTTCCAACATTCCATGTACTCCACATTAAAGTATCAGCCTTGTGTGCTCTCCACACCAGGCATGGGGAACATACACTTTTTGTGATCTTGGTGCTGCAATTCCACTATCATGTGTTCAATTATGTTGAATGAGAGTTGCTTAGAATGTGCAGTTTAATTACTGGTACTCAAACTGAACATTGTTACCAAAAAACTGGATACACTTCTGCTAATGATAAATAAATTTCTTGTTGAAGTTCTCATGAAGCACGAGGTTGTAACAGACATGCAAAATATAACACAATTGTATGCTTGCTCAGATCCACATTACATTATTACCTCCTCCCAAAACCCTGTGATGTGGGAAAGGTCATTCACATTGTAAACATCATGTTGTGATTGTACCATGGTAGAACAAAACATGTCACTCAAATGGTAGTAGTTGAAAGATGAATGTGGGGAAGCTAATATTTTTGTGTAGAAGTCAACCATAAAGCATGTAATCTCCTTTTTATTTTATTTTAGTTAGCACCATTTTATCTACAAAAAGAAATGTTTCACCTAAAAGTTTGACACATTTAGATCAGCTAAAGCAGGATATGCTATTTTATAAGGCTTAATCATATCCCGAGATGCAATCATTTGCTCAATATTTGGTACTACACACATTTGTGAGCAAACGTTTCCAAAAATGAATCTTATTAAGAGTGACAAATGCTCTAAGGTGACAGCTTTTCATTAATTTTCCCTTTTTAGATTATGAATTAACCAAATGTAATCAAGCCAGCATTAAAAAAAAAATTATCAAGTTATGGAGTACACTTTAGTAAAACTGAAGATAATGGTACCTATTTTTCTTTAGCTTCACTATGTTTATTTATAGAGTTTCTATTATCATCCCAAATATTTAAATATGTTTTATGCATTTCTAACTTTCCAAATCTTGGTTGGATGTTAGTGGCCATTGGGGATGCTGATATTTATCATTTTTTCCCTAGCTTCCGAATAACGAGCTTCCAACTTACTTTTCATTTGTTTGTTGCTATAAAGTTCTCTGCATTTCAGTGATGTTCTTTGTTTAGGACATTATTCATTTTCTTACACAATGGGCAGTGGCTGTGCTTGATTAATTTTATCCTGAAGAGATGTTCTAACTGGCAATCATGCCCAACAATTAAGTTTTCCTAATATTAACATCTTATTTTCATACAAAATCATATTACGTAACAGTCCTATATATCATTGGAAACAAAATGTATTCACTCTAAATTTGTTAACGTTATTTTGTAGTCATAAATATTTATTATATTGTTCACGAATGCAATAATTCATAATCCAATGCTATTTGTTCCTAGATGATGATATTTTTGCACATGGCCTGTGGATGGACTAGTGCTCCCACAACTCTCTTTCTGAGCTCTAATCAATGAAATAACCATTAAGCTTTTATTCACAACATGTAGAAAGGTAGGTAATAAGAGAGGACATGTCGATTCATGGGATATTGAAAAAAAGACTAGTCTCTATGTCAAAAAAAAAAATACTAGTCCTTCCCTAAAAATGAAATTAAATCACAAGAATTCAATTGAACTTGAAATATGAATAGGGTTTACAGCTCATAAAGCACAGAGAAAATTGGTTAATTTGAAGTAAACCATTATGATGTTGGAAGTAAACAAACGATCAGCTTCAGCATCCTAATGAATGTTTGCAAATTTAAGATTTATTTAATGTCACTCTGGTTACATTAATATTATGTCTATGAAAACAGTTGAAGGAACACTAAGGCATGCTTCTGTTCTGATAAAAAACAGAACTACCAAATTTGTTTGAGATTGGAAACACATAATGCACACTGGACACAATTCAGTATGTGCCAGTTTGAGGAAGGGCAGTTTGTTTCATAGAGGTGCCATGATTGCAAATAAGAATGGAGAGATTAACACAAATTGTGAGAGAATATTTATATCATACGAAACTATGTTTACAATTTTAACTATAGAATAAGATTTAGGACAAAATAGTCAATTACGTTTAAAGGTAAATTTTAAATAAAAATCTAACAGTCTGAGGACTACAATGGAGCCAATACACATTTTTCATTCAATGGCTGAAAACTATTGTGTGGAAAATATTTCCCAAATTCACCACTAACTCTACACCCCACTGATGATAATTATATAATTTGGCCTTCAAATTCACAAACTTTTTCCATCTTATCTGCCAAGATTCTGGCTGGATGATCAACATGTATGCAGTGCTCTCAGTGAGACCTGTTCCTCTTCTACAAAGTTGCTGTCATCTCCATTCGGTTATGCTACACTGTGCTACCTTCAATAAGCCTTATACTCCATATCCTTATTCCACAATATACTTTGCTTCTTACTGTCATTATAACAGTGACCATAATGGAAATTTTGAAACCTAATTAATATGGTAATAAGTGGGGCAACAGAATTACGTTCTGGACAAAATTAACATTTGACCAATACGTGCTTCAGACTTAAATCTTTTGAAAACATTAACGATGACAGACTGCCCATTTTTTTGAAATATAACATGCAGCTATAATGTACAAAACATGTATTTAGATTTGATTTCTTGTTCAATGGTTAAAAGACGTAGACCTAGAAAACTTAAGACTGATATTTCTGATTAGCATATATTTTCAAGATTAGGCTAAAGGTTCTTAATGTGGGTCTGATTAATCAAAAGATTAATTACAACATATAGTACAACTCCCTATTGAATGGGAGATGTTATTAAAAGTTCCAGACAAAAGTCATCACCCTTTAAAGTTACTGAGGGTGAGCAATCAATGTTTTGTGGTTAGTGTGACTTTTAAAGCCTATTCAAAGGAAAATGCCCATTTCCTAAAAGCTTCATGAATGAACTCCACCTAATTTCTCATTGTGATACATATAATGGATGCTGGTTTAAGACTTGTTGTTACCTGGACAAGGAAGGCCAGAGTGCACAATATTCCTGCATTGGGTGCTGGTGAGTTTCAATATCCAGAAAGGTTATATAGTGAAATATTGCCAATATTGAAGAAAAAGTTCGAAGCACAAGGGTTCCATAACAATTTAACAACTTCAGATATCTAAGAGGAGAATGACTAAGATAATGAATAACAAGATAATTGTGATAAGTAATTAGCCTATAATGCATCAGAAAACTATTATGAAAAATTACCAATCTTTTTTTAATACTGCATGTTCCAATCCAAAGGATTTCAGTCAATATATCTGCTACAAGTAAAATACCTCATGAACAATACAACAAAACCAGCTGTTGCAACTACGGGCTTGCATAATACCGATTATAAGACAATGTTCGGTTTGTTTACTTTTTTTTGATCAGCGATGATATTTATTATTTTTAAAATTATTATTTAATTATATTACAACTGTTTTTCTCAGTTTGTTAAATGACAATGTATTAAGGTAAAATAAAATTAATGGCATTATGCATACATACTATAGCAGCGGTTTTAACACTCATTTTTCTCTAAAGTTTGTTATTTGGACCCTCTTTGTTCTTCCTTAAACCTTTCAAATGTTGAATTTTACACTTTGACACTCATGTTTAAAAATATTAATGAGGATTAAAATAAGAAAAAAACGTGTATTTTTTGCAATATGACAATGCTCATTATAGACTTAAGTTTGTCATACTACAACCTACCGCCACGGGTGGCCGAGATCGTTAAGGCACGGACTCGTGAGCGGGAGGTCTGCGGTTCGAATCCCGCCAGGACCGTCCTCCCTGACTGGGGTTTTTTCCAGGTTTTCCTCACTCTTCATAACTGGCAAATGCCGGGGAGGTACCTAAAACTTAGGCCTGGAACGCTTCCTTCCTTAAAAAAAATAAATCCTTTCCCAATTTATCATTTCATCTCATGTATCATCAGTGTCCACCGCCTGTGGTGCCTCAGTAGTGGGGGGGGGGGGAAATACACAACCTCCAACTGTACAGTCCAGAGTTAGCATCTTGTGATTTCCATCTTTACCTGAAACTTAAAGACACTTGTGGGCATCATTATGCATCCAATAAGAAATTAAGACAGGGAACTGTAGTGTAAAATTCTTCTGTGATGGCTTCGAGAAATTTGTTCATCATTGACAGAAGTGCATTCAATAACTGGTGACTATAATGAGTATTGAATGTATGTAATTAAAAAACTAATTCCAAGAATTATTTCTACATTCATTTTTTAACCCATTTCCATCCAATAAGAATAATGTTCAGTAGGCATTACTTTTCATTCAATCCTTGTACTCTCTTTGAAATTAAAGAAATCATCCCAAATAATATAATATCAACATATTTATCCTTTTGATTTTGGCTAGTAGACTTTCCTATAGACTAGACAGAAAAAAATTATAACAACTCAAAACTCAAAAATAATTTAGGAACCTCTAGAAGAATTTCATTGGAAATAACAATTAGGAAATAATTGCATTTAGAGATACAACTCAAGACTGTAATATGTGAATATCTCTAATTTGCAATGAAATCAGCTCAGCCTTAATTTCCTCCATCTTTGAATTCCCCATGCCTGTTTGGTAGCAAAGCATTTCCACTACCATGCACAGTTATTTTCCAATAACTGCACAAGTGGTTGTTCAACAAATTATGAAATAAAATGTACTAAATGAGCACTTCACAGTTCACTGACAGGTACATCCTCTGAGGCATGTTCCTCATCCTCATGCCCACGTTGTCTGTGAGGTACCTGACGTCCGCTGACACTGCGAGCAAGGAACAAGGCACTCTTCATGGCAGTACCAGCCACTGTAGGATGTACCACCCTTGTGGGGTAGTGCGGTAGAGCATCCCAAGGTCGCAATGCCATCAGAGGGCTGGAGTACCACTTTCTGCTCTCTCCACGACATAGGTCCAACTGGCCATCCTGCCAAGCATATATACCATCTGTAGGATACACCAGCAGGCACCTGCAACCAGCCAGCAATTAGAGGTGATAATGTTGATGATTTTCAGAATACAACTAAAGCAAATGCAAAACTTAATGGCATATGAAGGCGGAGCATGCTTCAGGCTGCATTCAATCATGTGCAATCTTCATCTTTTCTGTGTTGTCAGTTATAGTGCATACTATTACTGGCAATAATTGAAAAATCAGAATTTCTATTTTACACTCAAAAAATATTTAAGAATACTGTAATCAGAAAATACTTAGCATTCTGAAAATGTCTGTACATTCAGGGACATTATATCCTTCTTGGAGTTAGCAACCATGTTAACTCACAAACAGAAAAAGAAGAAGAGTAATACACATGATCTTCTTGTTGTCTTGTTAAACATATGCTATGAAAGAAGTAGCCCAAACAGGGCATAAATCCATATGAATGCCAATATCATGGTTCAGACACTGATATATGTATTTTACCAAGTATGACAGAACAGAAAAACATCTGAATGTTTACAAAGTATTATTTTGTAGAGCTTATCAAAAGTCAAGAAAATTATAATAATCTGCTTTCAACATTATCCATTTGCATACTATAAACTATCTTCTACGTTTATCTTATAACATTCATCTTTTATCTCCATTCATTCTTTTACTTTCATTTACATTCCTTCATCTATTTACTTCTTACCTTCTTTTAATTTTTTCAATTTGAATACATTTTGTTAATACATTTAAAAAATGTATGACATGTTATTAAAGACAATATTAAAAAATATAATTCTTTAGCACTAATACATTTTAATTTCAATATACGTCCTGTTTAAGTTCAACATATTCATTCAATATATTTTTTATGTTAATTATACCGCCACGTGTGCCAAGGTCGTTAAGGCGCAGATCCGTGAGCTGGGAGACCTGGGGATTCGATTACAATCACGACCATTCTACCTGACTGCGGTTTTTTCGGGTTTCCTTGTCCACATAAATGGCAAATGCCGGGGAAATACCCTAAATATAGGCCTGGAATGCTTCCTTCTTTTTAAAAAAATTTCTTTCCCAGTTATCATTGTATCTCATGTGTTATCAGAGTCCATCGTCTGTGATGCCTCAGCAGTTAAAACAGGCGTTAAACACTATTAAAATATCTTAGGTAATAACATATTTAAGCGAATAATCCATTTACTTATTTCCTCTGCACTTTATATAATATTGCTCTACTCATACTTTTTATCTTAATGTCAGCACTTAACCCGATTTTTCACCAGGAGGTGTATGCAAATACCATGAACTAGGGAGTACACAGGTCAGAATACAGAGGCTGTTTTGATATTAAAGAGAACAAGTTCAATCTTGCTACATACTGTAATTTTCAACTTAGTCCCTTCAAAAGTTCAATGCACTTGATTTAAAGCTTTTCCCGGTTCGCAATTCCATGGGTTTCTTTGAGACCCTGGGAAATGATTGTTTGTATGATCTCTTTATAGGACTTATATTGTGTCCAGGCAGGTAAGTATGAGTTTCAGGTATGGATGATAATCCGAGGAAGCGAGATCAGATGAACAGGGTGGGTGCGGAAGCATTTCAAATCGGAATTCAATTTTTTTTTTTTTTATAAATTACATTCTCTAAACTAGAGCTCAGAACTTACAATGTAATGAACAATAAGCAAAGTTTCACTTAAATTTCTGTAATGCTCTCTGAGATAAAAATGAATGTCGCATTAGTAATATAAGGCCTCTAATCTTACCTTAAACAATGCTTTCGTTATTACGGAAGCTGCAGAAGCTTACGAATTTACAACAAACAACTGAATTCCTGTGTTGCAAGACCGCACAGAATAAAACAGTGATTATTTCAGGAAAGAATGGCGCTATGACAACACTTGTTTCAACAAATTTCTAAAAGTAATACTATATTTTTCGGATCAAAAGATAAGTCATGGATCGCGTTTCATTCTGTATTTTTCCCCCTTTTCTGAAATCATTATAAATTTTCCAAAAATTAGCAGCAAACTGCTGCAAAACGCATGTATGTTCACCTCCTTAGCGTAGAGGTGGTCTGCTTTCACGTCCAGTCCTTTTCTTCTTTCATGGCTTCACCCACACCTTCTTTTAACCTTCAAACAATATATTTTCTGGCGCGATACCGCATGTCTAATTTTGTTACTTCCCTTTGCCAATTCCTTTTTAGCTCGGTGTTCTACCCCATTCTGGGTTGCAGCATCTCAAAACTGATACCGCTCCTTAGGCAGTCGGAGATGAAAGGTAAGCGACGTGCAATGAACAATGGTCATTTACAGTTTATCAACAGTAACGCCTTATGCTTTCTGAGATTACAGCGAGAACTGATTTCTGTAAATTTCCCGTTTTCACAGTTATTTTTTAGGATATGTTTAAAAATTCTGAACTTAGCATAAAACCATAAACAATTTCTTACATTTCGCACATAAAAGAATTTTATGTCATGAGTGGGGTTACAAATTTAGTATATTAATAAATGGGGCATTTAGTACATGCACGTAGGTATATTCTCTGTGCCCGCAGCCCCCAAGATCTCTATCTGCAAAACGTTGAATAATGCTCCATATTGCTTCCCATAAACTATTTTCAATTGTTCTCCGATATAAATTACACACAATAGTTGTACAGTCAGTTGTTTCATTAAGTGTTATTGCTTGGAAGCGTATGTACCATCTGCGGTTGCATTTGCTTTATTTAATTACACTGTACACCAGCACAACAGCGAGGCTCTGCGAGAAATGGGGCCAAAACAAAAGTACATTTTATAAAAGGTAATTCATTAGCATTAGTAATATACTGGTCTCGTATATTTAGACAATAAAATGGGATTCTTTAGGTTTTTTTTTACTAAGTAAAATACAACTTTAAAGGTTATTATTTTGATATTTTAAGCCATATTTAGGTACCAGAACGTTTTGCTGTAGACACTATTGAATAACACCATATATTTAGAAAAAACAAATTAAAGAACATATGGATAAGTTTAAACCGTGCTATTGCAATAACCGAGTAATTTGTCAAGCTTTCAGTTGTAATTTATTTTCTGTTGGTAAAAAGGTGGAAAATTGGGGTAAAACTTCAGACACATGGTACATTTAGTGCTTCTGTACCAGCTCACTGAGGCTAACCTCAACATTTATACGATTCAGTTTCTATATGCCCGGAATAGCCAGAAATATGGGCATCACACACTATAAAAACATAAATGGGTGCTTCTTTTGAATTCAAAAAAAGTTAAACATGAAATACAACCTGGAAACTGTCATATATTTCCCTATTTTATTGGACAAAAATAAGGTCCAAATTAGTAACTCTTCCATCATTGGTGTGTGTAAAACACCTTGATACCTGAGTCACAAGGGCCTTTGGTGTATTCCTTTCACCCTCACTTTGTAAATTCAGATCTAGAGCTTTAGTGAGCTCTAAAACCATTCCTACAAGTTTAGGGATTCCATCTCCTAAAGGATTGTGTTCTAATAGAGCTGTTCTTTGTCTTTCCAGAGTTTCATACTCTAGTAAGAATGTGTACAATCTCGTTTGACTGTTCATAAGAGACGGCATGTGAATTTCCATCGTCTGTAAGTGTTTTCGGAGTGGCCGATGTCCATTCTCCTGATTTGCCTTCTATCTTTACTCAGCAGGTCCTCAAGGGTGCTATCAAATATTTTAATAAGAATTTTACAGGGAAAGTTATTCCATTTTATACAAAGAGTGCGGCAGAAACAATGATCCATTTTAAATCGTGCGCTATTATTGTTCATGGCTTCTCAGAGAGCTGAAGTTTGTACCATTTCACAATGAAGTTCAACGCTTTTTCTGTGCGCCATATTACATGACCTTGAATGCTCATTATTGAAGGTCAAAAGTTTATAAATTCCGCTGCTCATCTTTTAACGCGCCAAATGTTACATACAGTAAATTCGCCACAGGCTGTTATGGTATAATCATAGTGATGACGTATTTTCTACCAGGATTGAGTCGGTCCTAGTGGCGTTGTGGCAACCATACTTGCCTCCTAAACCCAAGATCGCCATCGCGATCTCGATCTCGGCCAGACCGATGGATTTTTTTCGGAGATAAAAATCCTAAGTATGGCTTCTTTCGGAAGGGAAGTAAAGCCGTGGGTCCCGTGTCGTATATTTATGGCACGATAAAGAACCTCAAGCCTGAAAAAAGAGGCCTCTGAGCAAAATTTCACACTCTGGTTTGAATGTGACGCTGATGACCTGAGATGTTAAACAGCCTCCGTCAATAAAATCAAAAATCACCATGAGTGAAGCTGAAGCAATCATACAGTGTAACTGACCCTGAGCGTTTCGTCGTAAACAGCAGGTTTCCACGTTCCCCTTCCCTTGACGTTATAACACTATCTCGTGTCAGACTTATGCTGATATTTTGTTTTGGAAGGAATTGTTTTTCGAGGCATATAACCTTGTTCGCATGACTCTCTTTATCGAACTTCTTAAAATATAGCCCTAAGTTAATGTATAACGAGTTTTTGGGGTTTAGAAATAAGTGGTTAGGTTGTCCTTAATCTAGTGTAGGAAATAACAAACTTGATATTTTATTTCGGAATTTCAAAAACAACCCTGACGTTCATATTGATGTTACAAGCAGACGGTGTAATGAAATCAGTTTGACGTCAACTTTTGGTTTTGCTGTCGGCTTACGCTTAATCCTTATTGCCAGCTGCTCTTTGCAAAAGTATGGCGTTTTGTGCTCCGAAATGAGGGATTCTAAAAGGACATGATATGGTTCTGAATTTCAGTTCTCGAATACATTGGCGACCGTTAAGCGGTGTTGCAAAAGTAACATTTTATTTTGTTGTAGGAAAATAAAAATCACTTTGAAGACATGTATCACACACTATTTTTTTTTGACAGTCCTTAATATTTATACAAATATGCATGAGAAGTTCCATGCTTTTTAAAAAAAAAAGCATACGATGGGCATAAAAACATTAAAACCAGCCTATCCATTGTTGGACAATATCTACAAAAATGTAGCTAATGCAGCTGGCAACAATGAACCATAAGTTATCAAAATATGCATAAGTGCAATAAACTTGCATAGTCACTGTACTACAGTCTGTTCAGTTCTATGTCAAAGCTGGTGAAAAATCATGAATATGTCTAAAGAAAACTTTAGATTCTACATTTTCACACGCTATAAGTCGGGTGAAAGAGCGGAAGGAAAGAGAGAGAGAGAAATCCACGAGTACTTGGTAGTTATTCGTGGTCATCGAGTGTGTTCATTTGATGTCATTGCAAGATGGATTCGATCATTTGAAGAAGGATGAGAGACTTTGAAAGACTACCCTCGTTCTGGCCGACTTCGGGAAGGAACTTAGAGGAAAATGCACATATTACTGTTGAAATGATTATGGAGGTGGGTATCAATGTTGGCAGAATTGACAGTATACTCTATGAACGACTAAAGCTGCAAAAAATCTGTGCAAAATGGGGTCCATATTCTCTAACCAATGAAGAAGAGAAAGCAATGTGCATGGAAACTGCTGATCATGTTTCCACCAAATGGTCCTAAAAGTTTGAAGATATATGCGCTGGTGATGAAAGTTGATTTTATTACCATCCCAAATAAAACTCGAGAACTGTGTGTGGTTAAATGAGAATGACTCAAGACCAGTTGTTCTTTGATTTTCGTTCTCTGTTCACTGTTTTCTTCAACTATGAAGGACCATTAGTGGTTGACTGTATGCCAGAAGGAATGACAATGAATGGATAATAGTATGACACTTGGATTCTTTATTTGAAGAGTTAAGGCGTTGGCGTCCAAAGACAGGAACTTCAAGGCTGTTGCTTTTGAACGAAGCCACGTCTCCTCACAGAACAGCTGCAAATTTGGGGTTCTGGAAGTCACCAAAGTTCAGTTTCTTGATCATCCACCGTACAACTCTGACCTTGCACCGTACGACTTCTGGTTGTTTCCTCGAGTAAAATCTTAACATTGCTGGAAAACCTTTCAAACGAGTGCAGGAACTTCATCAAGCTATAAATTCAGCTTTGTTGACAATATCTCAGTTCGAGTACCGTAGTGCTTTTCACAAGTGGTTGCATCGTCTGCAACTGTATGTGGAGAGAGATGGAGAGAACTTTGAAGGTTATGAGGCTAAGTTTTTCAATTCAACCCTTAGCTTGCACATAAGGTGACACTTGCAAAATTGAATGTCCCTACTACTTCTCACTAGGTGAAACATGGAAGAAACGCTACCTACAATCGGGACAATGTTACCAATATCGCAGCGGTGGTAATTAGTGGCTTTTAAACATTTTTGTATACTAAATTGCTGCTTAAAACGTAATTTTATCGCGCAGAAAGGAGGAGGACATACATGCGCAATGCTGGAGATAAGGGGTTGATTTTCTTCCAACCTGACATGGTTCCAGAATTGCCATCATGGTTATTTATGCATACAAATCTTAGAAATTAGTTTAATAATTATGTAATATCACTAATTGCACTATGTCCTCATTTCGCAACTTTCTCAAGCAATGTAGCTTAAAAAAAAAACATGTGTAATACATTATAAAATAAGTAATCTGTTTCCGCTAAAATAAATGATAATTGCATTCCGAAATTTAAAAAATTGGTAACACTGGAGTGTTATAGAAATAATATAGCACTGAGTATTAGCAAATGCAACTTATAATTATTTGATTGCCTTTGTTAAAAAAATTTTTGTAGTACTGAAGCATCGAAATGATGAACAAGTGGTTAGGTTAGCCTTTGGAAGCGAAAGAGCATTAGCTAAGTATTGCTATAATGTGCACATTCTTCAATAGTTATGTGGCAGCGGCTCTATTTGCCACATAATCATGAAAAATACTTCTCAAATAGAGAAGAAAATAACAAAAAAATAATTAACCATTAAGGAATAAATACATGAAAATCATTTTTTTCTATTTGGATGATATGAAGCCTTCGTTTTTCCCCGCACGCGGACCGGGTCCGAAGCTACTGGTCATATCTGCACACACCGACAGTCAAGGTCGCGCATTGTCGCTGATAAGGCCGGTTAGTGCATTTTAAAACTTGAACCAATGAGGAGGTACTGTGTTATGCATTTCCTTTCTGTTTGCCATGGTTCAAAGATTTAATACAATGAAACAAAGCATTTTCATGCTGTTAACCTTTTTAATAAATGAATGAGCGCTTAGTAGAATCCAGCAGAATTTCAAAAATCTTTTTCAGACGTTCTACTTGACAGATCTACAGTTCGTAAAACATGCTTAAATTCTAAACAACAGGATCAGTAATGGACAAGGAAGTTAAATGCAAGCGTCGTGTGTTAACAAGAGGAAAAACTAAACGACATCGCTGCTCGATTTAAAAAACGTAAATTGGCAAATTATTACAAGTGGGGAGGGAGACCAGACGTCTAGGGATAAACACTCACTCCGACTATTGTGTTTTTTCGAAGTGCATTCTCCACCACACACTATACACTTTCCCGTCCTCAAAAACCACTTATCAAAGCACCCTTGCTACTCATTTTCCTCAAGGGTGAAAAGTTCAATTTCATATGCAGTCACAGGCTCTATAGGGCTGGAAAATTGCTTTCCTCACACGCGATTTTTTACCACTGGGATGAGAAACTCTCCTTCACTTTCGTTGGTGGATAGTCATCTGGAAAGAATTAAACTGCCGGCTGTCATTTGGTCTCCGGATCAAATTGTTAAATCCACGTTTCATCTCCCATTATGACATCTTAAATACGCCTTGAGAACCCCCCGTCGAATCTCTGCAGCATTTCTTCACACCATTCGAGGCGGGTGCGCTTTTGTGCCTGTCAAATTGTGGGATACCCTACGCAGGAAAACTTCCTGGCACTAAAATGATCGTGGATGATTTTTTATACTGATGGCGATCCAATCTCGAACACTGTTTCGATATTACCTTAATTGTTGTACCATTTTTTCCACCGGGACGTTTTCCTTAGGCACTGTCGTTGCCGGACGCGCTTCTCTCATCTTGCAGTGAAATTTGGCCCATTGTAAATTCCGAAAATCAGCGGAAACTTGTCCTGGATGAAGCAAGATCCTCAAAATCCAGTTGCAAGCTCATAAGGTTTGGGACTCGAACACACTTTAAATCATACAGAATCATAGAACGAAAATGCTCTCTCCAGCTCCATCGTAACGACTGGCTGCCTGTGCACAGCAGAGGTTGTTTACTCTCACACTATAGATAATGGGAGTGGGGTCACTGCCTGGTATAGTTTTACACCTAAGGAATGGGGCTACCCCTTGCCACATTCCTTGTAAGTGGGTCAACTTTCACTTTTTCTCATCTCAAAACTTTCGTATTGACCCTTACATCAGCACATTCTGCTACCAAATTGGTATAATGTCATCCCTACTAAGTTACTGGAGTGCATGCCTTACAAAAACTTCCGTGAAAAGGTAAGCACATTTTCAATACTTTTCAGATTGCGCAGCGGAGAGGGTGTTGCTGATTTGGTTTATTAACGCACCCTCTTTAATATCTCGTGTCATAAGCGTCCCATTCAATTTAGGGCGTGAAACGGCCGATAAATTAAGCTCGGAGACCTCTTCTTTCAGGCATGAAGTTCTTTTATGTGCGGTAGATCTACTACATGGGACCTACAGCTTTAATTCTCTTCCGAAAAAGTTAATTTAATCCGGGATCTTGGGTCTACGAGGCAAGTAGAATACCAGGACTGGATATGGGCAGCTGTATTGTGTTGGTCCCGTCCACGTGCGAAGAACTAAACTTTCGATTAGTGCATCACTATCCTGCATTCTTGTCTACAACGAATCAAATTATTTTTTGCGAAGATAACAGGTGAACTACTCATCAACTTTGTCTCAATTCAAGTACGATTCATACTTAGAATAGTTAGATAAAAATAACGTTGTTGATTGTATTACTTCGAATTGAATATTTATTTTGCACCATTAAGATACACATGATTACGAACTTTATTATATCTGTATTATTGTTAAGAGAATAAAACATATTAACAGAAACGAAACAAAGTAACTTAAAATGTGTAAATTTCTTGTTTATCAAACAGTTACGATATATAAATATAACTACATCTTTCACAATCTTTGTTTAAAATATAGTTTTACTTTTGTTAATATTGCTGTAATTTTTATCTGTAAGGGGCTAAATTGTTGTTAATGTTACTAAAAGCTATGCAAAAGTCTAAGCCGTGACAATGATACGATCTCTTCCCTGTTTACGACACACAGCAGGTACCTGTGATGCGTCATACACAACAGTTGCCAGCAGCACATTGCGCATGATACCAGCGTGATGTTATGAAACCAGATGTCACTTTTTTGTGTGTGTGTACAGTCACTTCATGTGCACTGACGCACTCGTGTGAATCTTATAAGACAACAACCTAGTGTTTACGAAACTTTCTGATGACTTTTGTGGTGGGTTATTCCTCCAAGGAAGATAACAGTAGGGAAAATACACTCTCCAAGTGTTATGTTCGAGCTGTTGGAATCGTTGTTGCATTAGATTTCAATGTTAAAGGTCTTTCAATATCTCGAAATATCCCTGACCATTTTTCTTTTGTCCATGACATTCTCCAGCAACCTTAAGTTTTCTCGAATTATGGTCGTTTGTCATAAAATGCACAACATAACCTCCTCCTCCTCCCCCCTCTCCATCATCTCCTCCTCCTCCCCCCTCTCCATCATCTCCTCCTCCTCCTCCTCCTCCTCCTCCTCATCATCATCATCATCTTCTCCTCCTTCTCCTCCTCCTTCTTTTTCTTCTTGTTCTAGCTCAAATTGAACGTTTCACAAAATAACAGTAATATAAACGAATGAAATTACTACTTCATTATGGCTGTAATTAGCATCATTATTTTCGTAACGCTAATCCGGGATCAATTGATCAAAACAGTTACAAGAGCGGAAAAAATAGGTTCGAACCCTGTGCTTGGCAAGATTTTCGCTAATTCCGAAAGAATATTGATTGTGGTTGTACCAATAAAAACATTTTTTAATTCTTCAAATCTTCCTCGACCTAGCGACCGCAATTTTAGTTTTTTCTCAAAGAAACTCAATATATAACGATCAATTAAAAACAATTTATCGAGTTCGTTAACCAGCAAAATTGGATCATTGCGGGTTGGATTAGCCTATTGCAAAAATTTTATGCTCTCTCTAACGTCGAACGGCCTAATATTCCCCCCCCCCTCAAAGAAATTGAGTATGTGCCATTTAAATAAAATATGATTTTTTAATCGTGTTTTACGCCCGTTTTTACTGCTGCGGCGGTGAACACTGATGAAATATGAATGAAATGATAAATTGGGAAGGGATTTTGTTTTATGAAGGAAAAGTTTCAGGACTAAGTTTAGGGTACCTCCCCGGCATTTGCCAGTTATGAGGACAGGAAAAGCTGGAAAAAACCTCAGTCAGGGAGGACGGTCCTGGTGGGATTCGAATCCGATCTCCCGCTCACGAGTTCGCGCCTTAACGACCTCGGCCACCCGTGGCGGTCAAATAAAATAAGATGAATATTGTCTGAAAATCAGGGGAATCGGGCCATTAGCAGTGGGGGTACATCTGGAAACCGAATGTAATCGCCGAGACGTCGATTAAGGTGACCCGGGGAGATGTAGTACATGGGGGGGGGTTGTAATTATTAGTAATAACTGGGTATTCGCGCCAAGTGATTAACTCGATGGTGTTATGTGAAAGAGTAGGGGGGAATGGTCGGAGCACGCGCATAGACGAATAATCGAACTTGACCCTCACAGACAGCGGCCGTTCTGCGGCTTCAGTACCGAACGGTAGCAGAAAAAGTCGAATTCCAGGGAATGTTGGTGCGATTTACAAATCTTAAGCGGAAGTGTTTGTACGTTATCAATTTTGGTAGTGTAAAATGTACAATTAATGCAGGCGGAGAGAACACAACGGTTTCGGAACACAGAAAAACAAGCAATCCTAAAGCCTAAAAATAATTTTGTAGATTAATTGTTAAGCACATTCCGTTTTAGTTGTTGTAAATCTAAGTGCAATTGGAAACTTTAAGCTAACAATATAATAGGTAAATAAAATGGAAAAAGTATAATTTTAAACCTGAAAGTTAAGTTTTTATTACATTCTCTGCTCTGGCACTCTGTGGTAATAACCTTCAAAATTCAACTTGTTGAGCAGTTCGCTTAGTTCATTGCATAACGGACTTTTAGCGAATTTCGAAGGAATGAATGAATGTAAGCTATTGCTAATGTACTGATGGAAATTTTTTTTACTAATCTATCCAAATTTGCATCGATCGTTCCTACCGGCCACCTAGAATATTAACAAAATTAAAAATTGTGTTTGTTTTATCCGTTCACTCTAGTGGTCGCAATTTTTCCTCAACTAAACTCTGCACACAACCACCAATTAACAAGGCATTCGTCCATTGGAGGTGAGGGCTAACCTAAAGCGAAAATTTTTAAATAAAATTGTATTTTAGTTCTAGTGACCGCAATTTTTGCTTTATCTCAACGAAATTCAGTTAGAAAAAAAAGTTTTAAAAATTCATAAAAATAGTTTTCGAAAATCATGGCAATCGAAGTAAACTCCGTGTATGCCACTGAAACAAAAGTAAAATAATTTTTGAAAATCATTAGAATCGCACTATTAGGAGGAGGGATTCACCTGAAACTCGCTTTAGTGGCATTATTATATGATTTTTCGCAATGAAATTCCGTATATGCCATTTAAATAGAATAAGAAAAATCTTTCTGAAAATCACGGAAATCGGAACATTAGGAGGGTTGAGTGTTGCCTGCACCTCAATATTTTAAAATCGCTCAGTAGCATTAATGTTTTTATTTTTTTTCCGCAAGAAACTATGTATATGCCATTTAAATACAATAAGAAAAATTGGGAAATAGGGCCATTAAGACGGTGGAGCTACCAGAAATCCATGTTTTAAAAATCGCTCCAACAACACAACATGAAAAGCCATTGAGGATTAAATCGAAATTTAAAAATAATTAAGTCACACATTTTTTTCCCAAGGAACTCGATATATAGCACTGAAATAAAATAAGAAAAATAGTTTCTCAAAAATAAAATAAGAAAACTACTTTTTGAAAATAAGTTACAGAATTTTACTAATAACTACAAGTTACAAGTTCATGCATTTATAACGTATTAGGCCATACTTTTGTGTAACAAGGCCCAGGAAGTGAATCATTCACCATACACACCAGACCCAGCTCCCAGCGACTATTACCTATTTTTAAAACTGAAATCTTATCTTCAATGGCAGAGAATCACCAGCGATAATCAGGTGCTGCTTTTCAGCATTTTTGTAGATATGTTGTGGACAATTTTTAAAAGGAGATTGAAATGTTAATCCATAGATTTTTTTTTAATAGTGTTTAACGCCCGTTTTTACTACTGAGGCACCACAGGCGGTGGACACTGATGATACCCGAGATGAAATGATATATTGAGAAAGGATTTTTTTAAGAAAGTAAACGTTCCAGGCCCAAGTTTAGGGCACCTCCCCGGCATTTGCCCCTTACTGAGGAAAACCTGGGAAAAACATCAGTCAGGAAGGACGGTCCTGGCGGGATTCGAACCCCAGACCTCCTGCTCGAGTCTGCGCCTTAACATCGGCCACTCGTGGCGGTCCCACAGATTTGAGAAATAGATTAATGTAAAGAAGGATTGCATTGAAAAATGATACCTGTGATTCTATCACATATCTAACATGGTCAGGGCGAAAATGTATGTGCTGAAGCTCTGCAACTTGAACGACTCAAAATTTACAGATGATTTAAGTGCAAAAATGATTCCCGTTTGATGGTTAAATATTGCTATAGTTGTGTAATTATTGTGAAATAAACTTTTGTTTCCCACTTCTCCTGCAGCCATAGTCTCTCTTTCTGCAAGACCTTTGTTAAATTATTGCTTTTATTCAGAATTCCAGAATCACGCAAGTCCCTCTTGGCAGCTTTAAAACACCTCCTGGAATATGTAAAATATGTTGGATCTGAGTTATATCAACACAGCAGACATTGCGTTAATCAGGTACGACAAACGATGCAACAAAAGTATAAAGAAGTGGTCTTAAATAATAAATATCAGTTACTTACCTCGGAAGCCTGTTGTTTTTGAGGAAATGTTGCCAACTTTTGTAGACGCGACATGATGAGTCAATAAAGCGATGGTTGCAGAGGTCGTCTGCATAGTCGAGTTTAAGTACACGCAGTAAAGGCACGGTGAAGGCCTCTTGGTCCTTAAGGGCACTCACGAATACGATAGAGGTGCGAGCTTGGCCAAGGTTACTGTAATGCCTGGTCTTCCGCGCCACGAGGTCGCAGATCTTCATAATCGTGCGCGTCTGCCTCCTGGAGTACCCATTGGAATCTTCTACTGGCCCGAAGAATGCCGTTCCAACCTGCAATAAAATTGGGCATCGCGGTAATTGTTTATAAGCGCGAAAACAGTATTCGAAACACAATTATTGATCATTTTGAAGGAATTCTCCCCGTAGATTCATATCCTAACGACCACATATACTTCGAAAAAACTCAACTCAAAACTGAAGTTTTAAGATACATTTTACACTACAGAACCATCTTTTTTCTTCAAGGTATACTGTGCATACTTTTTAAGTACATGACTTACAATTTATTTTAATACCCAAGATGCGTTAGATTTTACATCGTTAGATGTTCTTCCTTGCTGAACTTTTGTAGATGTTCATATCTGTTAGAAGTATGAATTTGAGAAGCAAAGAACTTTGTAGGATTTATGTTATTGGTAGAAGCTTCTGCTTTTCTTTTTCTTGACAAAGTGATGTATCTTTTGATTTGAAAAGTTCTTCTCTTTTGTATGAACACACACTTGAGAAATGTCAATTAAACTTAAGTCTCCATTAAACTGGACCTTTTTTATGTTGTGAAGAATGATTTGAAACATTATGGACTAGAGATCATAGTGTAGACCATAGTTTCATCTGCTGTACCGATAGTTTGCAGAATTTCTCTCTCGTTGCCACGGCAGAGCTCCAAAAATGCCTGACAACAGATGGCTCATTGCTGCTTTTGTACTGAGGAAAGAAATGTAGGCACCCATCTTGTACTAACCTTATTCATGTTTAAATGTTCATGAATAATTCTAAGGACCGTTGTTTTAGAAAGGCCCAACCTTGCTGCTATTTCTGTAACTTGGAGCCGCCGGTCTTCCATATTTTCTCCTTTCACAAGAGCGATGTTTTCAGGAGTGAGTACCTCCAAAGGCCTGCACGCTCTTCGTCTTCAAACGCTTTCCGGACCCATTCGAAAAAGTTTGGCCCATTCTTTTAGGGTAGAATATGAGGGGGATGCTTCCCCATATACACCGTCCAATTGCTGTTTAATTTATTTGGAGTAAGCTTCTTTTGTGAAGAACTTAATAATAGATCGATGCTCCATTTTGAACATATCACAATCTTCTACACACAGCCTTCTTTATGAAACAACTGAACACAACAAAGCGGAAGTTACAGCTGCAATTATTTACTTAACAGATACGGTATGACAGCAGATAAGGGTTTTGTGAAGGCGATAATCCTTATCAGCGAGGCCGGAACTGATGGACCTACCCTCGTTCATTGTATGTCGCAGTGCAGTTTTAACGCCGCTGATTGCGAGGTCGTTTGGGCAAGGATTAGGGTTCGATTTTCGCCAGTGCCGTCCTCACTGACTGGGTTTTTTCCAGGCTTTCGTTAGTCCTCATAAACGGCAAATGCCAGGGGAGATACCTAAACTTAAGCTTCCTTAAAAAAAATTATTTCCCAAAATATCATTTCATCACATGTATCATCAATGTCCACCGCCTGTGATACCTCAGTAGTAAATGCGGATGTGAAACAATATTAAAAATGAACGCCAGTTCCAGATATTTTACAAACTGACAAATGTGATACTGCCGATTCTGTTGCAAACATATCCTGAGGTTAGGACGGCTGTCAGGTATACTTCGCGCACTTTTACCGAATTGGAACATAATTAAATACAATACAATTGTATTTACAATTACACTACTACATATATACAAATAAAATGAATATTTTAAAATTCCATTTTACGTTATTATGTAGGTCTGGTAGATCTCAACTTGGGGAAAAATGAGGTTATGGTCATGTAAAATTTATGTGCAGAATAAATAATTTCAAATTACACATTCTTCCGAGAGGCCAGTTCCATGGAACGACAACGACGTGTTGAGTTATGTCTTATGCAGGAGGTAGGACGTTTTCAAAATTTTCTGTACAGATTAATAATTTCCCAAAGATACTCTACATTTGAGGTATAAGAAGTTGGGGCTAGCATAATTTGTTTTGAAATAAATAAACAAAGAAATGTGTTAGTTCTGTATAAAGCACTCTGTATTTAAAATGATTTCGAGATGAGAACAGAATGTAGATTTTTTAAAAAACTTTTTTTTATATTGATTACTATCGGTGATAAGTCTGTAGGGATGAATTAATGATGGCGCATTTAAACTCGGGAGTCCTTGGCACCTTAAAGCTAATTGGCATTTACCTTCTCGGGGTAAAGAAAACTCAGAAAAACTTTAATCCAGAAAAAAACCGAACTCGCTTTCTCGAAGATCACGTCCGAGAAAAAGGGGTCGTATGGCAGCCCTAAATTTAAGTGAATGTGGATTGGCTGTAAGAAATTTGTCCATAAACGTTGGGAAAGTTATAAACGAAGAGGTAGCATTCACAAGAAACTGTCGAAAATGTTTAAAAAATGAACTAAATACTTATTTCGCTTTAGGAGTTCATCCTGAGATCCCAGCACTGTATAGGCATTCAAAATTAATTTTGTTTCAATTATACTCGATCTCTGAAAGTAGGCTGTTCATTCAAAGGTCATTTTTATACACTGAAATAAGTTTTTTGTCATCTTCAGTTAACCCACTACCTTCACTCTCAACATGTCTACCTGAATTCTGAATGAAAAAAGAAAACATTTTCTGAGCGAGTTTTATCAAAGTAATAAAAACGATAACATAAATTATCGGTTTTTTATGAAAAACTAAAAACACGTGAGACTTTTAGTGCAATTTTATGGTAAAAACTGACGTAGATAAAAATATCTGGAATGTTACAAGAGATTCTTAACGGACATTCCTGCAGTAAGCCAAGCATTATCCCATTGTCTGGAAGATGATGATGAAGAATGTCATATTTAAAAAAAGTGTATGCAAGTTTATTAATTAAGTATATACATTATTAAGTTTGAATCAAAATGCAGTCTACGTCCTCATTTTATTCAAAAAGAATCAGGTACTCTGTATTGTCAAAAAATAAAATTATATCCAAATTTTAGTATTAATATAATACAATTCTAATGTAATGTGATTTATTTTGTGTATTTATATTATGTAGGTGTAAAACAGAACAAATAATACGTAAATTGGGAAAATTACTCCTAGTTATGTTTGAAGGACAGTTCCTTTTAAACGTCACTCGAAAAATGATTTTTCCCCCTCCTAAAGTCAAATTTGTAAGTGGTAAGGTTTACTTTAGTAAATTTGGCATAATAAATGCAAGAACAAAGCTGTTAAATTCATTTCTAAGAAGATAGATGTGAAGTTCATATAAAGAGCTTAGTATTTAAAGAAGCAAGTCCACATTTAAAAAAATTCCACCAAATAGTCACTTAGTCATAATATTGAGTCTAATAATACAGGGTGTTCTTGCTTAAACCACCAATAAACAAATGACTAACTCAACATGCATGCGCCAAAAAGAAATAAATTCACTTAGGTTGGGTAGTGCAGAACTTGCAATTTATGTAACAATGGTTGTCATGGAGATTGAGATTGAAAAATGTATAAGTAATAACAAACTGTTAATTCTATAAACCTACAGTTTCGAAAGCGTCTGAGGAGAAAATCTTGTGTTTTCTTTGGCTAGCAGAAAGTCTGTGAAGCATGTACACTACCGATTTCGTCGACAATAGTCTTCAAAGACATGATCCCGTAATAAAATAATGGTCTGGGATGCAAAGTAGAGCAAACAAAATGCTTGTTGCAGAAAACTGGTAAGCATTTTAAAATAAAAATATATGAAGATAATACTGAACGCATTCGAACCTGCTCTACAAGAAACCCAAGAAAATCAATCCGAAAAGTTAGTTTGCAACTCCAGCTTCCTCGCTGTACGGTTCATAATGTTGTGCACAAAAGGCTCCCTCTGCGAGCATACAAAAGTCAAATAACAAGCGAACGAAGCCCGATTGACAATGAAAAAACTATGTCTTGCACAAAATTTAGGATAAAAACTCTTATTTAGATCATATGTGTGCTTCTCTAAACATTCAACTTTCCACATATCAGGGAAAGTCAACAGACACAATTGCATAGTCTGAGAAAGGGATAATTAATGTCTGGTGCATCTTAACAAAAGGTCTCTCTTCTTTTCTGCTGAACCTACAGTAACAGTCACAACCTATCTAGACATACTTGAGTTCTATGCTCTGCCAAAACTTCTTGCTGGAAATATTCATCAGCAAGGTGACGCTCATCCTCACTTCACAGTGTTCTTAATGACAACTTTCCGAGACATTGGATTGGCACAGTATTCTCGACCTTGGTCACCAAATCTAACGCTCTTGGACTAAGGGATTCGTAAAAGTGCACAAAACATCAATGGTTGACCTCGAATGTTTTAAAAGCAGAATTCGCGCGATTCAAAATGCTACTTTTGATATGCTGAGGAATATCTGAATAGAGGTTGACAACTATTGAATATTGAAATTGCAATCCTCATTTATCGTAAAATGTTAAACAAGTATTTCATTTAATATTAATAGCCGTTTCTTTTGTTGGTGTTTTAAGTGGGACCCTGTATAACAACTGAAGGCTGTTTGTTGGACTTAGAAAGCAATAAATATCAAGACCGACTACATTCACCAGATTCCAATATGGAAAATAATGGCGGCCGGAAGTTACACATTACTGCCAATAGCAAATATGAAATATTTACACTGTTACGTTTACAAGATGACATTATTTACCATTAGAAAATGCTTCGATTGTTTTTAGGAATCTGAAATTGTTTACAAACAATATTTATCATATGTAAACGAAATATAAAATATGTTTATAAACTTCTCCAAATCTTTATAAAAACACACTAAATTCCAAATTACTGGTCACCTTAAAACTAATCGACATAGATGAGACAACATCATATTTATCATCCTGCTCATACCCTCCATTAAAATTATTCCTCTCGCTTCACAACTCACTTCATACGTTCTTCCGGATCTTTCCTTTCATTGCCGACTTTCACTGTCACATTATGATGGCAGATTACGGAAAATTGCACAAGTAAAATGTCCTCCCTAACCACAAATTTTGATACAAAAGGTTTAATACATATTACGCACTACAGTTTATAACTTCCAATTTCGGTACTAAATGTTTCATATACACTACAGTTTCATCATTAACTGCAAAATTTGCAGGATCTGCCCTTTATCCACTTCTTTAATTACTGCTATTTAAATACGTTCCTCGCTAAATTAATATTAACTTAAGAAAAACAACCCATGTTATATTAACACTGTATTAAACACGTTCCTGGTAATTTCAATAAATTGATATTAACTTAATAAAAACAAAATAAATAATACGCCATTGTTTATTTACTTCCAACTATAAGCCACTGTAATAACCAGGTAATTGCAATGTACCAAATTAACAAAGCTATATAATTAACAGCATGGACTACATTTTCCACCATTTTGTCTACTATGAACCTACAATGGGATTTGGAAGTGTAACTGGTCTTGATTTAGGTAACTATTAAATTCAGCATTTTCAACTCTGAGCAATACATGTTAAGCGTACCCTTTGCTCCAGAAGACGGCGTTCAGACTGCAGGAAGACATCCCATCGTCTGGCGCCCCACAGGTCTGCCAACTGTTGCTGCTCAGCTCGAGCAGTCAGTTCCCAGGCTGTAACTTCCGGACTTTCCCAGTTTGCCATTATCCTAGGTCTCTGAACACAAATACAAACTTTCCATTATTTTATTTTATCCCAAATTTCCTTTCACTGCAACAAAAACTACTCCAGTTCTTTAGTAATGCATGCAGCTCTGTGGGATACAAGGCTTGTCACGCATGGTGTCTGCAATTAAATGAAACATGACCGAGCTAATTAATCTGTTGACGAGAGTACAGCGCATGTTGCTAAGTGACAAATGCACTAGCAAGGAAACAAGGATGCGTCTCAAAGTTGACCTTATAGAACCTGCTTCGAAGCGATTTTGTAATATGCCCGCACATCCTTGTGTAATATCCTTAAGAAAACAAGGATTCAATGACATAATTGTATATATTCTAGGCGGAGAAACTGCTTATTACAGAGAGATTTACATCATAGCATAATTTACAACAAACCAAGAAGGCATAAAACGGGAAAGTAATCGTGGGCGGCAACTGTAAATGTCTATTTGCGCTTGGAACAAGAATAATCACCAGGGCCCGGAAGTTCAGGCATTTACTTTGATTAAAATAGGCAGGCAAAAAGGCACTTTAATACTGAAAATAGGCAGTAATATAATTAAAATAGGCATTTACTACAACTTAAGAGTGTAATATCACTCTTATTAATGAAATTGGGTATTTAAGATACTAAATCATTTCTTAATCACACAAATAAAATACGACTTAAAGTTCTTGGTTACAAGCAACAAGATGCTTTTTTAACTGCCATAGGCAGCCGCTTGTCAGAGAGAACGTTTCTCAACTTGGAAAAGAACGTTCTACTTGCAATGAGGTGACTCGAGCATATTTAAAACAAGCTATTTCGGAAGGACTCATACCAGTTACAACAGATCATTCATCTTTCAGGATCATGGAAATATTGGTCAAGACAAAATAGTCGTTTTGAATAGTCCTGGAGAATGGACAAAGCGCAGTGGTTTCTGGTCGAGTTTATTTCATTTTTATGTGATAAAGGGGGATCAGGTTTGTATATCTTTTACTTGGAGTACTGAACACATTATGGGGACGGTTTATTGCACAGCTGTACCGCTCTCATCTTTCTCGCTTGCAATTGTTTGTTACATTTATGCAGCCGAGAAGTTATTCCCACCACAAATTTCCTAGAATTGTCTCGCGCAGATCGATTCAATGTCATTCGTCAGGAGTTTCAAAACGACACTTTCCTCGTCCACTCTTAATTCCCGGTATGAGTATGCCCATGATAACCATGCGTTCCTTGCAATAATTGAGGTTCTGCTATTTAAAGAGCTTAAGTGAATGGGTTGCGGATAAACTTTTTGACTGCTAAAGAAACTAATGTATAGCAAGATTCTCAATAGACATTTTAAGAGGTGAACATGCCATTTAATTTTTGTAATTTTTTCACTTCATTATATTGCAATTCTTTGTGTGCTTTTTAAAATGCGTAAATAATCGCACAAAAAATCCCAAAACAGGCACAAAAAGGTTTTAAACCTTAAAATAGGCAATAGAAGCCAAAATAGGATTTAAAAAATTAAAAGACAAAACAAAAACTGGCCGTACCGACCCCAAATGAACGGAAACAACTAATTAATGTTAATTTCTATCTGGCTCTTAAATATATCCACTCAGACAGAAAAGACATTTTGTCTATTTTGCGGGCTTTGAAATAACAAATGCAGCAACTTCTCATAATTACAGTATATATATTATTTTTCAATTTGACTTTTTTCTTGGTTAATTTCCTGCAAAATTTTACCGAGGGGTTACAGATAATCCTTTGGCGAAATAATGATAGCTAATTATAAGTCTTAAATGCTTAAGATAAACTTAATATTTGCGTAAACCAAGAAAGAGTTCATTAAATATAAGCCAGAATGTCAATCCATAGAATAATCCAAAGAAGACGAAGGCCATCTTTTGACACACATCTTAACATTCAATTGTGAACAGGGCCTTCAACTGTCCTATTCATGTAAAGTTTATTGTATTTTAAAACAATTAAAACTCTGAAAAAATAAATTTATTAAAAAAAATATACAGAAACGAAGGATACCTATGGCTTTATCTATACAAAATAATACTTTATGAGAAATAAAATAGAAAACTTTAGGGCCATTTGGCTATAGTTGGTAATGGTTATTTTCTAAACACTATCGTTAAAGTAATTCCTTGACCAATGGAGATGTTCTGTTACGGGAAATGGTAAGAAAAATTTTCTCTTCTATATTGACCTTTAGCAGTCAAAAGGTGTACAACTTTCTGATTATAAGTTCTGCTAGATCTGTTTGTTTCTGAGGCGTCACAAAATGACAACACGGTAGATCCAAGAATGTAAGTTTTTAGTAGCTGTGCTGCACATGTTTTAACGGCTAATTTCAACTGTTTATCTTTGAATGTGAATTAAGCAATGACAGTTTGTAAGATGACAGTTTTGCAATGTAAATATGACGACACGATACTTATTTATGGTCACACGGCTGCAGCAGCATGAATCTATCGAGAAATGTTTCAAAACAGAAGAGCGCCGTTCCTAGAACTTTTAACCTCTGTCAGTGTGTACGTTAAGTAATTAGTTGCAGTAAATAATCTTATCTAAAGCTCTTGTATTTACATTATGTTATAGTGAATTTTCATTGTAAATAATCCCTTAATGCCTATCGTATGCCGGGAGAACCTCTTCGTTGTTATGGCAGATCAGAAGCTAAGGAATCAATAATAGTAATTGAATTTCTGCGTTACAAAATTATGCAAAATACAACTGTTAGCACTTTATTATGTCGGACTCCTAGATTTGAACACGCTTTCCAGATTGAATTCAAACTCAATACGATCCCCGTTTACGTACTGGAACCTGTTACAGCTTTCATATTGGTTAACCTGTTTACTTTATTTTTATGTTGTATACCCTATGGTTAACCTTTTTAAACAACTAATTAATTAATTATTCAGGAAGTAAAATTTGGAAAGCTAAAGCAGATACAGAATGTTAAATGGAATAAAACAGTAAGGTTGCATATTTCGTGTGTAAATATGAAATGAAAATCGACTGTGTGTGACAAAAAGTACTAGCGTTAGCGCACATTATAGTACTCAGATCTGAGAATGATCCCCGTTCATCCCATTTCCAATTTTTAGTAAGGTGGAACTTGGCTCTTGTTTCCCCGTTTTCAATCCGGAAAGTATAATTAAATCGATTTGGGTCCGAACATGTAAACATGAAGTGATTATTTCAAGAAATAATAGCGGTGACAAAATATATTTAAACAAATACTTAAAACATCTTTCAGGTGTTGTAAGGAAAATCAAGGATTTCATTCCAGTCAGTAGATATTTTGAAAGCTTATAACGGAGTATGTGGTTTTTTGTGAACTGTAAATAAACGCACAAATATACGTCTTCTATCACGGATTCAGTCAGGTAAACTTAACATAAAATGCTTTCTGCTGGTGGTACGAATTTTGTTTTATTACCTACATACTAAGTTGCTTATGAAAACAAACGATATGTGGGCAAAAAGAAGGGAAAAGGGCGGGGTAAAATGGGGAAAAATCGCTTTTCTATTGTCTGGTGAAATATATAAATATATATAGTCGTATTATAAATTGTCCTAGTTATATAAGTCTGAATTATTTTTATAACCGTTCGCACAATTGGCTTTTTTATTTTATATTTTTCTTTCTTAACTTTCCATTGTTATTAGAAATAAAATTCAAATCTCGAATTTAGTTACATAGTAAAACTAGTCTAATATTTTCGTTTAAAGGCCATGTTAGCTATGACACTATTTGAGAGAGAACACACAAGATCATAAAATTAACTCGACTTGTATTTTGATACTTTAAATTTTCCCTCAGTAAGGGTACATTAGCAAGATGAAACTAAATATCTGCACAACTATTAAATGGCTAACAAATAAAATTTGGGCTCGATTTTCGTCGCGTTAGCTAGTGAATTCAATACGTTAGTTTCACAGCTGACAAATTCCAAAACTAACAGGTCATGATAATCTATATTATTTGCTCTTTTTTAATAAATTTACCATACCAATACAAATGCTTTCTTTTCCAAAATTTTATTTATGTAGTTGTTGTCATGAAACCTAATATAAATTGAAAACTTTACGAAAATTCTTTTTGAGTGCAAAAATGTTTTATTTCCATACTGTACTGCTTTAACAAGCGTGATGACTGGTGAAATATCTATATAGCATGGGCCTATTTTTAGAAAACTCCATTTAAATTCCAATCGGCCCATAAACAAACCAACGTCAATCAACGTCATTTGATAATAAACTAAAATCGTTATTGCCTTCAGATTAACGATGACATATTGGCGCTTTTATTACCTTTTTTTAAACTACATTACTGCGTATCCTTTTCTAGTAGTCGTTCCTGAATTTACATCATTGTTGTGGATGAAGAACTATCATGAAATACGGTGTTCTTTAAGTTTCGATATCTTTATAATTATGAATTGTCATTTTCATCCTGAAAACCTAATGTCATATGTGTACAGGTCTATCTCATAGAAATAAAACACGGTGAACCACCCCACGATTGTTAAATAAACAATCATAACAATGGAAAATGATACAAGTACAAATGAGATATAAATGTTATAGTCACAAATTTCCACAATTACTGGTTATTCTAAACACTGGTCTTGTTACTTGGTAAATATTGTTGGATCTAGTGCGTTCTGGAACTGCCGAAGGTACTGTTCCTATTTGTTATATTTTAATTGATTTTATGTTGTTAAAATGTTTTGTATGCAGATGTAGTTTGTAGAGGCATATTTGCATTAAATGTCAATTTTAATTGAATAGCGGAACCCAATTGTTCCGGATATTCTAGTAGGAAACTGCTAATGAGCCGAAGACATTAGTTCAGTAATCAGTAAAATTAAATGTGGGTTTTTTATTGTTTTTTTAAACTGGTGTTTAACGCCCGTTTTTACTGCTGTGGCACCACAGCGGTGACATTGATGATACATGAAATGATAAATTGGGAAATAATTTTTTTACATAGGAAACGTTCCAGGACTAAGCTTAGAGTAACTGCCCGGCATTTGCCATTTACGAGGACTGAGAGAAAACGAGGAGGAGGAAAGGAGGAGGAAGAAGAAGTAAACTCAGTCAGGGAGGTTGGTCCAGGTGGAAATCGAAACCCACACCTCCCGCTCACGAGTTCGTGCCTTAACGACCTCGAACACCGTGGCGGTGTGAAAATGTATTGAAAAGGATTTAATTTCTTAAGTGATTTAATTTAATTTAAGATGTTTAATTTAGGAAGTTATGAAAGTGGGGACGAAAATATGTAAATTTACTTGTAATATTTGTTGAAATAAATTCATTCATATTTGGTAACTGCAGGCAAAAAATATATACATTATATTCCTACTTTTGCCATAAATTTTTCACATTTACTGGAAAGTGTGCACATTTACGTAAATTTTCACATTTATTGGCAAGTGTGCACATTTACGTAAACTTGCTTCCATAGGTTGGTTGTAGATTGCTCCTGTGTTTGAGGAAAGGTGCTTTAGTGTATCGCTTGAAACGCCAATACATACATAATAATATACGGTAATGTTAACAATTCCATCAATTCATTAATTTTTTTCTTTCCCTTTTTCCTGTGGTGCATGGTTATGTGAGCACAATACATACATTTTTACGAAATTTCAAGTTTAAAGTGTAAACAGTTTCCAATAATGAAGGCTGGTGTAGGAAACGTATATTTCATAAAAATAATATGATATTCGTAATAGTGGTCACTGCTTCTACGAAATCGGCTTATATAGGATATTTTTAATGATATTCCCGAAGCTCAGGCAAAACTGAGACAATAATTACTACTATCAAAGTATTGGCAGCTATATAATGTATGAAATGTGTGATTAAAATCTACCGGGCTGTGTTGGTTTAATATGCTATCATAGCTTTCACCAACTTCTGCGGTTGGCATAATCAGTAGACGTTGAATAAAAGCTGACTGCTTGATCCATCTGTCCAGTTTTTGAACGTCGATCAATTGTTACGTGTGTAGGGGTAATAGAGTAGGGTAATTGCTCGTTCTTAAGAACTTGTTTCCATGTGCTATTAAGGTGATAATCCACAGTCTCTGCTAAAATTGTTAGAATGTTGTATTATTTCCAATGCCTCCCTCTTGGCTACATTGATAAAGTCTTGTGTTTTAGCAACAATCTCCGTTATATTATAGTGTATGCTCTGCCACAGCAGATCGTTCAGGATGATTAAGGCGAAGGTGTTGCCGATGTTTCTCCAATCGTTTTTTATTAATCCGCCGATCATGCCTATGTACACTTTACCACTTTCACGTGGTTTCTTACAAATTTCCGCCGTGTGCCTAGGGGCTTTTGCATTACCAAGCATTTGCCCTATTTTAAGTGGGTATGAAAATAAATTGTATTTCTTTTAATATACGTGCAATATGCACAATAAGCCTTGTATGCTAGATAAGCCTTGAGTTTTTGTCTCAATATGTGTTAGATACTGTCGTTTGCCTATGACGCATGGCTGTAAGTATCTTTGTTGCTACACATCTTGGAGGTTATTTAGCTCATGTTTAAGATCTTCTGGTTCTGGGATGGTTTTAGCTCAATGCATTAGTCTTACATTTCTTATACGTGCAGGATGGTGATTCGAACTGGGCTTGAGATGTCTTTCCATAAACTTGATGACCAGACCCGGAAATTTAGGCATTATTTTGGTTAATATATGCACGTAAAAAGGCACTGAAAGTACGTAGTAGTATAATTTAAAAAGGCATGTATTAAAATTTAAAACAGGGATTAATATTACTATTATTAATAAATATATAAGATATCTTAATCACACAATTAAAGTACTTAAAGCTTATATTTCTTGGTTACAAGTAAAACAATTTTTTTCAAAGTATCAACTGTCATAGTCAGCCACTTGTCAGAGAGAACATTTTTCATCATGGGAAAAGAACGTTCTACTTCCACCGATATAATTGAAGCATACTTAAAACATGCTATTTCAAAAGTATAGAACTTTTTTACGGATATTATGCATACGACTATCAATAGTTATCATAGAAGCATCCCCCACCACAAATTTCCTAGAATTGTCTCATGCACAGATCGATAAAGGTCAGTCTCCAGGGCTATTCAAAAGTACGATACTCTCCTCATCCTCTATTTCCTGGTATTCGTATGCCCGAGGTAACCGTGCTTTCCTTTCGCTATTGAAGGTTCTGCTATAAATGAGCGTATGTGCATGGGTGAAGGTAAAAGTTCTTGGCTGTCTAAAAATATATAATTAATGTTTAACAAGATTCTCAAGAGATGTTTTTGTGAGGTGAACGCGCCATTTAATTTTATTCACTTCGATATATTAAAATTCTTGATGTGCTTTTTAAAATGCGCAAATAATCGCAGAAAAAAATCCATGACGATCAAAAAAAAAGTTTTAAACCTGAAAATAGGCAACAGAAGTCAAAATAGACCAAAATGGGGGGGGAAATGAAAACTACTCCTACCGACCCCAAATGTACGGAAACATGTTCATTTGTGTTTGACTTAGATATATCCACCCCAAATATCAGACATTTTGCCTGACTACCAGGCTTTGTTAATGACAAAGGGCTCTGAAGATTTCCTCCGTGCAAATAAATTATAACATTGGCTGTGAAAATTAATGGTGTGTATAAAATGTGTATTTTACACTTTCAGCGGTGGCTCATGGCTGCTTTAAGCCGGGGTGCACAACTTTACTACTGCCACTTATTTTGCCTGGTACAGTTCACGCCATAAGGCCTTCTCTTACACTCAACCACATTAAAATAACGACATAATACAAAACGAATGGATATATACATAGGTAAAAGAAAGTCATAAAACTTAATCTATAATAGTCAGCACTGACATAATTGATCTAAGAGTAGAATCTCGCAATCTGGCAGTATTTACATAAGACTAGATGACAATGTAAATCTTGTCATTGTTTTACGTTTTCACTTCCAAGTCAGAATTCAGGTGTTCTTTTGAAATGCCGACTGCTTACTGAATTTTACAATGTAGACATGGGAATCACTTACTCCCCTACATTAACGTAAAACAAACATCTGCTACTGAACAAGAGCTGGAACTTGACGGATTCCTACCTCTTTGTTCGATAGTAATCAGGTGATAAGTGCTGATAGGTCTATTTTATTCCCGTTTTTAAAATTTGGTATGTTCCTCTGTCCCGTTAACTTCTGTGTTTGTCCGTTTTTTTTAGTATCCATACTGATTATAATTTTTACATTGTGAATATATATATGCCATTAGATGTGGTAACTGCACAGCGTTGCGACTTCAATATAAAAGAAAACCGGTCTTTATATTGCTATCTGGATAACTACCGCGTTTACATGGCGACTAAATTGTTCCGGATTGCAAATATGCATGTAAACGGAGATTCAAGAGCGAAGCTACCAATAACTGGAAAGGGAGTGGAGTTACTCTGGTTTGAGATGCATGTAAACGGGGATCCTATTGAGATAGGATTGAGTATATCCATGTGCTCTAACGTTAGTCATTTTTATCAAAGTCGATCGTCATTTCTTAATCGACTGAAGTTCGACATGTAAATATACAAATGCGGCAGCTTCCGCATACGCCTGGCGGTCATATTTCAACCAGTCGCTTCCGAAAAAATGATAAAATGTTGTTCCCGCAAATAGTACGAATTGTGTTGAAAAATAATTTACTTTCCTAATAATAATTACATATTATGGGCTGATGCTACTCAATATAAAAGGGTGAGTGGCAAGTTTAGTTATTGTATTTTAGGATTGCCTTGTTCATGTACTTAAATTTTTGTTTGTACATGTGCGTGAATGTATTGTATGTGCGTGTGTCCCGGTTTTAACCTCTGAAATTATATATTTCATCGAAACTATTTTTAGCATTATAAAATAATAAATACATTGAATGATACGCAAAAGTATTGGGTGGGTCTCTTCTTATTCCCACCTGTCGCCTCTCTAACGCACTACCAAAGCCTAAGTTAGAATAATTTAGTATTAATGGATTATTCGTGATTATCAACTCACCACCTGAAGATCTGGTCAATTGGTGCAGGGCATTTATCACCATAAACATAATAAAACGACACTGTGAAGCCTACTGTTTCCGTCGTGCAGACTTAGTACACTTGCCAAAGGACCTTACACACTTCACATTTTCTTGCCACTTAAAATAGGCTGGGAGATACACGAACACCGTCAGTCACCTTGCTTCAGTAAGTAACAAAAGCAACACATTTACCTGATACAGACGGAGCACCTGTGGAACACAACGTCTCTCATGGTGCACGGCAGTACACTACTGGCAAACCACCTGTGGCATCATATCCCCAATTAGCAGGCCATTCATTGTATGACGCGCTGCTTCATTGAACGGTTACAAGAACTGAGCCAGGGACTGCATTACGTCATCTCCATGCATCATGCCAGTAGTTCCCTGCTATCTCTGTCTTGTTTTATCGCCGCGTGGGCGTGTTAGAAACTTTACACTTAACTTCTTTTGCTAACACTTTAGTGCGACTGGCAGTACTTCGACCAAACGAACGCTCTTACGGAACGTTGTGTAAGGGAAGCCATACCCAGCTACGACTAAAAAGATTAATATTGTTAAACATTTACATAATAAAATTGTGGGAAATACTGCACTACAGCTCCTCCAAACAAGATGTATACATAATTCCCAAGTCCGTGATCTCGGTTTGTTTCCATGTACAGATATATATATATATAACAGAGCAAGGACGAACTCTCTTCTATAGTACGGTTGCTGATATTCTTCCGTTAATAAAATGTTCTTTATAATTATTTTCTGATGAAAGGTTGAGTTTGAAAGCGAAATTAAATTACCTCAGCAAAATACCAGCTTTATGAGCTCTATTCGGCAAGATTATTCAAGAAGTTAGAGATTGGTCTCTGATATTATTATAAACAGCTAAATTGAGGTTTTTATAAGTTCGACGAAAATAATCTAATCAAAGCAGAGGTAACAGGAACAAAATTCTCTTTGGAGTAATAATTGAACATTGAGAGTATAATAACAGTTTATTGTCATTTGATGTTATAATTTCAGGAAACTGCATGAGTTTCGTTTTCTTGCTCAGTAATCATATGGGCCCTGCTCCACAGAAGTATGGTCTAATATATTACAAGTGTATGAACTTGTAACATGTAATTATTAGTAAAATTCTGTTCCACAAAGGTTTCTGCTACGCTTGTACTTTACAACTCACTACATACTTGCAAATGTAAAAGTGATTTTTCGTTGTTCTGTTCCACAGAAATGTTAGTATTAGTCGGCCACTGGTAATTTGCACCAATTTTTCTACAATGTAGGAATATAGGTTACTTCAAAAACTAGCACGAAATGTAATATCTTTTTCATGATTTTGGGAGCCAGCTGGCCCAAATGTGCTAAGTATTAGCGAAAGTAATGACGAGTAGAAATACACACAAAGAAAGAAATAATATTTGCGTACAATGATAAATTACGGCTTTTGTCTGATATTGGCATTTCCTGTTCAAATATGCATATTTCAGACCAGCATCTTAGTTAATGTATTTTTAAGGTTCTTGCTACATGTCACGAAAATAATTTATTTTAATTCTTTATTTTCTTTTAAAATAATTTCTTTTAGCACAATGTTTCCAGTTATTTACTTATGAGGACGTGATTGTAAAGCAATATAAATAAATATAAATGATCAAATGGACTAATAAAATACGAGAAAATACTGAGAACAATCGGGAAGCTCGCTCGATTCTTCTGCCATTTCTTTACGGCTGAAGTGCTCCTAAATGTAGCTTATGGAATGGACATCTCAAAGTGGATTATTACGCTTGAATGTTGGTAAATACATAATAAAGTATTTAAATTATCATTATATCTGAGAAAAACCAAGACCCATTTTTTAAGAACGACACTAATCCGCTCTATGCATTAAAAATTCCCAAAGAGTGGACATAATCTAATTCAAGGTAGACAAACTGCTGTTCCTCCATCTTGCCCTTATATGACGTCACTTGTAATAATACTTTACCAGTGTAGCATTTCTTTCGTGGAATAGAAAGTTCAAGATCAAGGACCTGCACTAATGCACTTATATGTATTAGACCATACTTTTGTGAAATAGGTCATGGAAACAGAGATGATAGAAATAAAACAAATTAATGCAAAGAAAAAGTAAAAGTCAATAAAAGACTTTTAAACGCAGCGATCATTAAATTTGCAAAAATAATTGTTTTAAACTTTACCTGAATTTGTACGCAATTCCTTTTTTTGCATAATAAGAATACATTTGAATAATGGTGTTTATATTTTTTAAACAGCAATATTATTTGTAAACGAAAATTACAAAACATACGCAAGATACCCTAAGCATCTCGTCAATATTTTTGTATTTACAAAAATATTTGTGTGTGTAAAATGTGAAAGGAGAGTCTATACCTTGTTGAGTGTTAACAAACGCTGCCGCCGGAAATTCCAAGACAACAATGTTGAACGTTAAATTGCCGAATCAGATATAGTGCATTACCATCCCTCATACTGCACCAAATTAAAAAAAAAAAAATTGTCGGTCCTGTTGGTGTAGTGGCTAACATACTTACCTCCTAAACCCAAGATCGCGGGTTCGATCCCGGCCAGGACCGATGGATTTTTTTCGAGCGTAAAATCCAAAGTATGGCTTCCTTCGGAAGGGAAGTAAAGCCGTGGGTCCCGTGTCGTACATTTACGCAACGATAAAGAATCTCAAGTCTGAAAAAGAGGCCTCTGAGCAAAATTTGACGGCCGTTTCACGCCCTGAATAGAATGGAAAAAGACCTGAGATGTTAAACGAGCGTCCGTAAATAAAAGAAATATATTAAAAAACTCCGGCACGAGTGTAATGAACGCCTAAGTATTCTCAAGACATTAGCACCTAATCATTGTCAGTCTGGAACATGACATACTGAGCTTTAATTCGTTCAAACAGATTAGGTTGGATAATCTATCATTCTGCAAGTTCGACAACTTGACATTATTGAAACAAAGGCAATAATGCTTATCATAGCACTACTGAAAGCTTACAAAGTGAAGCAGATGAAATAAGGACATACACAGGTTAGTCTTACCTAAATCAATCGCTATACATGGCTTTGATGGAGTACCGGAAATATATGAGACAGCAGATGTGAATCGGAATTAAAAAATTATATTCCTAGTTCCATTCCACCAAAGACACATTATTACATTAAACAGCTAAGAATGCCTCCTATTCCTACAATGAGTAATTAACTATAAATTAAATGCAAACTTAACACTCCACAAATTACCTTTGAAATGGCACAATGTAACAAAATCCAAGTAGATAAAAAAAATATACCATAAACTCTTTTAAGAATTTAAATGCTTGTCAATCTAATGGTACCAAAACCCTCATTAATGGTTCTCGATCACCTCACGGAAATGAACGTGTATTGTATTAAACAAATATATAATATTATATAAATTACCATATCCTTACACACTTTTCTACGGTGAACTGTTTGCAATTAAAACAAAGCCTTAGAGCGTATACAATTCAATGAAAATAAAAATTATACAATTTAGTGTGACTCTTCAGAATATATCATCTAACAACCCACTAGTCAATAATATACAGAACATGTACAAGAGAATTACTCATGCATAATAGAAGCATTACCCTCTCATCAAGGCATACAGGAAAGTATCTGCTAGATGCTGAAACATAGAAATGTCTGAAAAGTCAGTGTTTTCTTCTGTAGCACACACTGAACTACTTCAATGTACATTCAAATAGAAATTAAATGAATACAAAAACAGTTTGCTTTGGGAGCTACAGCTGACAATTCTTCAATAAACTGTAACAATCGCTCATAAATGGAATAAAATGATGACAATGATGAGAAGCGAACCATCCATCTAATTGCACAAAACTGCATTACATTAACAGCATCATTGTTTTGTAACTGCTTGAGGAATGGACGTATTTTAGGCGAAATCCTTACATACAAAGTTCTATTTTTTTTATAAAAGTTAGCACATTAAAACTACGAATTAAATATATCTTGATATTATCATCACTCTCTGAAAATATTGGGAGATCTCAGCCCCTCCGTGAAAGCTTTGAGCCCAGGCCTCTCCGGCACCTACTTACACCAGGCCCTATTCCACAAAAGTATGGTCTAATACATAACAAGTATATTAATATAAGACCTATAAAGTATCGTCTTGTAACTTTCTGTTCCACGAAAGAAGTGTGAAACACTTGTAAGGTATAGGATAAATTTACAAGTGACGTCATATAAGAGTAAGATGGAGTAACAGCTGTTTGCCATGCGTCGTCATACCTTGAATTAGGTAATGTCCACTCTTCAGGGATTTTTAATGTATAGAGTGGGTTTTTGTCATTATTGCTAAATGGGTGTTGTATTTTTTCTGAAATATAATGATAATTTAAATACTTCATTATGCGTTTATCGATATTTAAGTGTAATCCAATTTGCGACGACGGTCTCATTTAGGAGTCGTCGAAGGCTCCAATCGAGCTTCCTTATTGCTTTTGGTCATTTATTTTATTAGTCCAGTTGATCATTTATATTTATTTATTTGTTTATATGGCTTGACAATCACGTCCTCATAAGCAAATAACTGGGAACATTGTGCCAACAGAGATTATTTTAAAAGAGAACTAATAATGAAAATAAATCATTTTCGTGGCATGTAGCAAGAACCTTAAAAATACATAGAAGCTGGTCTGAAATATGCATATGGAATAGGAAACGCCAATATCAGTCATAAACCGTACTTTAATTGCACTTAACGTTGCTTTATCATTCATTGTACGCAAATGTTTATTTTCTTTATACATATTCCTACTCATCATTATCATCACTTCCGCATATACGTAGCACATTTTGTTCAATTAACTCAAGACCATTAAAAGATGCTACATTATGTGCTAGTATTTGAAGTTACCAATATTCTTACACTTGTAGATAATTTTATACAAATTGCCAGTGACCGACTTATGTGAAACAACGAAAAATCACTTGTAGCAGAAACCTTTGTGGAACAGAATTTTACTAATAACTACAAGTTACAAAATTCATGCGCTTGTAATTTATTGGACCATACTTTTGTGGGGCAGGGCCCAGATGCATTTTAAGAAATCTATTGCTAATGTTTGATTCTTTAAACTCTCATGCATCGACCACTTATAGCTAGTAACTGATATAAACAAACATTGCTTGATATTAATTCTATTTTTAGGAAACCTACCTTCTCCCAAACGAAAGACAAACACTCCATTTCCTTGCATCACTTCGCAAGAGCATTAACAGAGATACACTGTCCAAATTACGTTGCAGAAACGAGCCCTGCCAGTGCCAACTCTAGATATCTACATCATGTAGTTAGGGAAGAGAGAGATACCTAGTTCTTATCTGAAGCTTCCAGCAAATATTTGCCTAGTTGAAGTGATAATGATAAGATTCCGCGACTCGCACACGAGATGCCCGCCAGCTTAAACGTAAATAACTGTCACAGCTGCTAATTCGATGCTGAACTTCCGCGAAATGTTTTGTTTACAACAGAATTTAAACTATGTGCAATTGTAAGCATTTGTTGTACTCACGCTGTACAGCCTAGCCAACCGAACGTGATAAATACATGATTTCAGTATGGCTCCTTCTGTGGCAACTCCTTGTGTTGTATCACCCTTATGCACAATTTGTGTGCCCCAGCACTGGTTATGTGGAGTAATGACATGTATAAACCAGTCAAGGGTGCATTGCAGCTGCTTACCGTCGAGAGGGGGAGAAAATGCATGAAAGGATGTTTAGGGGCTAGTAAATTCAACGTATAAAGCCACTAAGTTTCATTTCTCAGGTGGCATGCTAAAGTTAAAAGCTATCGTGAAAATAGCATTACCTACTTCTCCGCCAACCTTTCCCTTAATCATCTTTCTCTCTATTGCGTGTATTGTATTTACGCGAGGAGTCCGATGCGCAATTTTTTTGTCCAAATGTTCAAAATTGTCGTGAGCATTACATTGGAGTGGAAATCCGTTCCTTAGTTCTCCGGTAACTTCAAGTAATTGTTTATTACGTCATAATGCATTGCTGCTATTCTTGACTTCGCTACATTTACTGTTAGTGTATTATTGCATAGATCGTTTAAATAATAGATAGACACGAAATGGAGGGCAAACAAAGAACATGTTATGATGCTACTTTCAAACGTAAAGTAATTATTTAAGCTCAAAAAATGGTAACAGAAGAGAATGTAGCTGAGAGCAACGTTCGCTTGTTGCGGCAAGAGAAAATGGCATTGTTTACAACTAAAGCTAGTAGGAAGAAATTCACTGATCCTCGCAAAGGAAGACATCCTGACATTAAAGAAAGAATTTTGCAATTCGTACATGAAAGGAGGAAGAACAGGCAACCTGTGATTAGTGACACCATAAGAAATAACTTTTTCTTCTTTGACCTACGCCAACAGCACGAGTGATGGATTTTTCCTACGTGCTCCAAGATGTAACAATAGTCCACTTAGAAGTTCTATGTTCTGATCGTTTTATGAAGCGGACATGCTTATCTCTAAGACGCAGTACAACAATATGCCAAAATATTTTTTTATGATTTTAAGTTTCAAATTATACATATACTCAATGTAAAGAAAGAGCCAATCATAAAACCATTATGCATTTCCTTATTCTGGCACAGTGGAAGAAAAAAAATACATTTTGTAGAGATGGCCAAGCTTGACTGACTCGAAAGTCACGTTTCAGATGTTTGAGAACACGAGGCATGGCAAAATTTACATGCCTATACATGATTTTTGTTACACAAATACTTAATAGATACAGCCCGGATTTATGGCAATTTTTTTTTATTAGTGGCCATCACAAAAGGTCCAAGTCTACAGAAAGTATATTAGTGAACTATCAAACATTGAGGGGATGTTTATTTTTGCCTTTTTGAATTTTTGTATATTTTTAACCTATTTCAAACTATTCTATCAATTTCTGTTTTTTATGCAAAAAGTCTTATTTTTGCAAATTTTCAATATTGTAGTTTAGTGCTTCATTGTTAGGAATAAGAAGTTATTGTTCAAACGCAGCTGCTGTAGAGAAGTGTAACGACGGATTTCATTTCATAAAGGAAAGCTGAAGAAATCACATTTAATGGATGGGATAAACAAATTATAAAATTGTTGGAATAAGCGTATAATTTGTAAGGAGATTATGCTGAGAAATAAAACGGTTTTTTTTCCTCTTTATTTCTGCACGTATGCTATGTGACACGCAATTTTGCATGATTCTTCACATATCAAATATCTCAGAATGTATTGAAAAGTGCATGTATGCACACATTGCTACAACACAAACAAGTTCATATGAGCTATGTATAAATGCGATTCCAGTAGAAATTTCCTTCGGTTTACATAAACAAGGTTTAAGTCCATGGTCAATTGACGTATGGAGAGGTTATGTTGATGATAACCCCCTCTCAATCTGCATAAAAGAACAGAACCAAAAGTAGTTGCCTTAGAGAAAACGTTACGATGAAGCTACGAACTTGCGTGTTGCTGGTTCTGGTACCCAGCATGGTGTTGTGTCAGTTAATGTCCTGCCCGGATAGATCTACGTTGGAGGACTTTGAATTCAGTTTGGTAAGGACCTGCACACGTTTGACAGTTTTGATATACTCGTGGAGATAAAGCTCAGCCTAGTATCACTTCGATACAAACACGTCTCAGCAGGCTTGCTAATAAACATGACAGAAGTTGCTCAGCAAATGCATATACAGTGAGTTAACAGTTCCATCTGTACAGGTAAATTTTATAAATAAAAGAGCGATTCTTATATCACAGACTTTTCTGCAAGATTCTTACTTCATGATAAAAATATAGTTTTTTGTATCTAGCTGAACATCCCATACCTTTGCTTTAGTCATATTCCACCGCCATGGGAGGCCGAGGTCGTTAAGGCACGAACTCGTGAGCGGGAGGTCTGGGGTTCGAATCCCGCCAGGACCTTCCTCCCTGACTGAGGTTTTTTTTTCAGGTTTTCCTCAGTCCTCATAAATGGCAAATGCCGGGGAGGTACCCTAAACTGAGGCCTTGAACGATTCCTTCCTTAAAAATAAATCCTTTCCCAATATATCATTTCATCCCGTGTATCACCAGTGTCCATCGCCTGTGGTGCCTATGTAGCAAAAACGGCCTTAAACACTACTCATTCATAGTCATATTCTTCATGAACTTTGCAATTTTGGCAGGCTGCTCATCATTCTGTGTACGGCACATTTTGTTAACAATAACATGAGACTCCCGGGAGCCATTGTAGGTTGTTCCACTGGTTATAGTTCTAGAAGAGGTTTTGTCAGCTACAATGTCTTGTGTTTCTCTTTTCATTGGGCATGTCTTTCTGTATTCTTTATTAAGAAATGAAGACCCCGATTTAATTGCACAACCATCCTTTCAGTGTAAATGGAACCGCCACGGATAGCCGAGGTCATTAAGGCGCAGACTCATGAGCGGAAGCTCTGGGGTTCGAATACTGCCAGGACTGTCCTCCCTGACTGAGCTTTTTCTCAGGTTTTCCTCAGTCCTCATAACTGGCAAATGCCGGGGAGGTACTTAGGCCTGGAACGTTTCCTTCCTTAAAAAAACTCCTTTCCCAGTTTATTATTACATCTCATGTATCATCAGTGTCCACCGCCTGTGGTGCCTCAGTAGTAAAAACGGGCGTTAAACACCATTCAAAAAAAAAAAGTGTAAATGAAAATCCTATCTAAAGAGCAGTCTGACTAATAATAAAGTCACTTTCTAGATACGTCTTCCGATACATCTACGATATTATCTCATCTTTCATGTGGCATCTTCTGGTGTGCTCCTTTCAATCGCTGGGTGTTGCACCCTGGGTTTTTTGATTCATTAAACCGATATCTTTGTCACATTCCATACAGCTATAGCCTCTGATTGGAAAAGTCACTTTTACTGATTCAAATCTGTTGTTCTTATGAACCATAGCATGTATGAGGCAAATAATGGTATCATTTTTATTGTGGCCGGTGCACGAATCACAAAAAATTGCAAATTTCGAATTGGTGGTTGGGTTCAGGTGATGGAAACAAAAGTCAAACAATATTGATGTAACTTCATCAGCTTCCATTCTTGCCATGATCTCATTGTACGTATTTCAAACAAGACTCTGATTGTTTTCCCCTGAACACTGTTATTTCTATGCTGATTTTTATGCACTGCATGTGGTTTTTCCCCTGTATGAATGTGTTGGAATATAGTAGTGCACGCCACAATCCATTGACATCAAAATCTCAAATTACACCAAAAGTGAACTTTGATTGTTTAATCCCTGTACCCTTCAGCTATATTTTGCACATCTGCATTGTTTTATATTACGATATGCATTTAAATAAAAGTAAAAAGCTATTGTTAATATGTTTCAGTACCAAGGCCATTGGTATACATTAATGAGGACGGGGGTTGCAGACGACAGCAAGTGTCAACAGCAAATCATTCAAGAAGAAAGTCAGAACTCATCGGTTATCATCTTCAAGGTCGCCAATCCCACGTATGTCTCGACTCTAAAGAAAAGTGAAATTTAGTAGCAACTTTGTGCTTATAAAATGTTTTTGATGTCTTATAAATAACACAGAAATATCCTAAGATATCATGAAGATAATCAGATAATTGAAAACATATCAGGCTTCCCGTCTATGTCCGCGCAGTCACGCCCGCTGTTTGCCTTATCTCAGCCCTTCCTCCCGAAGGTACCCGATTGGGGATGTAGGCACAAACGGCCAGCCATAAGCAAATCTAAGTGCCGAAGCATCTTCCTCCGATCCAAATAATCCAAACAACCCCACATAACCGTGCCAATTTGAAAACTAATAAGCTGAACAACGGTCTTAGCTGATTATACTAGGGAACAAATATTTTTGTCATACCTCCGAAGTGAAAACTGCAGTTTCGTATGGAAAACGAAGCGCCGAATCCGAAAACGACTGGATTTTCCCTATCGTGCTTAGTGCAAAAGAGATTCTGTAATTTTTAATTGGTAGTGTAAATATAAATTTGCTTTTGGGGTAGGTGAAAGGTAATTGTTAGTAAAAAAAATAGCAATAAAATAGCGATTAAAACTTTAATAGAAATTACAAAACACGTATTATCGTAAATGCTAAAAACACTTGCTGCCTGGTAGCTTTTTCTTGCAGTCAGAGTTCCTGACCCTCTACAGAAACCAACAATAATCCCCAAACATTGCAGGCTCACAATAACCCTGATAACGTTTTTCGATTGTGGTCATGTCCTGCTGAAAACTCCCTCTCTGTTCATCACTTACAGCACTCAAATTCTCAGGAAAATAGTTCAAGTGTGAATGAGGAAATTAAACTTTTAGTGACAGCTTAAACAGCCCATTTCTTTATAACAGTGTGGTTATGTGTTTCATATTGTTCATCTTTTCTTTCCACTACTGCCTTGAAAGCACGCCAGGCCCCAGTACCACATTTATTAGCTTACACTCAAAGACGCCTTTATCTGTGGACCAGCGAAAATACACTCCTTTAACTTTGTATACGTCAAACTGGTAAATAAATCATGCCGTTTTCTAGAGACTAGTTTTAGTAGTTTCAGCAAGCATATTCTGCTGTTGCAACCTCCAGCCCAAGACCTCTGCTTGTTTTTTCCTCAAATTTAAATCCCGCTCTAAATCATCTAAACTGATTGATCGGACAACTGTACCACGTTTCTAGTGGTGGAGGGTTCGTAGGCTGAATCACTTAAACTTAAGGTATATTTGAATCATCATCACTGCTGTCACTATCAGTTTCTTTAAATGACCTTAGGTAACTCGTACAGGTAAAGTTTCGTATGAGGGACTGGTGTAATTGCTAATTGCACATTTTGATAAATAACACTAGATTTTGTTGTCTTAATTAAACATTACCATACAAAAATAACATAATTCACTTGAGTTTGTTGTTCCTGGAAAATTAATTACGGGTACGTCGAGTGGTGTGGACTTTAATTTCCCGTATAACCACTTTCTCAAATTAGATTTACAAGCACTAGTAACGTAATAATGTTGTGAGGCTCGCTTTTCATCCTGATCACCAATTTTGCAAAGAAAGTAGTGAAAGTAAACTGTTTCTGTACTTTTATAATTTTTTCCTTTGAGATCTTGAGAGGAACACTCCACAAACATAACAAAAATTATCTGGATGATCACGACACTGACTTCTCTCACTTTTATCCATGCTGAACACAGAAACAGTCACTACACCGATCACTCTACTACCTTGCTTCAAAGAACTGCAGCATAGACTAAATCATCAAAGCAAAACTCCAAACGAAAATTTCGATCAGAATCAATAGCACGTTTACCAGCATATTTATCTCTTAAGATTTACACTTCTTTTCAATGCAAACTTCCGCTCCGACACTCCCACTCCAGCAAGGAATTAGGGGTAATGAAGTTCTATTATACACAAGACGTTTACGATTTAGGGAGCTCTCCAAGTACAAATATTATCAAGCGTAATAATTATATTTTAAACCGCAAATAATTATTTATTGCCTTAGTCGGGAAACGAATGTAAATAAAAGTGAAACCCGACAGGCTAATTTAAAGGACATGTTCGGTTTCTACGTATAAAAACTGACAAGAAATAGTCATTATTGTCTTGGAGGTAAAAAAATTTAATGATAAAAAATGTTTCCTAGTGTTATTCGAAATAATGTACAGTAGAGTAGGCCAAATTCCATCGATTTTAAAATTGATATCTATTAGTGTGCTAAAGTTGGGACTTGTTGTTATGAGCATAGTGCACAAAATTCGTTTTCAAATCTGTTATTATTTCACCCTCGTGCATTGGGGCTAAATTTTCGAAATTTTGACAAAAATTTGCATTTTTTGTAAAAGAAAAACCTGGGAAAAGAATTCCTTGGGTTCTTGTGTTCTCGTGTTAGAAAATAATGTTTCAGAAAATAATGGTATTTTGGATTCCACATACGTCTTGAGGCCTTAGGACGTTTTAATTTAAGTACCTATATTTTCCATTGAAATGACTCCTAGAGGCACAACTAAAGATGGCGTGAGCCCAGAGAAATGTTTGCTTTGCACATGTACACACTTATACGAAAAAGAGATACTGTTCTGGAATCAGGATCAAATAGGAAGTGGAGCTTCTTGGGATCATTTCCGTAAAACATCTACTTAAATTAAATCATGATGATGATGATGATTATTATTATTATTATTTTAATTCATCAAGAACAACTTCCATAACAAATAATTTCCTTAACTTTTGGAATATGTTGGTTTTGCTAGTTGCGTGTGGGGCGGAGCGAGAAGTCAGCTGTACTACTTTGACATGAGAATGCTAGTTAATTCTATCGGCACATAAAACAAATATAAGTACTCTACTTCTAGGTATGGAATAATTGTTTTTATCTTGGAACCCAAATATGAAAACTATACTTATTTGACGTAATAATTTTCCATTCTGCTATATTTTTATTTGTGGGAAAATCTTTGAAATATGCGTAAAATAGATTTTCTTATAATATTGTAAATTAATGACTATGTTTTTAAAAGCATTGTTTTCAGCAATATATGAGCTTTAAAACAAGCTGTTGTTCAAATTTGTATTTTTCGGGGTTCGAAAATAAAACATAATTTAAATAAAATACGCTAAATTTGGTGAATTGTTACATTAAAACTATTACATTAAGGTGTCGTATTTGAAACAACAAATCGTCTTTATATGTTGTAGTAGTATAAAATATGTTAAAATTAAAACAGTGGGAGATCAATCTTTATAATTCAGCGCAAGCTTGTAGACAGATTGAAGAAGATTTTTATACCTAATGCATATATGTGGCTCACTCGCTGAAAACAATATTCCACATACAGTACATATTTAAAAATAATGTGCATTGAGCAGTAGAATGAAGAAAATTTGAATGTGACATTGCTTTGTGTATTTGCACGAAAAAACAGACATTTTATACTGTCAGGATAGAAAAATGGTTTTAAATATAATGGGTGATTTTTCCTTCGCGGGAACTCTGCACGCTAACGGCCGATTGATCCGTTCAAATTTGTACCGCGGTAAAAACTGCCGCCCTTCATTTTCCATATATTTCTGGCATCGGTTTATGAACTTAACCATTACACCCTCTGTAGTTCCCTCTGAGAAATGGAAGAAATTTCTTCACGCTATTTTTCAGTTCATCTAATGTGTGTCTGGATTTGTCTTGTCCACTTTTTCCTTTAATGGCCCCCGCAGATAAAAATCGCAGGGCGTTAAATCGGGGACCCAGGCGGTTATATGTTGTTAGCGGTGAACAAATGACTATATCGTCGGTATATTTTCATTATTTGCATAAAGGAGACATGTGCTGCATGTGCCGTCGCAGAGTCCTGTTGAAAGTTGCGAACCTACGTTTCCTCTCAGTTAATTTACGGAATAAGTGTTGCAAAATATTCTGCAGATGCCTATTACTATTATTGTTTTTTTTTAAATTTAATTATAGGGCATATTCTCTCGCCGCTAATAATGCACCACGCTCCTATGTTTTGACTATGCAGGGACTCCTCATGAAGCAGGTTAGGTTTTACTGAACTACAGTATCGGTTTTGTTAATTAACACAGATAGAGCCACGTCCGTAAAGAAAATTAGTCAATTTTTCCATCATGCACACTATTAAAATCCATTCACAAAATAATCTACTCCTGGATGCAGGGTCATCCGATTTAAGTTCTTGCACTACAGTAATTATATAGTTTTTAACTTCAGTAGCTTTGTAGCCGTTTGGTCAGAGGAATAGGAAATTCCCGTTTGCCAAGAAGGACGTCTCATTTTTTATGAGAACGTTCCAGAGCATGTCCAATTTGATCTAACGCTTCTTCTGTGAATACTGTAGTGAGTATACGCTTTTTATCAAGAATACTTCCCGTTTAACGAAATTTATTTGCCAATCAGGAATTGAACATCCACTTGGAGGTTGAATATCAGGGAATCTCTCTTGAAACAATCTCCGTACACAACGAACCGATTCTATACGCACGCACGATCCGTAAGTAAGTACTCTTTGGGGAACAGAATACTTGAATTCAGCCACATTAACGTAATTAATACTCTGCACTACTCTGCTTAATGAATACTTAATACACTGTCACACAACACATAAGAACATGTACGCATGTCCCCAAAGTAAACTAGTGCTGTTCTTCCCTCCAGCTCTCCGCCAGGCTTCCAAGACGATAACTGCAGATTTCGGTCAACTGCGCGTGAAGCGGTCCCGTGAATGAATGGGGGGGGGGGGGGAATCACTCAGAATTTAAGAATAGTAAATTATGTCAGATAGTAGCTAAGGTTTCTTATTTCATAAAATGTTATAAACATACACACCTATCATCCTTAGCGCCAACAGTGTTGATAATATATTTGTCTGTAATTTTGTTTGCTAGAGACACCGATTATTCGACGACGACATATGAAGGCGTGATTTGGCAGACAGACTCTCCCGGGAAGCTGCAATTCACCGTCCCTGATATATGTAAGTTATCTTTGCTGAAAGCCATTACCGGTTCCAGGGAGCATTTGTGAAATTGGTTCGATGTTGCGCATTACCTTAGAGTAATATAATAAATAATACACTAAAAATTAATATCATGAGACAAAGTCATTGTAGAAATAGTAAGTATACATTTTGTTTTCGTTTTTAATGAAATAATATTTGTTTTAATGTATCTAACACTTATTACAGATATTTTAAACTATTCCGCTTAAATTTTCACACACCGTTAGAAGTTTGTGGAAATTTAGCGAAATAATGGCATTATTTCGTAATAAGAACAGTGATAGTTTTATTATGCATGCACAGGAGAGTAAGACCTATTTTTAATTATCAATGTGTTCCCTTCCAGAAACGTTGTAAAGAAAATATTTTAAATTTGATAAGTAAACTTTACAACCCGATGTATTAAATAGGTTAATAGTTCTAGGTGATTATAAAAGTTACAAAGTGAAAACTGTTGTGGTATGTAGGTATTTGTCGCTCGGCTAAGTTTGTGTGGATTCTTGCTCCGCTAGGAACCTTGCCTTCCTCTAGAATCTTTGAGATTTCCCTTCTTTCTCTTAACGCTAGGTGGTGCCATGGTTACTCCTCCCTTTCTTTATCGTTTACTTATTGGCACATACGGCCCCGTCTTTATATACATAATAACAACAACTACTTGTGGACTCCGGGTTGTCCGTGCTCGAGGCTATCGTCTGGCTGATGTTAACGTAGATCTGCAAACATATCCTCAACAGGATATACCAACAAAATTCTTCTTTAAAATCTGGTGAAGCAGTGATCTAGTTAACTAATTATTTTTTATTATAGGTATAATTTTTGTAACATTTATCTTTTCATTTTCTTTCAGTAAAGTTTTAATGTAACTAAGTGAAGGCTTTTAGCTTGATGTGTTTTTGTTATGCTTCAAATTGGAGTTGTTTTATTAACCTTTCTTCCACCATTGTTTGGTTGTATAGGAATATTTGCAAGAGAATTTTGTATGTTAAATTCTCATTATTAAGAGAGTAATTATAGATATACTCAGTTGCTTATATAGGATGTATTGCACATCTGCTAAATTAATTTTCTATTTCAATTCAAAATATAACACTCAAGTGCATATTTGGGAAAAATGAATATTTGATTCATACTCAAATGATTTATCTTGAAGTTGAATATTAATAATATTTCCTTAAATAGTTATAAATTTTGTGATTGTTAATTTCTATTAACATATTAAATGTTATATTAATCATTTTGAATTTGTAATCAACCAATTCACAGCCTCTGTACCGGGTTCCTTTTCCAATAAAATGCCTGTCCACATTCATTCGTGGGAAAATAAATGATCATATCTATAAAGTATTAAATATTTAAAAACTATAAAGTCTATAATCATCCGAAAATTTTATAAAAGTTTATATTGAAACACAGTAACTTGTAATTTTAGGTGGTGCTAATGTGGTTGCCATTACCCTCTTATTGGAATTGTTCCACTTGCCTTTAGATGACAGTGGCGCATTGTATTTAAAAGCGCACTCCGAGAAGTTGGCAGACACATTATGCTTAGAAGATGAAGATGGGGATGAGAGTTTTTTTTTTTTTTTTTTTTTTTGAGTAGTGTTTAACGCCCGTTTTTACTACTGAGGCACTACAGGCGGTGGACACCGATGACACATGAGATGAAATGATAAATTGAGAAAGGATATTTTTTTTAAGGAAGGAAGCGTTCCAGGCCTAAGTTTAGGGTACCTCCTCAGCATTTGCCAGTTATGAAGACTGAGGAAAACCTGGGAAAAAACCCAGCCAGGGAGGACGGTCCTGGCGGGAATCGAACCCTAGACCTCCCGCTCACGAGTCCGCACCTTAACGACCTCGGCAACCCGTGGCGGTGGATGAGGGTGATGATAGAGTAATGGCGGAATGAATATTAGGAGAAATCGGAGGGGAAAAAAAACTCAAAGAAAACCTGCCTTGACGACACTTCATCCACCATAAATCCCACTTATTGTCTCTGGATCGAACCCGGGCTGTTTCGATGTGAAGCGAGCAGTCTAGCCACTTGGCATTTTTTTTTTTTTTTTTTTTTTTTTTACTGTTTTCCACAATTTCTGTAAACATTGTTCTTATTATAGAAGTGACACATATATATTATTATTATTAATATTGAACACTACGCGACTATTTTGTCACAGTCAATGTTTTAAACCAATTTTAAAATTTTAAAACTTTCGCTGGTTACTGCGGGCAGTATCATCAGTTTACATAATAAACCTATGTCTTTGTTTATATTTTCTGGATGCTGCTCTGTCTCTAAGGCCTCCTCTTGAGATATTAAAATATCCCCTCGTTCTTGCGATTACTTTTTTTTTCCTTCAAATTTTATAGTAAGTATGGGTGGCATATTCTGCAATTGTTACAACATATATTTGTTAATACAATAATGTTAACGCACATAAAACACACGGATATCTTTGAACTGTTTCAGTCAGGGGACTTGAAAGTGCCTACTGGATTCTGGACACAGACTACGAAAATTACGCCGTGATCTACACATGTTGGCATTATGCCCCTGTTGTTTTCAGAGGTAAGGAAACGTAGCCTTATGTCTGTATCACACAGAAGGTGAAACATTGTGTACTCTCGGGAAATGGTGATAAACTTGAAAGGATGAAATTGATATTTGTAATGTTCAAAAAGGGAATTTTTATTTACATCTCGGTTGTAAGAGCTTCACAGTCGGCGGCACTCATAATTCAACCCCCCTCCTCCTTGTCATGCTCTTGAACGTCACTATTTGAATCTGTTTCCTGCCGGTCTCACAGCGGTTTATATTCATTCGCGGAGATAGAGTTGAATGTACAGCGTGTGTAAACGTTATATTAAATACCAGTCAGTCGTCGTGTGCTTGCGGAATTTATTCTGAAATTTACCGATCAATTGCCTCTTCCTAAAATTGCACATCACGATTTTGTACATAAATTTCAATCCGTGCAAAACATAAGCTACAAGTAAAAGCATACCATTTTATTAGAATAATAATCAAACGAAGCTGGTACAAATCTTGAACTTTGGTTAACAACATTAGCATAAATGGGAGATTTCAGAATGTAAAGCAAAACAATCAGAAACTTTAAGTAGGACAGATATGTTTTCCTTATAAAACGCTTCTTTAGCAGAAGGAACAGGAACAACCGAGACATAAAACGCCTTTACGGACAAGGCTTGTAACTAAAATCTGATATGTAACTTGTGTCTATTTGCGGCAAATTCCAGGGAAGGACCTCATGCCTAGCGACTGCGATAATTTTATAACAGAAAACTAAGTCATGGAGGGAAAATCTTGGAAGATAGCGTATTTTGTTAATCGTGCGTGTAGGGACCAAGCTTGTTTGCTGGAGTATTTAGCTTATGACCACCTACTTGGTTTAGTGGCCAGCGTTTGACATTTTCTAAGTTAGAGAGAGGTCTAGAGAGGAATCCAAAGGTATCCTGAGAATAAGTGCGGATATCGTGATTTGGTTTGTTTATGGACGCTCTTTATTCAACATCTCAGGTCATCAATGTCCCACTCAATTCAGAGTGTGAAACGGCGGATAAATTTTGTCCAGTGGCCTCTTCTTTCAGACTTGTTCTTTTATATGCCGCAAATCTACGGCACGGGACCCACAGTTTCACTTCCCCTCCGAAGGAAGCCATACTTAGGATATTTACGCCCGAAAAAAATCCATCGTGGCCGGGAGTGAACCCCGATCTTGCCTCTAAGAGACAAGTATGGTTACCACTAGACCACCAGAACCGACAGTGGAGAGCTGCCTGATAGAGAGGTAACATACCTCTAATAGGCGACCGGCGAAGAATTGGGGTATCATTGCTGATCACACACCCCCCTTAATACTACCTTTTACACATGATGTCGCAAGACGAAAGTGGAGGATGCAGCGATCGCTGCGGTCGTCCAAGGCCCACTTCAAGAAGAGGATAATGTGTAGAGAGTACAAAACTTTCATTTCAAAACTTACCAATTTGAATAATTACCTATTTAACATAAATTTAATGAAAATATTACTGCAATTTAGATATTATTAGGAAATTGTTAAATCAATGTTTATTACGTTTTAGGTTTCATTCCCTCCTTAGTTTTGATGCTTAAATTACGAAATAATAATAATAATAATAATAATAATAATAATAATAATAATTATTATTATTATTATTATTATTATTATTATTATTATTATTATTATTAATGCAATTGCTGTCACAGCCTCTGTTTTCTATCGTTGCCTGCCAACCTAGACTGTAGTTATTATTTGAATATGAACAGAATAAAACTACGAGGGGCATTCGGGAAATGATTTACTATAGTTGTTAGTAGTATTAGCAGCGATTTTAATGCGACACTTTTACTAAGAAAAGCAGCTCTTCATTCTATAACATATCATTATAAACGATTGCTGAGATTTTGAGAAAGTAAAATGGGCATATAAACATAGTTACAATTTTTTTTTCTCCCCAGTATATATTTTCATTCTTGACCCATTGTCACATTCACTTATAACGGATAATCATTAAATTGCTCCGCACTTGAGTGATGTGCATCACAAAGGGGAAAGTTGGTACTCCTACATATCTGATATTTCCCTCGAAACCACCACCATTGCTAAGCTTTGTACTTTGGAGGGTGTGCTCGCCTTGGTGGTTAAGTGAACACAATAACTATACGCTCGACGCGCTGTCAGCACTGCCACCTAATTCGCTCCCCTAGTGAAATCTCGGCTACACAATGGCTGCGGAGCGACTTCTCGATTACCTTTACTTGACAGCGCTAAGCAGTTTGTTAGTTGACATTTGTCCATCTCGTAGGATGTAAAGAATATGTACAGATGTATTTTAGTGCCGTAAATGAACGAAAGATGCGCAGTGGTTTATGATGGAGTTCATTTTCTGTTTATACGTTTATAGGGGAATCAGGCTATTCTCTTACTTCCGTGCTGACCACGTCGTAGGGATGGTTTAACACGTGCGTCATTAAGTACAGTGCCGGAATAATTTTTGCAATGCCTCCCTTATTGAGTAAGCTGAGGGGAAGGTATTACATCGCCAGACCCCTGAAATGGTTAGCTATGTTTACCAGTTCATGAAAATGGAAGATGATTTAGAAAATGCCATAAATATAAAAGCGGTTGAAAATAGGATGGCACAGGCAACTGGTGTCTCCTCACGAAGCATAAACCGTACAGTTAAAGAGCTGAAGGAAATAGAAGCCCGAACGTCTGTAGCTATTTTCCTCTGCACAAGGAAAGAACCAGGATATCACTCAGAGCTGCCTTGGACGAATTTAATGAATCCGTAGTTCGTACAATAAATTATTTTTACATTATTGAAAAATGTAGACCAACTCTAAGCAAATTCCATTAAGACTAACAAAATCCAGCAGTTTCGATGGCAGTATTTCAACAGTGCGAAAAATAATTTTTGCTCTGAGTTTCCAGGGAGAAAAAGGCTTCTACCCTATCATCGGGAGCTAAACCCCACGAGCATAGCAAAAAACTGGATTGCAAAACACAATGTCAGGTTTCGCATGGATGTTGTTATAAAATTACTAGATGTACATTTTGCTTCAATTATGAATTATCTAAATGAATCGCTAATTCCAGATCTTAATCTAAGAGACCTTCTTTTTCAAAATATTGTTTTTCCGTCCTCTTCACTTTTTTACAGCAGCTTTCCCAATCTTCTCTCGTAATTGAAGCAATTTTTTTCATCTAGTAGTTTTATAACATCTTCCACGCTAAACCTACATGGTATTCTCTAATCCAGTTTTTCGATATACCCCTTATTAACTCTATGGAATTTATGGAAGCAGAAACCCAGAACCAAAATTATTTTATTCAGTGTTAAAATACTGCCTTCGAAACCGGTGGATTTTGTTGGCCTTGTGTGAAATTAGGGTTGGTTCTACGTTTTTCAATAATGTGAAAATAATTTATTGTCCTGCGAACCACGTATTCATTTTAAATTCATCTAAGCTAACTTTGAGTGACATTCTAGGTGGAGTAGAAAGCTTCAGATGTTCCGACTTCTATTTCCTTCATTTTAACTGTGCGGTTGAGAAAGTATTAAAGTATTTGATCGCTGGTGACATGGGATTGATGACCCCCCTTTTTGGAGACCAAAATTTGAAGGAGTTTTAGGAAAGGGTTTCGCGTGTTAGTTTGTAGCGATGGAGCCGCTCTGAGGGGTGTCGATCTTGAAGCAGCTGTTTCAGATCACCAACTCCTCGCAGTCTTTCTCTGGGACTTCCGCTAGAGTTTTGTGAGCAACGGCTCGACGGGACTGAGGAAGGAAATTGCAAGAAGGAAACAACGACATATAACAGCACGTAGCTTAATGATGAGATATTGGTCAGATGCGTTTCTCTTGGCGTTCTCGTCTCGTCTGGGTCAGCCTGGCGAAGTGAAACTGACGACCGCGTGAACTTTCTACGCTCGCGAAATGGCGTTGCCTCTTGTTTGCTTTAGCTTGTCGTGGTGATCAAGGCGAGTATCTATAGCCTAAATAAATTATAACTTCTCTTCGATGCTTAAGTATAAGTGTATTCTAACCTGTCGTGAGGTCAAGGCGAATATCTATAGCCTATATAACTTCTCTATGCTTAACATATAAGCGTATAACAGCAAACGTGCCTTAACTTTGGGTCACGGACTTAAGCCGTTCTTCCCCAGACTGCCTGTCGCTGTCGTACCTCACCGCAGTGAACAACTAAGTAACTGAGCTGAAACTGTAAAACTGAAAAATTGAATGCGTATGCGAGAAATTTGACCCCTCAATACTTAACACAAATCTGACGGTATTGCTGAAAACCTACGCGATATTTCGCGCCCTTTTTCTATCAGCTTTCTCATAGGTTGACTGGAAGTCATTACTCTAACCTTTTATTTTCTAGATTTTCTACTTTTGCTACGAACTTTGGTATAGACTCTCAGTTTGGCTTCGCATGAACTGTTAGGGTCATTGAGTTCTAACTGCATTCTTAACTGTTTCACACGCTAACTTGGGTTGTTTCACCGCCTGGGGGAAATAATCCCCTTCGCTTACATATCAGAAAGCATTAAATCCCATTGTCTAGTCTTGCGATCGCGTCCGCCCGCAGGCCGAGCAAGAGAAAAGAGAAATACCAGAACATTGGTATGAACATTTATCATTCAATTTCACATTTTACTTTAGTTTCAGACTTTGTGGTCTCTTGTACTATGAAAGGATGGACGTCATAAATCCTCGGCTAGTGAAAGCAGTATTTTAAACTGTAGGAGGATGTGGGGATTAAAACTCTTTAGAGCAAATGAGCGTTTCTTGTATTCAGATTGTTACAGGAAATCCACATTGAAGAAGAAATACACGAATGTGTTCAATTTTTCAAGTTTACAGTGTGTAACACTGGGGGAGTTCCTCATAGCAAAACAAAGAGGAGAAGGCAATATTTTCTCGATTTGTGAGTTATTATTGAAAGAAAACGTTCAGCGTGTTTCGTGGTACGACCCATTAACTTAATTTTGTTAAAATAATAATTAAGTTTTTCAAACATTTCAATAATGCTACAGATACAAGTCAAACTTCTTATGTACATTGTACTCTAGATGCCATGGAGACGTCTTTGCATTTATCATTTGTGTACATTTGTGACCATCACCACCACCACCACTACCACCACCACCACAACCTCTTCTTTTGAGAGTATAATTAATGTTCTCCACATCCCGAATTCAAATGTAAAATTAAACAAATATTTTTTATAATTTTGGCTCCACGAATAACAAGAGCGTGTATCGAGAATGTCTGGGAAAGCACAGCTCAAGTTCATGAATTTTTTGATCGTAGGAAAATGTAACGCTGGAGCATTCCTAGTTAACAATTTTAAAAATTCAGCTTTATATCAAGAGTCAAATAATTTTTAATATTACCCTTAGAACTGATAGTGTGAAATACTCTATATGCTGCATGAAAGTCGGTCCTGGTGGTGTAGTGGTAAATATACTTGCCTTCTAAACCCAAGATCGCGGGTTCAATCCCGGCCAAGATCGACGGATTTTTTTCGGGGCGAAAAAATCCTAAGTATGGCTTACTTCGGAAGGGAAGTAAGTGGATTCCGTGTCGTACATTTACGGCACAAAAAAGAACCTCAAGCCTGAAAGAAGAGGCCTCTGAGCAAAATTTGTCGGCCGTTTCACGCCCGGAATTGAATGGGACGCTGATGACCAGAGATGTTAAAGAGCGTCCGTAAATAAACCAAATCAAGTCAAGCTGCATGAAAGAAGTTTCATTTTAAATGCTCGGGAATACTCCGCGATATATTTTGATATTTTATTTATCAAGCTCAAATGAGATACTCCTTCAGATAAAAAATGAACATTATATCGTTTTGCAGAATACGCCACTGTCCTGGGCCGAAGTACCAATCTCTCTGTTGAAGCGCAAGCTGCCGTGGATCGCACATTGGAGAACAACAACTTCATACCAGACCAGCTGCTTCGCGTTTCACATTCCGGCTGTGAATAATTCAAACTGCATCAAATTTTCATATTCTTTCTGTTTTAAGCTTAAATGTAATAAAATCACCATAATTCATTTGTAAACAACTTTTGAGTTTAACCATTGGCTAATGATAGTATTCTAACTGAATAACCAAAACTCAACACCCTTCCGTTAATGCCATTCATGATTTAGCCTTGGAAGTGTACTGGAAGGAAAACCACCTGTGAGAGGAAAGTGATTTACAATTCCAACAAGATTTATTACACAATAATAATTGTAAATATAGAACATACATAGATTAAATTTGAATTTGAAAATAGCAAAGTTACACAAAACGTACACCTTAAGGGTAGAAACTCTCAAAATATTACCTCCCCCCCAAAAATATTGAATAAAAATTTGATACAATATTTCATGGACACAAGCATTTAATAAAACATCTTAATGAGTTTAAATGTTGTCTTGCAAATCCAAGCTTCTTATTCATCAAGGATATAATAAAAAGCAATTTTACACTAAAATCACATATGAGGTGCTATGAAAAAGTTCCCGGACTGGTTCTGTTACAAAGGAAATACTTAATTTTGAATACCGTCTCCTTGAGCAGCAATACACCAATCCCAGCTTTTCTGACACTTTGGAGAGTGGCCTCAAAGTTATTGTTTGTAAGTAAGTGTAGAGCTTTCTACCATTCACGCTGTCTCTTATCAAGTGTTCAAACGGCTTTCTTTGAGATGACTTCTCAGCTTCTGGAAAAAGAAGAAGTCCGCGCAAATCTGGCGAGAAAAGGGACGGGGTACGATCGATGACAGGGTCCACTGTCATCGTGCAGAGCCCTATTTTCTCACCCACAGATTCGGTCGCTTTCGCTTTACACGATCCTAATAAAATTTTCCCGAAAATGTTCAACATTTTCGCGGGTGATGGTTGTTGAAGGCCTTCCAGATCGCTCGTCGTCTTCCAAGGAGGTTCTTCCACTTTTGAAGCGCCCATACTATTTTATCATCGCCATAAGCTAGCCGACGCATGTTTAATGTCTCTGCGGCCCACTTCCAAAGCTTTATGCAAATTTTAACTTGCTTCAACTTGCCGTCTATGACGAATTCGCAGGCCAGTACACGCACGTGATGACAAAACTATCGATTGCACTATTTCCGGAGTCGTAGATTAATAGTTAATAAAGGGTTGTTAAGATTAATACCTAGAATGGCTTTATGGTGATTTTCATTATTATCTTGTAATATAGCAGCTCCTCCTTTGAATTTATTAGGTGCCAATGTAAGTACAGCGATGTCGTTTGACACGTTGCTAGTTCAAGGTTACAGCTCCCTAGCGCTGGGCGTGCAACCCTGTACTGCTATCTATTGGCACTCTATTGAACCAGTCCGGGAACTTGTTGATACATTATACTACACTACAATAAAGTTGAAGATGTATGAAGGGCGTACTTTTGGAGAAGCCTTCGGGCCTAGCAAGATAAGGCTGAAAGAAGTATAATCATGCTGTCCTGGAAACGACTCTTTGTACGGAAGGAAGACGAGAGCTTATCTGCCTGTCAGAATGGTTAATTCATCGCATGGTAGAACTTTTGATACACAATCATTAGCTAGCGAACCATCCTGACCAGGTGAACAGGGTAGGAAGGAGAGAGAGGAAGCAGGAAATGCGCTAAAAACGGCACAAGTGGTAACACCGATCCCAAATCCACATATGTTACTGATTTATATACTATTTGCAATTTGTATTAAACCATCGCTTTATATAATATATATGAAAAATAAAAATAAAGAAACACTATTAACAATGTAACAAATTAACACTAATAATAAAAGTAGATAAAGATAAAACACAGAGAAAGAGGCACACTTGAAATTGCTATATTTCGAACTACTGCGAGCTCTTCAATGGCAACAAGCTATTCTGTCTAGCTTCTTGCCATTGAAGAACTCGCAGTAGTTCGAAATATAGCAATTTCAAGTGTGACTCTTTCTCAGTGTTTTATCTTTATATACATATATACATAGGCAAAATTAACTAATTTAGAAGGCGAACTAGACAAGTATCTCAGAATAACTAAGGGGATATGATTGAAGGAAACGAATTGTTCAAGAAGCAAAGCCAAATTAATGCAAGTTAGTGTGATAAATGCATTTTAAACAACTCGGTGTTAATAATGAGATCAATAACTTTCTTGATCTATAATATTTGTCACAAATGTTTTTACAAGTTTTTCGTTTAACTTATAGGATTGGGTTGTTAAGGTCGTAAGAGGATATTTCAGTACTTTAGCCTTGCTCAAGGGCTGGCCGTTTGTGCTTACGCCCCTAGTAGGAGGAAGCGATAAATAACGAATGGGAGACACCGGACTGGTGGTGAGGCACGAACATAGAGTCTCTAACACCGACGACTATAGAAGACCCCCCACTCTCCAAGGAGTTGGTACTACTCAGAGAGCCGCTTCCCAAATAATTTCCAAAGCGCAAACCACCGTCACAATGCACATAGCACCACCCCACCTCGTTATCCACTTTCAATCCTGTATCGAAACCAAAGTATTGAAATGGTTGAACAGAAAATTTGTTGAAAGGAAAGACTCGTTCTAGCTTTCACCTAAGCCACTAACAGAAACCACAAAAAGCAAAGCAAACAAACAAACAAAACAAAACAAAAAAACCTAAGGGATTTGAACCCGAATCCGAGTTCCAAGCGTTACTTTCTGAGCCACCCTGCTCGTAATAGTAATGTGAGATTAATCGTTGACATTTCTGGACCCTGTTCCACAAAAGAATGTTCTAATATATTACAAGTGTATGAACTTGTAACTTGTAGTTAGTAAAATTCTGTTTCACAAAGGTTTCTGCTACGCTTGTACTTTACAACTTCATACTTACAAAAGTATAAGTGATTTTTCATTGTTCTGTTCCAAAGAAGTATTAGTATTAGTTAGAACTGGTAATTTGTATAAATTTTTCTACAAGTGTAGGAATATTGGTACCTTCAAACACTAGCACAAGATGATTTTGTGTGTGAGTTGTTCCAAATGTTCTAAATATTAGCGAAAGTGATAATGATGAGAAATAATATGTATAAAGGAAGAATAAATATTTGTATAAAGCGACAAAGATAGATTAAGCGCAAATAAAGTATGGTTTATGACTGATATTGGCGTTTCAGTCCAGCATCTCAATTAATGTATTCGTATTTTAATGATTGGCGTTTCAGTCCAGCATCTCAATTAATGTATTCGTATTTTAATGTTCTTGCTACATACCACGAAAATAATTTATTTTATTGTTCGTTCTCTCTTTAAATTATCTCTTTTGGCACAGCGTTCCCAGTTATTTGCTTATAAGGACGTGATTGTCAAGCAATAAGTAAATAAATATAAATGACCAAATGGACTAATAAAATAAATTATCAAGAGCAATCAGGAAGCTCGATTATTCTGCCTTCGACGACTGAAATTGATGCTCCTAAATGTAGCCTTATGAGGCCGTCGTTTCAAAGTGGATTATTACGCTTGAATATACATAATGCAATTAAATTATTATTATTACATCTGAGAAAAAATACAAGATCCATTTAACAGGAATGACAACAATCCGATCTGTACATTAAAAATCCCATAAGGAGTGGACACAACCTAATTCAAGGTATGACGACGATGACACACAGCTAGCTGTTCCTCCAGCTTGCTCTTATATGACGTCATTTGTACTTTACAAGTGTTGCACTTCTTTCGTGGAACAGAAAATTATAAGACCATACTCTACAAGACTTGCACTAATACACTTGCATGTATTTGCCCGTATTTTTCTGAACTAGGGCCGTGGTGTTGTGCAAACCCTCAAGGCCCTAGAGGACCGTTTCTTACATCAAGTTTCATTAATTAAATATGATTTAGCGGGAATTCCGTAAGAGCGATAACAGTGTTCAAGTTCAAGGTTATGTTATGATAACCCTGTTGATATATATAAAGAAAGCTATCAAGTAGTGTTGTTGCATAGAAGACATTAACATGAAATTTGCAGCGTGTGTGTTGCTGATTGTGGTGCTCAGCATGGTGGCGTGTGAGTTACCACCGTGTTCCGACAAAATTACAATGGAGGACTTTGATTTCAGCTTGGTAAGCTTTCGCATCACTTTTGACACTTCCGTATACCAGTGTGGAATCTACATAATTTCAGGTTTTTAACTTTCTATAATAACGTTTATGTTTATCATTAAACATCTGATAAATACCATATTTCCTTGAAAGGGGTTATTTCCCGTTTTCAGTTGAAACTTGGCAGTTAGTTGCTTGTACAGGCTGGTGCGAAAGTATTGAAATATTTTGTATCATAATAACTTCGTTCTCACTCTCGCATATGTCGATCCTGGTGGTGTAGTGGCAACCATACTTGCCTTCTAAACCCAAGGTCGCGGGTTCGAACCCGGCCAGGATCGATGGATTTTTTTGGGCGTAAAAATCGTAAGTATGGCTTCCTTCGGAAGGGAAGTAAAGCCGTGGGTCCCGTGTCGTACATTTACGGCACGATAAAGAACCTCCAGCCTGAAAGAAGAGGACTCTGAACAAAATTTGTCGGACCTTTCACGCCCGAATGGGACGCTGATGACCTGAGATGTTAAAGAGCGTCCTTAAACAAACAAATAAAAAAAAAACTCTCGCATATTACCGCCACGTGTGGCCGAGGTCGTTAAGGCACGGACTCGTGAGCGGGAGGTCTGGAGTTCGAATCCCGCCAGGACCGTCCTCCCTGACTGAGGTTTTTTCCAGGTTTTCCTCAGTCCTCATAAATGGCAAATGCCGGGAAGGTACCATAAACTTAGGCCTTGAACGATTCCTTCCTATAAAATATCCTTTCCCAATACATCATTTCATCTCGTGTATCATCAGTGTCCCTCGCCTGTGGTGCCTCAGTAGTAAAAAAGGGCGTTAAACGCCATTCATTCATGATTACTCTCGCATATTACAAAATAAACTCTTAATTACACACAAAAGTAGGACATCCCATTTTAAAATCATTTCTATAAAATAACGCTCTTTAGATGGCTACGTCATTCTTTAACATGCCTGACAAGATAGAGTCTGGAGGTTAAAGGGGGGTGGGGGTGCGTGAGCCCAGATGACAAGGAAACATCCACCAAGCCTCACCGTGGGCTGTCCACTGTCGTTGTTCTGTTGGTATCCATCTCCTTTTTTGTTTATGTGAGAGGATTCTTCTTCAACCCAGCCAGATACAACCCGAGGCGCTCCCCTGGTGGGTACCTACAGTCGGCCCCTCAATGAGTGAAAGTAGATACGCTCTTTACAGGATCTGGCCTAATCCGGCATCAGCTTCCCGAACTCTTTCATATGGTTCACCACCCTGGCAAGACGCAGGAGCACCACCACCCACAGTATACTCGTTAGTGACAGAAACTTACTGCCGGACCACTACCCTAGGACATCCTGCTCGATGTACTTCTAGTAACAGGTTTGCTCAGGACCTACTATATAGTCGCAGTAGAGCACCCACCTCCTCCCTTAAGGAATCCATGCCCTTTCTTCGAAATGTAGGCACCAGGAATTTGACATGTAGCAGTAACGGTTAGTTTTTACGGTTAGTGCCTTTTGCTGCTCATGTTTGGTACTTCAGCCGTGCTCAAGGGTTGGCGGCGCGTCCGGGAGGAAGGAATGAGGTGGGTGAGTCACTGGGCTTCCAGAATACACGGGCGCCAGGGCATGAGGTTCCTATTAATATTTCCAGATAGAATATCCCAACGTTGTTAGCTCATCAGAGCCGCTTTCACAATTATAATCACAGTTGTCTATTTGCCAAAACAAATACTCCTACGCCCAAAACGCGGGTTCGAACCCGGCCAGGATCGATGGATTTTTTCGGGCGTAAAAATCCTAAGTATGGCTTCCTTCGGAAGGGAAGTAAAGCCGTGGGTCCCGTGTCGTACATTTACGGCACGAAAAAGAACCTCAAGCCTGAAAGAGAGGCCTCTGAGCAAAATTTGTCGGCCGTTTCACGCCCTGGGTTGAATGGGACGCTGATGACCTGAGATGTTAAAGAGCGTCCATAAACAAATCAATCAAAAAACAAACAAACAAACAAACAAAAACAAACAAATACAGCATGGGCAATTATCAAGTATGACAATTTAACTTCGTATACAGAAATTAAAATCTAATAATATTACTACAGTATAACAAAAATCACCTCAAGTTTATAAAAAGGCTATTGATGAGCTAAGTTTATAAAAGAGCTTTAAATCTATTTATACTAGCTGAGTGGGCATCACGATTTAACCTGCTTAACATACCTAAAGCCATATTAGAAAAACAATTTTTGGTTTTACTTAAACTGACATTATGTCTCATACATAGAGTGATTGTTCCTAGTAGCATATGTACAGTTGTTAAACTGCCACTGTAATTGGTACAGTTTAGTTTTGGCCATGACTAAACAATTAAAACATACAGGATAGTGTTAGTTAAAATTCTTAATACAATAAAAAGGGGACAACAATAAGCATCTTGTGGAGAACCAGTTATAATGTGGATAGCCTTTTTCTGTAACAGTAAAATTTTACTGACTTTGGATCCCTTGCCCCAAATGTGCTGACCATAAGATAAAATATAATGGAAAAAAATAAGTAAACTCATAATAAGAGTTTACAAGTATCTGGATACAAATCGTCTTAATTGACTTAATAAGTAATTAACAGGAAAAGCTTTTACACAAACAGTCTATATGTTGTCCCAAATTAGCTTGGAATCCAGTGTAATGCAAGTAATTTGGCATAATGAGAGTTATTCGAAATTTGTTTTAAAGTGAAAATAATTAACTCAGTCTTGTCATTATTGATCTTAAAACCACTTGCATCAAACCGCGGCAGCCAAGGAAGAAACCATAAACACTGACAGGTCGTACCAATTGCTCATCGTAGACAAAAGAGGTCGGCACATAAAATGAAATTGTAATTCAAATTAAAATATAAGTCATGAATCATCACTAAGAATAAGAAAGACCTACAACAGAACCCTGAGGGACAGGAACCCTGTTACGTCAGCAATAGTAGAGTTATATCCATTTGCAGCCGTTATTTGTATACGATCTATAAGATAAGATTTTTTTTTCCCTTTATTTGTTTTATTTACGGACGCTGTTTAACATCTCTGGTCATCAGCCTCCCATTCTATTCCAGGCGTGAAATGATGGATAAATTTTGCTCAGAGGCCTCTTCTTTCAGGCTCGAGATTCTTTTTCGTGCCGTAAATGTACGACACGGGACCCACGGCTTTACTTACTTTCCGAAGGAAGTTATACTTATGATTTTTAAGTCCGAAAAAAAATCAATCGATCCTGGCCGGGTTTGAACGCGCAATCTTGGGTTTAGGAGGCAAGTATGGTTACCACTACATCACGAGGACCAATTAAGTTTGTATTCTGCGATACCATGATAATAAAGTTTGGAACAGCTGGTTGTATGGGACACGCAATCAAAAGCTATAGTACAGTCACAATTGTCAAACCCCGTTATTATAACGACAGACTGTATAACAAATAGCTTTTAAATTACATAACTTAGATCTAAAACCCAATTGGGATTCAGAAAATAATTTATTCGATTCGAAATAATTGGTCAATTGTTTATTCACAACACTTTTTTTTTTCAAAAATACGGACAATCACTAAAGGTCTCAAGTTTTCAATAATGTTATATAAACTTTTTTTTAACACAGGAGTAATTGTAGATATTTTCAGAAATTACGGAAGAATATCTGTGATGAAACATTGAGTGATACATGAAGTTAACTGATCAATAATGTAGGAAATTACAGTTTTAGTTAATTTACCTTAAGTCCATAAATATCTTTGGATGCAGTATCTTTAAAATGTTACACAATATTATAAACTTCATATTGTGTAACCGTTTTAAGAAAAACTCTTGTTTTAATTTAAAACTGACACACAAGTTCTTTGAAATTCCTTGCGAATTAGTAGCCTGCTTTCAGATATGCTTATCAGCATTTATAAAATGGTTATTAAAATCATTGGTATCAATACTCGAATCGCGAATATTCCCGGCTTCGTCTCTTTCTAAAGTGAAAATCACCGTCACACCACACCAATCCACCTTGCGCTGGCACTTTCCACCTAACACAGTGAAACGATGGGAGAGCGAAAAATTGTAGAAATGGAAAATGTATTCCAGAATTCGCCTAAGCAACCAGTGGGAACCACGAAAAAACTCAAGGTCATTAAGATCGGCCCAAGGGATTTGAAATCGAGACGGAATGATAGTCCCTAGTGCTGCTGTCTGATCAGCCACTTTGCTCGATATCGTAGAAATCTATAAAAATTAACATACCATTTACTACTTTGTGTTGAAAGTTTAATGACGCTGTTATCACTCTAATATAAACATCTTTTGCTTAGAAAGAGTTAGTTTGCAATATAAATGTCTCTAATGTGCTCATGTCATTGAACTGGTATTTATAAGGTTTCAAATCATTCTGCTGACTCAACATTATTGCCTCACACAGATAGCCTAATCACTACATTCGTGTAAACAACCGCAACCCTGAACTGATGCCTTTACCGCGTTCCCAAACATTTTAGGTCAGCGGAAAATTTCATCGCGGTTCACTTATTTTCACCTAACATTTATGACCGTACTATTTGAGGGCAGACGATAAACATTCAAAATTCCGAACTTTAGACATGTGAACATGCCTTATTAGTTTATTTCTTTACAAAAAACTTATTTTCAACCCTAATTTCACTACACACATAAAAAAGAAGCATATTAAGCTAACGCATTTTAAAACGAACTAAACGCAAATATTGTAAATCCGTAACACTGGTCTACACACTTTTTGCTGAATGAAAACCGTTCATATTTTCTGATCCCAATCTCTCAAACCAGCCTTAGTTTTGTCTCATTGGGCTACAATTTTTCAGTTGATTGTTCCAACTTTCTTGTTACAAAGTTCCCACAGAAAACTGAAGCTAAGATAACAGCAGGTATTTCCGATGGACCCCAGATTCGTGAGCTTATGCAGAAGTTATTTTTAAGTTTTGATTGCAGCCATTTGCTAAAAAATATTCATTGTCAAATTCTTGCAACATTTTTTTCTATGACAAAAGCTGATTTCAAGCACCCACGTGAAGAATTTGCACGAGTTACAGGAGAATCATATAGTTCAACTCTTTCGCGGTCTAACAAGAAAAGCCATGTTTCCCTATAACCTAGAAAAAATGAATGTAAAAAGGGTCAGGTGTATTTTCTCATTGGTTCTTACGGCTACACTGGAATTGCTTCAGAGACAGTACCAAATGTTGAATCCCTTACAAAAACCATTGAGTTCTTAGAATTAATCAGAAAGTGGCATGATATGTAATACAAAACAATCATATATGTCTCGACATAAAAGCAGGTATTCACGGAATCGGATAGTGAAAGGTTACATTGGTTGTTGGAAAGTTTTTTACCTTTCATGGAAGAGATACAGAAATCTAGTCGCGAGATAAATAGAATTAGTCAAGATACTTATGAAGCTCTAGTTCTCACAACTAAAACAACAGTGAAATGCACCAAATATCTGCTTTCAGTTGGCTTCTCCTACATCTTGAGTCGCAATATGAGCTGTGATGACACTAAGCTTTTGTTTAGGAAAGGTGCCTTTAATGATATGATGAATATGAGTTCTTGCAAATTGCTTTAAAAACTGGCACGAAAAATCTCCCAGACACTTCCAGTGTGAACAGACAGGCTTATACAGCATTTGCTAAAGACGATCGGACATTGAGACCCATGGAGGGTCTTATAATCTTCCCATGGACATTTTGAATTTACTCAACGAACCTCTGGAAGGTACAGTAAATTTTCTCGTTCTTTATTTAGTAATTATAACGTTCTATTTTTTAAAACTTTTTTTGGTAATAGTTTGATTCTTAGATATATACAATTAACTACTATTTGTAAACAAATTATTGTGATTTTTTTTCAGAACAAGCAGTAACCATGGAACTTTCTTCACTGGCAGTGGTAGGTTGCTATGTAGTAAGAATAGCCGAGGAGAACACACAGTTCTTGTCTTGCTTAGAACAATTGTGAACAACTACTGATAGCCCTTTGACTTATTAAGCTACAAGACCGAGGAAGCACTCTGCTATCCATCGAGAAAATTTGTGTTCTTCCTGCAAAACATTTTAAAATTCACTTGTCGTCCTTTAAAATATGTGGGAAAAGTCCGCCCGGTGAAAAAAACAAAACAAAACTAAAACAAAACTAAACTAAACTAAAAAAAACAAAAAAAAACAAAAACTAAAAGTCTTCAGTTCTGTAATCTTTTTGCCAAGGTTACAGAGAAGTTTAAATACAGGATCTGTGATCAAGAAAGTAACATTGTGTGACAAAATTTTTATGCCCCATTATCCATAATCAAGCACGAGAAATTTCAGAAATAAAGGACAGGATGAAGAATTTTAGAAAAAAACCTCTAAGTCGAAAGCTTCTCAAATTGTAAAGAAGGCATCCTGAAAAAATAATATGTTGTATCTTTCCTTACTTTTTTTAATTTATCATCATTAAATCTAACCACATTATTGCTTCATCAGTGTTAATATCATATAAATGTTAATTGTAAATTTCTCTAATGTGAATGTTTTAAAATAACGCTTATATCAAGAAAACCATTACATGCGAGCTGATTTTTTTTTTTTTTTTTTTTTTTTTTTTTTGTATATTTCTCATTTAAACTATTTTGATTTGATTTGACTTATTTACGGACGCTCTTTAACATCTCAGGTCATCAACGTCCCATTCTATTCCGGGCGTGAAACGGCCGACAAATTTTGCTCAGTGGCCTCTTCTTTTAGGCTTGAGGTTCTTTTTCGTGCCGTAAATGTACAATACGGGACCCACGGCTTTACTTCCCTTCCGAAGGAAGCCATACTTAGGATTTTTACGAAAAAAATCCATGGATCTGGCCGGGATTGAACCCGCGACCTTGGGTTTAGAAGGCAAGTATGGCTACCACTACACCAGCAGGACCGACTCATTTAAACTGGGCGGCACATCTCAGATAAGAGCACTGACGGATTTGCAGTAACCCGTTAGAATTGTCGCCTCTCCAGGCCGTGTAATCAAGTAGGCAACGACTGATCATATGCCCCCCTTTACATTACTGCCCTCTACCAATGTCGAGGACGGAGGCAGAGGACGCAGCCGTCGCCGTGTTAAGCCAAGGTCTGCACTGGGCCAAGAGGAGGAAAGTTTTCTAAGATCGTGCGGCTTGCGTTCGGCTTCGGACGGATGCCAAAAATAACTATGTATAAATGTACTCATGACTTGGACGAGTTGTGGTGTAAAATTAATATATCTATAAACTGGTATTTAATCTCAGACTTTTTAAAGTGATTCGATAGATTTTTCCCTCCATTTTTTTAATATAAAAGATTTTTTCAATACTTCATAACACTTTGGTCTGTGTTGCTCTTCACATACTGTCAAAATTGGGATAGATTTATACACCGCACACAAAAATCGAAGTGCAAACCAGACTTAATGGAGCTGTTTGGCTTGTATCGAGACGTTCTTGTTAATAAGAGGGTCACTAGATAAGTATTGAGACAAATAATATGAATAGAAAAGTTTTGTTTATCCATTTTCTCAAAGTATTCCCCCTGGCATTGTATGCAGCGTTCCATCCGCTGGTGCCACGCCTCTGAGTTTCTGGCACTGCAGATAACTCTTCGTATGCTGCAACCGTTTCTTCGGGGCTAGAAAATGGGCGATCTCGAAGTCGGTTCTTCACAGTAGCGAACAGAAGAAATCGCATGGTGACAGGTCGGGACTATATGATGGATGAGTCATGCCTCAGTTCCTTGCAGAAACTCCATTGTTACATTATCGGTGTGAGCTGATGCATTGTCATAGTGCAACAAAATGCCGCTCAGTCCTGTCTTTGGACGCCTTTCTTAAATTTTCTGAAACACTTTCGGAAGGCAAACATTTTGCAGTAGCAGTTCTCTGACTTTCGAACACAGTGGTTGCCACATGACCACTTGTGGAGAAGAAAGAGACAACAATTTTCTTTCTCATGCTCCTTGGCCTCCTGACTTTGACGGGTGGTTGGTCATCAGGGAAACTCCAAATAGAGGACTGGCGTTTTGTTTCTGGTTCAAACTGATATACCCATGTTTCGTCACCCGTAACAATATCTGAAACACAGCGAGACTTTCCACAGTTAAACCTTTGCAGCATCTATTGGCACTAATGCCAGCTCATTGTCCTTGTAAATTTGTTGATCTTCCCTGATCATTGTTTGCATAGAGGTGATGTTCTTGTCAGTCACTACTGTTGTTGATCTGTCTCTTTCTGTTCATCTTTGAGACATCTCCAAACCAGCGGAACAAAGGAGCGTGTGAAGGAGAAACGTTTTTCTGTAAGCCCCCTCAAACGCTCAAGTGACTTGAGTTTAATTTAAGTCACATTTGAAATCTTACAAGCTAGTCGCATTGCACTCCATTGCACTTACAATGACGTTCACACTTTCCAGACTTCAAACATAAAATGCAGGAAAATGAATAGCACAATATGGCTCTGTCTGCTACCATGACAACACCAATGAATCAACAATTTCGACCCAGCAACAATGCTTTCTCTACGGATGTCCAATATTCTCAATAATTATCTAGTAACCTGAAATCAACAATAACTGACATCAGGGATTGAGAGGAAGTAGCACTGCAACACAACTGTTATAAGTAGACTACCTGTAAATTATTTGTCAACAAGTAACAAGTGTAAAAGAAGGGATTGAAGATATTTTCTCTTCTAATGCGGTGGTTAAGGCTATCAGAGACTTATATCTTGGCCCAATGACCTATGAACATGCGAGTTTGCATTACCTCACATATCATTTATCCCAATTGAATATGTTGCAGTTTCATGGGCGTTGGAATGTATTAATGGGAACAGCAGTGACAAGGCCCATCGCATGTATACAACAAATTATTCAGGATGAGAGCCAGAACTCTTCCGTTATCATTTTCAAGGGTCTCCTCAACAACAAGTAAGTTCACTATATGGTTTTAAGGTTATGTGTTGTAATGGATTAAGTAAAAATATTAGTATTTTGAAGAAATATAGCACACATCATTTCAAAAGAATGAAGGACCAAGAATTGACTTCAAATGCACATTAATTGTTTCAGATTAGTATTTACTTACCAAAATGTTAATAATTTAGTTCTGTTTGCTTGTAAAACATTTTCAGAAGAAAAAAAACCATATATGTTGTGAGTTTTAACAAACTTGCTCAACGGTAATATGCATTTATTTTTACAGAGTTAATTTAAAGTCTAGCATCACCTGAATTACTTTTTAATCATATGTTTCAGTGGGGGAGAACTCAAATGATATTACAGACTTTTTTCTATTTCAGGTTTAATTGCAAATAACTCAAGCTCTGTTATTTTAAATGGGATACCTAATATATTTTTACATTTTCGAATAATGCTCATTAAGAGTTTTCCAACAGTATCCATACTAGATACTTCTGTAAAAATTATTGCTGCTAAATCAAGAAAACAAAATGTAGCAAATAGTAAAACACTCTGTTTACTGTGTTTTGTGAATAATAACATAAGTACTGTTCTTTGTTTATATCCATAGGATCATGTAAAGTGACACAGAAACGCTTGTTGGGAGCCAATACAGGATATATCAAATAAATATCCTAGAAAAATCCAGCGTAGAGCAGCAAAATGTAAAAAAGGACACAGGAATGAAAATGCTAAAGCATTAGGGTTGAAAATCAGAGAGAAGTAAAAAAGCGAGGATATCGTTATGTTAAAAGCATATATAGAACAAAATGCATGAAGGGATATCCCCACTAGATTTGAAAAATAATCAACATACCTACTGGTAGGAACTATCATAGTTTTAAAATCAATTGTAGGCAAAAGAAAACGGATTTAAATCAATTCTCTTTCGTTAAAAATAAATAAATAAATAAATGACTGGAATGAATTACGCAGTTGTCTTTGAGCGTTTATCCTCTAACAAGATTTAAAAGTATAGTAAAATTGTATGTGTAGAACTATTTCATTGATATAAGTACATGTGAATTAATTACTAATTATTGTTCAAATTGAATTTTTTTTCGGACTATTTCAAAGGTTGTTTCAACGCCTTATTATATTTAATTGACTAACTTCGTTTAACTTTGTTATTCGAGCTGATAAGTGTCTAGGTCTAATATTTTGATAAAGTCAATAATTTTATGTGTATTTAATTAAGTTAATATTGTCGCAAACCACCGTACTCGCGACTTCCTAAAACTGGCTAAAATTTTAATCACCACGTTGTGCGACAAGCGGAAGTTCACACTAATCTGAATTTATTCATAGCATCCTAAAAAAATGGGGACTCCCTTAAAGGAGAGAGAGACCATAAATAAAAACACTTGTCCATGCATCAAGAGAGCTTAGATATACACTCAATTTAAGCTTCATTCACATATTGAATTTTACTTACACTTCTGCTAACCCCTCTCGTAGTAGGCCCATCTGGAGATTAGACAAGGCCCTTCCTCTTCCACGTCTCTCCCCCTCCAGCATCACGCCAAGCTAATCTCAACTTTGGGCAAACACGCATTTACCTCGCAGAGTAAAAAAAAACTGACCAATAGCGATGCCTACCTAAACAATGTATGTTAACAATACACGTGAATGTTGTTAACATATTATTAACGCATGTGTAAAATTATATACTTGATGTATTTAATTATTTGACTATTTAACTGGATTAACCAGATTGACATGTTTTTAGTTAGATGAAATGTATTTAATTAAGTTAACTGACATGTAAATATGTGAAAATTAATTGGACATGTTTTTAATTTCACTTTTAAATAATTCTAAGTTGGCAGTATATAATTAAGTTAATTGATTTCTTTTTTGGTGTTTTACTGTATAATCGTTGTATTTTAATTCTTCTTCTATATACATACATACGTACATACATACATACATACATACATACATACATACATACATACATACATACATACATACATACATTTGTTTTATTTTGTGAATGTGTGGTTTTTATTTATTTATTTTTTTACTGGCAGTTCTGCTTGCTATATTTTTATTTTTGTTTGATAGTGAAATGGGAAAGAACGAAGGTGTAATTTGGAAGACAGACTCGCCAGGGAAGCTGCAGTTCAACATTTCAGAACCCAGTACGTTCTTTTTATCATCTTGCTATTTTAGTACGTCCGAGGGGCGTTTTAAAATATTACATTCTTATTGCTAAGCAGCAGAAATTAATACATGCATTCACTTCCAGTAACTTTAAAAAAGATATTCATAAAATTTAGGAGTGTATTTTATATATAAGTGTGTTATATGTAGATTAAGGACTCTGAACTATATTATAGGAATTTCAGTGTGAAAACTACATACTTCATTCGGACACGTGGTCGGCTGAACGGGGATTTGTCTGACCTTAACTAGTTCTGTTCCCCTCCCCCCCATTTTTGTGCCATTCCGTGTGCTTACGCGAAGTCTTTGTACTGTGCAGGAGTTGAACGTTGTGAGACCACGTGTTTGTGTGTTAGTACTGCTATAATGCCAGGATATCCCTTAAAACATGGCTGGGAGAACATAAGCGCCATTTGCGCCTTAATCAGCCATGAACATATCGGAATATGGCATTCAAAATTGCCATTAAATATACATTTTCCTTGTGAGTCTTCATTTCAAAAAATTACTATTACTTTTATGTGCTTTTAACCCCCTTAATTCATTACTATTCCTATTTGCATTTTCCTTCCATAATCTCACATTTTTCTCTCACTCGACTAGTATGTGGGTCACATATAAAAATGCATGGTACTAAATAATATACTTCAGGTTCTTAGTGCTTTGTATTAAGGCCCCCTCTCACAAAAGTATGGCACTTTAAATAATAGCAATAAAACCAAATTCGAATCGTTAAAAGTATGTCCTAAAATCCACACATATTCACCAATGAGTACTGCTTGAATTCTAGGACTGTCCAGTACTTTAAACACATTGCAAAATATTTTAAGCTTTAAGACCAAGTGATGTTTCAGCATGGTCCTTTGAACTGCCTTACTGGGTTCTTGATACGGATTACGATAACTATGCCGTGGCCTACAGCTGTTTTCCCGTTCAGGAACACAGAGGTAAGTTGAGTCGTAAGTTTGTGTTACGTCCTGTTGTGCACCGGGCGGAGTATTGAGTTATTTTGAATAGTATAATTACATTTACGATATATAAGCGTTCGTCTCGCAGCAGCGAACTTCTCAGCAACCTCAATAACTTTAAAAACAAATATAAATCCAAATTATGACCTTATTAATTAATGAAATGAAATAAGCTATGGCATTACTGGTTGGTATTAGGGGAACAAAATTAGAATTCTTGCAATCTGTAAATATTACAAAAGAGAAACCACATTTATAAAATAATTTTTATTACTATTGAGATTAAACCACAAAAGTTAATGGTATTTTATTAATGAAATGAAATATATGACAACCGACAGATCAAAGCTATACTTTGTGAGTATTTTTAATCATTTTTAAAATGTAATCATGTTTATGAACTGAGCCCTTAGTATCATTTTTACATTCACTAAAATAGAGAGAAATAACTGAAAGTTTCAAGTTACAATGTGTATTTAAGAAGAAGATGTTCATATGTTAATGTTAATGTTCAGAAAAAATTACAAAATTACAATGTACTAAGCAAATTGACCCAATCAAAAGTTTCATCGATTTTCAGTGGCTTTGAAATTTAATTTAAAATTTATTGTAATAAAAGCATGAAACGCAAAAGTTTTCTGAATGTTATTATTCTTACATACAAATATAATTCTCACACACATTTTAGGTTATATTTTACATTTGATATCTTCACGAAGAAGCTAATTTTAAATATAAAACTTATATATCATTATAAATACAATTTATATGCTGAATTAATTTGTACTTTTATTTTAAAACTATACAGAAAAATTAAAGGCAAGAGCCTTTTTAAATTTCGGTTTTCATGAATTCCTACTCCTAACAGCCCCAATTTTTCTAATTTTCCGAAACTATTGTTCTTTTTTATTTTAATAGTAAATACCGAATTTTTTTCTGAAGAAACAAATATTGGTGGCGCTAGAGCGATTTTTGAATTTTGGGTTTCAGGTAAACTCCCATTCATAACGGCCCGATTTTTCTGATTTTCAGAAACTATTTTTCTTATTCTATTTAAATGGTATTTTTGATGCGAAAAATAAAATATTAATGCCGCTAGAACGATTTTAAATTTTAGGTACCCCCCTGTTAATAGTCCGATTTCTCTGAAGGTTTTTTATTATACTATTCCAATGGTATATGCCGAGTTTAGTTGTGAAAAAATAAATATTGGTGCTACTAGAACGATTGTTAAATTTTGTATTTTAGGTAATCCTGATAAGTCGGATTTTGCTGATTTTCGGAAATTATTTTTTAATTTTATTTCAACGAGTTTCGTTGAGAAAAAGCAGAAATTGTGGCCACTAGAGCGATTTTTAAATGTTCGTTCTATGATTACCCCCACTCCAATGACAATTTTGTTGCTTAACGAACTCGATGAATCGTTTGTTAATTGATGGTTATATACCCAATTTCGTTGAGGAAAAAAAAATTGTGACCGCTAGAGCGTTAACAGACACGTGTTTATATATAATTTTTTTTCATTGACATTTTTTAGCTTACTAGGTAGGATCTATAGAGTTTTGCAGAAAAGTTTCAAAACTCTTTTCATGGGTGCAGCCGCAATTCATTTGGAATTCGTTAAAAATTATTTTTTATGCTAGAAGGAAAATATGTGAATAATGTCTTGATTTGAGATGGGCACCCTCGAGGTAGCTGCAGCACCACATTAATTATCTCTAAAGACTGAAACAATAGAATGTAGGCAGGCAAGTTATAAGAAATAAATTGATTAGAAAAAGATGTACATTATGAAACTATTTCTAAGCATCGCTTTACCAAGCGGGAGATGGCTCAGGTAATGGCGCTTGGAAGGCCCTGGGTTCAAATCTCTTGGGGTCAACCATACCAACCTTAGGTACTTTCGTGGTTTCCCTTAATCGTTTAGGCTAATGCTGGAATGGGTCTTTCCATTCCATGCTTTTTTCGCTCCCCAATTCATATCAATTTCATTCCTTTAGATCTGTGCAGGGCTCGAAAGTGCCAGGACTAGTTGGGCTGATGCAGCGTGACAGAAACTTGCACTTTAGAAAGCTTTCTACCTCAGGGTCTAGTTCGGAAGCGACTCTTCTGAGGAGTTCGAACTCTTTGGGGAGAGTACCTCCGTCGGCGTCTGGGTGTTTTATTGGAAACAATGTTAAGATCTCCGTGCACATTCGATGACGTAGGTACAAACGGCCAGCCGTTTAGCAGAGCTGAAGTAACGAAACATCTCCTTCCTAGGTAGCAAACTCCACGATACAGTTCGAATCTTCTTTATTGCAAATATACTCCTCATGTTATTAATAGAGTATTTAGAACTGAATATTAAAATAATGGAAGTAATTTTGATAAACTTTCGTGATAAAGTGCATTTTATTTAGTTTTAACACAGTTCAAATGAGGCACTCCTATACCTTATGGTGATTATGTTTTCCAGAACGCACCATGGTTTTGGGCCGAAATACCAGCCTCTCAGATGAAGCCATAGCCACTGTGAGCCGTGTATTGGAGAGAAACAACTTCACACTGCAGCAGATGATTCACTTTGCACACTCCGACTGTCCGTCCAATGAATGACACAAACTGTGTTATTTGTTAATGCCAAAAAATCGCAATAAAAAATGTGGTATGTGTTATTAAATAAAATAAATGAATGATATTATTTTTCCAACACAAATATTTAAATTGGTATTTATTTTGTCGTCATTAGCAACCTAAGTAGTGGTTTATTCGTTGCAGCAAATTACACACACAAAAAAAAATCATTGCCACGAATTTTATTTACACTTAAATTAATGAGAATTAAAAGAAAATGTATGAACTTTTGCATTAAGATGAAATGATGAAACATTGATTAAAAAGCTTTAGGAATAAATAAATAAATAATTCTCTTTGATCATTTCAATCTTCAAGACTTACAAGTTCAACAGCAAATTGAGCTGTTTCAGATGTTCTAACAATTTTCGCCCTGACCAAAAAAATTTAAGATTTGAGACAATTTTTTTAATTTAATTTTTTATTTTATTTTTTAACATAGTTACCTTGTAAATCAATACATTTAGTTCAACAACTTTCCAACTTTTTAATACCTTCAGTGAAATACGATTTAACCAATTGTAAAAAATAAGCGCCTGTATCAGCTTCAATCTCATCGTATGTAAATGTAAATTGTTTAATTGTAACATGTTTACTTGTTTAGTAAAACTACATGAAATTGGCTCTATTTATATGTTAAAATGCTACATCTGCATGGAAATTGGAAGAAATAACTTCATTCATATTCATATATGTTCAAGGTTGTTAAGAATGGAATTTTAACTGAAGTCTCTGTTTGTTCCAAGGGTGGTTTTATTTCACTGCATGGAATTACTCCCAAAACGAGTTCAGACCCTTCCATCTATGATAACGACAAAAGATGAGGTAGAAAAAAAGATGTCCGTGGAGGTCACTATAATAGACCACATAAACTGTCACAGGAAACAGTTGACAAAATCTATTCACATATTCATTTACTGAAAGATCATAAATCACATTACACTTTGAGAGGCACAAAGAAAATATACTTACCAGAAGATATGGATTGAAGAAAAATCCATACTATTTAAATGATGATGATGATGATGATGATAATAATAATAATAATAATAATAACTATTCTGAAATATGCCGTCCTGGCACCTAGATGCCTATCTATACCAGGACATATAATTTCTGTGGTTTATTTTATTTTTCATCTCTCTTACATTTTTCTTGTACAGATCATAACTATAACTGTTTAAACAAAAACAAACAAACAATTCTTAAACTGGAAAAGTAAATAGAACAGAACTATAACTGGTAGCTAGCAATAATTTAACTACTAAAACTTAAAATCAGAACTAAAAACTGAAAATAAACTATCAAAATTAAAACTGCCCTCCTCGGAAACCGACGCGACGGTTACGGTGCTAGTAACCTGCACCCTTAAGCTAAGGTTTTATACCAAAAGGAGTTATCATTTGCTTTTACTTGCTCTATATATTCCTTTTATCAATTTTATTGGTTTATAAATATGTATATTTTAAAACCTTTCTATACACTTAATTTATAACACTTTCATTTGTTCATTTGAATTCCATTTCAACCTTCCATCAAACTTCTCATCACAAACCTTCACCTCACTCCTGAACAATTATCTTATGACCTAAATTAATTTAAACCTTCCTTTCTTTCACTTTTCTTTCCAACCCTTAAGTAGCATTTAACTGTATTACAGTTCACTCTATTTCACTCTTAATCGCTTTATTACACCTTCTTCAAACTTCATAAAACTATCAATAGCTATGCTATTTACTCACTATATACTTCACTTACACCATTTTATAAACCTCCATTTGTTTCTTCGTAGCTTCCATACTTCCTCCTCTTACTCCTCTCCTCTGTGGCTACTCCAGTCCATCATCTGATCTCCTCTGCTCCTGCCTTCATCTTCATACTATGTACCATATAATACAAAATACCCTAATGATAAGGTTCCATTGGACCAGGAATTCTCAACAGGTGTGCGCGGCGAGATCAGCCAGGGGTGCCTCAAGATATTTGGGAAATAAACAAAAATATAGTAGGGAATATTTAAAACGTTAAAATACAGTACATCAATTACTGAATTTGTCGGTGATGAAGAGAGGAAGACGAATCATTAGTTGTATTAAGTTTCAAATAAGGTGTCCAACCCATGGATTAATAAGAAGATGCGGCCTCGTGAATTTAGCAGTTTTATTTTACGAAGTTTCAGGAAAAATTTCTTGTTGAGAAAATGGTAATATTCTACACGAGGATAAACGCCGAGTTATTAGAACATCCAAAAAAAACAGAACACCCTGGCATATTGATCACTATATTGTACAACAATACAAAGAATAACTAAGCTTCAATACGTTGAAACACGGCAACAATGAACATACCACCCGAACTCACAACAAAGGCAATCAAATCCAAAACAATAGGCGGCTTAACCTTGAGGACAATATGGAGTGTTTCGTTGTCAACTGCTATACTGATATCAAACATTTCTGTTCTTAGCATCAATCACAACTCTCACATTAATAAGGCAAAAATTGTTTTAATTATTTACAATTACATTGCAGTCCTCACTTGTCTCCTAAGCCAAAGATCGCGGGTTCAATCCCGGCCAGGATCGGGCGTAAAAATCCTAAGTATGGCTTCCTTCTGTGCGTCCCATCTCATACATTTACGGCACGAAATTGTCAGCCGTTTCTGACTTGAATGAATGGGACGCTGATGACCTGAGATGTTAAAGAGCGTGCGTAAATATATATAAACTACTTTTGAAATTGTGTTTGTTTAATGCAATAATTAATTGTCAGTGTATATTAAACATTTGCATAGTATACTTTGTCCAATGACAGGCCATAAATTGTATGTTAAGTTATTATTAAAAAAGGAATTGTATTCTTATGTTGTTAAGGAATGTTTATTTGAACATGATTTTAAAAAAAAATTAACAGCAGTGCTCCGAATTTCTAATCTCATTCCCAAGGGTGCCGCGAACGTAAAAAGATTGGCAATCACTGCATTAGACATTTCAATTGGACCAGATGTTTAAGGCCGCATTTACAATGGCAAGAGCTGAGTGCCAGACGAGTCTAGCTTGAGATTCGGTGTGATTTCGCGTTCACAGTCGCTAATCCGAGACTTAGGCGAGTCTAATTCCAGTTTCTCCCAAGACCAATATATTGGCTGGTCTAGAATCGCACTTAGTTTTAACAGATGAAGAAATGGCTGTTATTTTGGACCGAGACTGAATTAAGTTTCTTGATTTTGATCCAAATGAATATGAAGACGAACTAAGATTGCCCAGAAGATATATTAGAGACCGTGAAAATCCACATGAGTTCTATAACAACCAGCAGTTTTATAGGCGGTATGGATTTTCAAAAGACACTTTCGTAAATGGAATACTTCCAATTTTAACTGTACGGGCTCATTATAATAATAATAATAATAATAATAATAATAATAATAATAATAATAATAATAATAATAATAATAATAATAATAGAGGACTTCTGATTCCACCACTTTTAGGATTCTGATCGCTTTAAGATTCTATGCAACTGGGGGATTTTCAGGTAAGTGCATCTTATAACGTTATATACACTAAGTGATATATGGATTTTTTAGTTAATTTAGGCCCTCATATAGGATTTGTTTGCTAGTTAATTGTACTGTAAAGTCAGTTGTCCGTTTTTGAGGTTATGTTAAGAAATGTCATTTAATTGCATTCATTTTCAGTTCATACAATAAAGGTAATTATAGGCCCAAAGTAATATCTGGATACATAACAGTGGTTGCAAAATGTTTGGAAAGGTATTTAATGTTCAAAAAAGAATGGAATTGTAATAATTCACATATAATAAAGCGTAAAATTAAAAGTATTAAAATGTTGGCCTGTTGCCTTTATTATTATTATTATTATTATTATTATTATTATTATTATTATTATTATATTAACAACTTTATACAGAGAGCAAAGTTGAGTTATCTCTTCAGTATTTGAAGACCTGTGCATAAAGAATGTCAGTACCCTTGATAAATAAAAATACAGTTTCGAATTATCGCTGACGGTTAATAAGGAATGTGAAATAATCGGCTATGGCTCCTTGACTCATGAACGGCAGTAGCTGTGTATGGCTTCAGATTTACATCCCCCCGCCCCCTTCTGAAACAAATGACGTAATGCTTTTTAAGGAGATTGCAACAGACGGTCCCAGATTTGCAAAACAAGAAATACGAGGCTTGCCAGTGTCCTTCAATAAACATCCTGTTATTTACATCTTCCTTACTAAGGTAAGCATTGTCTCTCTTGGGAGGCATACGGTAGCGATATCACTGAACATATTACAAAACCTATAGCCGTTTTATTTAAACGAAACTCCGCCCGAAATGATCCTACCGTTTTTTATGATTCAACCCGTATGCCTTAATTAGATATTAGGTTCCTTCACAGCAAACTACCTTTTTGAATTTGGGTAAGAAAACAATTGTCTCTAAATGTAGGTCGTGTCAAAATATTTTGAGATTTCCGAAAAGCATCAAAACGAAGAAACAAATTTGGAAAATTTGAAAATTTCTCGATTTAAATATGTTGACACAAATTAATTTGAAACATATTCCAGATAGAGTAAAAGGCTATCACAAATGTTATCAGAAAATATGAGGAAAAATTAAATGTTATAACGAAAACCGTTGTATAAATACAGAAAGATATTCTACACCTGAAAACATAGGTAAAAGAAAACATACCCAATTGAAATCTTGGATATGGATGAAGAATAGTATATTACGATATTAGTTTACAATGTCATACTGATTGCATGAGTACATGTTTAAGAAACGAGCGAAGCGAGTGTGTAATTTTTATGAATGCTAATTGCATTACATTATGAGTTCCATACGCTATAGTTTCTGTACCAGAATTACAAAACGATATTAAGAAAATAAAATTTGTATTAATGTATATTTTCTAATGAATTACTTTGAAGCCAATACCTTCTTTTATTATAGTTATGAAGTCATGGTAGCGTGGGGATTATTTAGTTCGTTTGTCTGCTGTTATTGTAGTTAGCGAAGATTAATTTACCGCAAGAAATTTTGGCCCAAGATTAAACGGTTGAATTGTTAGTAATATCGAGAAATATATACATATATATCAGAAGGAATACGACAGATTCACTCATTGGATGAATATTCAAAATATTTTTCACAAACTTTAGTGTTGGGGTAGATTTCAAAACAGGTTAGTAATAGGTCATCGACAAATTCCTCCGCACTCGGGTAATGTATACCGCACAGGAGAAAGTTGGTATTCCTACATTTCTGACATTTCTTCTTCTAAACCGGTGTTCAGGAGGTAATCCGCCCACAGTTGTTAAGACTGAGTGTGTGCTTGACTTGCTGGTTAAGTGAACACAATACAAATAAATTATACGCTCGGTGCACAGTCAGTGCTGCCACCCGAATTCGGTTCTCTAGTGGAATCTCGACTACACGACTGCGGAGCGACTTCTGAATGACCCTTTTATCATCAAACACTAATCATTCATTCAGTAGCAAATATTAATTTATTAATTTATATTAATCATATAATTATGTATAAGATTAAGATGAATGATTCTGTTTCCAGTGACTCATAAGTTATTTTTCCTAATATTATTTCAACATAATATTCAGCTGATGACGCCATTATAGCAGTGAAAACAATTTAACGATTTGTTACTATGGTTAATTGATGCGACTAATATAATGCTTTATTAACAATTTTTACCAACAATATGAACATATGTCAAATACGTCTACTAGCTTTTTAAAGTTAATATTTTGCAATAAAAAGTTTTATATGTGTATTTGAAATAAATATCCTAAATTAATAAAAATATCAGTTTATTATCTATAAAAATAACGCTATTAAAACATTAAATTAGTTATATCATTGTATTGAAAACTTTTGATGTTGAGCCATATCTGCACATTAAGATGTCTGATGTCAATGTTTATTTTAGATGAGATTATTGGATAAGTGGGTTAGAGAGGGCACAGAGAAAGTTTCTCCAACCTTGACCTCTTACTGTTTATCAAGCGAAACTACGATATGTGACTTTAAAATCAACTGGGTGCTTGTATTTTGGAGAAATCGTTTGTGCAAAGGACGTTTATTTGTTTGATAGAATTTTTTGAGAAAATTCAGAGTTACGGTGCTATATCCATTGAAGGGGCCAGAATTTCCTGAGATACCGTAATAAGCAGTTTAATTCCGATAGCTTTACCAATATTAGCACAGTTATATTCATCGAATATCATTGCCGGGGATTTTGATATTTTGCGTTTTTGGCATTTTGCATTTTGGCTTTAACATAATGTTCAATTTTATTATAATTGGTCAATCACATTTATATTGAAAACAATTATCCTTTTATAAACTATTGTACTGGTGGGATTCGAAAACTCCGAACTTCCCGTTGAAGAATTCGCCCCTTAGCGACCTCGGCCACCGGTGGCGGTCGATTACTGTTTAATGCATTTAACAGTGAAACAATGAATGATTAATTAAGCGCAGAGGTACTTTAAATTTAGGCCTGGAACAATTCTTTTACATAAGAAATGTATTTTACTAACAATTATTTTTAAATTGTATAAGTGGTTTAGTCACCAGTTCCGAAACAGACTGTATTACTGTAATATTACCCTAAATAAATTGTTTTCATTCTAAAAGTAACTAACTTATTTTTTTTTTTCATTCTGACTTAATTCAAAAAACAATCAAGGGGAAAAAATGACATTATAATTGAATACTCTTTAAAATTTAAGAATAATAGTGGTAGCAAGGGTAAGAGAGTAATGTGTAAAATTAATGAACTTTGGTTTCAAACTTTCATCTCAATATCTAAATTGATGTATGTTTAATTTAAATTAAATTTATTTTGAATAGCTAGTTATTCAGAATTGAACGTTTTGCAAGAAAAGTCCTTATATTTAGACAAAATTTATTTAACTAAGTTAGTTTATTTGAGTTACGGGCCGCTTGGGCGCGGCTGATTACTGGAGAAGTGCAGCACCCGCACCGGTAAAAGGGAAATAGATTCGCCAAGCATAAAGTCAATACTTTTATTTTAGTATTTATATTTTTACTAAATGCATAAAATTGCAATGATTGAAAATTTATAATAATAAGCGCTAACCTTTGTTATAAGAGATGTTGAAATTGGTGCCGCTACAGGGCGGTTAATGCATTTCTTGTCATTGAGATATCCTGTCTCTGGTAACTTTTTAACAAGTTGGGAAACAGTTTCTGTACTTGGAGCGCGATTGCCAGGATATTTTCTTGCGAATCGTTTTACTACTTCTGTGCAAGACTCCGTTTCCGCATATGTATCGCGCATTAGTAAAAACCTGTTCTTCAAGATTGCACTTATATAGTGACATATCTAGCAAAGAACAAATAGCATACAATTTGCAAATTGTTAGTAAGAAATTCACTGGGAGTAATCATTGGATGACAAAGCTTTCCTCAAACTAATTGCAAACTGCTACCTGAACATGCATTACAAGCCGCACTATTCAAATAACCTCGCTACTCCTAACTACTCTGTATATATTCTGTTTGTATATGAGGTAATTTGATGCTCAATGTCACATGTATAAGCAGCTGGAAGAAATAACCAATTTTGACGTCATCTTTGAAGAACTTAAAAGTAACATGCATAAACGTAACATTACCCTAGATTTCATATCATTGTGCTAATATCTCTAAATAAATTAAAATTAGAATTATAAATACTTTATTATCATGTTTAGTTATCTTGTGAGTTAAAATTAAAATTATCAACTGAATATATTATCTAAATTAACAGAATGAAATAATGTCATATATTTATAATTATTTAATGCCTACAAAGACATTTTTACTAATATAGAGTGAACATTTTAGATTAGTTTTATGTCTCAGTTGCAAAATTGTAGGTTACGAGGTTGGCAACACGGAGTCCAAGGCCATTTTACTTAAATAGAGGTTATGTTCGTGATAACCCTCTCGATTTGCATATAAGATCGGAACTAATATTCAATTGCTACACAGAAGACGTTAAGATGCAGCTTCTAACGTTCGTTCTGCTGCTTCTGGTACCCAGTTTGGTTCTCTGCGAGTCATCATCCTGTTCGGATAGACCTATTAAAGAGAACTTCGATTTCAGTTTGGTAAGCTGTAGCAACAATTGTGCCACTTTCCGCATTTAATTGTGGGTTCAGCTTGTTATGTATTGAAACTTTTTTATGATAAATCATTCATGAATTATTAGAAATTCACGATTTTAGATTTTTTTAAAGGTTATTTGCGAATGTTTAGAAATTAGAAGTGACTAGCTTATTTTAAAGCATTAAATACTGAACATGTAAGAACAACAACGTTTGATATTTTTCCTGAAACTCTGTGTAATGTCATAAATGTTAATAAACGAAAGGAGGCGGTTCAAATCCAGCGTCTGATTAAGAATTTGTACAGGATTTCTTCAATTCTCATTAATGCAAATACCGGGGAGTTACGAAAATTTTATAGGTCATACACATTTGAATACCCAGCTGTAATTGGAAGTTTATTTTCTGTTTGATAAAACAAATGAAACAGAACTATTTACAAGGTTGTGAAACATGTACTGAAAACACAATTTTCAGCTCAGTCTTGGTCAACAAATCGAGATGGTTTTCCATCTTAGCACAATTTAAGCAGTCTTTGTTAATCTGTTACAGTATCATGGGCACTGGAACATATTAATGGGGTCGGGAGTTGCAAGTGGCGCTAAATGTCTGGAGCAAATCATTCAGGATGAAAGAGAGAATTCTTCCGCCATCATCTTCAAAGTCATCGATCTCAAGTAAGTATTGCTATTTCATTTTGTTGAATTTAGATTAAGTGGCTTAAGGAATTGCGTGAAGGTTTAAGATTTGAATTACATATATAGTCATTAATTGAAATAGTTGTGTACACTTGCGCATCATTTTGTACCCCCTGTGGACAGTGTTTAGAAAAAGTGTCGAAGCATTGAATGCCCTGCATGCTTTCCACTGCGTAAGCAGTAGGTATGTATGAGTCTTTCACGGTCGCGTTGTCCATTTTACGCCGCTGGCTCACCGGCTAGCCACAGCGGTAACTCCAGCTGTAGACGTACGTGATTTAGTGCACTTTGCGACCTTCAAATCACTTAAGTTTTGAATTCATTTAAACAATTACGTTCATGCTTATACTGTAGTGATACAGGTGTTACCTATGCTTAGCTATAGTTTTCATAATGCCTGAACATTACACGTTACAATAAATACCTTTTATGTATGATTCGTTTGTGAAAACAAATTCTGCATAGAAGTTAGAAGACAGTTTTTAATAGAATATCCTATTGCATATGGATATATCGTGCAAAATATTATAAATAAAGAAGCGAAAGGTAAGAAGGCGTTTGGTTACTGAGGAAAAAAACTACGAATAGATGAAGCTTAAAAAAAAAAAAAAAAAAAAAAAAAGCGAGGTAATGTATGAAATGTAACAGAACAATAATTTCAAACTTTACTTTCATAAGGTACATATTTATTTTCACTGTAATTGTATCTAATTGTGGCAAATAGAATCGGTTGCTGGTGTATAATATCCGATTCCCCGGTAAACCAGCCGCCGTGATGCGTCCAACTCAAGCGTGAAAGATTCTGTATTTATGTACACTTTATGCGTACTGACAGAGTACGAATACTAAGCGAAGATTTTTATTTTTGAGGCAATTTAAAATAAATCGTATTCGAAACATCTTAAAGAAAATTGCCTCCATTCTACAGCGATAGCTGAGTAATTTTTTACAGATGTGCCAAAAATATTCAACTGACTCTCCTTTCCAAAGATTAATTAATTACACAAACAATTTATTGTACTGCGTAGGAAAATTTAAAGTTTGTGCTTATATTTGAATTATGATAAAAAATCGTGTTTTTCCTTTTTGAACGCTTGTCTACAAATTTAAGTAGGAAAATGACTCTGAAACAGCTTAAGCTTCATAACTGTTTATAAACAAGTATATCATTTCTGAACAGTGAAAACAATGCAGTGCTACTATTTTTCTGGTTGCGCAATTATCGAACAGCCCTCTGATATGTAACTACTTTTTATAGCTTTGAAACAATAAAAAATGTTAATATAATAAGTTATCGGAGACAATATATTCAGTAGGTGCATGTTTTTAAAAATAATGTACGTGTATTTATAGGTTCAAGAAAAGCTGTATAAAATCGAAGTTACATTTTTATTTACAAATACAAACAAGAATTCTACAATATCGTGAGAGAAAAATATTTTCAGTTAGTGAAGTTTATAATAAGATATTCGAAACACAATTACACTTTCTTTAATTCATTTTACAATCATTTCACACCACTCTTTAGTGTAGCAATGATGTGCATTTGTTTGTCATTTTGTTTATCAGCGACACGGAGTACATCTCGGTAACCTACGAGGGGGTGATCCGGAAAACGGATATTCCCGGAAAACTGGAGTTCAGCATCCTGGATGAGAGTAAGTTTTTCTCCATCTTGAGTTCCAATACGGGTTCCAAAGGCACTATATGAATAATTAATTAGTCAGTAATATTTGCAAGTAGCCACAAGGCGTCTTTCATGATTTTGTTTCCCATTTCACGTAACTGGCGGGTGAACAGTAAGAAAAACTCTCAGCGAATCCGAAAATCTACACAAGTAATTCAAGTTCTCACAATTATAATACAATGACTATTTCATTTATGTGACGTCATCTTAAAATCGACAAATGAAACGGAATAAAATTTTGAATTTTGACCAATCACAGCCCGCTAGCTCAGTAAAATTATCGTAAAGTTTTATCAAATTCTTTTTAACACACGAAGTGCGTTTGTCTTCCGGTCAGTGTAGCCAGTTATAAACCCCACTATACAATTCCTGAGAACATACCACTAACCACTTTTTTGTGTTTTCAATAATTCTACATTTAACTAACTTAATGTGTATTCACTCAAGCAATTGTTTTCGCGTATTCAGCTAAAGTCATTTTTAAACTATATAACATCTGCCTAAGCAACCATAAATTTTAATATATACGTAGTTCTGGATGGCTAAATGTTATCTCTTGTTTTATCTCAGTTGGATTTAGAAAATCGAGCGGTAGCGATTGCAATAGTCGACTTTCGTATATTTCAGTCTCGTGGTTTCTTAATAGGTACCTATTCATAAGTATAACATTTTATACAATTGTTAATATTATGTGCGCGAATTTGAAGTACATATTTTTTTGTTCTTATTCTATTCATGTAGTAGTCCTAAATCCGTATTCGGCTCTTCTCTATTGGCATTACTGACAATCGACATTCGTCTGTTGCAAGATGGGTAGAAAAGATTAAGTATTCATAATACAAATATACAATCATTACAATATTGTAAGCTAAGTTTAGGGGAATTGTGTTTAAATTCTTATTTATGAAAATTAGTAGGTACCTCATGACAGGAAATGTTTAAAATATTGTCCTGCTACACCCACATATTTGTAGTATCTTCTTAGAAAAGTAGTATTTACACAGATTAGTTCATCTAAATTGAGTAAATTTAAACTTGAAAGCACTTACCATCAATGTGGACCACGAACTTCAGGCAGGTGATCCTGATATTTGGATCAAGTGGTCATGTTTCGATGCAAATTAATGGGTATTGGTAAAACCCGATTATAGATACGAAACTTCATTGCAGAGATGTGTTGATGTAGCACGGCAAGTTTTCCTGCCATAGGGCACGTGCTTATGTTCATTGTAATTGTCATTGCATTTGCAAGAAGACTTTGAATCAGTTGCGCAGAAATTACAACCGCTATGCCCGGAGTTATCGCTCTGATTGCCGACCAGCCAATTTTCGTGAAACGGGCGAGTAAACCACCAAAGTACGGTAGATCGAAAGCTGAAACTTGCAGACAAATATTATTTCTTTTTTCGTTATCAACAAGATGGTGCAACATTCTGATACACATAAGGCAAACTGATGTTGCCAAAATGTTGAAGTATATCTCTGGGTACCATGCTCAACAAACAGTTAACTGCGTGTTATACTTTAGGATATCTTGTAGGGGTCATAGATTTAAAAGAAATTTTAAAACCAACGCTTTTGCTGGCTACTGCGGCCAGCAGGGTCAGTGATCTGAGAAAAAGCGTCTGGAGAGGCACAGAGAAATAAACCGTTAGAAGTGGGACGGGGTATAAATGATAGGAGAGTTTTGGTGTCCTTGTTTGTTGATTAATAACGGATTCCATTTCCAGTTCATTTGAAAACCTCTACTATTTGGATTCTTTTCTATTTATAATGCTTCTGTTCTAGCCAGATTTAAATATCCTGTGGTTTTTGCAATTACGGTTTTTTTTTTTTTTTTTTTTTTTTTTTGTTTTAATTTGATCTAATGCAAGCTTGGATGGCTTTTTCCACAACCGCTGATTTTTCTTGCTGACTCGCAAATGTCGCATATGTTTTTCCGACGTATTTTAAGGGAGGGATATTTGATCGTACCAACCCATACTTTATCACATTTGCATGACACTATACATTGCAGTAGAGTTGAGAGCATCTCTTGGGTCTTTTGCGGAACGCTGGTTTTACTTTAGATTATTATTATTATTATTATTATTATTATTATTATTATTATTATTATTATTATTATTATTATTATTGTTGTTATTGATTTCAAAGTTTAACGCACACTTTAAAGGAACATTGTGTAAAGTAATTTGTTTGAAATCTTTTTTTAAATAATTTTGGTACCTGGGACATTAGGGCTATCCAGAACTGCAAATATATATCATATTGCTTAAGATACCATGTGTTTTCTTTGTTCTCTTTTGATTGCTATGTGATGTTTCAGGGTGGCAACGTGAAACTGGTTATTGGGTTTTGGACACAGATTACAATAACTATGCCGTGGTCTATACCTGTTGGCGTCATAATCCACTGTTTCACAAAGGTAAGTTGAACTCAAACGTTTGTGTTACGTCCAGTTACAGGTCCCATGAATAATATTTGTAAGTTATGAGAGATAGCTTTTGGTTGTAGTAGAAATAAATAGTTCGTAGATTTGGGAAAATAATATTACAACGGTTACTTGCGCTTTGGAAAGGTTTCTATTCCGGTGTCTGATGTAGAATCGACCATTTGAAGAGGGACTCCGCCGGCTTTGGGGTGCTATTTTTGGAACAATGGCACGGATTGCATCTACGGTCCACCCGCCCAATATCTCCCTCAGTTCATCCGTGTTCTTCTAGACCAAGCAATCCAATCAGACCCTGATAGTTACCAGATACTATTTTTGTTTTTTTTCTTTTCTATTCGCTTTTTTTTTTTTTTTTTTTTTTTTATTTTTTGATGCACAAAATGTAATTAAGGTTTGTAGCACTTATCAAACCCCTGTATTTTCTGTGGATTTATTTTAGAAAAAATATTTTTCACAAAAATGCTAAATTTTTGAGAATGAGCATTATATGTAAAAATATACAATCGTTATATTTAAATTTTTGAATCTAGCACCATAGACCCATGCCATGGTGGGCCCAATTAATTATTGTCCATTAAGTTGTCATAAAGGCCTCTTCCTGCGAAGTAAAGAAGTCAGTATTTAGCTATATTGATTCATTTGAGAGATATTAGCTTGTAACACTTTGTGTATATATCTACAGTGAGGTTATTTAAGATATTGACCATCAGAGTAAGATTGCTTCTAGGAAAGTTGTAGTCGACGCAATCGGAAAACGGGAGGTAAGAGTCGCCACGCGTAAATTTACATTTTATTTTAAAATCTATATTTTTAGTGCGGCATAAAATGATACTGTAATTAAAACTTGACAATAAGCTTAACCTGGTTGTAAGAGATGCTGAAAATGATGCCTCTCGGCGGCAATACATTTGCCTAGGTAATTATTGTATTTATTCTTAAATTTCACCCGAAAGTCACAGCTGTTTGAAACAGGTTTCTTGTAATTGAGAGATCCTATCTGAAACTTTCTAACAAATTAGTAGGGAATAGTTTCTCTATTTGTAGAAATATTTTTTTTATTAACCGCTTTACTACTTCTACTCAATAATCAGTTTACACATTTGTATCATACCTACATAAAACCCGTTCTTCAAGACTATATTAATGTAGTGACATAATTAACGAAGAACAATTAACCACAATTTACACACAATGAAAGCATCGGGTAAGAAAATATCGCATATCCACTCACTAACAAAGCCTCCCTCATACTAACTACAAGCTGATACTTGTGCATGCATTATACCACCTGGACGACTGACTTCTTCCAGTACGCAGCTCGCTCTGTCGACCCATAACTCAAATAACCACACTGTATATTTACACATAGACCATGGAAGGCTGCCAAGATGATGAATTTACTGATAATATAAACACGTTCAAACTGCTTGATTTTTGAAAATGCATGTCAGCAACATCTCAAATAATATTTTGTTAAATTTATAATGCAGTTTGATACTCTTCTCATTATAGACAGAATTCTTGAATTATTAACAGTGCTTTGTATTTTTCATGTGAGAAAATGTATTTCAATCTTTCACAATAAATGATTTAACAACGTACAAATAATTCGCAGCAGATAAGTGATGATGATTATAACGTCGTTTTTCAGAACACGCCATGGTCTTAGGCCGAAGTACCAGCCTCTCTGATGAAGCCACAGCTGCTGTAAATCGCGTGTTGGAGAGTAACAACTTCATACCTGACCAGCTGATTCATGTATCACATTCCGACTGCACAGCCAGAGATATATTCAGTGTTGATTGATCTTGTTAAATATGAATATTGTTGCTTTACTTGTAAACTGCGTGGATCGTTTCCTTACAGTGTTTTTAGTTAATGGTGCACAAATTAATAAAATTGTGTCTATTTAAAGATGTCTTTAACAATGCTTTCAGGTAGAACACTCCTCTCCAAGGAATTTGAGCCCTTCAGAAGGGCCGCTTCCTTATCCATCGCTGAAGCTTAAACCTTTTCTAAAGCACAAGTCACCGCCATATGGTACACTGCATCAGCCCAGCTCTCCTGGCACTTTCGGCACTGTAACAGAACCGACAAAATGAAACAATATGAAACGAGAGAGCTGAAACATCTGTAAAGGAAAGAACCATCTACATTATTATTCAACGTGCTTTTTAATTTATTGCTTAGAATATTACATATGCTGGTACGGCCTACTCTATGTGTACAAACATGTATAAGGAAACAATTGAAATACTCCAGATCTGTCTACACTACTTAGCTACAGATGAATTAAAACAACGGAAGTGAATTAAAACTTCCATCACGCAGGAGCTGCGTAAACTAAGCGATTTCCCCAGTTGTGAAGGTTATTACAGAGCGCTAGAGCAGTGAAGTTACATATTATGTTATAACCCCCCACCCCCACTCCTACCAATCCCTTTGGGTATTAATCTAGCTCGATCTTTCCTTTCTTGCCACTCAAGAAATTGATTTTCTGTGACTCGTAACTTCTTTGCACACCAGTTGTGTACTCTCATTCTTACGCGTACGTATTAAAGAAATCCATTAAAATATCGTAAACTGTGTATAATTATATGTATATATTAATTTAATTCGAAGATAAATTAAATTTCCCTTTTTAAATATATGTTTTCTTAAATTTACATTAAAATCATAATTATACACGTTTCAGAGAGAGACATCGTTGTTGCGTATGCACGTGAGACGAGAATCGAAAGATCTGTAAACTTGAAGAAGCCGAGTGGGGATTAACGTTTAATGTTGCGTCATCGGAAAGAAAAATACTCCTTTCACATGACACCTGCGAGTTTATCGCTTGGCATATACATAAAGTGTATAATAGCAATTATGTAACAGTCCTCCCTCCCCCACGCCTTATTTGACCACCTCGGCGATTACAAACATTCGATTTATGAATATCTCCACTCCTAATGGTCCGATTACCCTGATTTTCACAATATATTTGTCTTATTTTGTTTTATTTTAATGACATACCGAGTTTCGTTTAGCAAAGTAAAAAATTGCGGCAGTTAGAGCAATTTTTCAATTTTCACTTTAAGTTAACACCCACTCACCCAGTTGTTCAGTATTGTTGGTTAACAAACTCGATGGAAACTTGAAGAAAATTTTGAAAATTATTTTCATGGGTATAACCGCAACAGCTACATTCCTTCGAAAATCGCTAATAAATACATCGCTTTAGATTAATCCCTAATGGGCCAAATTTGCTGTTATTTAAAATCGATTAAGCTTTTGTTAATTAATCGTTATTATGCAGAGTTTCATAATCACTTGAAAATAAATGTCTGTAGTGAAAGTTATCTAATATTTCAAAGAGGAACAAAATTAGAATAGTTTGCAATATATTTGTATTACAAAAGAGAAACTACGTTTGTAGAATTATTATTATTATTATTATTATTATTATTATTATTATTATTATTATTGAGATTAAACACAACAATTAATGATATTCTTTTAATTAAATTAAATATATAGACAAAGCTGTACTTTGTGAGTGTTTTTGAACATTTATAAATGTAACCATGTTTATGAACTACGCCCATGATATCATCTTTACAGAGAGAAATAACAGAAATAACAGAAAGTTTCCATTTACCTGGTGTGTATAAGAAGTTCATATGTGTCGATAAAACGTAAACATGTCACTATTCAAGAACAATTACTCTATTAAGAACATATACACAATCAACAATTCACAACATGTAATTGAAAGTTCCATCGATTTTCAGTCCCCATTCGATTGGTAATAATGGATGGCGATTTCGTGACTTTGAATTTTAATTTACATTTTATTGTAATACATATTTGTAAGACAAATGTTTTCTGAAGGATAAAATAAAGTGCTTTTACATGCAAATATAATTCTCACACGCATATTAGATTAATTTTTCATAGTTGCTATCTTCACGACAATGCTTTAGTCAAACATAAAACATATGCATCGTTATACATTCAGTTTATATGCTGAGTTAATTCGTCTTTTTATTTTAAAACAAATGAGAGAAAATTAAACGCTAGAGCGCTTTTTAAATTTCGGTTTTCAGGTACACCCCGACTCCTAATAATCTGATTTCGCTCATCTTCAGAAAATATTTTATTTTAATGGCAGGTATACCAAGTTTCTTTGAAAAAAAATATTGGTACCGTTAGAACGATTTTTAAATTTTGGGTTTCGGGTAAACTCCCACTCACATTAATCAGATTTTAAGAATAATTTTTGTTATTTTATTTCAATGGAATATACCGAGTTTAATTGAGGAGAAACAAAAATTGCGGCCGCTAGAGCGATTTTTTAGTTTTCACTTTAGGCTAACCCTCACCCCCAATCGTTAAATTTTGCTGGACGAATGAGTTCGATGAGTCGTTTGTTGATAATCGTTATAATATAAAGATTTTCTTGAGAAAAATAAATTGCGAATACTTTATTTTTTCATTGATATTTTTGGTGCATAGAAAGTAGGATCAATCGAGATTTGAAGAAAATTTTCAAAATTCTTTTCATGGGTACAATCTCAATTGATACATTCCTTTGGAATTCGCTAAAAAGAAAGAAATGTGCCTAGGTTTGTTGTATACATGTTGAATAATTATTGACATATATTGCCAAACCTATTTATTCATCTATTTATTTTGTCATTCGTCTAATTTAGCTTAGTGAGCTCAGCAGACTTTGTAGCCTAAGTTTCCAGGCATTCACTTTAAGACCTGAGGGAAATTTTTTAATGTTAAAACGAACGTTCTGAAAATAGTATTTGTATTTTGGTGAAGAGCTGTTTGTGTTATGTTAGCTTTTAAGTTTTCAGACGTTGACGGAACTTGCCTGTGAAATTCTTATTATACACTTGAACATGTATCATTTATATATTTCAATACTCAACATTGCCTTTAGTAATAGGTCTTGTTTTTTCTTAACAGTTGCTACATATTTAGCAATCAATATCTATAAATAAGTACAAAAATGATTATTTAATTCACTAATGTTAGCAAAAAGCAATAGTATCAATCATGTATTTACAACATGTTTTAAAACTAAGAAAATCATTGTAAGGAAATACAATCTTAATCTCTGATTATGATTAGCACAGAAAGTTACACAAGAAACTTTGCGACAATAACCTTGAAATTAAAACAAACGTTGGAGCGTCTGTGAAGACTGTGAGGCTAACCTACCCAAAATTAAAGTGCGCTTGTACATGTTAACTTTTATTGACGAATTTAAATTTTAACTCATTTGAACTAGTGTGCCGTCTGTGGCGCAGATACCAGGGCCCTGTTTCACAAAACAACTAGCCTTATAGTTTACTAGTTACTAGTTACTAGCCGTAATTCCATCTGTTCTAATAAAACGTGTTTCACAAACATTTATTTCACAATGGTAGAATCGTAAAATTTTGTCCTTATTCACTTGTCAAAATTACTAGTGTAACGAATGTATCCCAGTATCGAGGAGGCTGTTCCAGGATATTTATTACTCCGTGGACTGTTTATTGATGCGATTTTGTTTACAAGACATGTACTTTAAATGGTATATTCAAGCCAAGAAATTGCATCATGTTTACTACATCGAAAAGAATGTCTATTATTCAAAACAAAGTAATAGGGCTGCATTTAATTAATGAGCATAAAGAAGTACTACATATTTGGGCAATTCTGCAACAAAATTACGAAGAAAGACAAAACCGAAATGTGGAAAATAATGGCGCAAATTGTGAAAGCGTTGGGGTTAATTACATTGCAGAAAGATAACGTTTATGTGAGGAACACGATTTGGCAAAACATCAAGAAAGCTACAATGGTAAGTGTTTTTATTTTACACTATTATTATTATTATTATTATTATTATTATTATTATTATTATTATTATTATTATTATTATTATTATTATTATTATTATTATTAACAAATTATGGTGTAATTAGCTCAGTTTCTATGGTATTTTAGGTGAAAAAAAGATATTGGAAAAAATACAGGAATGGTGGTGAATTTGAGACTACATATTGCATAAATAACCGTTAATGAGCTTTATAATTAAAATGCGTGGAAATTAATTTATATAATCAATATCTATTCTATAATACTTATGTAAATTCACCATTCGAGATTCATAGATAGAATTACAAGCTAAATGTTTCGTGAAACACAAGACTGATAAAAAATCCACCCTGATATATCAGTCTGCTGTACTAGTTACTAGTAGTTTACGCTCATAAGTTTCAGAAACTCATTCTTGAAAGTAAGTAAGAAATACTAGAATAGAGACTAGTTTTACTAGATCACAAGCTTCTTGAAACAGGGAACTGAACACCAATAATACGGTGGAAGGCTCAGCCGATCGGACTCAAGAGTTGTATTCATTTTTCAAGTCACAATCATGGGGAGATGCAATGTCTGCCCTTTTATGGGATTAGCTCGAGTATTTAGCTAATTTTGATTACATTGTGGTAAATGGAATGATGTAATTATTTTATTTTAACGGTAAATACCATCTACAGCTACTTATTATTTTTCCAATTAATTCCTAAACTCCCTTAATCATATCTTAGTTTCTGCAGCGGACCGTATGATAAGTTGGAAACTTATTTATAATTATAAAATATAATTAATAAAATACAATATTAATATAATTATATTTATAATTATAAATAATTTATAATTATTTTCCCGCTATTTGTACATAATTGTGAAGTGCGAAGAGACGCAGTGTCTTACTAGGATTGGGGTAAAAAGTTCGAGATTTCATTTCAATGTTTCAATAATGATTAATTTATTTGCACAGAACTAACAGATGTAAGGAGATGAGTAATTTAACATGAACTTTTTAAAGTAATGTAATGATCTCATTTCATTTCATTAACTTATGTTATTACAGTCACAATGACATAATTTTGAACACTATAAATATTTATATAACATTACAAAGTTATTTTGTGTTCTGTAGCATAAATGATGGTTATATGCCGGTTTTGTTGGGAAAAAAATGCGGCCGCTAGAATGAATGAATATTGTTTAACGCCCGCTTTTGCTGCAGAGGCACCACAGGCGATGGACACTGATGATACATGAGATGAAATGAAATATTGGGAAAGGATTTATTTTTATGGAAGGAATTGTTCCAGGCCTAAGTTTAGGATACCTCCCCGGCATTTGCCATTTATGACTGAGGAAAACCTGGAAAAAACCTCAGTCAGGAAGTCCTGGCGGTATTCGAACTCAGACCTCCCGCTCACGAGTCCGAGACTTAACGACCTCGACCACCCGTGGCGGTCGGGCGCTAGAGCTTTAACATATATACATACTTTTTCTAAATTTATACCCCACCTTACTGTTACTTTTAAAACATCTTAAAAGTATATTTCGCCGAAACCTATCTCCTCCGAATTTACCTCATCCCTTTGCTGGCTCATATCCTTGCCAACCCCCAAAATGTAAAACCTTTGCACTAATTATTCCTTGTCATTTATTCCACAGCCCTAATTTATCCAGAGAATTTAAAATTTCTTCATTTGCTACTTGTTCTTTCAAGAATGTCGTATATATGTGTGTTATCTTGTAAGCTTTGCAAAACTTTTTACATTGGTTTAACTTCTACTGTTGTTTCCCTACGTACGAACAATCATAGACTTCTGTTAAAACCAAGTCTCCCTTGCCGGCTGCCCAACATGCCTTATCTCACTGTAAGGATTTTGATGATGCTTTTAATTTAACGCCTATTGATGCGCTACCAACATATAGCTCTGAAAGTTTACTCAGAGATAGAGAAATGGCAGCTAAATTTTTACATAAAGCGCGTATACCACCGGGTTTAAATCTTACGTGTTAGTTTTTTTCCCCCACACTCTCACACACTCTTGTTGCTTGTTTTATCTGTTTCCATGCATAACGTTACTTTCTATATTCAATATTTATTTTTACCACATTAACTTGTTTTTTTGCCATAGAAGAACTCAAGCAGTTCGAAATATAGCGATTACAAATCTGTGACTTTTTTTTTTTAAGTGTTTTATCCTTTCTGTTTTTATAGTTATTGTTATTATAAATAACTAAAATAACTATATATAAGAATTTTAGCGAATTCCAAAGGAATGAAGCATTTGCGGTCGCACCTATGAAATCTATTTATTTTGTAGCGAATTCATGTTTTATTAATATTAATTATTATTACTATATATATTACCTAAAATAATACTAAAATAGAATAATTTCATGTATTTATAATTAATTAGTAGCTAAAAGGAAACATTCGAATTCTTTTTGGAAATTAGTTTTATGCCTCAGTTGAAAAATAGTATATTACGAGGTTGGCAACGCTGAGTCTACTGCCATTTCTTTTAAGTAGAGGTTATGTTCACGATAACCCTGCATATAAGATCGGAACTAATATTCAATTGCTACACAGAAGACGTTAAGATGCAGCTTCTAACGTTCGTTCTGCTGCTTCTGGTGCCTAGTTTAGTTCTCTGCGAATCATCATCCTGTCTGGATAAATCTATTAAAGAGAACTTCAATTTCAGTTTGGTAAGCTGTTGCAACAATTGTGCCGCTTTCCGCATTTAAGTGGGGTTCAGCATGCTTTGTTTTAAACAATTTTATGGGAAATCATTAATGAATTATTAGGACAGATTTATTAAAAGCTATTTGCGAGTGTTAGAAATTAGAAGTGATTACCTTATTTTAATGTATTAAATACTGAACACGTAAGAACAGCAACGTTTGATATGTTTTTCTGAAACTTTGTGCAATCCCAGAAATGTTAAAAAATGAAAGGAGGAGGTTCAAATCTAGCGAAGAACAGCCCTCTCTAATTTTATAGATCATTCACATTTGAATATCAAGTGGTAATTGCAAGTTTATTTTCTGTTCGATAAAACAAAAAGATAGCAGAATTATTTACAATGAAATGAAAAATGTACTGAAAACACAAATTCTACCTCCTCCTTGGACAAGAAATCGAGATGACTTTTCATCTTAGCACAATTCAGAAGCCCTTGTTAATCTGTTGCAGTATCACGGACAATGGAACGTATTAATGGGGTCAGCAGTTGCAAGTGGCATCAAATGTCTGCAACAAATCATTCAGGATGAAAGTCAGAACTCTTCCGTCATCATTTTCAAAATGGAACTCAAGTAAGTATGATTATTGCATTTTGTTGAATTTACATTAAGTGGTTTTAGATATTGCGTTGAGTTTTAAGTTTTGAATTACATATATAATTATTACTTAAATTGTGCCACTCGCGCGTCATTTGTTCCCCTGGTCGACGACAGTCATTTTGTTCAGTGTTTAGAAAAAATGACAGTGTCTGTTAGCAGGCGAATGCTATGTGAGAAAGTTAATATATGTGAGGTCGCAATTGCATATTTCTACACTGCCTGTTACAGTGGTGAAACACGACTTTTTCTTCGCCAGATTAGAACGGTGTTTCTTGATCGCAACATTTAATTATTTCAGTACCATAGCATAATATTCATAGGTTATGATTTAGCTATTTTTAAGAAGTGAATTAAAACGATGCCACAGAAATTCGAAAACACGATCCAAATCGGTTTGCTTGCTGAGAGGATTGGTTTTGTCTTCTTCGGAAAGAGCTTTCTCCTGTTGACACTCACTGTTTCGACTAATTCTTCGTTTCCGGTGTGTAATGGTGAATCCGCGTTTCTTCGACTGTCAAATAACGTCCCCAAAATTCACTTAGATTCCTTTTAAATAGTTCGAAATTGTGCGCGGAAGCGACAATTCGTTCTCTGTTTTGGACAATCGTTAGCAAATGTGGCACCCACCTCGCCGATGGCTTCTGCATACTCAAATTATTATGCGCCCCATCTGCAGAAACGCCCATAGCTTCAGCAATCTCCCGTACCTTCAGTCTTCATTGACCATGATGTGGATTTAATCAATAATTTCGGGAATCGTTAGCTAGCCAGGACGTCCGCATCACTTGCGTTGTTGTTCGATTACATCGAACCCTCCAAACTATTTGACAACATTGTAAGCGAAGGTGCAGATTTATCCATTCCCCTTAGCTTCTGTGAACTCTTTTCGAAATTCATGTTTTTTTTCATTTTTAACGTTTATTTACAAATTTAAGTAAGTAAATGGCTCTGAAACGCAGATTAAGTTTCGTAAATGTTTATGAACAAGTATATCATCCTTCAACAGTCACCGCATTGCCAAAGTAACGTTTGAGTTTGCAGGACTTATCGAACTTCGTCTCTAATACATAACTACTTTTTATGACTTTTGAACAGTCAAAAATATTAATATAGTAATTAGTTACCGGAGACAGTACATTGAGATTAAAATAATATATGTATATATTTAATTAATGAGTTTAAGAAAAGCTGTATAATATCCAAGTTCTATTTTTATTTAGAAATACTAACAAGAATTCAATATTTTTGTGAGAGAAAATTATTTGCAGTCACTAAAGTTCATAAGCAGGTATTCAGAAATGAACTATAATTTCTTTAATTTATTTTAATGGTTATTGTTGCACATCTGACCTTGGTATAGCGATGATGCGCATTTGCTTGTAATTTTATTTATCAGCCACACAGAGTACAACTCGGTTAGCCAAGAAGGGGTGATCTGGAAAACGGATACTCCCGGAAAGCTGCAGTTCAACATCCCGGCAGAGCGTAAGTTTCTCTACATCTTAAGTTTGTGGGTTCCAAAGAATAATAATGAGTTAGCCAGTAGCAACACAAGTCTTATCCAATGGAATCCTCAATTGTTTTGCTTACCGTGTTATGGTAGCTGGCTGGTCGCAATTAGAACGATAACTCCTGGCGATTCCGTAATATCTCCACAACTATTTCAAACTCTCGCCATTACAATTACTATGAAAATAAGCACGTACATCAAGACAGGAGATGTTTAAAATATTGTAACTACAAATAACCACATATTTTAGCATCTTCTTAGAAAAAATTGATTCATATACATCAATTCATCTTCCGAAATCGTCTCATTTTAACCTTGAACGCACTTAAGTTCCATGTTGGCAGGTGATCTTGAAATTTGGATCAAGTGGTCATGTTTGGAGGCAACATAATAGGTAATGGAAAAACCGGATTATATATACGAAACCCCGCTGCAGAAATGTGCTGTGTAGCAAGGACATTTTTCCAACATGTCCTGTTACATAAGCCATGAGCTTATTTTCATTGTAATTGTAGTTGCATTGCGAGACCTTGAATCAGTTCCTAACAACTGCTAGGCCGGGAGTTATCGACGTGACTGCCGACTTGCCAGTTGCCGTGAAACGGGCGAGAAAGCCATGAAAAACACAGTAGATTGAAATAAAAGTAATAGAAAAGAGAATCATACCATTATGAGCTAAAACTTGTAGAAAAATATTATTGCTGATACACAAACTGAATTCGCCAAAATGCTGAAGTATCTGGCTATCATACTGAACAAACAATTAATTGCACGTTATAATTTAGCGCTATTTAGACTAATTTGTAGTGGTTATAGGTTTAAAAGAAATTTAAAAACCAACGCTTTCGCTGGCTACCGCAACCAGCAACGACAGTGGACTGAGTAAAAGTGTCTTGAGAGATATAGAGAAACAACCCGTTACAAGTGAGGCGAGGTAGAAGTGCTGGGGGAGTAGTGGTATTGTTGTTTGTTGACTAATAATGAATTCCATTTCTTGCTCATTGGAAATCCTCAGTCTTTTATTTTTATTATTTGGAAGCTGCTCTCTATTTCTAAGAATTCTCTTCTAGCCAGATTGAAATATTCAGTAGTTTTTTGCAATTACTTCTGTTTTTGTTTAAATTTAATTTAATGCAGATTTAGATAGCATTTTCCACAATCGCAGATTTTTCTACCTGGTTAAGTGGCAAATGTCGCTTATATTCTCCGAACGTGTTTTAAGGGATATTCAGGTAATGCCCAAAATATGCTTTTCCACATTCGCACGTGACCTTGTAGCAGCAGCAGTAGTAGTAGTAGTAGTAGTAGTAGTAGTAGTAGTAGTAGTAGTAGTGGTAGTAGTAGTAGTAGTAGTAGTAGTAGTAGTGGTAGTAGTAGTAGTAGTAGTAATAGTAGTAGTAGTAGTAGTAGTAGTGGTAGTAGTAGTAGTAGTAGTGGTAGTAGTAGTAGTAGTAGTAGTAGTGGTAGTAGTAGTAATAGTAGTAGTATAGTAGTAGTAGTAGTAGTGGTAGTAGTAGTAGTAGTAGTAGTGGTGGTAGTAGTAGTAGTAGTATAGTAGTAGTGGTAGTAGTAGTAGTAATAGTAGTAGTAGTAGTATAGTAGTAGTAGTAGTAGTAGTAGTGGTAGTAGTAGTAGTAGTAGTAGTAGTGGTAGTAGTAGTAGTAGTAGTAGTAGTGGTAGTAGTAGTAGTAGTAATAGTAGTAGTAGTAGTAGTATAGTAGTAGTAGTAGTAGTGGTAGTAGTAGTAGTAGTAGTAGTAGTAATAGTAGTAGTAGTAGTAGTAGTATAGTAGTAGTAGTAGTAGTGGTAGTAGTAGTAGTAGTAGTGGTAGTAGTAGTAGTAGTAGTAGTAGTATAGTAGTAGTGGTAGTAGTAGTAGTAGTAGTAGTAGTAGTAGTAGAAGTAGTAGTAGTTGTAGTAGTAGTAGTAGTAGCAGCAGCAGTAGTAGTAATAGTAGTAGTAGTAGTAGTAGTAGTAGCAGTATTAGTAATAGTAGTAGTACTAGTAGTTGTAGTAGTAATAGTAAAGGACGTTTTATTGTACCTGTTGTACCAGTTATAGAATACATATATTTACGTTTTCTATTAATTATTTAACATACAAATACATAAACATGAATGGAACCCTAGAGCCTCCCTTCCATTTACTCACACCCCCTTTCCAACTCCCTCCTTTTCATTATAGCCATTAACCTCCTTTGTCCGGTCTACTCTAGAAATATTCCCAAATAGTGTATCTCGCATGCACCAACACTTTCCGGCAAATGTTAAAACCTCTATTGGCATTAAAATTTTCCGTGATAAACACTCATTTCTTAAAATCTCCGTTTCCCTGCATTCTGCCAAAATATACTTCCAGCTATCGCTTTCCCCCCACAATGGCAAATTCTTTCCCAGAGAGCAATAACGGTTTTGTTTCTTTTCTAAGCTCCTAATCTGAATCATACTGACCACTTCTTTCTTTTCTGCCACAGATATCTAAATAATCCGCTCTCCCCCACACCGGATGTATTTGAGCCTGCAGGTTAGGCGATACTTTTTCTAAGCATTGACTCAGTGTTTTGCCTATCTATATCTCGCAAACGTCTGTTAACTATTTTTCCAACTATTTCGTGTAACGTTCTCTTCCCTTAACCAAATATACCCCCATCCAATTTTATCTAAACTTTTCCTTATTTTTGATGCCCATCCCGTATCCCACCCTTCCCTATTTGCTCCCTTAGACAAACTGCTCGAAGAACAGCTTGAATACCCCGTATTATCATTAACTATTATTTAATTGTTCTTATTTTTAAATTTACGCTTTCATTAACGATACCAAACTCTTTAAGAAGTCCACATTTTGCTGTACCCCTCCCTACGTTTTAGAAACTGTGTTTGCACCTGATTAAGTTCCTCGATGTTTTCCCACCCCCAAATTTGTCCCCGTACGCCATAGTTTATCTTACAACCGCCCTGTACACCATCTCCATTGTTCTCAGTGCAGTTTCCGGTATTTTTACTATATTATTTAGTGCCTCTATATTCTTAATTATGCACTTGCGCTTTGTGTTGCCTATGTGTTGATTTTATATATTCCAGTAGAGGTGAAGGGGTCCGTTGGGTCTTTTACGGATCGTAGGTTTGTATCTTGGTTTGTTGTTGTTGTTGTTATTATTATTATTATTATTATTATTATTATTATTAATTACAAATTTTAACGGATTGTATACAGGAACCTCGTGTAAAGTCATTTTCGGTGCCTATTATCTTAGGGCTATCCATAACTGTAAGCATCTATTCTAGTGTTTAAGATATACCGTATTTTCTTTATTTTTTTCTTTTTATTGCTATGTGATGTTTCAGGGTGGCAACGTGATACTGGTTACTGGGTTTTGGACACAGACTACAATAACTACGCCGTGGTGTATACCTGTTGGCGCAATCCAATGTTTCACAGAGGTAAGTCCGACTCTTACTTTGTATTATTTCCCATTACAGCTACCTATAATAATATTAGTAAGTTATGAGATAATTTTTAGGTTTAGTTTATCAAAATATCCCATGTTAAAATGAAGTTAATATATGCAAATATATGCCATAAAATGATAGACCTACTCCTAATAGATCCCAAGAAAAAGAAAATAATAACTTAACATTGCTAGGATAAGACATACCGGGTGCCCTTAACAGATATTAGCTTGTGACACTTTGTGCATATATCTACAATGAGGTTATTTGAGTTGTGGGCGACCTGAGTAAGACTGCTTACTGGGAAATTGCAGCCGCCGCAATCGGGAAAAGGGAGGTATAGTCTGGCTATTAGAAGAAGGCAGGCAAAAGGAATGTGCTAATAAACATTAACAATGTTGTCAGATACTCACCCCGTGATTAGCAGTCCAGCAGGCGTGCAAGATCCGAGTCTGATCGCATAACATGTGGCAACATGGACATCCCAAATGCAGATAACGATTCAACCCTCCCCTCGCACTTCAGCCCGCACTTGCCTTCGCTGATAGCCAGACATGTCGCCGCGCGTAAAGTTAGATTTTAGTATCTTTATTTTTAGTGAGGCATAAAATGATGCTATTTTTAAAAATGGTAATAATAAACACTAACCTGTGTTGTAAAGGACGGTGAAAATGATGCCCCTCAACGGCAATACATTGCTAGCATTTCGTTGTTAATTCTTATATTTAATGTTACTTTTCTTCTGAAAGTACACGGCATTTTGTAACTTGTTTCTTGTCATTGAGAGATAGTGTCTGAAACTTTTTAAAAGTTGGAGGTCGAGCAGTTTCTCTATCTAACACGATTATCAGAATATTTTCTTGTGAATCGCATAACTACTTCTATGCAAGTATCAATTTTCACGTTTATGTCATACCTACAGGAAAACCCGTTTTTCAAGACTGTAATTGTGTAGTGGCATAAATAAGAAGAAGAAATAGCGCACAATTTACACACAATGAAAACACGGAGTAAGAAAACATCGCATAACCACTAGCTGACAAAGCCTTCCTCATACTAACAACAACCTGATACCTGCACATGCATTATATGGCCTGGATGACGGACTTCTTCCAGTACGCAGCCCGTTCTGCCAACTCAAAATTCAAATAACTACACTGTATATATTACTCAGAGATCATAAAAGGCTGTCAAGATGATGAAATTACTAATAATATAAACATGTTCAAACTTCTGTATTTTGAAAATGAAAAAAAAAAGATAACAATATCTTATATAATAATCTGCTAAATTTATGAACTAGTTTGATGCGCCTTTAATTATAGACAGAATTCCTGAATTATTAACAGTGCTTTGCATTTTTATTTAAGAAAACATTTACAATTTTTCACGATAAATAATGAGTTATTTTGTTTAACGAAACCGAAATAATACGCTGCAGATAAGTGATGATGATTATGACGTCGTTTTTCAGATCATGCCATGGTCTTAGGCCGAAGTACCAGCCTCTCTGATGAAGCCACAGCTGCTGTGAATCGCGTGTTGGAGAGCAATAACTTCATACCTGACCAGATGATTAGTATACCACACTCCGACTGCATAGCCACAGATATAAACAGTGTGTTTGTTTGATTTTCTTGTTAAATATGAATATTGTTATTTTACATGGATCATTTCCTTACAATGTTGCTTAGTCAATGGATAGCAAATTAATAAAGTTGTGCCTATTTAAAGATATTGTTTCTAGACAATTGTTATTCTTCATCATCTGCATATTAACGTATTAATCTTTCGGATGAAGCAATTAGGCAATGAAAGGACGCTTGGAATTGACTAACGCATTTTTCCCCTTTATTGGAACAACTACACTTCTCGATGTCTTGGCTTGAATTGGAGAGCGCATTCAGTACTCCAGTGTTGCTCAAGGCCAGGTCGTTTGTGTCTAAGCTGTTTGAAGACGGAATCTGTAACCATGTTTTCTGACACAACACTGCGAAGTCGGCGCAACCCCTCCAAAGAGTTTGGGCTTTCAGAATGTTCCATCGACGAGGCTGAAAGCTTTTCCCAAAGCATAAGTCCCCAGCATCCCGCACTCTGCTCCAGTCCTCCTGACTTGGCATTTTCGATCCTTTAATAGAACAGAATGATGGAAACAATATGAAACGAGAGAAAGAAAAATTCCTGGAAAGTAATTTTAAAGTAATTTTGATTATTGTGAGGTAATTTTAAGTGTAATATGTATCTAAATCTAAATAGATAATTTCTGTCCTCTTTTTTTTTAACTATGTCTTCCATATCGATACCTTTTAACCTCTTTTTTAATTGATGTGAATCCGGTCAGGCTACATACGAGGTTAGGTCAATTAATTTCCGGCCTAACTATTTCCACGTATGATAAAAACAAAAACTATATTTCACTTTTCAACATAGTTACCCTTTATTGCATCACATTTCTCACATCTTTGAATTAACATTTCATCCTCCACAAAATAATAGTCAGAAATCTTGTTTGCAAAATGGGCATAAACACCATCCATCACTTCTTCGTCACACTTAAATTTCCTTCCTCGAAGGTCCTTCTTGAGTTTTTAGAAGAGAAAAACAGTCACTGGGAGGTAGATCTGGGCTGTAGGGTGGATGGTCAATCTCCTTGAAGTCACATTTCTTCACAGCTTTCTTTGCAACAAGAGTTGTGTGCACAGGCGAGTTGTGAAGAAGACGCACACCACCACTCAGCTTTCCTCACCTTTTCTCTTTGATGGAAGCACCTGGTCTGTGCAGCAGGCCAGCATAGTACTCCCCATTTACTGTGGTGTTCCTCTCCTTGAAGTGAATGAAGAGTATTCCTTCACAGCCCCAGAAGATTGTGGCCATGACCTTCTTGGTTGACTGGGTGAGCTTGGCCTTTAGAGGCTGTGCTTCGTCAGGTTTACGCCACAGTATTAATTCTCTTATGGAGAAGGGACCATAGTAGAGGACCATAGTTTTATCTTCTGTAACAATGGTTTGCAGAACTTCTCTCTCGTTGGCACGGCAGAGCTCCAAAAATACCTGACAATAGATGACTCGTTGCTGCTTTTGGACTGAGAAAAGAAGAGGGAAGTCTAGGTACCCATCTTGCACTAACCTTATTTATGTTAAATGATCATGAATAATTCGAGGGACTGTTCTTTTAGAAAGGCCCAACATTGCTGCTATTTCTGTAACTTTGAGCCACCGGTCTTCCATAATGTCTCCTTCCACAAGAGCGATGTTTTCAGGAGTGAGCACCTCCAAGGGCCGACCTGCACGCTCTTCGTCTTCAATGCTTTCTCGACCCACTAGAAAAAGTCTGACCCTTTATTTTACGGTAAAATATGAGGGGAATGATTCCCCATATACACCGTGCAATCACTGTTGAATTTCATTTGGAGCAAGTCCTTCTTTTGGGAATAATTTAATAACAGCTCCATACTCCATTTTGAATATATCACATTCTTCTACACATAGCCTTCTTTATGCAACTATATCTGAACAACTGAACACATCGGAGCGGAAGATACAGCTGCAATTATTTACTAAACAGATAAAGGTACAACACCAGATAAGGATTTTGTGAAGGCGATAATCGTTATGGCGAGGCCGGAAAATTATGGACCTATTCTCGCAGATATTAATTTACTCGTATTTCAGGTGGGGCCGTAATTTTTAATTTCATTTATTCCGTCCTTCTGATCTTACATATGATATGGGACATGCTAGCGTAAATTACTAGCGTTAGCCTGTAATGCAACGAAATTATCAAATGTATATAACAGTGATAGTATAATAATAATAATAATAATAATAATAATAATAATAATAATAATAATAATAATAAACCTAAGTTTTTTTTACATTTAAAATTATGGTTTTAAAAATGTTGTGTTAATTTGTGTTTTTTGTATTATGCCCGTATATATTTATTTTCAATAAATATAATCTATCTCCACTATTAATAATGTATGTGGATATGGCTTATTTTTCATTGAAAGTGGACAAGTTTGATTCTAGCGCCTTCAAATGTGCGCGTGTGTTTTAATAGCTATCTGCAACTGTTCTAGTACTGCGCATGTTTTGTATCTAATTTCAACTGTTTGTTTATCTTTGAATGTGAACAAACGAAGTCATTTTCTAAAATGGTACTGTTTAGCAGTGCAGAGGATCGTAATGTTTCTTAATTGTATTGAAACGTATTGTAACGGGCTGCAGCGGCACAGATTCTGAACAGAAGAGCGCCATATTCCACATCGTTTATTAGCCTCTGTCAACTATCTATGTAAGTAACTGTGAACTGTTAAATAACCTATTCTAAAGCTCTTATGTTTACATTATGTTGTTACGGATTTTTCTTTGTGAATAACACAAACCTGAGATTGAGAAGTTGTTTCGAGAGTAACAGCTGATTTATACAGATTTATGTGTCTGAGTTCAGAAAAATACTTATAAATTTCCATCGCCCATCACTTACCCACAAATTAATACTTTAATTTTTATGCCCACAAAACCACTAAGCTTTACTTGCGTCTCTTAACCTTCGTTTTTGGCACAGCTATGAAAGAATTCTGACTGTATATGATGTATTGTTGTTTAACAATCACATTTCTATTGTTGCTTCCTTTTCAGCTCAGTTGTAACTAGTACTCTCTGTGAGATGGTTGTTATTCCAGTGAAGATTTGTAAATTGTGCAAGAAATTCGGTTTTTCTATATTAGTAGTGGTTTGTTTTTTTTAGTTTAGTTTATTTCTGTGCATATTCCAAATTCAATCAAACATCTCTTTTGTGGATTCAATCATTTATTAAATTATACAAGTTCTTCAAGGTTTTTTTTTATTATTTATTTTTATTCTGCTGACACATTCCTGGAGACTTTGTTGTAAAGAAACAGCAAAGAAATGTTATTGTCTTTGTAAAAAAAAAAAAAAAAAAAAAAAAAAAAAAAAAAAAAAAAGTCGCCTATGCATATTTTAGGGTAAAATTTGGTGATTTGGACAAGCCATGGGCTCCAATTAAGGTATGCTGTATCTGTATGGAAGAACTCGGACATTGGACTGGAAATAACAAAAAATCTTTCCATTTTGCGGATCCAGTGTTATGGATGAAACCCACAAATCCAGTACTGACTGTTACTTCTGTTCCTGCAATATAGCAGCGTATAATCTTAAAAATAAGAAAGAAATTGTTTATCCCAATGTTAAGTCAGCAAGATGCCCTGTACTCTTTATTTCTGGATAAACTAGAAGACATACCTAATGACTTTGGAAATGAATCTGGAAAATCTAACGAATTCTTCAAAGTTACAGGCAGTAGAGAGTTCCAACTTCATTCACAACCTGAATTGAATTACTAGGTTACAGACTTAGGTTTTCCTAAAGATTTAGCAGAACTGCTAGGAAAATAATTTATTGGCTCTGGTACATCTTTCTCATGGTTTAGTTATAGAGAAACAAATTTCGTACCTTACTTTTCACATGAAAATGACCTGGTTTACTGTAGTGATGTTATTGGACTGTTTACAGAATTTAACATTCAGAAGAGATGTCAATTTTCATGGAGACTTTTTATTGATTCATCCAAAAGGAGCCTCAAAGCAGTACTTCTTCACAATGACAGCAAGTACGCCTCAGTGCCAGTAGGACATTCTGTGCATATGAAAGAATGCTATGAAAAACTTAGCATTAACTCTTTCAAAACTGTAATACAATGTTCCTCTTTGGACGATATGCGCTTGTTTAAAAGTAATTATCTTAATTCATGAGCAACAGGGAGGCTGCACTTAATTCCCTTGTTTCATCTGTTTATGGAACAGTGGACATAGGAGTCAGCACTGAATCATAAGTGGCCCGGTCTTTGAATAAATTTAGAACCTGGAAGCAAAAATATATAATACGATAAAGTTTGGTTGGTCGAAGAAAATTTCTCCTTCCACCCCTTCATTTAAAGTTTGGGCTAATGAAATAGTTTGTGAAGGTCTTGCCACTCACAGGAGAGTGCTTTCAATACTTTGCAGTAAATTTCGGGGACTCTCAGAAGCAAAAGTGAAAGAAGGTGTTTTCACGGATCCGGATATTCGAAAACTCTTTAGAGATGAAGTATTCAAAACAAAAATGGGAAACTGTTCAAAAGAAGCATTGCCCCAGATTTCATAAAATTTGCTACTTTCTCAAAAATAACATTAGAATTATAAATAATTTATATATCATGTTTGTTTATATTGTGAGATAAAATGAAAATTATTACAGGAATATATTACCTAAAATAATAATTTCATGTATTTATAATTATTTAGTAGCTACAAAGAAAATATATTAATATAGATTTTTTTTTTTTTTTTAGAAATTCGTATTATGTCACTGTTACAAATGTGTATTACGAGGTTGGTAATGCTCAGTCCAAAGTCATTTCACTTAAGTAGAGGTTATGTTCATGATAACCTTCTTGATTTGCACATAAGATCGGAACTAATATTCAATTGCTACACAGAAGACGTTAAGATGCAGCTTCTAACGTTCGTTCTGCTGCTTCTGGTACCCAGTTTGGCTCTCTGCGAGCCATCATGCTGTCCGTATAAACCTACTAAAGAGAATTTTGATTTCAGTTTGGTAAGTTGGTACAACAACTGCGCCACTTTCCGTATTTCAGTATGGGTTCAGATTGCTTTGTATTTAAATTATTTTCTAGTAAAATATTAATACATTTTTAGAGCAGAGATTTTGAAAACTATTCGCACATGTTTAGAAATTAGAAGCCAGCGAGAAACCGTCCTCTCTGACTGAGAATTTTTACAGGTAATCTTTCTTTCTCATCAATGGCAAATACCGGGGAGCTATAACAATTTTATACATTATGCACATTTGAATACCTAGTTGTAATTCTGTTCAATGAAACAAAAAGGAGAAAATGAAGGAGAACTATTTACTAAGATGTGAAAAATACTGAAAGCACAATTTCCAGCTCAGTCTTGGTCAAGAAATCGAGATGGCTTTCTATCATAGCACAATTAAGCAGTAATTGTTGATCTGTTACAGTATCATGGGCACTGGAACGTATTAATGGGGTCGGGAATTGCACGTCGCCTCAAATGTGTGGAACAAATCATTCAGGATGAAAGTCACAACTCTTCCGTCATCATCTTCAAGGCCATAAGTCGCAAGTAAGTATCGCTATTGCATTTTGTTGAATTTAGATTAAGTGGCTTACGTTAAGGTTTAAGTTTTGATTTTGATAAGTTATTAATTGAAATACAGTGACTTCATTTGGACACGTGGCCGGCTTAACGGGGATTTGCCTCTGTTTCTAACCAGTTCTGTTCCCTCCTCCGTTTTCCCGCCTCTGCGCGTTCTGACGCAAAGTCTTTGTGCTCTACAGGAATTCCAGTTTAGAAGCAATTCTTTATTGCTTTACAATAGATATATGTTATTATATGTGTGTTTCAGTGTTATAGTGTGATAGTCTGTTATAATGTCAAAAAGTCCGTATACTTTAGCACACAGAATCTTCATGTATGAGTCCTATGTGACAATATACTCATGTAGAGATGCGAGACTGCAGTTTATAGACAGATTTCCTGGTGTTCGTGCATCTTACAGAGAAACGGTTGGTAATCATATGAATAGATGTAGGGAAACGGGATCTGTTCTTAATAAGAAATCGAAATTGAAACGCCGTGTTCTTACTGAGGAATAACTCGATCACACCGCAGAAAAGTTTGAACCAAGTCCAAAGAAATCTCTGAGAAAGCTTGTACGAACACGAATTTTGCAAACCTCAGCTTAAATACCACTAAACTTTTAAAATTAATTGCGACCATGCGTGAATAGAGTTCATTGTATTGGATAATGTTAATTCTCGCTCTATTGATCTGCGATTACTTTTTTTAAGGACAAAGTATGATTGATAACCATGAAGCGACACAAAGTAATAGATACTGAAGTGCAGAAATACCCTATCTCGTACACTAAATGCCATTGGACGATCAAAATATTGGTGTTTGGTGTGCTTTAGAAACCCATGCTCTTGAATTTAAGGGGATATGAATATCCGATTCCACCGGCAAACAGCCGGTGCCAAGCAAATCCCTGTTAAGATGGTCACATCTCCGAACGAGGCTCTGTAATTGTGCCACGGGATGTGTCCTGATGGACAGAGAGCGTGTAGAAAAAGTGACTGTTTCAGTTACCTGGCGGGTACTGTGTGAGAAAGTTAAAATTTCGAAGCACATTTTCTACTGCACAAGGAGTAGGTACCGGGTCTTTGACAGTCGTGCCGCCATGTTCATGCTTATACTGTGTTGATACAGGTGTTACCTATGCCTAGCTATAATTTTCACAATGCCTGGACATTACACGTTACAATAAATACCTTTTATGAATGATTCGTTTGTGAAAACAAATTCTTGCAGAGAAGTAGAAGATATTTTTACAGAACATCCTACTCCGTTAGAGATGCTTATAAACAAAGAAACGAAGAGTAAGAAAACACCTGGTTACTGAGGAGAAACTGGATTAAGTTGGAGCAAGAGTTTCTGTGTACGGTTTTCATCTATGGGTGAGCTATCTCTACAGGGTTTCCGGATCGGTCCGCATCGCTTGTGCTCATTTGGCCACTACTAAACTTACCAAACCATTTGATAACATTCTAAGCGAAGGTGCAGTTTCGCTGTAATGTTTGTTTTAGCTTCGCCTTATATTCTCTGTATTCAAAAAGAATGGACAAAACTCATGTTTGTTTGTTTGTTTTTTTTCTATTTTGAACGCTTATTTACAAATTTAAGTAAGAAAATTTCACTGAATTACAGATTTAAGCTTCGTGACTGTTTATAAACATGTACCGCTTTGTCAAGGTAACTTTGGAAACAATGCAGTGCTACTACTTTTTGAGGTTGCAGAAATTATCACACAGCCTTTTGAAACGTAGTTACTTTTTATAGCTTTTGAACAATCAAAAAATGTTAATGTATTAATCAGATACCGGAGACAGTATATTAGGGTTTAAAAAAATGCAAAGGGAATTAATAGAGTTAATAAATCTGCATAATATCAAAATTAGATTTTTATTTAGAAATATAAAGAATAATTCTACATTTTGTGAGAGAAATTTTTTTTTTTCACCGAAGCTCATAAGGAAGTATTCAATAATTATTTAGTAACTAGTGTATAATCTTGGTAATTGTGACACGAGTGAATGTTTACCGCGCTCACTTCCGCTAATGCGCTAATTTTCAGTGTTCAGTGTTCAGAATGAAGATTATACACGTGTTACATACAGCGCTTTGTACAGCTTTAGAATTGAAATATTTTTAAAAATTATTAAAAATTTGCAAAATGCTATGTTATGATGTGGTATATATTAGTATTATATTGCATGGTTTCTTAGTACTCGTTTCTATGACGATGTTATTTTGTATTTGTTTTGAAGAATTCAAATGAAAATGGATGTTAATTCCGCAATATTTGATATTGAAAATATAGATATAATTTCAGAAGAAATTAATAAAGGAAGCTGAGGTAGATGAGGGTTTGTTAATTCCTCAAAAATGAAAAATGTACACGAAAAGGAATATGACAAGTTCTGTACATGGAGAAAAGGGAAACATGTTAGTTCAACTAATGAAAAAATCTTGATGTCATATTTTTCAGCCTTGGTAAATATATAATATTACTTGTATTGAGTGTTAATGACGTAAATCATTTCAAATTTAAAAAAAAAATTGTTTTGTTTTTCCAGTAGAAGATTTGTATGCCGTCGATGCTGTGGTGTGTATATTTGAAAGTTAAATGTATAGTGAAAGTGAAAGAAAATATCGACGATTCATCTTTTGGTGAGGATTTTTGTTTTTTGTAGGTTTCAGTGGGATATAAGGCGAAAAAATCAAATGTGCTCTCTAGATCTGAAATTGGTCTATTTATGATAGAACCTGATGATACGTATTTACTAATGAAGATAATTTTGTCTTTTGGAATTTTTGGGGCTTGTGGGCGCCAGGAACTGCATGTTTTATTTATTTATGACGTTGAGGATGAAGACCGTATTTTGGTAATTCATATTAGAGACCGGAAAAGTTATAAGCCAAGTACATTTACTATTGTACCTGATGGTGGTCCCATGATTGTGTGAAACTGTTTGAAAAATATGCTGCTTTACGTCTAAAAACTGTGAAATGCAAAAGTTCATATTTGCAGTATAGAGGTGGTAGGTGTACAATTGTCTATCTGTTGGTATTAATAGTTTTGGAAAGTTTCCTAGGAAGATTGCTAAGTTTTTGGAGCTGACGCGTCAAATTACATAGGGCACTGCTTTAGGCAGAGCTCGGCAACGATTCTTGCAAACACAGGGGTCAGTATTTCTGAAGTTAAGAGATTAGGAGGGTATACGTCATTATAGTTGCTGAATCTTACATATAGGAATCAATTGAAAGAAAGAAAACAAAAATAAATAAATAAATGTAATGTTAATGCAGTAGATATCAATAGGGGCTCAGGAATAATAGTTTCTAATGAAACTAATTATATATACTAAGCAAAGTAACTGTCATAGATGTATAATAGATATAGTTAGGTTAAGGAAGTTTTCCGTTAGTAGAATAAAGATTACTAATCTTACTAATAGTTCAACATTAACTTTTAGAAATGAAAGAAACTGTAATGTTATTAATTAATTGCATTTTCGATGTTTTCAAGATAATGGAAATAAATGTATGATTAAAAACTCACACTGTTGATGTAGTTTCAAAACATTTGTTTAATAAAGTGATTTTCGTTTTTGAATGTTGGTATGCTTGTTAGAGCAACGATTTTACCGTTTTCTTACAGGCACGTTGCATGAAATTGTGTTGTGAAGGCGGTGATGACTTCATGGATACTAGTTGCTAGGTAACCAGAATTGTGCTAATGGTGCACGATTTATGGCGTCGTAAGAAACGTATTTGTATAAAACAGAATTACGGTTTCTTTAATTTATTTTAAGAGCTATTTTTTCACATCTCTCCTTAGTATAGTAATGATGTGCATTTGCTTGTAATTTTGTTTATCAGCCACACGGAGTATACCTCGGTAACCTTTGAGGGGTTGATTTGGAAAACGGATATTTCCGGAAAGCTGGAGCTCAACGTTCCGGAAGAGCGTAAGTTTCTCCCCATCTTAAGTTTGTTTACGGGTTCTAATGGCACTGTATGGATAATAATTAAATAGCAAGTAATATTTACAAGTAGTCACAAAAGTGATATCATATGGGGTCTTTCATGGTTTTGCTTCCGTTTCACGGTAGCTGGGTCAGAAATAAGACCCTATGGGGAACTCTTAAGAATGTTGTATACCGTAGAAAACCAGCTACACTGGCAGCACTTCGGGAAAGAAATTGAAACGGCATGTGCTGCAATCGCTGAGGACACTTTCGCAAACGTTGCTCAATCAGTAGTTCAACGTACTCAGAAGTGTATCGACGCCGATGGTGGGCATTTTGAGCAACTGTTGTAACTGTAAAAGTCTAAGATGATTGTGCTCATCATTTTCTGTTTGAGTGAATTCAGTTTTGTAATGTTGACACAGTTTTTTTTCTCTTGAAGTGGTATACATTTTTTGGTACCCTCTGTGTTTAAAATGAAACATTCAATATACATTTTTTTTCGTAATTTTGTGATGTGCATTTATGTGGAATGTGCTCAAATTTTTGTAATAAAACATATAACATGATCGTTTTAATATATGACGGTCGTTTGAAAAGTTTTTGAAAAATATCAATTTACCTATACTTTGATCTATACTTAGTTTCCAAATCTTTTCATCCTTTCGGAAAAATATTATTCGATGAAAAATTCTTCCCATCCGAAACAGAAAGAAGTGAACAGGGCTTAAGTCTGAGGAGTAGGCTGGATTACGCTATTTTGAGCGCAATTCGTAATTTTTGACATTGTGACTGTCGAAGGCGCGTTTTCCTGATGTCAGAGAATTCCTTTGTGCGCCTCCTTGGCCGATATTCCTTTAATTATCTTTCAGACGTCCTAAAAAGGTTGCATGATTAGGTCCTTAGTTTACAAGGACCCCAAAAGTCCTTGTAAATTGTGGTTGAACATCACCAAACACTGCACAGAAAGAAATGTTGCTTACATTTTTGGTCCGTAATCAAAAATGGCAGTATCCATTTCGGTACACAAAACTTTGTCATATAGAACTTTTCGTTGCTTTCGTTCAGTTGAAATGCCCATAGTTTTGTCGTTTTCATGGATTGTGAACAACCCACAATGAAGCAGGTGATATCTTTCGAGATGATCGTAATTGGGCGTCCGGAATGCGCTTCTTCATCGCTGCACGTACGTCAACATTTAAGCGCATATATCCAGAAATAAACAGTCCAGTTAAGCTTTGATCTACGCAAGCTCCACTTCTTCAGATAAAAATGTTTAACTCTGCATGGAAGTTGGAGCAATATAGGAGTGATGGGGGGGGGGGTGGTATAGGCGTTGGACTGCTGGGTGTGGTGGTCGATGTTCGCCCGGGCTGCTCACTGATGACGTCTGCTCCAATTCTGTTGAATTTGGTCTCAGGGTCCACTGGAATGTTTCGCGGATCAGTACAGATTCATGGGAACGAGAAATGTGTTGCCCCCCATCAAAAAAAAAAAAAAAAAAAAAAAAAAAAACACCAGGTTGACTTGTTCCAAATATTTTATTCGCATATAAACATATTGGGGATACTTTCTGGCTGATCGTCGTTGACTTCGCTACTCCCTTAGACTGACTTTAGAATCACTTTAGAAGGACTTAGAATGTCTTCGATCGCTTTAGAATGATTTAGACTGCCCTCGACTGACTTTAGAAATGATTTAGGCTGATTGCTTTCGAGTGACTTATGCTGCCTGCTTCCGTATATCTCTTGAATGAATCTTCTCGTGTGTCTCTCGTCTCTTTCTTGTCTCTCGCATCTTTCGGACTTCTGTGTCTCTCTCGTCTCTGGCTTCATGTGCCTCTTCTGATTCTGTACTCCCTATTTCTACAACATCCCCACGCCTCTCGCTAAATTAAATTCCCTCGTATATTATCCTATTTCCGTGTTATAAGTTTATCATTGGCTATCTTAAAAATATTTATTTGTATCTAAGTTCTCCTTATTCGCTGACTTTTATATCCGATGCCCATTGGCTAGAATTATTCTCTCCCTCCTGATCTACAATGTCTTCCCACGAGCCTGAATTTTTCAAGAACAGCCTGTCATAAATTTCGGCACTTTCCTTACATGCTGATTTCCAAATTAACATCTTTTTTTTCCCTTTAGTTATAGATTGCCAGATGTTCTCAGAGATAAGGCACGTATTTACTTTAGCAGATGTGAGCTTTTATAGGCTGCAATAATACCTTGTACCCCCGGCTTGCCTATAATAAAACATTTTCGTCTCCATTCTGACATTTCCATTTTCTCTTAAATTATTGCCCTATCTGACTTTGTGTAAATACTGTCCCGTTACAGCCATATGTTTTCTTACTGTGAACTCCTAAGTATTCCATGGGCAGAAGTTTCGGTACCTGACAAAAGGAAATTTTACCCTTTTCTCAGCATTGTCTAAGGAGCGGTCAGCGGACGAGGCGTCAGGTATACATCTCTGTCTCTTTCTCACATATTTTACCTCATATGTATACAAAATCCTTTTGTAAGATACAATCACCTGCCAAATGACATACATATAAGTACAAGTTACAAATTATTTCAATTTCTATTACACCTATCTCTAAATGATTTCATTATACATATACATAATAATTATCCTTATCAAATCTAATGCTTTTAGAAATATAACTCTGCAGCCTCAAGTTATTAAATTAATAAAGGCAGCCTTATTTCCGACTTCAAAGTAATGGCCTCTGGCTGCAAATTTGTCATAGACAGACTTTAGGACTTTACGACGGCTTTCTTATTATTAAAATGTATAATTTCATAAGTATTTACTCGAGGTCATAGGTTTAAAAGGAATTTAAAAATCAACGCTTTCGCTGGCTACTGCGGCCAGTACCGTTAATGGACTGAGAAAAAGTATCTGGACAGGCACAGAGGACCAAACCGCTACAAATGGGACGGGGTAGAAGTGGTGGGAGAGTTGTGGTGTTGTTGTTTGTTCACTAATAACGGATTCCATTTCTTATTTATTTGAAAACCCCTGTCTTTGCTTTTATTATTTGGATGCTGCTCTATTTATAGGGATTCTTTCCTAGCCAGATTAAAATATCCCGTGATTTTTGCACTTACTTTGGATTTTTAAAATTTAATTTCATGGCGAGATTTGGTGGGTTATTCCCACAATTGCAGATTTTTCTGGCTGATGAAATCGCAAAAGTCGCTTAATTTCTCCCAGCCGTGTTTCAAGGGATATTCGGCTCATACCAATCCATGCTTTTCCATATTCGCATTGTACTTTGTATGTTCCAGTAGAGCTGAGAGGACCCCTTGAATTTTTTTTTTTTTTTTTTTACGGAACACAGGCTCGTACCTTGAGTTTATTATTATTATTATTATTATTATTATTATTATTATTATTATTATTATTATTATTATTATTATTACTATCGTCATCATAATCATTATCGTTGTTATTATTATTGTTGTTGCTGTAAAGCTTAAACGACAGTCAGTAATTTGTTTGAAGTTTTTTTTTTTTTTAATAATGTGCTACTTTTGGTACCTAGGATCTTAGGGCTGTCCAGAATTACAAACATATATCATATCGTTTAAGATACATCATACGTAATTGTTATGTGATGTTTCAGTGTGGCAACGTGATACTGGTTACTGGGTTTTGGACACAGATTACAATAACTACGCCGTGGTCTATACCTGTTGGCGTTATACTACAACATTTCAAAAAAGTAAGTTTGAGCTCTAACGCTTTGTGTAACGTTTCGTTACAGGTGCCTAGAATAATATTTGTAAGTTATGGGAGATAGATTTTAGTTTTGTAGGAAAAATAAGTAAATAGACCTTAGACTTGGAAAAATAATATAACAATTGCAAAGGCACGTTACACGTTTTCTAATATATTAAAATATCTAGAAGAAGAAGAAGAAGAAGCAGAAGAAGAAGAAGAAGAAGAAGAAGAAGAAGAAGAAGAAGAAGAAGAAGAAGATAGCGGTGTGTCTCAGGCGGTGACACTTCGGACACACATTCGTTAGGTTCCGGGTTCAAATCCCATGGGGCGACTATCCTGAGGTTGCTATATTGTGGTTTTCCCTGGCGCGCTTAGGCTAATGTCTTTCCTATTCATATTTTAATTTTGCTAGTTCTGTTATAGGGTATGAATGTGAGGATGAGATGGTGCTGTGTGCAGAGTGACGGTTACTTGCGCTTTGGAGAGTTTCTATTCCACTGTCCGGTCAGGCACAAATTGTCAACCCTTGAGCAAGGCTGAAATACCGAAATGTTCTTTTCGGCCAAACAATGCAATCAAATCTTGATAGTTGCTAGATAATATTTTATTTTTTCTTTCCGTTTGTTTATAAAGTAAGCTTTATAGTACTGTATGAAATCTCTATTATTTCTGTACATTTAATTTTAGAAAAAAAAAGTTGCTTAATTTATTAAGAATAAGCAAGATATGTAAAAATATATAATCATTATATTTAAAATTCTGAACCTAGCGCCATAGACCCATGCCGTGATGGGACCCGGTTAAATATTTCCCATTAAGTTGACATAAAGGCCTCCTCCCCGGAAGTATAGAACTCACTATTTAGTTATATTGATCCATTTGAGAGATATTAGCTTATAGCATTTTGTGTATATATCTTCAGTGAGATTATTTGAGTTACGGGCCACTAGAGCAAGTCTGCTTACTGGAAAAGTGCAGCCGACGCAATTGGAAAATGGAGGTAGAATCTTCGCGTGTAAAGTTTGATTTTAGTATCTATATTTTTAATGAAGTATAATATGATACTGTATTTAAAACTGGTAACAATAAACATTAACCTGTGTTGTAAGAGTTGGTGAACATGAAACCCCTCCGTGGCAATACATTGCTGGCGTTTGGATAGGTAATTCCAGTATTTAATCTTACTTCTTCACGGCAATTTGTAACATTTTTCTTGTTATTGAGAGATGCCGTCTGAAAATTTTTAACTAATTGGCAAGCGTACAGTTTCTCTATCTGTCAGAATATTTTGTGAATCTATGCAAGTATCCGTTTTCACATATGAATCATATCCGTTCTTCAAGACTATATTTATGTAGTTGCATAATTAACGAGGAACAAATACACACGATTTACACGCAATGAAAGCACCGAGTAAGAAAAGATCGCTTACAAATCTTTTCTCAAACTGACTACAGCTGATACCTGCATATGCATTATACGGACTGATTTATTCCAGTTTGCAATCTGCTCTGCCGGCCTATAACTAAAATAACCGCTCTGTATATATTATAGAGGATAATGGAATCAAGGGGATTTCAGTGGAGCGTGCATTTTAATTGATGAATTTATTGATAATATGAACCTGTTAAAATTTTTTTACTTTTTGAAATTAAATGATAGTTAACAATATCTCAAATAATAATTTACTAAATTTATGGACCAGTTTGGTACTCTTCTAATTGTAGCCAGAATTCTTGAATCGTTAACAGTGCTTTGTATTTTTCTTGTAAGAAATCATTTAAATTTTTTCACGATTAGATTTTTGTTTAACGAAGCCGAAATAATACGCCGCAAATAAGTGATGATGATTATAACGCCGTTTTTCAGATCATGCCATTGTCTTAGGCCGAAGTACCAGCCTCTCTGATGAAGCCACAGCTGCTGTGAATCGCGTGTTGGAGAGTAATAACTTCATACCTGACCAGCTGATTCAAGTATCACACTCCGACTGCACAGCCACAGATACAAACAGCGTGTTTGTTTGATCTTCTTGTTAAATATGAATATTGTTATTTTACATGAATCATTTCCTTACAATGTTGCTTAGTCAATAGATCGCAAATTAATAAAATTGTGCCTATTGAATCTGATAATCTGTTGTTGTTCATCAGCTACATATCTTACCCATGTAAATCTTTGGGACGAAGCAATTAGGGCATAAAAGGACGTTTGGAATAGACTAACACATATTTTGCTCTTATTGGAGCAAGCACGCTTTTTGATGAATTGGATTGGACTGATAGGGAGGGAGGAGCACATTTCAGTACTTAAGCCTCGCTCCAGGTGAAGCCTTTGTGCTTAAGTTGTTTGTACTGGGTGTCTAACAATGTTTTAGGTAGAATACCGCGAAACCAGCGCAGCCCCCGTTTGAGCCCTTCATATGGTCCGCTCCCATATTCATATCTTCCGCCCAACCTAAAAGTTTTCCTGTGTGCAAGTCACCGTCACACCGCACACTATTCCAGCCCATCTCGTCAAACACTTCGGACCCTGTAACAGAAACGAAGGAATGAAATAATATGAAACGAGAAAGCGAAAAAATGTATAAAGGAAAGAACCACCCACATTATTATTATTATTATTATTATTATTATTATTATTATTATTATTATTATTATTATTATTATTATTATTATTATTACTATCATCATCAATATTATTTTTAAATATGCTTTTTAATTTATTGCGTAGAATATTTCATATGCCGGCACGGCCTACTGCATACATAAAAGAACAATTGAAATACGACCAGAGCCGTCTACTTTAATTAGCTACATACGAATGAAAACATAGCGAAATGAATTAAATCAAACGGAAATTAGTTTAACTTACAATTATGGAAGTTGAAGTTATACAATATATATATAAATATAGCGATCTCAAGTGTGACTTTATCTTAGTGTTTTATCCTTTTCTACCTTTATAATTACTATTAATTTGTTACATTGTTAATAGTGTTACTTTATAAATAAATATATATATATATATATATATATATATATATATAAGTATATGAAAAATAATAGAAGAACTCAAATAGTTCGAAATATAGCGATTACAACTCTGTGACTTTTTCTTAGGGTTTTATCCTTTTCTGCTTTTCTAATTATTGTTAATTTAGTTACATTGTTAATAGTGTTACATTACTTTTCTTTTATATTATACACACACGTGTGTGTGTGTGTGTGTGTGTGTGTGTGTGTGTGTGTGTGTGTGTGTAATCTTAACCTAAAGTAACGCTTAAGTATTCTAAATTACATTAAAAAAATAATTTACTGATTTTGATGAGTATCCTCACTCTCTGTGTAGGTGGCAACCCTACATTGTAAACTTCTCTGCAGAGGGACATTTTATTTTTACTGTTAACCATGTTGGTTCTCAACAAACAGAAGAAAGTTTGTTTTGTATTGTAGCTGTAATGGCATAAGAAAGGAAACCTGATTAACAAAAATGTAAGTGATGAAAAAAGGCACACAAATAAGCCTACACGTTAATGATAATGTTTATAACACAGATGTATTGTATAATATAGAAGACGTAATTTAAAAAAAGAGCCGTGTATAACCAATCATGAAAATAATGCAAAGCATTCGCATGTTGAGGTTTGCGATATAAAATGTTATATACTCTGTACATTTATTTATTCTTCAAGGAGATTTTATTTCCCTGGTTCAATAATAATGTAATGCAAATAGGTTATCTTCTTTAGATGCCAGTTCATCTGCAGACTTGATATTTCACATTTTAAAAGTAAATGATGTGGGTAAATATTTAAGACCAATAATTTACTGCGATGGATGAACACTTACATATTTCATTCGTTGTGCATTAGAGAGGGCACTGTTAAATGTTACTCTTGCTATTTGTGTCAAAATTACTATTTTTATAGTGTTTGGAACACAATACCCTTCTTGAGATTGGTCCTAGTCTGCCGTCTTTTATCAATATGTCAGTCAGGGTCTTTGGATTATATATATATATATATATATATATATATATATATATATATAATACAAGAACTAGAAACAGATAAAATTTTGTGAATATTTATTAATATATATTATATATATAATAAATATTCACAAAATTTTATCTGTTTCTAGTTCTTGTAACTTTGGTTACATTGCTTCAAGAGCATTGGTGACTATGCAATTGTTTTTTATGCTAGTATGTCTTTCTTAAGCATTCTTTTGAAATATCAACTCATTGTTTCAAAATAGATTATTTAATACAGCTTTCTAAAGCAAACATGTTGTGAATATTTGATAAAATGGATATCTTGTGCATTGATACAGTTCTTTGTAAAATATGCTTTAACGGAAAAGAAATGTTATAAATTGATATAAGTTTATGAAGACTATTCCCCTTCATTATCAAGGATTAAAAAATAGGCTAGTGAATTTAAACATGGTCATACCAGTCTTGAAGATAACCCACATGAAGAACGTCCAAAAAGTGCAAAAACACCAACACTCATTGAACAAATATACAATATATCATCAGATGACTGGCAAGTTTAAGTACATGAAATTGCTGAGACTATAAATATTTCAAAGATATAGATTATATTTTACACAAAATGTAGCATAGGATAAAACTTTGCACTTGCTAACAGCATATCAAAAATGCATTCATAAGAAAATATTGCAACAGTATTTGTAGCATGTTAACAGCAACAGGACTGATTTTTTGCATCAGTTTGTATCTGCAGATGAGACTGGATCCACCATCATGATCCAAAATCAAAACAGCAGTTTAAACAGTGGATAGGAGTCAGTAGTTAAGTACCAAAGAAGAAGTTGGTTCCATCTGCAAGAAAGGTTATGGCATCAGGACACTAAAGAAATTTGACCAATTATGTTCAGATGGGTGATGACATAACCAAAGGGTATTATTTCAATTTTTTAAACCAACTAAATGAAAAAAAAATTGTGAGAAAAGACTTAGTTTGCAGAAGGAAATAACTTTTTTTTTTTTTTAATTAAGACAATGTACCTGCTCACAGGTTTTTTAGAGATGGAAAAATTAATAGATAAGTACAAATTGTTTGTAGCATCCACCCTACTACCCCAATCTGGCTCCCCCTGACTTCCATCAGTTCCAAAAGTTCAAACTCTTTCTTACTGGTCAGCATATTTCATCAAATCAATAGGCAATACAACTGTAGAGCAGCATTTTGCACATCTTCCAGAAACCTACTACTGCGACGGGATAATGCCATTGGAGCATCACTGGAATAAATGTGTTTGACCTTAAGGGAGATTATGTTGAAAAATAAAAGTAATGTTCAGGCTAAAACTCATTCCTTTATTATTAGGTCAAGAATTTTTCAAACCACCTTTGTACAAAATGAGTTGCCAGGACTCCAAAATAAATTACTGTTCATTTAAAATTAATCTTGCACATTGACCTGAGGAAATAAGGCGTGGTTTAAATGTCATATTTATTACAGTCTTTCATAGCTATTTAGAGCAATATGTTCTCCCATAGTATAAGCATTAAGCACACTGTCTTTTGTTAACTTAGTTGAGGAACATTAGCATCTTATCTTTGAAGGTCTATTTGATAAAAACTATTAAGGCAACTGTTCATACTATTCACATTATCTTACATTATAGATTAGAAACAAAAATAAATACATATTTTATGCACTAAAAGTTTTACATATTTATTTTTCCCTTATTGTGTCAGTCCTGGTGTAAAGGTAACCATACTTGCCTCTTAAACGCATGATCGGGGTTTCATTCCTGGCCAGGATCGATGCATTTTTTTCAGGCATAAAAATTCTTGGCTTTCTTTGGAAGGGAAGTAAAGCCATGGGCTGCATGTTGTAGATTTACAGCACAAAAAAGAACCTCAAGCCTGGAAAAGAGGCCTCTGAGCAAAAGTTTTCGGCTATTTCACACCCTGAATAGAATGGGACCTGATGACCTGAGATGTTAAAGAGTATCCATAAATAAACCAAATCAACAACTCCATTTATTATACTTATGTGTTATCTAAATTTAAGACCTTTAATCACCAGTATGGTATAAGCTCTCTTATTTAATGTATAAGACAAAGCTATGTTTATATGTTCTTTCCAACAAGTGGTTTTTAAAATAGTTCCATTTTGTTTGATTTAAAGCTACAATTGTGCAACTGCTTTTTAAATTTACAATATGTCTAAAAAATTGCATTACCTTACAGTAAATGCTAAAAATGCCTTTTATTTCTTCTTTTTCTTTTAGGACATCCCTATCCATTGCAGCACATTTCTGGCAATTCGTTGCAGTAAGCCTTCGTAAGTACCCTTCAAAATGGTGCTGGATTTCTAAACTTTATTTTCAAGAAGTATTTGGTTACATCAAGTTGGATTATCTGGGAAATGTTAATAAAATTTTAGTTTATTAATGCTATGACCTCAGTCTATCAGCAGATTTCCAGTTTACTTTAATATGTGTATTATAGAGCCTCTAATTTGGAAATTGTCTGTCTGTTGGCTTAATTTTTTCGGGTGCAAAAACTTGATGTCACTTTTTACTGGTACTGTCAGTGGTACTATTTGCATATGAATTTTGAACAATCTAGGTGTATTTGTAGATGTGCAGTACTTTGAAATTAAGGGTTGCTTTTGGAGTGTCCAAAAATGCCTTTATTTTAAACATATTTTGATTATTTGCAAAACTATGCAGGTTTTATTTTCTTACAATTAAATCCACCTTCAAAACTAATATTACATTCATAATCCATATAAATAAAATTTATGCTATCTGGGACATATGTCTGGATAAGTTATTGTGCATTTTTTCAAGCTTGAACATTTGGAAATTATCATATTTGGAGCAAAACATATTTCAGTGGCCTTTTGGTTTTTATATGTAGATGCCTTTTTGAGAACAATCAAGGCATAATTAAATGCATGGAGTACATAGAAAGTTGAGGACTACTAAAGTGTGCATGAAGGTCTAAAATTTGAACATATTTTGATGTATATCTTTGAAAATATTTTGCAATTTTAATGTTCTAAGGCAAGGGTTCTCAGCTTATGGTATGCACAACATTGATGATAATTGAGCCTCTGCCAGGTGGTTTGTAAAAATTTTATCTAATAAATTAACATTTATTTTGATATCGTTGAATGAGTTAGTTGAACTATACACTCTTAATGCGTCACTTACTTGTCATAATGTATGGAACCAGTTTTGAGAACATTTAGTTCTTATCAGCCAAGCTAAAATTCAATTGTCGGATCATCCTTTGCTGTGGGAATGTGTATTCTGCTCTGGTGGCGGTGCAATAAACTTGTAGTTTATGTTTTCATCTCCGGCAGTGTCGAAGTTCATTAGACTGTCTGTATTTGTAGATGTAGTTTTTCTCCCAGGACCTATGGAATTAGCAACCTGGGAGAAAATCTTCAAATACAGAGAGAGACAGTCTAATGAACTTTGACACTGCTGGAGATGAAAACATAAGCTACAAGTTTATCACACTGCCACCACAGTAGATACACATTCCCACAGCTCAACGAATGATCCAACAGTTGAATTTTAGCCTGGCTGATGATGAGAACTAAATGTTCTCGAAAATGGTTCAATACATTATGACAAGTAAGTGAAGCTTTATGAGTGTGTAGTTCAACTAAATCATACAATGATATCAATTATATGATTAGCTTCACTGTGCAAGTTTCAATTTACATTTTAGTTTTAAATTAACATTTGTTTACAAACAAAAAATATTTGACAGTTTTTCTGTAACTAAACGGAAATAAAGATTTTATATTATCATAAAAACTTTTGTGTTATACTGAACAAAAATAATACAGAAGCTCCATATTAATCCTACCACAATGACAGAGTGCAACTCAAATATAATATTTGATCGGACAACAATAGGATACGTTTATGTACTTTGTGCCAATTTAAAAGAAGTAAACCAGAATATGAATAAATGCTTAATTAAAGGATTCTGCTGTAAAGTGGAGTAAATGATACCACTCTGCCAGAAGCCATCACTTCTAATGCCAAACACTTTCAAATCATTCAATGAAACTTCCCCTTTTGAAATATAATTTTGACAACAAGCATAGTAATTTTAAACTCAAACAGTTGGAATATTTTCAAGAAAATTATCAGATTTGTCATCCAGGAAAAAGGAAATATCATTTGCAGGATCTAAGATGAAGATTCTGGGAGCATCATATGAAGTCAATTCAAGAGTAACTAAGGCATGAAAAACCTCACACGATGGAAGAGTCTATTACCAGCAGAGTTATAGGTATAGTTAAAATCATGTTGGGGGGGACAAGGCAGCAAAACAACTTAGCGATTTCATTATCCAGCGACACCATATTTCCAATAGTTTTAGATTTGTATGCAATTGTTAAGCAGCAGTTAATAGAAAAATTTGCAATAGCCATACAATTGGATGAAAATACTGACTGAACATAGCCTATCTTCTTACTTAGGTGAAGTTTATAGATGCGGAATCAGCAAAGGAAGATTTCTTGTTTTGTGAATCACTACCTGCTCAAACAACCTGAAATGAAAATTTTAAAAATTGCACCAATTTTTTAAAATTAATGCTATAGAATGGAATAAATGTGTTGGTGTTTGTTCTAGAACACATGCAATGACAATGATGTTATTGCAAAGATTAAAGAAATAGCTCCAAAATTTGTACACTGATGCATTCATCGTGAGGCTTTAGCAAGAACGCTGACTATTGCTCTAAAGACAGTTTTAAATGAGAGTGAGAAAGTTGTCAATTGCATTAAGTTGAGAGCTATGAATGTACGTTTATTTTTGAGTAATGAAATGGGTGCTGAACATAATTCTTTTATTTCACATTGAAGTTAGTTGGCTGTCGAGGGGAAATGTATTGAACAGTCTGTTTGAACTTTGTTCAGAAGTACAGATTTTTCTCTCTGTCTCATCCTCAGACTTCTATTATTTCACTGATGAGCTGTGGCTTGCTCGGTTGGCTTACTTGGCAGATGTATTTTGCTGCCTCATCCAGCTGAACAAGAGTTTGCAGGATGTGTTTGCTTTGATATACTTGAATGTTGATCTCAATTCAAGATTAAAATTAAGTCAGTTGAAACCATACATTAAAGAACTGGGTTTAGCTAAACAAGTACAAATTCACACTGAAACAAAAGTGTGATTCAGAAATTAGGTAAATTTATAAAGTTAATAGCTTTTACTGATTGTAAGTGTGAGTACTGGAGTACCAGTATCAGGAATATATGTAAGTCAAAGTTTGTTTATGTTTAAAATTAATTTTGTGTCGGATTTGTTTATGTATTCATTTATTGTAATTTAATGTTAACAAAATTAATTTTTAACACATTTCACAGAACAAGCCATTGAATAGGAATAGATTAAGCAGTTTTTTCTCCAATGAATATTTAATTCTAAATATTAAATAAAAGAAATAACTAAAATTGCTATAATTGTTATAAATATTAAGAAATGCGTATTTTGATCCTTGTATCACATGATGCATTTCCATCGCAAAATTCGCTTACTGGTATATCTAATGTCCTGCATTGAATGTAATGGTACGTCACTGGAAAAGGTTGAGAACCACTGTTCTAAGGCATTGTTCTTGCAGACTATGTGCAGGTGACTGCAGGAGTTCGATCAGTTTAATATTTATTTTATTTAACCTCGACTTTAAAAATTGACATTTTATTTTTTCGTCGAATAATCTCACAGTTGCTTTTTGAATTGTTTCAGCCATTCTTGATTAGTGGCTTATTGGCTCTACTCTAGATGAACTTTAGAACAATAACATCAAGTTCATAGGCATGTAGCATTTTCAAAATTGAGGACTTCTATTGGAGTTCTGAAATATCCAAATTATATTTTTATAAATAATTTCATAATGGAAAGCATGCATCTCCTTACAAATAATCTTATAACCTTAAGTTTCAAGCCGAAGTTCAAATACTTTTGTTTAAAGTGAATATATGGCCAATGTATGCCTGTTCTTTCATTCTTTCTTTCTGTTACTTATGTTTACCTCTCTTAGTTTTCATAGCCAAAGTTTGCTACTTTTGTGTTTATAGCGAAATGTTGCACATTTTTACTTATGTGTGTTTATTCCTTTTTTCAGTTTAATGGCGCCTGTGAGGCTAACCCAGGCCTCCAAAGGGAGTTGATTAGTCAGCACTTGTCGCCTCTCCACTATTATCTTTTCTATAATATTTTCTCAGTACTTATTGCTGTTTTTCATATCTGCACATAATTATATAAACAGACTTAATTTTAATAATTTTAGCTTTCTTTAGTATTTTACTTTTTGACATTTTATGATCTTTGTTATAATTATTTTCATACATACGATGTTAAAGAAGTGATCATTCATATTAAATAACTTTCATGTGATAGTTGTGAAGAAAACTATAAATATTGTATTATCATATAATATATATTTTTTAGCATTTAGTTGCAAAAGGAAATAAAATACAGAAAATTTAAAAGAAAAAAAGTGCTTTATTTCACAACTTTACCTGCCAAAGTGTTTTAATGCAAATTTCTGTCTTGCAAATCCTGCTCCTATCGAATTCCTTGGATTCTCAATATTTTTGCATGTTTTTTGCATATTTTTGTTTTTCATTGTAAAAGGCAAAGATAGGCTAAGATAGGCAGCGAAAGCTGGATTTTCATTCTAAAAGGCAAAGATAGGCTAAGATAGGCAAGGAAAACTGCATTTTCATTCTAAAAGGCAAAGATAGGCTAAGATAGGCAAGGAAAACTGGATTTTCATTGTAAAAGGCAAAGATAGGCTAAGATAGGCAGCGAAAGCTGGATTTTCATTCTAAAAGGCAAAGATAGGCTAAGATAGGCAGCGAAAGCTGAATTTTCATTGTAAAAGGCAAAGATAGGCTAAGATAGGCAAGGAAAGCTGGATTTTCATTGTAAAAGGCAAAGATAGGCTAAGATAGGCAGCGAAAGCTGGATTTTCATTGTAAAAGGCAAAGATAGGCTAAGATAGGCAGCGAAAGCTGGATTTTCATTCTAAAAGGCAAAGATAGGCTAAGATAGGCAGCGAAAGCTGGATTTTCATTCTAAAAGGCAAAGATAGGCTAAGATAGGCAAGGAAAGCTGGATTTTCATTGTAAAAGGCAAAGATAGGCTAAGATAGGCAGCGAAAGCTGAATTTTCATTGTAAAAGGCAAAGATAGGCTAAGATAGGCAAGGAAAGCTGGATTTTCATTGTAAAAGGCAAAGATAGGCTAAGATAGGCAGCGAAAGCTGGATTTTCATTCTAAAAGGCAAAGATAGGCTAAGATAGGCAGCGAAAGCTGAATTTTCATTGTAAAAGGCAAAGATAGGCTAAGATAGGCAAGGAAAGCTGGATTTTCATTGTAAAAGGCAAAGATAGGCTAAGATAGGCAGCGAAAGCTGGATTTTCATTCTAAAAGGCAAAGATAGGCTAAGATAGGCAAGGAAAACTGCATTTTCATTGTAAAAGGCAAAGATAGGCTAAGATAGGCAAGGAAAACTGGATTTTCATTGTAAAAGGCAAAGATAGGCTAAGATAGGCAGTGGATTTTCATTCTAAAAGGCAAAGATAGGCTAAGATAGGCAAGGAAAGCTGGATTTTCATTGTAAAAGGCAAAGATAGGCTAAGATAGGCAGCGAAAGCTGGATTTTCATTCTAAAAGGCAAAGATAGGCTAAGATAGGCAAGGAAAGCTGGATTTTCATTGTAAAAGGCAAAGATAGGCTAAGATAGGCAGCGAAAGCTGGATTTTCATTCTAAAAGGCAAAGATAGGCTAAGATAGGCAAGGAAAACTGGATTTTCATTGTAAAAGGCAAAGATAGGCTAAGATAGGCAGTGGATTTTCATTCTAAAAGGCAAAGATAGGCTAAGATAGGCAAGGAAAGCTGGATTTTCATTGTAAAAGGCAAAGATAGGCTAAGATAGGCAGCGAAAGCTGGATTTTCATTCTAAAAGGCAAAGATAGGCTAAGATAGGCAAGGAAAACTGCATTTTCATTGTAAAAGGCAAAGATAGGCTAAGATAGGCAGCGAAAGCTGGATTTTCATTCTAAAAGGCAAAGATAGGCTAAGATAGGCAAGGAAAACTGGATTTTCATTGTAAAAGGCAAAGATAGGCTAAGATAGGCAGTGGATTTTCATTCTAAAAGGCAAAGATAGGCTAAGATAGGCAAGGAAAGCTGGATTTTCATTGTAAAAGGCAAAGATAGGCTAAGATAGGCAGCGAAAGCTGGATTTTCATTGTAAAAGGCTAAGATAGGCAGCGAAAGCTGAATTTTTCATTCACAAAGGCAAAGGTAGGCTAAGATAGGCAGTGAAACCTGGATTTTTTTTAAAAGTCCCCCCATGCATATCTTAGCTTATTTTTCCTTTAAAAAATTTATGGCAATTTTTTTTTGTATATCCTGGCCTAAAGGAAAAAGTTTTTAAAATTTTTTCACCTATCTTTGACATAAACTTTTTGGAAAATTTTTTTGGCCTATTATTTGTACTTCCAAATGTTTGCAAGTGTAATATTATAATCTTGTATTTTATCAATTTCATGGTCTTCTGACCTTAAGTGGGCTGCCATTGCCAATTTCGTAACTCATACCAAAGAACATTCAGAATTGGTTACAAAACCATGAAATTAATAAAATTATGAAACACACTTGCAAACCTTTGGAATTAATGACAGAAATTTACATCATGAAAATAAAAAGTGCGTTAAGAACTTAGAGACACTATTGGTGGAAATATTTGACAAATCTTTCTAACCACCTATAGAGTATGCTTCACCAGTTGTTCTGCTGATGATGGAAGCAAATCTTCACAAAACATGTCCAGTTAAAAAATACAAAATAAGTGAAATAAGTGTCATTAAACCAACACTATATTAACATTATTTTACTACAATGTTAACAAGTTCATATTTTTTCCTGATTATCTTAGCATTTAGAGTCCTTCTTTACTGCCTATTTTAGCCTTTAGGTCCACACTTTTTTGCACTGTAAGGAAGGGAAGCATTTTGCTAAAATTAATTTAGAACGGGAAAAGATTGTATATCCAAATTTATTCAAAGATTTGAGATACACTGTAATTCCCAACAAATTCAACCCATTTACAAATATAAAGTTTCAGAAATAACAATGTGCATATCCATTTTAATGTAAATTACACAAATTAATGAAATACATTAATTTATTACAGAAGAAAACACATATCATTTCAGAATAAACATCTTTTCCATCATTCCCACAGCTTAATGAATTATCTGACATTTGAACTTTAGCCTGGCTGATGATGAGAACAAAATGTTCTCGAAACCGGTTCTATATATTATGACAAGTAAGTGAAGCATTAAGAGTGTGTAGTTCTACTAAATCATACAATAATGACAATTACATTTTTTCCAGTTTACCAGTTAGTTTGATATGGTGTTTATTACAAACAAATTTCTCTATTACCATTGTATTTTGAACTGATAACTAATTTTTGGCACAAGAAAATGAAATTTAAACAAAATAAGTAGTCCAGTATATAAAATATTTGAAAATGCTAAAAACAATTTTTAAATGTCTACTGGAGATCTTTGGGAGATCTTATACTCATATTAAAATAAGTAGTGTTGATTGTGGTATTTTTAAGAGGATTACTAGATCCTGGGTGGATATACCAATCTCTCTCCTGATGATATTAATGCGTAAATTTTGTGTGCATTAGAAAATTCATACATACATACATACTTCCCAGCCATCAGATATTGCTTTACATTCACCACAGAATAATACAAATATACCGTTTTGCTTAAGTAAAAAGAACATGGTTTAATAAAAATATGTGTGATATCCTTTTCCTCAGTTTTAAGTAGAATTATGTAGAATTCATATTTTTTGCTGTTTTCAGACAAATTTTATTCATTGTTATACAACAATAAATAAAATTGTTAATTTATTACATCTATAATATCATATGCTATATGACATTTTCTTTAATGTAACTTTAAACTTTCTACAATGTCAAAATTCATTATCTAATTCAAAACACATCAGTGACTTTAGAATATTTGATTGTTTTAAAACCTTATATGTAAATATTATTTCTATAACTAGATGAATATGTACACATGACTGTAGTTAGAACTAAATTTTAAAAGCAAGCATAAACATTTTTAAAATAGGTCACGCTGAAGCCAATTTTTAAAATTGGCTTCAGCATAATGACATGGGTAAAAATGATCTAAAATAATAATGGATTAAGTTCTGAAGAGTATTTTGGTATTATTGTTTTGTAATTTTTTCACATATTGTATGCACATGGTTATGCTGAGAAAAAATTTTGGATAAAAAAAAAATGACTGCCTTAGTTACAAAATTACATGCTACCTGCTTGTTAAAGGCTCAGAAATCTTGTACAAATTTGTTCTGCACAAAAGATCTTCTTTCTTTTGATTATCTTCAGTTCTTCAGTTCTTGGGAATAAGGAACAATGCTGCTTCTGTTGGCCATACAAAATTTCTTGAATGCTAGTATAGAACTGCCCCAAATGTACATAGCAGCCATCTATGTGTTAATTAGGCAGCTTCCTGGAGCTAGACCACTGAAACAGTTGGACACAGATGGTGTTAGATAAATAATTTATGTTCTATTTTCATACAAAGTAAGGAATAGTGAGGAGTAGAGGAGAACTCATGCAAAGGATATCTCCTCTCATTTTCTTTAAATAAATTTAAAAAAGATTTTAAATGTTTTGGAACCAAAATTACTTACGATCTGAACCTTTGAGAATACTGAAGCACTCAATGACAAGGAGCAGTGCAGAAGAGTGTTTACAGTGTATGTTTAACAAATTGTTAGTGTATGTAATCAGGCTTAGTTAAAAGTCCCACAGAACCTAACTAATTTTTGAAGCATGTGTTTCAGAGACATGAAACTCTGTGTGAGAAGAGCCATAATACACTGATGACTCAAAAATAATATTTACAATATTTTATCAACTTACGGTTTAACTGGATATATTTTTAAATTTTCAAATTATGTTCATTAAGAGCTTTTCAAAAATTACCCACACTACATACTTTTGTACAAATTTATTGTTGTTAAATCAAAAAAATAATAAAGTGAAGCAAATAATAAAAATGCTCCCCTCTTTAACAAAAACAGAACTAAGCTAGCTCAACATATAAATTCTGTGTTCAAACTGGTAGTCCTCAGCTGTTTGACAATATGCAGTGGATCATAAAAACCATTTAAGGAATGACTTAGCCAGTTTTTAGGAATGTCTGTCACCACTTCCATTATTCGATACTACAGATTTTCTAAGTTGTTGGGTCTTTCTTGATATACTACTAACATCAAATGCCCCATAAGAAAAAGTTCAAAGACAACAAATCTGGAGATCTTGCTTACCATGCTACGTGACCTCTCCTACCAATCAATTGATTTGGAAAAACCTAGTAAGTACTGATGAACATCTGGTCCATAGTGAGCTGGAGTTTCATCTTGTTGGAAATAGATGCCATCTCTGGGTAGCCCATGGTTGACTGGATGTGGAAACAAATAATGGAACTATGTGATTTTGAAGCAAATCCAAATACCCATTAACATTTAGCATTTCTCTAAAGAATAAAGGACCAATCAATACATTAAGTTTTTATAGATACTGCTTATTGCTCCCCTCTATCCATTGTGAATATTGATATGACCAGTATCAGCAGTTGTGTCTATTGACAAATTCATTCAGCAGAATGTAGCTTCATCTGAGAATATAATTTTTCAAGGAAAAACTGAATAGTTGTTAGGGGGTTCATTAAGGCCTATCTTGACACTGTTAAAATGTTCGCATTAATGTTCTTTTTCTCATTAACTATTGGATGGAGGAAGTTGAAAATTGTATCAGCTACTATTTGTAGTCATAATAACAATTTAATGTTTTTTTTTTTAAAAATATATTTACAGATTTAATATTAATCTGTCAAACATTGTTCTACATTTCAAAAAGTCTGAAGCTATATCTTCCATTTTTGGGAGAAAAAAAAAAAATCACATTAAGAAACTTTTTTTTTAAAGGACATTCTTTAACATCTCAGGTCATCAGCATCCCATTCAATTACGGGCATGAAACGGCCAAAAAATTTTGCTCAGAGGCTTCTTCTTTCAGGCTTGAGGTTCTTTTCGTGCCTAAATGTATGACTCGGGACCCACAGCTTTACTTCCCTTCCGAAGGAAGCCCATACTTAGGATTTTTACGCCTGAAAAAACCATCGGTCCTGACTGGGTTTGAACCTGCAACCTTGGGTTTAAAAGGCAAGTTTGTTTATCACTACACCACCAGGACTGACTGAATCCCTTCTGCTAAATCACCATGTATGTGTAGGGAACATATAAAAATTTCTTTCTTCTGCAAATTATGGGAGTTGAGAAAAAGGAGCATAAATATGAGAAGATGTAGTTTTGGGGAAATGGCTCTGAAAGTGGAAAACAGTTCTAATTGTACCTCAATGGATTTCTGCAGATTAAGTTGAGTCATTTGAATAGGCTTTCCAGTTTCTCTTTGCCCTCTGGGTGGATTGCCAGGCATTTTTGTTTATCTCTTCTATCATACTCTCTGCTTGGGCAGTGCTTATTTGGCCAATGGTTTTCATTGCAGAGATGCAATTAAGATTAATTTTCATCCCCAGTAATTTCATTAATTAGTACTTTAAAATACTTTCTCTGTTAAATGATACTGCTGCCTCATAAACTCCAAAATGTAATATATCTATCCCAATAAATACTTTTTTTACAATACTTTTTTAAAATTCTGTGTTCCATCATGAAGACACTTTTTTAGAAGTTCTGGGTCAACTAAATCTCTATATATTAGTTTCATCTCTTCCATGCGAGCAGAAGAAAGATGTAAATGCTCTGTATGATTATATTCTTTTTCATCTTCCTTTTCTTTCAGTTTGCAACAGGATGCATCACAAACACCATACTGAGTTTGTTCATTAGAGCAGATGAAAATATACAGCCCTTACAGCTTTCCTCATACTTTGAAGATCTGTAATGTTTCTCTTAATTGCCAATCCATAATAAGTTTGAATTTTTAGAATGTCACTGCCAGTAACTCGCATTGCTCCACCAGATGATTTATCATCACTTAAAGTTTTCCAATGCAAATTTAATTTAAAAATTTTCAGCCTTGCCCCCATTCTCTTCTTTGAGTGTCCTAAACATTCTGTTCTTCAGCACTCATGCTTTTACCATGAGGCTGTTCATCCCAAACTATTTTTTGTGTTCCATCTCTTAAATTGAGCAAATGAGTGCTTAAAATATCCTTAGCACCCTCAACTTTCATCCCTCCACTTATTGCATGGTAAATGGCAATTTAGTCATTTTCATGGATTTGATTTAGCTTATTCTTGAACCTACAGAATTTACTTTTTAAAACAAGGTCTACAACCTTCCTTTATCTATACAAACTGTTGTCATTACTCCTGTTTGTAAACAAAACCCACACTTCTGATAAGCACTATCTACAGCAATAGCTCAGTCTGTGTTCCCTGCATTATATTTCACAGCTTCTTCAATAGCCTCTTTCATACTTTCCTGAATACATCTTCAATTGCAGAACCAAGAACATTTACATAATTGGAAAACTGTACTGGAGATTTAGGAAGCTTCACAATTCCACAGAAATTTTGTCCTGCTGTGTGACCTTTCCCAATAGCTCTTAGGCCAAAAGTTAAATATATGTTAATGTTATGTAGCATCAATTTTTCGTCTTGTTTGTGGAATTCTTTGGTCTCTGAATTCATAAAATAAAGATTACTAATCACATATATTGCAAATAAATGTCATATTATTGGCTAAACCAACATTTTTCTTCACAAATATTGTAACAGAACCCTGAAACATTTTACAACAAATATATTCACTTAGTGCTGCATGTAATAAAGATAAATTTATTTCATAATGAAAATCACTGCATTTATCTGATCTGATCATTATTTCATATTAATCTGGTAAAGGTTTCAGTTTTTATGGGATGAGCTATATACAGAAACATGATTTTCACTTATATTTAGGTTAGGTGTAACATTCTTATTTGTTGAGCTAATAGATTTTGGCTTACCTACATTTGTTATCTTAAACACTTTTTTGCTTCTTGGCATTTTATTATTTATAAACTACTACAAAGAACAATAAGAAAGAGCTCCCCCACACAAAAAAATAAGCGAATTAGCATAAACTTAGTACCATTTTCTTCCTTCACGAAGGAAGTAAACACGGTTAAATGTTGAAGAAGGGCTACCAATCGCTCTCTAAATAAAAAGACGGGAGAAAAGTCCCTTTGAAAACTGAAAAGTTCAGCTAGGTATCTCTAATAGAAAGAATGTAACTGGATCCAAAGTTTTCCACACTTCTTCAGTTTACTGTTATTTCGACAGATGCAGCATATTAAAAAAAAAAAAAAAAAAAAAAAAAAAAGAAGTACATAAAGTGTTATATACAATTTTTATGGCGAAAAAAAAAACATGAAAATTTTAACTTTTTAGACAATGAACTTCTTGATGTGCTCCGTCGTTAATTTAAAAAACTGGATTGTTCTATTGGGATCGTCCTCTGAGAGTTCCTACAAAAGTTTAATTTTATAAGGAAGTTACTTGCATTTTTAAAGATTTTCATCACAAAAATTTGTCTTATATTTAATTCTAACGACAATTTTGCAGTATAAACTTTCGTATTTACTTGCACGTGAAGGAGAACATCCAATGAAATATTGCCATCAGTTAAGGTGACCTGACCTTAAGTTCTCTACGTTTCCAGTTTGAGTAAATTTCTTTATGTCCTTGTCTCATTTGTGTGTGGAATTGGCTTACGATCCGGATGCATACCATTAAATAAATTCGCTGTCTCTCGACGAGGTCGTCCTATCTCCTCAGCCAACCACAATTAAAATAGAATAATATTTAACTCTCTAGATATCACATTAAATTCCTTAAATTAAACGTTTCTTTGTCAATAAACACGATCCCATGGATATAAAAAAATAACAGCAATTACTAACAAAACACAGTAAACAGCAAAGACGCGTTTTATTAATCGCTACATTTAATTTTATTTTGTAACAATACATTTGTACAGAAGTATCTAGTGGGATATTTTTTGAAAACCTCTACTTGAGCATTATTCGAAAATACAATATATTGGGTATTCCATTTAAAATAAGAAAGTTGTAGGTACTTCCGGTTAAACGGGAAGTAAAATAAATTCGGTACTATTTTTGACTTCTCAGTATGCGGCTATTGTGAGTTTCATGTCACTGAACTACAAGCTTAAACATTTATTTAGGTCAGCCGAATATTTAACTAACTCTGTATATAGATAGATGAAAAAGAATTTCCAATGCACACATCATAATTGTCTAAAGAACAGCACACATTTTAAATAACCTTCTTAACATATCTAAACAAACTATAAACATTGTGAAAATATGAGTGTTTTTATTTACCTAATCAGTCAATTTACAGTTTTTTTTTATATAAATGTGCAAATAACTTTTTGGCATATGGCCCGATTTCTTATTAGAACAACGTTCCACAAAAATCAGTCTTGTCTACGCCACTTCGGTCAGAACGAACATTCACGAGCTTATATTACAGAATATACGTGTGTATATACACATTTTGATATGACATTCTAATTATAATTTCATACTAAATCTATAGCTGCTCTAGAACAATTACTGAATTATTTAGAATAAAGAAGGGAAAAAAAATGAGAAAAGAAAATGAAGAAAGTAACCGTAAAAATTAATTTTAATTATTTATTACATTTGCTACTATCAATGCCTTGCACTGATAAGCGATTTCTTCAGGAATGATTTACCTTAAGGTGTTTACTCAGCAGGGCAGTCAGCCTGGGAAACGCTGACAAAATTGTTCATGTCTAAATTGTTGGCTTCTGATATTTCGGTTGCGTTCTGCCTCATCTCTTCCGTGAGCTGATGATCTCTTCCCAATACCCAGGCATGGTCTGTAACACAAACATGGCGCTTAATATGGAGCAATCTGTCATCTATAATTCAGCACAAGTTTTGTTTAGCCTTGAGACTAGATCGTAGGTTTTCTTGATGTTAATTTTGAGTAAAAGTGTAAGTTTATTGGTTTGTTTGGATGAAAGACGTTATTTCGGTAATTCAACATTGCTCACGGCTGGTCGTTTGTACCTACATCCGCAATGGGGCACCTCCTGGAAGGAGGTAATGAATACTGGGTTCCTAATATATTGCCTCTCCCAAGAACTTCGAATCCCTCAGATGAGTGCTTCCATATCAGACATTGGAGCAGAAATCTTTACAAATCTTTACATCTTTACCGCCACACCTCGTTTGGCACTTTCTACCCGTAACAGAGCCAAATAATATGAAATAGGAGAGTGGAATATTCGTGAAAAGGAAAGAACTGGTCCAGCATTCACCTAAGTGACCAGGGGTAAACACGAGGATGGAAAATAAAGGGGGGGGGGAACATGATTAGGACGGCCGGCCCCAAGATATTTGGAAATAGAGATTCCCGAATGGAGTCTCAAGATTTACAGCCTGACCCGCCCCGTTCAATAAAGATGGGAGTATAAGAGTCAACATTTGTGACTATAAACAACAAATATTTTTCAAATATTAATTTTGGATGAAAATGAGTAAGGATATAAACAATTATAAAACATTTAAATAACCGAAATTTACATAAATGATATTAGAGCCATGTAAGTATATTTGTACGCTAAGAGCAGTGCATAGTGGAACACAGGAACCGGACCCCCCAAAAAAAATTGCCAAAGGAATGCAATATTTTTCTTAAATTTACTAATAATTATGAATGAAATTTCATCACACAAGTTGTATAAACAATATTTACAAAGTTAAACACACACTCTGCATCGTGTAATTTGACATTGTCATGCATGTAAAAATCAGGGCCAGACACTGCAGCGATAGAAAGGAACACGTAGATGTATCTATGCATTCATTGTTCTTGTTGCCAATCGAAAACCTCCCGCCACTTGCAATTCAACTTACCCGAAATAAGTAAATTATTCTTTCGTGTATACTGGGGGAGGGGGCTTCTATTTAAACTTTCAAAGTTGTGCCTCACCTCATTCAAAGAAGGATAAAGAGTATTACATTTAAGGCACTTCAGCAGACTAATCGACTATATTCAAGAATTATGATAATCTTTGATGACTATAGTACATATGTGTAATGCGCATGGAAACGCGCGAAAAGAAAACGATTCGCCCTTCTTTGAACCCAGCTTTACCGAGTCCTACAGAAATTGTACCTACTGTGGAAGCGGACTATTTTCACCCTGAAAATGCATGAAACAATATTGCTGTAAATAGTATCTCGTTATTAAACTGTCAATTTTATTTTCTATTAAATTAGTTTTAAGCATGTAAAAATTCTGTAAATAATAGAGTTTCTTACCATGAAGAACCCCCTTTTTGGAAACCCAGCAGGTCCAAGTTACAGCATAGCTTATGTAGTCTGTTCCCAGTATGTGATACACTGTCTGCCACTGACCATCTGCAAACAGAAATCCTCAGTTTGATGCAACAGGTACTGAGAGTGATTGAGTTACAACGTGATCGGCTGGCTGATTTTGATTTAAAGAATTTTCATTGCATTACCCGTAAAAAAAACTTAAGATGTTCATGGATGTATTTGTATTGTTAAAAACATTATTTCTGTTATAATAATTCCAGGTGTGCAACAGTAATTTTTATTACATGCAAAACATAAATGTTATGGCAATTTACAGGCAAATTTGAGATTTCTAAAATACACAGTAAATTAAAATAAAAAAGGCGATGTGACGTGCTGACAGAGTGAGCCCCAGAAATTTTTAATTTTGTGCCGAACCCGCCCCCGGAAAAAAATACCTTTACCATAAAGTAGGACGGAAAATAGGCCTTTATAGGGATCTCCAGGCGGTTTCATTTTGGAGGCATTGAGACCTCCGAAAAATGGCAAGTCTTTAAACAGGACATTTTTAATTTTAACTTCCCTAAAATATACAGTAATGTAAAAGAAGCCAATGTGCGCTGCATGTAGAGCGCGTCCAGCATCCCGAAAATGTGCCGAACAATAGAATATGCATTACGGTTAGGAGAAATTCACGAAAGTAAGGTCTGAAAATTCGTCTTTTTGCGGCTCTTTGTGGAAATATTTCATTTATAAATTACTTTACGCCTACAAATATGGTTTGATTGCCGTAAAATTTATACTGGGAATATAACTTGCGACCCGTGCGCAGAAATGGCCACAAAGTGACAGAATTCGGCATTGAGATATTTGACCTGCAAAAAATAGCAATTTTTTAAAATTTTAAGCCTCCGTAAGATACACAGTAATGTAAAGTAAAAGAAGCCAATGTGCGCTGCATGTAGAGTTTGTCCCCAGCATTCCGAAAACACCCCGAAACATTGGAATCTGCCTTAGGTTTAAGCACAAATTCACCAAAGCAGATCTGAAAATTTGTTCTTTTTGTGGCTGTCGAGGGAAATATTTCATATGAAAAGCGCTCCACGCCTACAAATAAGTTCAGTTGTACAACATTTAATTTGGAATACAACTATGTAGAAATGATTATAAAAATCGAAAATTCGATATTGCACCCCCTTCTTTACACATTTTAAACTATCTTGGAATTGGGTTATTAGGAAGAACAAATTCTCCATAGACCTGAGTTGAAGATTTGTTGAGACGAATGCAGAATTTCATAGCAGCTCCCAATGTTCGTTGCCTGTCACCCCAATTTTGCTGTAGGTGGAATTGAACCGGAAGTGACCACATGAAAGTACGTTACATATTAGGCAAACAAAATATTGTGAAGTAAATTATAAAGCGAGACATTATTTCCGTAAAAAATTATGATCATTCTTTATTGACAGTTGTTCAGTAATAATTTTAGATTTGTGATATTAACTCAAGAGTGTAATATTTGTTATGTGTCTTGTATCATTAATTATGATTGATTCAGTAGAAGGGCAGAGCGCATGACTAACTCTGCCAGTTAAAATAGGATTTAACACCGGCTTAAAATATTATATCTGAAAAGTAAAACAGATTAAATTGTGTACTCGTAAGAGAGGTCAGATCAACTTACAGTTTTCTGGGTAGTTGATCCAGGCCTTCCCGTCATTGCCCACATCTTCAGTTCGCCAGTAGTTACCTTCCAATACAGAGTACTCACTTTCCCTGCAACAGAACAACATCACTGCTATACATTTTATGGACCGCATTCCAAAATTGCCAAATTACATTAGTTTCTTGGCATTCGAAATATCTGCGCTGGGGGGAACAGAATGAAGGGTAGATTTCCAATAAAATACTATTAGCTCGTCACAGAATTACCCAATTCTGACTACATTTCTCAAACAAGTAAAAAATATTCAATTTAAAAACATAAAAAGTCCGTCACGCAGGAGCTACGTAAACTAAGCGAGCTCCTCACCTAATAGAGCAACTTTAAAAAAATTATAAAATCTGAATTATGACCTTATTAATTAATAAAGTGAAATTAGTTATGGCATTACTGTGTGTTATTAAGGGTATGAACTGACCACTTGATATCATCTTTACATTCGCTTAAATATGGAAATAACAGAAAGTTTTGAGGTACATTGTGTAATTAAGTATATGTTCATATGTTTCAATAAAATAAAAACAGTTACACTTTACTAGGCAAATATACACAATCAACAATAAACAATTTAAAATTTCATCGATTTTCATTGGCTTTGAAATTTATTTTAATGTTATTGAAGTAAAAACATGCAGCGAAAATGTTTTCTGAACGTTATTACATAGCGCTCTTACATATAAATATAACTCAAACATGTATTAGATTTATATTTCACAGTTGCTATTTTCACGACAATGCTTTCGTTAATTAGAAAACACATGCATCGTTATAAATGTAGTTTATATGACGAGTTAATTTGTTTTTTTAATATGAAACAATAGCGAGAAAATTAAAAGTTAGGGCACTTTTTAAATTTTGGTTTCAGGTATATCTCTACTCTATTGGTATGATTTCCCCAATTTTCAGAAATTATTTTTCTTATTTTATTTAAATGATATATACTGATTTGTTTTTTACAAAAATATTACTGCCGCTAGAGATTTTATACCTCGGGTATCAGGGAAGCCCCTATTTCTAATGACCCGATTTCCCTGATTTTCAGCAAATATTATTCTTATTTAATTTAAAAGATATATGTGGACTTTCGTTGCGAATAAAACAAATATTAATGCCACTAGAGCGATTTTTAAATTTTGGTTTCCACGTGAACCCATCCCCTCCTAATAATTTGATTTTATTGGTTTTCAGAAACCATTTTTCTTATTTTATTTTAATGGTACATACCGAGTTTCATTGCGAAAAAACAAATATTGGTGCCACTAGAGCAATTTTTAAATTTTGGGTTTCAGATAAACCCCCACTCCTAATAGTTCGATTTCCCTTATTTTAAGAAAGTATTTGTCTAATTTAATTTAATGGCTTATATCGAGTTTCCTTCAAAAAATTAAATTGCGGCCCCTAGAGCGATTTTTAAATTTCACTTTAACTCCCACTCTTTAAATTTCAGTTTGCCGATATACCTCCACTCTTAATAATCTGATCTCACCGATTTTCGTAAAATTGTTTTATTAACTCATTTTAATAGTATATACAGAGTTTCGTTGAGAAAAAATAAAAATTGCGTCAGCTAGATCCAATTTTGCTGGTTAACGAACTAGTTGAATAGTTTGCTAAAAGAAAAGAATATATATATATATATATATATATATATATATATATATGAAGTGCCTGAGGAAATGACTGTAAAGTAAATAATAATATAAAAAACTTACCCCGGTTTGACGTATTTGGTACGGAAAGCGATAGTACCGTTGTCTCGTTCCTCAATTATAATCCTAGAGCAAGTGTCGCCTTCCTCAAAGGTGTTACTAGCTGTCCGTAACAAAATGTACCATTCTCCATGGAACTGCAACACATTTCCATCAAAATCATTTGAAACAAATCTCCAGCAATATCCACTTTATTACATTTTATTTTTAGTAAATATTAATAACTTGTGCAGGAAAAATTAAACATGAATTAGTTTTTTCCAATTTATATCAAACTTACTACTTTCATCCAGTGTGCTGAGGAAATACACGAACCCCCCCCAAAAAAAACTTCAGCTAACAGATAATCTACAGATTGACTTAACGAGATAGTTACATTTCAAGTAGCATCAACTTCTTTACGAATATTTAATAAAAGAAATGCAAATAACAGCTTTAAATTACTTGAACATAAGCTTCCTTCTCTGACTTAACTAATTTAAATTTAATTTTTGATCACAATAGCATTGTATTTCATCACAAAAATGCCATATAACATGCTATGTATAAAATAAAAATCTCTGGTTAATAGAACTCTATTATTTACATAAATAAATATATTAGAAATAAATGTCTATCTCTTGATTTAAAGTAACAAAAACGTAAATGCTATAAAACATAATAGCATAAGCATTATTTTAAACATTTGTGTATGTGAAAGTATTATTATAGGACAGATAGTAAATAAAGACCGAGAATACAGGGTGAACGGTCCTTCACGCAACCGGTTTCGCAACGTGCGGCGGACCGGCGAAGCAGGCTGCTGTGTCGGCGATGCAGGTGACAGGCAGTCCGCAGTAAATATAGTACAGTTTGTCGCGTAAGTTATTTCTAATATACATAGTATAAACACTTAAAATAAAGTAAATTACTCACGTATATTAAGCAAGGAGATGCTGTAATTGCCTCCCCTCGTTGTTCAAGAATTTCTGACACCTGCTTAGGAAATTGCTCATTGCACTCTGCACTTCCCTCTGAAAAATGATAGCAATTTCTTGACGAATGTTAATTTCAAGTTCATCTAAAGTATGTGAATTTGTTTTGTACACTTTCTCTTTTAATGCCCCTTAGAGATAAAAAATCGCAGGGGGTTAAATCGGGGGAATCAGAAAATTCCTCTTGAAATAATCTCCTTACAGCACGCGCTGATTCTGTACGCACGTATGAATAATACATGAATATTTTTTGGAGAATAAAATGCTTATATCGCCCCATTTCACTTGATACACTTTCACTCAATATACTGCATTACGTCGCCTAACAAACATGTGCTGCTTGCGTAAGATTTCAACTCACACTGAAGCATCGCGCAGCGGAGGGAAAATATACTCCCTGCCTCCGCCGACATAGCAACATAGCGCTGCCGCCCGTCCCGCGGTTAGGTCAAGCATTGCTCACCCAGTAGTTTTACAAACGAAGTACACTTGGTAGGGTCAAGACTGGTATGGTCTTTTTCGAAGTAGTCCCCATTGAGTTGTATGCACCTGGCCGACGTATCTGCCTGTCCTGGAAGACGTGCTGGAAAACTGTGTTTAGACATCTTTTTTAGAACTACCTCCGCCTTCTCCATGACAGCCGTTGATAAACCAAAACCCTGGCCTCGCAGCTCGTTTTTGAGACGAGAAAACAGAAAAAAGTCACATGGAGCTAAATTTGTGCCGTATGGAGGGTGGGGAACACATTCTATGTTTTTTCTGATCAAATGTTGAGCAACAATGTTGCAACGTGAGAGTGTGCATTGCAATAGTGAAGGCGCGAACAAAATGTTTGTAGCTCAGGACGTTTTTGTGGGATGTGTTCCGTCACAGTGATCAAAACCGTCTTGTAATACTCCCCATAAACCGTTGTTGATAAACATTCCACATTAGTTGAAGAACGAAATCATCATTACGCTTCCTGCCGATCGAACAAGTCCTTAATCTTTTTGGTAATGCAGAACCATACTGAGGTCGCCTATTTGCTTTCGGGATCGTAATTTTGATGCCCAGTCTCACAACTTGCAATTATGGAATTCAGATATGTCTCGCCATACTCCGCTAACAGACGCTGAAGCTCCCGACACACTTGCTCATCATTTTCTGTTCAGGCGGCAGAAATCTCGGCAATCTTCTGGCATAGACGTGTCTGATGATGTGTAAGCGATTGTGCAGAATAGTGAACGCACTGGCAATGTTACAGTTTTCCCGTGTTCAGGTGCATTTGATTGTTTGTTGTCTGTTTATGAGGACTTTCACGCATTTACTGGTAGTTTAAGGACATTAAATGAAAAAAATCGAATCTTTAGAAGAAAAACTGTTAAAATATTCCAGTATTCACCTTCCTACAGACATATGAGCATTTTCATTTTCTATTTTTTAAGCATTCCAGGCTCTAAGGCTTTTATAAAGAGGACGTTTTCAATATTAAATAAGAAATGGAGTATTGTATGCGAAAATATATTAAAAAAAAGTATGGTATTAGCTTGACAGGTAGACGTTTTTATGGTTAGAGAGTAACCGCTTCCTGCCTTTGAGAAGAAGAAGAAAAAAAATCGATTTGTCTTATGTTGAAATTCTGAAAATCTGGAAAAATATTACTGGTTCTAATGCAGTTCCCATACCTTCTAAAGAAATGCCAGACTTTCATAGAACAACATGCATTATTGTATATGACTCCTCTGAGATGCAAAATATTCTGTTTCAGTGTTGGTTCAGCACTTACGGAGTGGCAATGGTAGTCTTGCATGGCGGTCCTCTGTGGGCAAGAAGGCACATCATCCGCCGTCACAGTGCCCTGAAGGGCGAACAAACCCACAAGGAAGATGATAATGTGTCTCATGTCTACTGCTGCTCCACTGAGTGCTTTCACAGAATACTCTCGCCTATTTATATCGTGACATCTTCACCTTTGGCCGTCTATCTCTACTTATCACATAATGGTATCGTCTACTACCCCATTATTCATGTGAAATCGTTTCTTCAAGACAACGGGATTTATTGCAGGCCTTGTAGTACCCAAAAATATATTATGCAAAAGGATCGAGCCTATCGCATGAGTATGTCGCAATAACTTTATTAGTATTGCCGAGTTAAGCTGTTGTTGTGAACACTTTCGATAAACTACATATTTTAGAAAACACAAAATACTCTTAGCATGTGCATACGGCTGAGCGCACAGAACACATTGCTACTGTTTTTCTTTTCATGGTGAATAGTGTGTGTCCATGAAAATATTTTTGAAAAATTTATTCAAATCTACATCGATTCTGCTTAGTAGGTACCAAAAATGACGATGAAAAAATGTATACGAGGGTAGGTTCATAAGTTTCCGGACTAATAATTTTCTAGGTGTGATAAAGACAAAAACTATATTTCACTTTTCAATATAGTTATCCTTTATTGCAATACACTTCTCACATCTTTGAATTAACATTTCATCCCCACAAAAAATAGTCAGAAATCTTGTCTGCAAAATGGGCATAAACAGCATCCATCACTTCTTCATCACACTTAAATTTCCTTCCTCGAAGGTCCTTCGTGAGTTTTGAGAAGAGGAAATAGTCACTGGGAGTTAGATCTGGGCTGTAGGGTAGATGGTCGATCTCTTTGAAGCCCTTCAAAGTTCTCTCTCTCGTTTAAAACGTTTCCCAGCAATGCAAGATTTCAACCGAGGAAACAACCAGTAGTCGCACGGTGCAAGGTCAGGGCTGTAGGGTGGGTGATAAAGTAACTGGAATTTGGCGACTTTCAGTTTCCTCAAATTTGCAACTACTCTGTAAGAAGACGCATTGCTCTGTAAAAGCAACAGCCTTGAAGTTCCTGTCTTTAAATGCCGCCGCCACCCCAGTTCTTCAAATAAAGGATACGAAATAAAAGTATCATAGCATTCTCCATTCATTGTCATTCCTACTGACATGCAGTCAACCCTTAATGTTTCTTCATAGTTGAAGAAAATGACTCCCGAGAAGGAACATTTTGCCGAAGAACAGCTGGTCTTGGGTCATTTTCATTTACCTACACGCAGTTCTGATTTTTACCTGGGACGATATAGCAATAAAAGCAACTTTCATCATCAGTGCATACTTTTTTAAGGCACCAATAAATGCTGAAAGATATCAATGAGATATATTACAATTTCTTTTGAACAATTAACAAACATTGATTGCCAGCATCAATTCTTTCGGCAGGACTCTATTAATGCACACACTGCTCGCGAATCACTAATTGTATTGCAGAGATCTATTTGGGGAACTTAAGGAACAAAGTATATCAGAATAAACCGAATACAATAAGGGAGATAAAGGAAATCTTAGGGGAGAAAGTGCCAAAATAACACTTAAGTAATTTATGAAAGGTACCAGGAAATTCCTGCGCAAATGCCAGGAATGTATTGCCGCTGAGGGACATCATTTTCAACATCTCTTATACCAGAGTTTAGTATATATTATTATCAGTTTTAAATACTGTATCATTTTATGCTGTCAGTTAAAATATAAATGCTTAAATACTAACTTTACGCGTAGCGACTATTTTTTTTCTGGTTGCGACGGCTGCACTTTCCCAGTAAACATCCGAGTTCATGCTTCCCGTAACTCTCTGTAAGATGAAAACAGCAGAAACTCTCCGGTTATGAAGTAGAATCGCAGATATGCTTATAGGTGTACTGGAAACCATCTATGGGGCATTAGTAAGATCTACAATGACATATGACAACCAACTGCGAAACTAGATTTGAGGCATGTTTACTGAAAGGAATTTTGAGGCTGAAGAGGAGCACAGAGAATTAGGGGCCTACAGCGAGACCATAGAGTGTAAAATCAGAGTAGTAAAGCACTGGCTACGTATTAGGCATGGGACATTGTGCTTTCGTTTGGGAGAGAACATGACATGGGCATCCATATTAATAAAGGGAATGGAAACAACAAGGCTGAGCTCCATTTGTATGGCGGGTCGGGGGAAAGAGCGCATAGAGGAGGGACGGATATGGATAGGTATCAGACAATTGCGCAATGCAGAGAGATGATTTCGCTGGAAGTACAATCAGGGCCAAAATCTGAATGGAGGATGAAACAGGACGTCAAAACAGGGACCAAACTCACTAGACAGGGGTTCGAGTGGCTCAGACTAGGGGCATGGCTGATGATTAAGATCACCGATGTCTATGAGCGGAGAATTTGCTCCATCTGTGAGGAAGGGGAATGATGGACGCATATATTGATTGAATGTAAAGGTACGGGAAAATGGATGGAGGGTACCGCACTCCTTTATGGAATTGAACAGGCGAAAATAGTCTTGATGGGCTCTGCTGGTAGGCAAGGAAGGAGAACAGAAATTAGGCAGGTTGATGATCGGGGAGGGGTTGGGGGAAGCAAATTGATTCAACCTAGCTATCCTTCAAAATGAGATTTATTTATTTTTATTTATTTTTTGAATATCTATTTTTAAATTTTTAACATTATTCGGCTTTTTGTTTCTTTTATTATATTATAATTTTATTTTATTATTTAATTAAATGCTACTTTTATAGATTATTGTGAAATATCTAATATCTTGTATTAAATCAAACAGACCTGGTGCATTATAAGAGCACTTACGTTGGACCTGTGCGTCTGTTTAAGTTATATTGGTGCCACTGATATAAATACTACCACTACCACTATCACTACCACTACTACTACCACTACTACTGCTGCTACATAGCCTTCATTTGTACGTGTGGCCGGCTTAACGGGGATTTACCTGCCCTGTTTCTAACCGGTTCTTTTTTCTCCTCCATTTCTCGCCTCTCCGTGTGCTGACGCGAACTCTTCGTGTTGTATAGGAGTTGAATGCTGTAAGATCACATGTTTCAGTGTTTAGTGTGTTAGTGCTGCTATTATGCCAAAAAGTCCATATGCTTTAGCACACAGAATCTTCACGTATGATTCCGACATAACAACAAACTCACGTAGAAAAGTGAATCGGCCACTTAGAGACAGATTCCCTGCTGTTCGTGCGCCATACAAAGAAACAGTTCGTGATATTGTGAATAGGTTTAAGGAAATGGAATCTGACCTTAATAAGAAACCGAAAGTAAAATGCCTTGTTCTTATAGAGAAAACACTCAATGACATTAGTGGAAAGTTAGAACGAGGTCGCGAGGTCCAAAGAAATCTCTGTTAAAGCCTGCACAGGAACCAGGAATTTCACTTGGAATACCATTAACTTTTAACATTAAAACCCTATAAGATAATTGTAGTTCAGGAATTGCAACCACGTGATAATGTGAATACAATTAATTCCTGCAATTGGGTGTTGGATAATGTTATTGTTCGCTCTATTGACCTGTTATTATTATTATTATTATTATTATTATTATTATTATTATTAATTTTTTTTTTACGGACAAAGCTTGCTTTTATTTACATGTCCATGTAACGACACAAATAGACAAAAACTCGATTTTATTCACGAAATACCATAGTATGACAAAAAATTGGTGTTTGGTGTGCTGTAGAACTATGCGCTTGAATTTAAGGGGCTATGAATATCCGATTCCGCCGGCAAACATTGTGCTTTCTGGTGCCAAGCAAATCCCCTTCATGCCGCCACGCGTCCAAATGAGGGCTCTGTAATAACTATTTAGTAATTCATTGTATATATTTTATTCAAAATTTAAAATGTATATTTTTTATATTAAAATGTGCTTCTCTCTATTGCTGCGTGCCGACAAGTTACTTAATTTATTGACGCATTCTGAGTCACAATCGCAAAATAGTAGCCTGAACTATATTCTAGTTGCACGTAAGGCACAGTCATGATAATTAAAGTATTTTAACTCAATATACTTATATTGTTCTTACATTACTTTAGAAATAGCAGGAAAATGCAATGTTGTATATTTAAGTACGCTTTAACATAAAATAGGTGCAGATTTCAATAAACAAATTACATAATCTGAAAGCATATATTCATTGCTTGTTTGCTTGCAGGCTTTTCACAATATCTCTTATTATCTTCTGAGCTATTTGCATTAAAAACGTTAACGCACGATCTTTTCGCTTGCAACTTAATTTAGGCCTGCGTAAAGACCTTGAACGCCAAAAGAAGAGTATTTTAATTTGAAAATTATTGAAAAAACATCCATAAATGAATAGTATTTTAAATTGTTTTAATATTTTATAACTAAAATAATGTATTTGGGCTGCTGCACTTTAGCCAGAGTACGTTTTTATGTCTTTAAAAATTTAGCACCTCATTTCCGAAATTTTAGCATTGTTTTCTTCAACAGTTTTATTGTTTGGGAAAAAATGAAAATTAAAAACACTGAAAACTGACCGAGGAAAAAATAAAACTATTTTAAGTTTCTTTATTGCATTTAAGTACAAAATAAAATGTTTTTCTAATGGTTTTGTTTGTACTGAGATGGAATTCCATGTGACACTTGTTCACCTTAAGATGTTAATGCTCAGCTGGGCAATCGGTTTGGGAGACGCTGACCATGTTGTCAATGTCCAAATTGTTGGCCTGTGCTACCTCAGTAGCTTTCTGTCGCATCTCATCCGTGAGCTCAGGACTCCTACCCATCACCCAAGCTAAGTCTGTAACACAAGCATGACAGCATAACATGAAGCAGTCCATCATTCAAGTGCTGATCAATTTGATCACAAAACTTCTGCACAGTTTTGAGACCAGTTATCATTAATTTTGAGTAAAACTCAAGCGCACGCTCTCTCTCTCTCTCACGCGCGCGCACACACACACACACACACACACCTGGTACAAAACAAATATTTCGGATAACAAGGTATTCTTCAAAAGCAAGAGTTCCAGAAGAGTAGCAGTTATCCGAAATATCGCGACTTTTGAGCCAGTTCTCTGTGTTCCATTTGTAATACTCTGAGCAAGTTTTTCTAGTTTACTGGTTGAACTATTCTGACAGAGTGAGCGCGTGCATTTACCCTTACAAGATGAATGCATCTGCAGCCGGCAGTCCCGAACGGTAGCAAACACTGGCGACTGGTTACTTTTAGTGTCAGCAATTCTTTAAGCAAATGTTTTCCACAACGAGCATGAAGCCGTGTTAGCTCAATAGGTTAGATCGTCGTGCTAATGATGTGAAGGTGACGAGTTCGATTCCCAATGGGTAGTTTTTTTCCTTACTTGTAATCATTTTCCTCTGAGAATAAATGCTATTAATTATTTTTAATCTTTTAAATTTTTCTATACAATTCGTAATCGAAAAAAATGTTACTTTTCATACCTTAGGTTAGGTTAGTTTAGTTTGAGTTAATAAAAAAAAAAGTAACATTACTCCATAATAACACTTATTTATCGTATCATAACCCAAACGGCTTTCTTCACAATGGTTCGGGACTGCTGCCGATGCATTCAGTTTGTACGGGCAAGTGTGTATGTTAATGCCAACTAACTTGCCTGCTAGACACTTTGAAGGTCCGCAAGAGGTGCAGCATTAAGACAAGTGTGCAGTCCATTTTACAATTCCGCATCGAGAAGCGGCAATACGTTACGCTAGATGATAAAGGTGAATATGCGATTGAAGGTGACAATGGAGGCATTGACAGACTGCACATATTATTATTATTATTATTATTATTATTATTATTATTATTATTATTATTATTATTATTATTAAGATATTTTTAATTTTTCATGTGTATATGATTCACTAGTGAGGGTAAATTATTGCCAATTAATGTCAGTCATTGCTCTTAATGGTTAAATACTGAAGACGATTGAAATTTAAGGGAAATTAACATTAACACCATGTTTATAATTTTTTAAAAAAAATTATCAAACATTATTTTGTAAACTCTTGAATATGTTGCTTCAATTCTTCCAGGGTGTGTTTTGTTTTGTACGGTATTTTTTAATTTACCCCAGAAATAAAATCGCAAACGGTAAGGTAAGGGAACCGAAGGAGCCACTAATTCTTACTAATATCTTGTTATTATGCGTCGATTAATTCTCGTAAAAGGGGGCAAAATTATATTTACATTTCAATAATTATTTTATATGGCTTTAACTTCTCCAAAAGATGGCCGATATCATTTAATGTCTCTTTCATGAGAAACCTACGCTGTCTGTTACGTTTCATAGAATGACCACTACTCGTGACCTGAAATTTATTATAAAAATTCTGGAATGTTGCACAGCCTGGGACTCTTGCACCGGGAATCGTTCTTAAAACCGTCTTTGAACTTGACACATATGAAGCATAAATACACGTTATGTTAGGTGTATTTTTATTTAAATGTGCTCTTTTATTTATTTGGTCATTAGTGTTCCAATCAATTCAGGGCGTAATACACAAATGTAAAAAGCAAAGAGTTTCTTACCATGAAGCACGCCGTTTCTAGAAACCCAGCAGGCTGCAGTCACCGCATAGCTGCTGTAGTCTGTACCCAGAATGTAATACACTGTTTGCCAGTCACCGTCTGCAAACAGAACATCTTAGTTTAAAGCTAGTTCTAGTGATAGCCTTTTCAACATGTAACAATTTTTAGTACATTATATTACAGGAGATAAACAATAGAAAAGTACGAGGGGTATTCAAAAAGTTTTGCAAGTTCACCTTATAGTACAAGCTAAGGACTGAATTGGAAAATTTATCCTCATAATCCTTCAAAGTAAATCTCTCTCCACATATAGTTGTAGATGGTGTAACCACTTGTCACAAGTATACGGTACTCGGACTGAGATATTGTCAACAGAGCTGAATTTATAGCTTGAGCAAAGTCCTGCACTCCTTTAAACGGTTTTCCAATAATGCAAGTTTTCACTCGAGGAAAAGACCGGAAGTCGCACGTTGCAAGGCCAGGGTTGTAGGGTGGATGGTCAAGGAACTGGGGCTTAGCGACTTCCAGTTTCCTCACATTTGCAGCTGTTCTGTGAGGAGACGCATTACCGTGCAAAAGCAACAGCCTTGAAGTTCCTGTCATTGGGCGCCGCCGCCTCAGCTCTTCAAATAAAGGATTCTAAATATAAGTATCACAGTATTCTCCATTCATTGTCATTCCTTCTGGCATACAGTCAACCAGTAATGTTCCTTCATAGTTGAAAAATACAATGAACATTCCCTTCCGAGAACCAAAATCTTGTAGGAGAACAACTGGTCTTGAGTCATTCTCATTTATCCACAAGCAGTTCTGGGCTTTTTGGGGGTTGTATAGTAATAAAACGAGCTTTCATCATCAATGCACATATCTGTCAAACATTTAGAACCATTTGGTGAAAACTTGCTCAGTAGTTTCCTTGCACGTTCCTTTCTGCTCTTCTTCTTATTGGTTAGGGAATGTGGAACCCATTTTATATAGATTCTTTGCAACTTTAAAGGTTTATGGAGTATACTGCAATGCTGTCAACACCCATACCTGCCATATTTAACATTTCAACAGAATATGTCGATTTTCCTTCAGAAGTTGCTCACTCTTTGAACTGTTCTCTCGCTCACAGCTTCCCGAGACCGACCAGAGCGAAGGTTGTCTTTCAAACTCTCTCGCCCATGTTGAAATGATCGAATCTATCTTGCAATGATATCAAATGAACACACTTGATCACCATGAACAGCTACCAAGTCCTCGTGGATACGTTTCGCTCTTTCACCCAGCTTATAGCGCGTGAAAATGTATAATCTAACAATTTCTTTAGAAATTTTAATGCTTTTTCAGCAATTACTGAGACAGGACTGAACTCAACAGACTGTAAGATGCCACTATGCAAATTTAAACTTGTACGTTATGTATATTTTGACAGCTTAAAGTTCGTTGTTGCCAGCTGCGTTAGTTACATTTTTGTAGACATTATTGTCTAACAATGGATAGGCTGCTTGCAAAATCTTTTGAATGCCCCTGGTAATACGAAATAAGTTCAATATACGTAAACTATACGAGGTTAATTGTCTAATTTTCCGAATTCTATTAACCTAACCTAACCTAACTCACTAATTCTGCCTATTTCTTTTCTAAGTAGCCCCCTCCCCCATTAACACACACTGTATCATCCGGAACCAACCATAGAAATAGCCAAGGCATTTTTGCAGTGTCTGTTTTATATTTCCGGAGTGGAATGGTTGCAATATGCTGAGAAGAAACTGGCAACCATCTTCCGGTCTACACTTCGACATCGTTTAACTTTCATTAGGGGGTCGTCATTTGAGAAGATCCAGATCGCCTGTTTGACTTTGGGTCATATTGGCAAAAAATCCAGCTTCCGTCATCTGTGAAAATATCGTGGAGTCAGAAGTGCTTTGTCGTGTCATTTCCTGGCACCTTCCACTTTTGCTGAATTTTGTCTGACACAAAAACTTACCTTTATTTTGATATTCGCACACCTCCTTTTCTCACTCATTACAGCATTGCAGTAAGTATAAACACCTTTCGTAGATTTTCAGTACAGAAAGACTGGAAGATTCTTGAAAAGTATATACATAGTCTGGTATTAAGATTTGTTACAAAGTTTTAAAAGAAATTGTATCAGGTTTGTTGGCAATCTGATAATGGAACTGCTGATAATATTCATTGTTGAGTTCAACTGCTGCAGTTCAACCGCAATGAAAAAAGCACACCAGTTAAAGCTCAAAATTAGCAGGATATTTGTGTACCGCATTATCAAACGTTTCACTAAAACGGATACCTTCACTGACCGTTAAACATCCTCTATTTGCGCAGTGGTAAAAGCAGCGGCGACTCGTACTCAGGTAAATCCAGTTTGGAAGCAGAGAGTGATGGCACGTGAGATGAACATCTCAAGAAAATCAATGTCCATATTGCTCAGGCTAGATCTTAGGTTGAAGGCTTTTCGCCAGAAATTTTGTAATTCTAAGACTTAAGCAGCAGAAAGAGCTGAAATACAGACGTCTACTTGAGCGTTATGCCAGCTACAAGCACAGAAAAATCCTGTACAGACGAAAAAAGAGATCTACAATTGCCAGAACGATAAGAGTGTATTCTACGACTTTCCAAGAAGCTCATGAGAAGATCTCAAAGATCCAGAGGGGCCACCATCCTACCTCAGTGATGGTTCGGTGGGGAGTGAACTCTGTTAACGTTTCAAAGCTGCATTTTTGCCAAAGGGGGATAAAGAAAACGGCCAGAGTGTATCAAATAAATCTTTTTGAGCCTATGGTGAAAGATTTGAACACCACTTTGTTCAAGAATGGGCACTAGCCCATAAGGCAGGAATCACTCAATCTGAGCTTGAGAGAATGTTTCTGATTTTATTGCTGACCAAGACTGTCCCTGTAGTAGCCTTGACCTCAGCCTTCGAACTACAAGCTGTGGGCAGTGCTTGAGGGAGTTGTTTGTAAGAAAAGTCACTTCAATATTGAGCCTATCAAGTGATCCTTGGAGGCAGCAGCGGCAGGGAGATATTACATGCTGCCTTTGATGCACGGCTAAATACACTTAGGTCCTGTATTAAGGCAGAAGGGGGTCATTTTGAAAAATAATACGGGTACTAAGTGTCAGTCGAAGTTTAAAAACAGTAAAATAAATTGTTGCTATTGCAAAATAAACTTTGTAACAGAACTTATGGTCAGATTTACTAAATCCGTATTACTGCATTGCTCGTGAAGCTTCTGTGGTATTTTTCGTTTTTGTGCTTTATGACCTTGCTTGTACTTTTCTCTGTTTAAATGTTCATCGATGGTGAATTCCTTCTCTGCGAAATGAGAAAGCTACCATAAGTTGAAAACATAGTGCTGTCATACTCCGAAACAAAATGCTTTAATTTCATAGAAGTTGGCCTGCAAAAAACTGTATAGAAGACACAAAATAGAATGTGAAGGGATTGTAAGGTCTACAGGTAAGACCCTAAAATAGTAAGTAGTCAGAGGAATGTGTTTTTTTTTTTATAATGTTCAACTGTTCACTATTAGTATTCAGCTTTTGTTAACGTAAAGAGATGGACCGAGTCTTAAGCATTTCAATAGATAATGCAGTGCGTAATGTTTTACTTGGCAGATAAAGCCCTCTCCCCGTATACGTAGCTAGCCACCTCTCCAGCTCCCAGCTGCAGGTACATATAACCTCACGCTCCGCAAAGAGATGGGCTTGTTCTTTCATGCATTAACTATAGAAATGAACACCTGTAATCGAACCGGTTTATGTTCGAAACATAACATGTAGGAGAGGAACGTATTTTCAGAAATTGTGAAAAACTTAAGACCTGAAAATTGTTGATTTTTACTTATATTTCAAGAATAATGCGATAAAAATAGGTAAAAATGAAAAACAGTTTATTTTAGTTTACATAAAACTGACATTAAAGTTGCGTAAAAGCGCAAAAATTCCCTATTTTAAGGGAAACTGCAAAAATTATTTAAATGGTTCCATTTCACTCTTAAAATGGTATAAGTCACGTTTATTTTTAACAAATCATCGTCTATGTATCATAAATAATGCAGTCATCGAAAACCAGGCCCTAGTTAGCATTCTCAATTCAAAGTAGTGCAGTTGACTTCTCGCTCTGACCCGCATGATTAAATGGGAACGCAACTAGCAAGACCTGCGTGTTTAAAATACAATCTAACTAATTATTTCTATACGAGTTATTTTTAATGGAGCATCAAAATAATTGCAATTACTTTTTTCCGTAGAGAGAGAGAGAGAGAGCGAGCAATAAATATTTCTCTTTTTACTGTTTTCCGTAAAATTGGGATTATGTATCCTTCAAAATTGTTGATTTTTCCAAATATAAGATATTTTTATTGCATTGAAACAAGAAAACTAATGGATTTAAAGAAAAATGGCGTCTCTTAATCATGTATCTCTTACTCTGCTTTATACGAGTAATTATTTCAAGGCAATAATAGGTGTCCGATTTCACATGGATTACCTGGTATGTAAAATGATAACACTTAAATATAACAGCGATAATAATTTCACTCTTCAAATTGGCTGTAAGAAAAGGCAGTCACTTACAGTTTTCTGGGTAGTTGATGTGGGCCTTCCCTTCACTGCCTTCATCTTCAGTCCGCCAGTAGTTGCCCTCCAGTACTGTGTAATCATTTTCCCTGCAACATAACAAAACTTTAATAAGTTTTACGAGTTAGTTAGTTAGTTTATTTTATTTGATGTCCCATTTAATTCAGGGCATAAAACGCCCAATAAACTTTGCTGAGAGGTCTCTTCTTTCAGGCTTGAGATTATTTTACGTGCCGTAAATTTACAACATGGCACCAAAGGCTTTACTTCCCTTTCGAAGGAAACTATAATTTAAAATTGTACAACCTAAATCCATTGAACCCGCGACCTTGGGTCTACGAGGCAAATATGGTTACCACTGGACCACCAGGACGAATAAGTTTTATGAGGATTATATAATAAAAAGTGGTGAAGAATATATTATTCCTTCACATTCAAAGTCGGTCCTGGTGGTCTAGAGGTAACCATACCCAATATCGCGGGTTCAAACCCGGCCAGGATCGATGGATTTTTTGGGGCGTAAAATTCCTAAGTATGGCTTCCTTAGGAAGGGAAGTAAAGCCATGGGCCTCCGTGTCGTATATTTACGGCACGTAAAAGAACCTCAAACATGAAAGAAGAGGCCTCTGAGCAAAATTTGTCTGCCGTTTCACGTCCTGAATTGAATGGGACACTGATGACCTGAGATATTAAAGAGCTTCCGTAAATAAAACAAATTAACAATTCATATTCAAAGTAACTGCCAAAATCATTCTTTTTTTAATAGTGTTTAATGGCCGTTTTTACAACTGTGGCATCACAGGTGGTGGGCACTGATAATACATAAGATAAAATAATTTATTAGGAAAGGATTATTTTAAGAAAGAAAGCGTTCTAGGCTAAATTTAAGATACCTTCAAGGCTTTGCCATTTATGAAAACTGAGGAAAATTTGGGGAAAAAAATCTATCAGAAAGACGGTATTGGCGGGTATCGAATCCCAGACCTCCACTCACGAACCCATACCTTAGCGATATCGGTCCAAAATCTTCTTGAATAGAATGAATTTGTACACCAGACCAACAAATATGTAATAAAATAACACCCAAATACATTATATTTTAAACCACTTAATCAAATAGCAATACTATTCTAATTAGCAAGTATACGAGGGTGGATTGATAAGTCTCGCAAATTTCAACGAAATGGTAGAAAATTTTGTTAAGCAGCTTGACTGTTGGTAAAATAGATTCTTGTAACGGTTTTGTTCAAATTTTCAAATTTTCGCGCGGTTTTTTGTTGGTAGTTATCTTAAGTGATCGGTGTAACACGTTTCTTAGAAACGAATAAAGACGAATATGATGCAATTATAAAGCATCAGTTTAAAAAGTGGACTTCTTCCCAGATGGACGCAGAACTGAAGGAAGTTCTTGGGGACTCTGCACCAGAACTCAAGACCAGATATTACCGGGCAAATGAATTTAAAGTGGCCGTACGAGCACTGTAGATTCTACATGTCCCGGATGCGCAAATGTGGTTTCTTCTGAAGAAATTACCTATAAAATTCGTGGTATCGTAATAGAAGACCATTTCATAAAGATTCGTGGGATTGTTGAGAGGTAGGCATTCCATATGAACAAGAACATAATGTCGTGCATATGAAAAAGCTGAGTGCGCGATGGGTGCCGCGTTTCTTGACTCCAGATCAAAAACGCTCGAAGAAATTTTCAAAATTGTGTTGGAAAAGTTGCAGTATACGAATAACTTCTGATGTCATTTTGTGACTGTAGACGAAACTTGGATTCACAACTGCACCCCGGAGACAAAACGGCATTCAAAACACAGGGTTGGAGAACGTGGAAGTGCACCGAAAAAAGCTAAAACCGTTTTGTCGGCGAGAAAAAGTGATGGCACTTTTTAGGGGACTCATAGGGTATCATCATGATTGTCTATTTGGAAAAGGGTAAACAGTAACTGGCTGTTGTTACGCAATGCTTTTGGACCCATGCAAAGTGAGTTGAAGCAGAAGCAACCAAGATTGGCACCCCAAAAAGTGTTCCTCCAGCAGGACAAATCGCCTGCTCACACATCAACCGTTGTGAAGTCAAAACTGTATGCAATAGTTCCCCCCATTCTATTCCCCAGCTTTGGCCCTATGTAGCTTTAATCTCTTTCCTAATCTCAAAAGTTAACTGGAGGGGAAGAACTTTTGTCGAATGGAGAGACTATTTGCGCTACAACTGAGAATTATGTACAGTTCGGAGAACATTTTTTCTCCGAGGGAATAAAAAAATGGAGTCTTGCTGGATCAAATGCCTTAAGCTCAAAGGAGATTATGATGAGAAATAAATTTTTGTTTTTGCGAGAGAGAGAGAGAGAGAGAGAGAGAGAGAGAGAGAGAGAGAAGAAAGAAAAATAAAAAAGAAAGAAAAAAGGTTGTTTACTACGAGGGCTATTTTTTTCATCCTCCGATCGCTCTGCTACGTGACCAGACAAGCATAAGGAGGCGGATCTGCGCTACTGCCCCACCATAATGTGTGCCAAGACCAAGTTCAATATTTCAATACATCAATTGGAGCTGAGCTACAGGCACTTCAACATGGCGGGCACGATTGATTCTCCCGCTAAGCGGGAAATGAGAGGCAGAAGGAAATAACGCAGCAGAAATTCGTCGCAAAATGAGCTGTGTTTATGGTACAAACTGTATGAGTGAGGCTATTGTGATGAATGGTGTAGGAAATTTAAAGAAGGCCGAACTGATGTTAATGATAAAGTCGTACGAGGACACAGGTCTGTCGCTTGTTCAGCGAGTTGATCAAGTGGTTCGAGAGAGACGGAGGTTTACCACCAGTGAGTTGTCTGCGGAATTTTCGGACATTTCAAGGTCATCTCTGTACACGATTGCTACACAACACCTTGGATATCGAAAACTTTTTGCACGCTGAATTCCCAAAAAAGACCTATCTCCATACGCTGGCGGCAATCTTCTATAAAGAGGATATTGGAAAACTCGTCTATCGATATGACAAACTCTTAAATCTTCACGGTGACTATGTGGAAAAGTAGCTGTGACTGTACTTGACTCCTGGTAATAAAACCATTTAGTGATTCATATTTGATTTTTTGTTATGCCCCATCAGAAGTTGAAAAAAAAAAAAAAATAGCTCTCGTATATTTCTACCAACATATCAATCAGCCCTCATATCCATGACTCTCAACATCAAGATAAATTTTCATTATTAACTCTACTTTATGACATAAAAAGTTCTTGAAGAGAATGCTGTAAGATGAGTAATTAAAAAGAATTACCCTGGTTTCACGTATTTGGTTCGGAATGCAGTTGTACCGTTGTCTCTTTCTTCAATTATGATCCTGGAGCAAGAATCACCTTCCTCTAAGGTGTTGCTGGCACTTCGCAACAGAATATACCATTTTTCATGGAACTGCAACAAATATGCATCAAGATCAGCTACTGAGACTCTATGGCTTAACAAAAGAATATATTGTAAAGTTTTGAAGTTCTTAATGAAATAAACATAAAGCACTAATGCACATAACTTTTCTCTTAGTTTAAATGACATGGAGAAATTACGAAAAAATCCAAGGTCAGAATAGCCGGCCCAAAGGAAATTGAACGCAAGACATCTGAGCCAACCTGCTCGGTAAAAAGGGTTAAAAAATCTAAACTTAACAACTTCACCTAAGCGGGACTCGAAACATATCCAGTTTTTTTTTCACCAAAAAAAAAAAAAAAAGGGTCGCTTACGTTCCAAGTTTCTTTTGGAATATTTCATTAACAAGTTACGAATAACAATTTTAAGTGCCTTAGATAATTAGATTTTGCTCTCTGGGCTCTGCTCTAATACAAATGTATAGACTTGCAACTTGTAGTTAATAGTCTGTTCCACAAATGTTCCTAGTACGCTTGTACTTTACAACTCTATACTTACAAATGTACAAGTGATTTTTCGTTATTCTGTTCCACAGAAGTACTAGTATTAGTCGGGCAGTGGTAATTGCATAAATTTCTCTACAAGTGTAGGAATATTGGTAACTTCAAATATTAGCACAAATTTTATTATCTTTTTAATGCTTTTGGGAGTCATTGACTCCAATGTGCTAAGTATTAGCAAAAGTTTTAATAATGATGAATAGGAATATGTATAAAGAAGGAATAAATTACTGTATTTGTGTAACAATGATAAAGTTAGGTTAAGTGCAATTAAAGTGAGGCTTATGAATGATATTGGCATTTCCTGTTTCAAACGTATATTTTCAGTGCAGCTTCTTAGTTAATGTATTTTTAAGATTCTGCTACATGCCACGAAAATAATTCCTTTTCGTTGTTCATTCTCTTTTAAAAAAATTCTTCTTTTGACACAAATTTCCCATTTTTTTTTTTGCTTATAATGAAAACGTGATTGTCAAGCAATATAAATTAATGTAAATGTTCAAATGGACTAATAAAATAAATGACCTACAGCAATCGGGAAGCTCGATTCTTCTGCCATCTCTCGACGACTGAAATTGGATTATTACAATTGAATGTCGATAAATGTATAATAAATATTTAAATTATCATTATACCTGAGAAAAAATACAAGACCCTTTTAGCAGACATGACAATAATTCGTTCTTAAAAATCCATAAGGAATGGACATAACCTAATTCAAGGTATGGCGACGTATGGCAAACAGCTGTTCCTCCAGCTTGCTCTTATATGACGTCAATTGTAATTTTTTACTAATACTTTATAAGTGTTGCACTTCTTTCATGGAACAGAAAGTTACAACACCATACTTTACAAGGTCTTGTACCAATGCACTTATGTATTAGACCATACTTTTGTAGAATAGAACCCTGGAAGTGAATAATTTCATTCCTAACTACAACGGCATTGTTTGTCATCTGGAAAAAGCCACATAAAATATCCTTTGTTTAAAATACAAATACATATTTAATAGGAACAGAAATATTAACAAAAAATAAAAACATTTGTAGTAATTTTATAACATCTTATGATTTAAACCCACATAAAATAGCAATGTCAGCAAACGATAAAATACTAGACGTATTTTTGTTGGTTTTTATAAATGTTAAATTATTTTAGGGATCTAATGAACTTTCAAAAGGAACTGAAAGTATTTTGATGGAATTATAAATTATACTACATTTGTAGGTTTTATTACTGAGAGCTCAAACGAACAAAATTTTATTTCACAGTTTACTAGATTATTTTAAACACCGTAAGAAATTGAAGGCTTTTTAACAAAATTGAACAAACACATTTTTTTTTCCCCGAAACGCATTTGTAGTTGAATATGAGTTTCATTTAGTAAAAAAATAAAATATGATAGAACTAAACGTTTACCCTTGTACTAGGAATCAAAATATAACGAGTTTTCACTAAACTCGTTCACTACTTTCTTAGAGATTTCACAAAACTCTATCTTCCTCTTAACTAAAATTTATAAACGTGCATATTTTCAACTTTTTAAATTTTATTTTGAAGCGCACAAATATTAATTTCATTTAGAGAACCTGCAATGTTGTAAACTGATTACAATAAATAAAAGATAGTTTCTATTTCAATATTGGAGTCATATTCAAATTATTGAAATATAAGACAAGAATAGATTATAGGTTGCACAAAAGCAAGGGAAAACTTTTTTTCAATATTATAATTCTGTTTCAGATTGCTTAAACTATCAGCCAAGTCTACCTTTGCAAAGCTTTCAATTGGAGAAATATTTTTTTTCCAGGCAAGTCTGGCTCTAATGCAGAATTTTAAAATATTCACAAAAGAAAGCAGAAAGAGTCACGAATTGATACATGGCTTGAAACTAATTAAAGAAATTAAATTGTATGGGCACTGAAAGATCATACAAGTTATTTAGAGCAAGGTATGAGGAATGAAAATGCAAAAACCATATTCTCAGGCTATTTTCTGGTTATTGTGGTTCCCAAGATAAAAATTCTACAATTATAATTATGTTTATGAGGTGTCATATTTCTTGTTACTTCCGCTGCAATTTTAAAATAAGCCTGCGTTCACTTGATCTGATTAAAAGTATGTGTTTTCATTGGTCATATAATATAATATTTTATTTTTTAGTTTCTTGCAAATTTGCTGTCTTTTTTTTCCTTCATAAGTTGGTAATATTTTATTTTTATTTATCCATTTCCTTACAATCGTCTCAGTGACAGAATTTGTAAATCCCTGCATTATTGCTTGTAATTTCTCAGAATTTTATTTTCCAAAAATACTTTCACAAATATTCAACACACATTAAAAGTGAGCCCGAATTCAACAGTAATCATTTTACTTACTTCAAGAATGCCTCAATAGCGTCCTGAGAATATGCCATTTTTCCCCATATAAGTTAATGTTCAGTGATAATAGAAGATCGTTGTTATTTGAAGACTTTAAAATGAATGTGATTTGTTACTGAAATTCTTTGTGACCGTCCATTATGTAATATTTCTACCATTATGCGCAGAGCTGTGTGTCCTTTTATTTGATTAAATAAATTTAAACTTTAATAATACAGGTTAATCGTTTAATGTGTTACATTTTTAAAATATTCAGTAAATGGTTAATTTAAACAAAAGTAAGATTTTGAAAATGTGTCCGAAAACTTTGTTTTAAGGAATATTATTATTGCCATATTTTCACACTGTTAGGCAACAAATGCTTGCATATTTCCAACATTTTTAGGACTGAAGTACCCGGGTCTAATTTATGTCTAAGTTGTATAAAAAGATGAAAGCATTTTCCTATCCGTGGTCATATCTACCAGGGTAAGTCATTAAGCTAGTTAGAAATTGATAGATGGCAGCATTAGTTCTATGGCAATAAGTGACTTCGATACGAGATAATTGATGTTTACAATATCGAAACAGCACTTGCAAGATGGTGGTGCGTCTGTTCTCACAATTGTGCGATTTTTTGGGGCTAAAGTTACGAAATCAAAGAATATTCATAAAGAAATGCTTCTCATCTACGGTGACAAGTGCCTGTCACATTAAACTGTTTACAATTGATGCAGAAGTTCTCTGAAGGAGGACTAGTATCGGCCGGCCAAAGGAGATTGTAACAGAGTTGAGTTGATGGCTTAATCCAAGCAGACAAAAGGGTAACTATACACACTATAGCAGCTGTTGCTGGTTGTTCACACAGTATGGCCTAACTCATAATGCATGACACGCTAGGTTTTCATGGATTTCGGGCGTAAAAATTCTAAGTATGACTTTCTTCGGAAGGGAAGTAAAGCAGTGGGTCCCGTATCGTAGTTTTACGGCAGGAAAAAATCTCAAGCCTGAAAAAAGAGATCTCTGAGCAATGTTCATCGGCCGTTTCACGCCCGAAATTTGAATGGGACGCTGATGATCTGAGATGTTGAAGAGCGTCCGTAAATAAAGCAAAGCAATCAACAAAACACAAACTCTCTGCATGTTGGGTGCCTCGCATCCTGACCCCACAACGGAAAATATAAAGAATGGGTGTCTGATATTGCAACAACTCACTCGCTATCATGATGAAAGACACTACCCAAATATGTCTCAAATGATGATTCTTGGGTTCATCATTATCAGTTTGGGACAACGCGTGCGTCAAATACAGTGGAAACATCCTTGCGTCGCCTGCAAACAAGAGGTTTACACTGCTGAGAAAGTGATGTCCACAGTCTTCTGGAATCACGAAGGCATACTGCTGACCTCATTTCAACCTCAAAGGACAAACCGTAAAAGGCGATTCTACTGTAATATCCTCAGGAAACTTCGTAAGGCCATTCAATGGAAGCGACCATGACTCCTCACTAAAGGTGTATTGCTCTTGCATGACAATGTGCGTGCTCATAATGTCAACAAAACAAATGAGACGCTACGAGCATCTTACGTACAGCCCCGACCCTGCTCCAAGCTTCTCTTTTAAACATCGTCTTTCGAGTGAACGTTTTCCCGACGAAGAAGCTGTAAAAAGGGAAGTCACCGCAGCAGTTCAAAGAATTTTACGTTGCTGGATTTCAGGGGCTTGTGAAACTGTGGAATGTGTCCCAATGTATAAGGAAATTATGTTGTGAAATAAAAGTATTTTTCAAATCAACTTTTATTTAAGTTCTATTTGCCACCTTATTTAATTACTTGCCTTCAGATAGAAATGTTGGTCTTGTAGAACAGGACTTTTAAAAACATTGAATCAACAACTCTACCCTGGGATGTTATAAACTTTTGTGAAACTTTGGGAAAAATTACTTAAATCAATTTGCAAACTTAAAAACAAATCAAAAATCAGTGGAAAAAATACTTAACAATGTAAAGAAGACTAAGATAAATGCTCAAACACTTTCTTCGCTTTGCCGATAGAAGGTGAAGTATTGAAACCTAGAAAGAAACGTGCTTCATGATGTTTAAAGCGCTTCAACTTAAACCGGCGAATCATGTAAGTAAGAACAAAGCTAACAAGTAAGGATTTTATTCAGTAAAACTAAAGAGAGAATATTTTATTATAAATAATCCCAGCACTAGTTTTATAAACAATTAAGTATTTTTGTTTGATGATTAGAATTTCATAATCACGGAAACATAATAAATCATCATGTTAACAAGCATTAATGTGAGTTATTTAGCAATTTTTTTACATGGTGCGAATGTATTTTTCTAATTATGCTTATGATTATGCGTATATTTTAATGAAAGTTTTATTTGTATAACTTTATAATTTATTTACTTATAACTGTTTATAATGGGATACTTAACACAATTTAACAAATTTAGCACAACATTAACTTTGCAGATCTCAAAAACAATCATTTGTGTAACATGTGCTTCAAATTTATAATTAAACACATGTTAATAGATCCTCTGGGCAGGTTTCTTCAGACGGAGGGCCGGGTTGCTGTGGACGCGGAGAGCAAAGGGTAGATTAGAGTGGAAAAACCTCGAAATAATCCTTTTCAATAACTAGTGTGAACTATTGCAATATGTTTGGTAAAGTTAGGAATTGGCTCACCTAATAAGTCAATATTGAACTCAGCCAGTTATTTATCACGAGGTCATAGTCCTTAAGGAGTTCTAAGATTGCATTTATTAATTTTTGAATGTTCATTTTTGTAAACATTTGCAATTTTCTTGTTAATATTTTTACAATAAACCAAGTTAATAAAGTTCGAGAATTATAAATGATCAAGTCACTCTAAGAATATTTTTGTAATTTATTAAGTTAAGGATTTCAAGTAAAATAATAATAATCTCCTCTGTAACATTTTGAAAGTGGAGTTTTAGTTAAAATTGTTCTTAATCAATAAACAAGTTTGAAGATTAAACTTTCAAAGGCCTCGACATTTTTTAAGCTCGTGAAAATTGAACACAGTTATTATGCAAATAAAAAAATGTATGCTTTACCCTTCTAACATTTAACCAACTTTACCCTATCTAATTTTGCTCATATATTGTAAAAAATGGCGGTTTATTGAACTTAACTAACATAATTTGATGTTGGTTTTAAGGATTACAGTGTACATTTATTAATTGTACTTTAACTATTCGGAACTTTTGATACCTGTTGAGAAGTGTAAATACTTACGTTCCGTAAATGCTTCACACAGACTACAGAAAATGAACCATTCAGGCGAGATTAGAAACTCTCACGTCTTTGCTGAATATTAAGCTTATGGAAAAAGTTTACGAAATATTAGTGCTTATTTGGACTGTTTCACTTTAGCTACCATGACAAATTTAATAAATAGACTTCAAAAGAGTTTATGTACACTTTACTATGAATGATCTTGTCTGTGCAAAAGTAAATTGTTCTTATTTACAACGATTCAGGAAATTATAAGCATTAAGAGTCAATATATACAATGCAAATTGTAAGTTAACTTTGTTAAAAAATGGCAAAAGTTTACTGCTACACAAGGTTATATATTAACTTTGGGGTGGAGACAACGAGCTATAGTGACATTTTTAATTTCCTTTTGGGAATTATGTTAAAAGCCGGTATTTGAATTTCACTTCAAGATTACAAATATTAACCATGAAGATATCCAGCTATGGCAGTGAAGATTATTTCATCATGACTTTTAATAATGTATTTAATAAGGTAATAATTATTGATAATATTGCAAAATCCAGTTTATTTTATAGGAAACGTTTTCCACAATCTAAATTCTTAATAAAATGTCTAGCTTTTACTAACCTTATTGTATGTTGCCAAAATTTGCGCAATTATATATTTTAATTTAGCATTACTGTGTAAATACTATGGAAACCACTACAACAATATCTTAGTCCCAGCTGCAAGTGCTACAAATGATTCTATTATGCATACTCCATGCCTTTCGTTTTTCTAGAACAACAAGCAATTGCACGTCATTGCTCTGTTATTTCACTTACGGAGTGACAATGGTAGTTTTGCATGCCGGTCCTCTCAGTGCAAGAAGGCACATCATCCCCCATCACAGTGCCCTGAAGGGCGAACAAACCCACAAGGAAGATGATAATGTGTCTCATGGCTACTGCTGCTCCACTGAGTGCCTGCACAGAATGCTTTCGTCGTTTTATATCGTGGATTTTCACCTTTGACCTTCTATCTCTACTTATCTCATATTGGTTTTTTGTATATCGTCCACATACGCCGCCTTTCTTGGATAAGTTTTTCAAGGCAATGCATGCTAGTACCCAGAACTATGAGAAATCATCTGAGCAAGAAGGATAGTCTCTCCAAGAGCATGGTTTATGCAAGGTCTTTTGGAAAATTCATAGTCCTATTAGCGAGTTCCGAAGGACTGTAGGAATTTATGATCCATTTTGTAAACTTTCAAAATTATGGCGCTTTTTCGAAATCGGACATCTGAGCTGATACATCAATATAATGTAAGTGTGCGAATTAGATTTTCATTCAGAATGGCCCAAGTAGTAGGGAAAATATACTGTTAATATACAGTACATGGGAAGTTGAAAATTAATGGCTTTGCTACTTCGGTAAAATATTCATTCTGCGAAGGTATTCACGCCACGGATAACAGTTCAGTACTTAATTGCGCATACGCGAAGCAGCTGTGACTTGATGTTACAAACCGACCCTGTCCTGCAGCAGAAACGGTAGTGGAGAAAGCCAAATTCCGCCCGAACGGTATGAGAAAGTGTTAGCGTGGATTATTATTATTATTATTATTATTATTATTATTATTATTATTATTATTTTGTTACTTCTAAACTTTTTTGTTAAACCTAAACTAAACAAACTAAACCTATGAAAAAGTACAATTTATTCTATTAAAAAAAAAAAAAAAAAAGGAAATAATACACGTACAGGAATTAATTATAAACTGAGTTACTGAAACAGTAGCATATCACAAGAAACTAAGTAATTTTAAGCACAACACTTTTTCTTCAAATTTAAGAGCATCTAAAAGCAAATTTATGTCCCCATTTCGGTTAGCTTAATAGCTAGAGTGCTATAGCAGCATAGTCTGACGTGGTAGCATATGTCTTTGCACTAATGTGGGACAAAAGCAATTGCACAGCGGTTTGCAGAGGTATCTGGCTGTTACCCTAGAAGTTGTTGTACTCAAGAAAACAGAATGAAGCAGAAATTCATAGAGGTAATGAATGATATACTGCAAGCGTCGAAGTGAGATGGCTGCTGCGAATCAGGACTAATACTGATTATTAAGCTATGTTCGCTAGTAACTCAAGATTTAATCTGTTTTAAGAATTTTAACAACCATTGTACTGTTTTACACTACCTTACTTCAGCGTCCCCAAACTATGGTTCGGGATCCCTAGTGGGGTGGTTGGATATATCTAGGGTGTCGCGGTGTATATGGGAAAGTACTTTTATTTAAGAACTTATCCATTTTCACGTCCATTCTTATTAAGAGTGTTTAACTTACTGTTGCATAATGATTATTTTGTCCAGTTATACAGCAGCGCAACAATAGCCTATTGTGATTGAATAGATGTCACATTGTTGAGACGTGCGCGCGAACTTGCAAATTAATTATAATTAAATCAAACATTTCATTCTCGAAAAGGGGATCGTGCTTGCAAGAAGTTTTGGAACCTTTGCTATACTTTAACTAAATATACAAAAATATAAACTTTCAAGGAAATCGGGTTGAAATAACAACTTAATTAAGGAATATTGGGACTGAAATTTCTAATTAGTGTCATTTTTAAGCTATTGAGTTAGCTAGGTACACAATATACATATTTATGTCGTTAGTAATTACTATGCAAAATTTCCTTTCCTTGTGATAATTCTTTTCTCAGAATATAATTTAACAATGGCAATTTAAAAACTTGTGCGAGCAATATTGAGGCAAGTAAATCATTTTATTATGTTCTTTTTTAATTATTAGGATAATTAGATCATTTACTTCATTTAAGATCATTAATATACTCACCTTGATTCTTCTGAACATTTATTTAATTATCTATTTTTCACATTAAAGATTTTTGGGAGAAAATAATAATTATAAACAAAAATAACCACCTATTTATGCGAATCTAATGCGCACCTTTTTGTGCAATGTAGTATTCAAAATTGTGGTGCGTATTAGATTCGATGACGTATTAGATTTGATGACGTATTAGATTTGAGTGCAAATACGTACCATAATTCGCCTGTAACTTCATTTAAATTTGTCGTTTTTTATATCATAATGCATTGCTGCAATTCTCATCTTCGTTACATTTATTGTTGGTGTATTATTGCGTAAAGCGTTTGAACAGTAGTAGTCACGAAATGGAGGGCAAACAGACAAGATCTTATGGTGCTACTTTCAAGCGTAAAGTAATTCTTTATGCCGAAAATATGGTAACAGAAAGGCAGGGAGTTCAATGCAGCTGAGAGCAACGCTCGCTCGTGACGGCAACAGAAATTGACATTATTTGCAACTAAAGCTAGTAGGAAGAAATTCACTGGTACTTGCAAATGAACACATTCTCACATTGAAGAAAACGTTTCGTAATTCGTATGTGAAAGGAGAAAGAACGGGCAACCTGTGACTAGCGACACCATAAGAAATAATTGTACAGGAAAAATTGGAACTAAATTGCACAATATTCATTTATTTGAAAATTGTTTCGAAAAGGCAATATACATAACTGTGTGACTCGTCACTAGATAGTAACACAATGCAAAGCAGACCTGGTTAAGATTAACAGCATTATCAATATTTTCAATATTTATAACACAATATGAAGAAAGTACGACATAAAAATGTAAAATTGAATGAAATTTGAGCTTCTTTGTATAATTATACATTATTCATATTTATTATTCATTATTCATTATACATTACACAAAGAAATCACCTGGCCATTTGAATTGATCATTTAAACAGCGCTCTCCTAGCATTTAAATGCTGCACTGAAGCTTTAAAATTGGCGGAAAATAAAAATATTTATTCATTGAACTCTTTAGACTCGAGACCATTTCAATATGTATTAATCTAAAAATCATAACTTTTTGTAATTTTTAGCAGAAAATTAAGGCTCAGTGTTCTTTAAAACTACGTGGTAAATATCAAAATTATTTAGCACATTTTATGAGCACGTCTCACAAACATTTTGCTTACTAAAAGAGCAAGCAAGGTTAAGAGAGATTTTGTGAGAGTTGCAAAGGGGGTAGGCACTGGTTTTCGAGTATAGGTTAGAAAATGGTATTCACAAATGCAACGAGCAGTTCTTTGTTGGCATCTATTTGAAATTTTGGACAAAATAAGTCATAAGAAATATACTTACCAAATGTAACAAAAATAACAAGAGAACGCACAAATAGATAAAAGAAATAATCACACAATTTCCGCTATTTCGAACAGCTCGTATTCTTCTTCAAAGCTACCGGGTGTCTCACCTAACGCTGAAACCTCAAATATTTTCGAAATGAAACAAGATATGCGCAGGAATGTAGTCATGTCAGGGGCTCACACAACAGCAGGGTATGCACAGTCCAGAAAATTAAAAAAATGTCACTTTCAACTCAAAGTTACATTTTTAAAATAGAACATGGTTGTTTTTTCTAACGAACTAAAAACTAAGGTCCAATTAGTTACAACAGATTTGGTTTCTTTGTTCTAAACCGTATGACCTCTGAATTAGGTAAACTTTTACACAGTGGCAATGGATACACTGTTTCTGACGTTATGTACAGAGTGTAGTCTGTACACAGGGCATGGGTTGCTTGCAATGTAAACCGTTATGAGTATAGCACACTCCACTGCTCAGCGTACTGCTGTCAGTGTCAAGCAGGGAAATAGAAGTACTGCACACATTTTACGTCTCTAATATCAGCCAATACGTACTTTCCGTATCGATATATAGAAACAGTTACAAGATGATAACGCATTCCTAAGTAATATTTTGTTTACAGATGAAGTTTCGTTCACAAATCATGGTAATGTAAATATGAGGAGCATGTACTAATGGTCCGTGCAAAATGCCCACTAGCCTCGCGAGCTTGCTCATCAACGACAGTGGAGTGTCCATGTTGGGTGCGGTATCGATAACCGCGTTGTAAGTACCTATTTTTATCAGCGAGCATTAAACGAACAGCGATACCCTTCATTTCTGCAAGACACTCTACCCCTTCTCATGGAGGACGTGGGATTGGAAACGCGCCTTTCATGTAGTTCCAGCATGATGGGTGTCCCGCACACTTCGCTTATGTTTCCAGAGAAGTTGCGGATGCAAAGTTTACAAATTGATAGATTAGGACGGGGTGGGATGGCCAACTCGGTGCTCCTATTAGACTACTTTCTCTGGGGCACAGTGAAACAGGAACTCCAAACGGCTCTACATAACATGAAACAGCCTATTACTGCGGCGTGCGTGGCACTAACTATAGAAACACTGCAATCTGTGCAACGCTCGCTTCTTCACCGTCTCTGCAAGTTATTGATGCAAACGGTGGTCACTTTGAACATCAGTCGGTCCTGGTGGTGTAGTGGTTACAATACTTGCCCCCTACACCCAAGAACGCCGGTTCGAACCCGGCCAGGACCGATGGATTTTTTTCGGGCGTAAAAATCCTAAGTATGGTTTCCTTCGGAAGGGTAGTAAAACCGTGCGTCCCGGCACGAAAAAGAACGTCAAGCCTGAAAGAGAGGCCTCTGAGCAAAATTTGTCGGCCGTTTCACGCCCTGAGTTGAATGGGACGCTGATGACTTGAGATGTTAAAGAGCGTCCATAAATAAATCAATAAAAAAAAAAAAACTTTGAACATCTGCTGAAGTGACACAGTTTCATTAAACAAGACGTTACTGATTCTTTGTGATTACGTTTTCTGTACTAGATATAATTTGCAAACATGACATTTCTTTGAGCTATGGGGAACTATTAATTTTGTTTAGGAAAGTAAAACCGATTCTGTAGTCATTAATTGGACCTCTAGTTTTCAGTTCTCTAGAAATTACATTTTAAAAAAATGTAACCGAGTTCAAAGCGATATTTTTTTTAATTTTCTGAATTGTGCATACCTTCCCATTGTGAGAACCCGTGGAATGGGTGCATTCCTGCGGAACTAGATGTTTCACATCTTGTTTCTTTTCGAAAATATTTGAGGTCGCAGAGTTAGGTGAGACACCCAGGTAATGGCTGTTGGGATACTTTTCAGCTTAAATTTCTACTGCTCCTAATGCATTCCAAAATCACAGATATAGTCACATCTTCCATTTCATTCACCGAATACATTTTCCCGTGATTTCTTCATTCAGCAATCAAACAAACAAAGAAAAACAAATGTCTGGCCTACTTTAAAGCAGAAAATGATTACAAAATTAAATCAATTGAACTGACTAATCTTTATGGATAAATATCCCGAGAAATACTTAATAACTCTGAAACTAGCGCTTTTCAGATTCTATACGTATATAAAATACTTTATACACTTTGAATAATTGTTAATTTTCATTATTCAGTAGCTTTTACACGTATTTTTAATTAATATATAAGCTATGTTCAATGCTTTTCAGATAACGGTCATAGTAATGGTAATAGTGATGGTCAACGTTTCTTTATCAGAGACACCCTGTCCACCAGAGAACATCAAGCCAGTTAAGTTCCAGAAAATGGTAATCTCTAATTTTTAATATCTTATTTATATAAAACAACGTATCTGTATAAGAAATTAACCACACGAGGCGAGTTCAAAAGTTCTCGGCCTGGCCAAGAAAATACTAGATTTTACATTCTTTTTAATTCAACGTAGTCCGCTTGTAAATTAACACATTTACCAACATCTTCCAACTTTTGAATACCCTCAGTAAAATAAAATTTGTCCAGCTGTGAAAAATAAGCGTCTGTTTCAGCTTCAACCTCATCATTTGATGTGAATCTTCGTCTACCCAGCGATTTCTTCAAGTCTGGGAACAAAAGTAATCGCTGGGAGTCAATTCCGGTGAATATGATGCATGTGGAAGCGAATGTCATGCATTTTTGCAGCAACAATCCCAAAAGTGTGTAAAGGAGCATTGTCGGGGCGAAACATTTCTTTTTCGCAAGGTGTGGAGTTTAGCCTGAATAGCATCCTTCAGGTGGTTCAGTAGTGAAGCGTAAAACTCTTTGGTGATAATTCAGTCCTTCTGGAGATAGTCTATGAGCACCACACCGTGAGAATTCCAAAAAACCATAGTCGTGACTTTTCCTGCAAATGGAACCGTTTTTGCTTTCTTTTATGCACTTTCACCTTTTGCCAGCCACTGTTTGGACTGCTCCTTCGTCTCTGGGCTGCAGTGATGAATCATTTTTTCATTCTACTGTAATAAAACGTCGGAGAGACTCTCTGAAAGCATCTAAACACTCTTGGGAAATGTTCACTCGAATGCGTTTTTAATCCATTGTCGATAAACACGGCACCCTTCAAACTGAAGGCTTTCTCATACCCAAAACTTCTTATAAAATGCAGTGGACACGGCTTTGAAAGTCTTTGCAATGTCAGCCAACTCGTTCACCTTCAATAGGCGTTCATTGAGCACGACAATGTGAATTTCTGTAACAATCTCGCCGGTCGTAGCAGTTTAGAGATGCCCTGAGCGCTCATCATCTTGAATGAATATACGACCGCGCTTAAATTCAGCAGCCCTCTTTTTGACCACCGAAAACGAAAGGGAAGAATCCTTTAATGTAGAATTTAACTCCTTTGGCAGCTGTTTATCACAGCCCATGTTTCAGTTTTCTCCATTTTGTAGCAATGTTAATTCTAGTTTGTTTACATGGTCGTCACGAACAAGTGACTACACTTACGCGTCTGAAACTTTTCAGGCAGAGAACTTTTAAAACACTCCTCGTAACTTATTTGCTTTCAGCAAAGCTGCTAGTAATGTGTTATTTTATGTATTTGAATTTACTTAGTCTTGTCATTTAAAAATAACACTGATCAAGTGTTCTGATTATCAGGTAACAGTTATACCAGACACTATCATTCATGTGGAGTTCAGATGCAGTAGAAAGAGTATATTGCTTGATGCTGAATCATGGAATTGGAATATTGTAAAAAAATGTATGAGAGACCTTCATAGCACTGCAACGTTTTCCAGGTCCTTAATAAGTTGGAAATGTTTCACCCTCCAGTGCTTCACTGAGATTGATTAATTTATTTATGGACGCTCTTTAACATCTCAGGTCATCAGCGTCTCATTCAACTCAGGGCGTGAAACGGCCGATAAATTTTGCTCAGAGGCCTCTCTTTCAGGCTTGAGATTCTTTTACGTGCCGTAAATGTACGACACGGGGCCCACGACTTTACTTCCATTCCGAAGGAAGATATACTTAGGATTTTTACGCCCGAAAAAATCCATCGGTCCTGGCCGGGTTCGAACCCGCGTTCTTGGGCTTCAATGAGATCGATACATCGAGATCCAGATATCCGCGATCTGTGAGGGCCATAGTTCAGATCAAATCAAAATTCAACTGTAATGATCTCTGAGAAGATAATATCCGTCACACATCAATGTCTAGGGTGCTTAGACAAGACCTTGAACTGAGAACTTTTCGTCGCAAGAATTGACCTTTTTAACAGTAGAACTGAAGCAGCAGAGGATATTGAGATGCAAACACCTGCTGCAGAGGGTTTGTTTTTACTGATGGGGAAGTATTCAATAAAGAAGGAAGGAACCACTATCAATATGACAGTGTGTGTGCCTGGACTTCATAGAACCTTTTGAGAGTCACTTGTTGCCACCATCCTGTCTTAGTAAAGGTTTTGCCATAAGGGATTGAGGACAACTCCCAAAGTGTAACGAATCTGTCTGCTGAAAGCTGTATTGCACCAAGACTATGGAGCATCAGGCAAGATTCAGCTCCACCCCCCACCCAGACTGGCCTTGAAAGAAATTTTCCACAGGCAAGGCAGTAACTAGAAGAAGGGATAAAGATAATATATCCTATACACTCAAAATAGCGTAGTTGAGATTTAAAACACCGCGGAAGCGGTTAAAAGTTTATAATGATTAAATTCATGTTTTATTGAAACACGCACCTACAAGTAAAAATTATATTGTAAAATTCACACATATTATCCCAGATATCATGAAAGGTAACTGAAAAGCGTGCGAATTTTAGGATTTAAGTAAACATTTAGTTGGAAATGCGTAGCTTATTTATATTAATTTCGACAGTATATTATGTTTTGTTAAAACGGTTTGGAATATCGCTAATATTGTACATCGCCAGCACATAGCTACAATCAGCTGCTGAATACAAAATGCAAACTGTTTTTACCAATGCATCTCAATATTACAGACGCTGTTCAAGGGCACTTGGAAGATGCAGAGATGCATGGGACCTGAATTATGTCTCAACATAAGTTGCAGCGAAAACAACTACCAACAAAATGATGGGAAAGGTATCTTGATTCACAGCAGAGCTTATAATGTAAGGTAATTTTTTGTTTTTCAGAACATACTTAATAGACTACATAGATTATCACAAGAGGGTCTGAGTACGTTTGTGAATTTATGTAGAAAGCTCAGACTCTAGAGTAACATTTATTAAAACTGTTTCAGGAATAAAATAAGAATTTAAATATAATTCCCGTAAACTTGCCTTACAACATTGTAAAAATTGTATATTAGTATTATGAATACTTAGACTTTTCAAACCATCTTGCAACAGACGAATGTCGATTGTCAGTAATGCCAATAGAGAAGAGCCAAATATGGGTTTAGTATTTCAGGAATAGATTAAGAATAAAAATAATATATGTAATTGAAATTCGCGCACAGAATATTAATAATTGTATAAAATAATGTACTAACTTATGGATATCTGCCTATTCAGAAACCGTGAGACTGAAATAGACGAAAGTCAACCATTATAATCGCTACCGTTCGATTTACTAATACCAATTGAGAAAAACAAAACGGATTGTACCCTTCTGAACAACGGGTTTATTACACTTTATGGTTGTTTGGGCAGATGTTGTTACACAATTTACAAAATGATTTCAAACTGGGATTGTCGAAAATCGATTGTTATGCTGCTATCAATACCTTCCCACCGTCTGCTAGTAAAAGTGATCAGTGAAGTGTGGTGTTCAGGAATTTTGGCTTTTTTTTTTTTTTTTGAATGGTGTTTAACGCCCGGTTTCACTACTGGGGCACCACAGGCGGAGGAATTTTAGTGGGGATATAGAGTTGGCTGCACTGACTGGAAGACAAATGCACTTCGCGCGGTAAAGGGATTTGGTAAAACTTTACTATAATTTCGCTGCGATATCGGGATATGATTAGTCAATTTTCAAAATTTTGTTTAATTTCTTTGGTTCATTTTATGATGACATCACATTAGTGAAATAGTCACTGTAAATATTACGTAAGGTGTTACTAAATTTACGATATAAATTAACAAGAATTTAATGCCATAAAGTTGATAACTAATTATATGCAATTAATACAATTTTGACCTTTCCATTAATTCCCTTATTTTTCATTAATTGCATTCACAGCATCCGAGTTTGCACTTTCTGACTGTAATAATAGATAAACAATGTAAATAATTACCAATTTTCTGTTGTTTTTTTCCATACAATAAACCGTTTGACATACATTGTAATAACTTTACGTTATTTACTGAGCTGTTTTGAATGTGCTCAAACATGGTCATTATATTAAGATCACAATATATATATTGTAGAGACAGCTTGAGTCGGCATCTTTGATGTTCTTGCTCTTTTAATCCGCTTCGAGTGGAGTTTACTTATCAATGAAATCATCTGATGTTGCTGCTATCTGCGCAGCTAACATATGTGTTTAACGAACAGGTGTTAAATCTTGGAAGTAACAGATGTATTGATTATAATGTTAGCTCTGATGAAAATGTACGTTTTATTTTCAAAATAGACAAGAAATCCTGTATTTGTCACTGAAATGAAAGGTAATTTTATATAAACACATTCATTAAGGTAGGTAAATTGCATATTTTTATACTGGTTTTCTGTTGTGATTTTTTATTTGTAATTATTTATTATTATAATAATTATTATTGTTATATTTTTTCTAAATTTCTACTCTAAGTTTAGCTAGGAAAGTGTAACATTTATACCGGATACAAAAAATTCAAGTAGCTTAATTTCATAATTACTGCAAATAACCGACATCAGAAACTGTAGTTTTATCATATTAATGATTGAAAAGTTTCTAATACCAAGTTATTGGGGCTAGGAATTTACGAGGTGCTTCCCCCCCCCCCCCCCCCAGTAGACTGAACTTGGACGTTCCCTCCAATGTGGCATCTCTGTCTTCTGAGAACCAGCTGTCCTTAAGGTGTAGTTACCTCAACCCAATGTGGGCGAGGGTGAAGATGATATGTTTATGGTGCGCAAATGGAACCTTAAACGTAGTGAAACCCAGAACAAGGCGACATGGGGGTCTTCTTAAACACTCCGGGAGTCCAATCCGGGATCCCAGGGGTAGTAGCCAGGAACCTAACCACTAGATCATGTGGCTGATCATTGAAAAAGAACTAAATTGAAAGAAACATATTAAGATTGCAGCTCCGAAGTTAAGCTCTGCCTGCTTTGCTTTGAGAAGTTTGGATAATCTAGTGAACCAAAATGCATTAAATTTAGTGTATAATGCATATTATCATTCCATTCCCAAATATGTCACAGTTTTTTTTTTTTTTTTTTTTTTTTTTTAAATAGTTCTGGGCTTGGTAAGAAAGTATTCATCTAGCAAAATGAGCTGTAAGAACTTTCTGTGCTGTTGGTTCTCAACAATTATGTAGACTATATTTAAGAACCTAAATATTCCTACTCTTACTGGAGAAAACTTACGAGAGCTAGACTATAACGACAGAGAATGCTTTTTCTTACTTACGAAGTACCTGGCAGGGACAAAGTTGGTATGATCTTTTCCGAAGTAGTCCCCACTGAGTTGCAATCACTTGTCTGTCAGTCCTGGAGGAAGTGCTGGGAATCTTTTTTTGACATTGTCTACAAAACTTCCTCTGCCATTTTTACAGCAGCCGTTGATGAACCAAAATGCTGAACCTGCAGTTCGTTTTTGAGACAAGGAAACAGAAAAACGCCACACGGAGCTAGGTTCGCGTTTTATGGAGAGTTGGGCATACATTCTTTGTTTTTTTGGCCAATGCTGAGCTCCAAATATAAGAGCGTGCATTATTATGATGAATATGGATGCAGTTAAGGGCATTTTCGTTTGATGTGTTTGGCCAGTACGTTCAAAACGGTCTTATAATGTTCCCCATTAACTGTTGTTTGCGGAGGGAATTCATCTTGATAAACAATTTCACGACAGTTCAAGAATGAAATCACCATAACCTTTCCTTCCGACCGAACAATCTTGGCCTTCATTGGTGTTGGGGAATCAAATGATTTCCAGCTTGAGCTTGCCTATTTGCTTTCGGGATCTAATAGTGAAGCCAAGTCTCATCGCCTACAATGATGGGAATTCCCAACACATGTCCACTCGCAATGCTCTACTACCAGAGGCTGAAGTTCCCAATACGTGTCCACTCGCGCCATTTTCTGTTTAGGCGTCAGCAATCTGGGTACCCATCTGGCACAGCTGTGTCTCAATAAGCGACGGGTGCAGAATGGTGAACGCCAGTCTATCCTCTGTTGTTGTTGAAACAAGGCTCTAGTTAAACTCTTTGAACTATTGAAGTGCGGTTGATAATGGCAGAACATCATCCCACGTGTTTCCTAAAACAATGCGTGCTCTTCCAGACCGGATTTCTGAAAAATTTCCGAGCAATGTACGGCTCGAAGTAATTACATTTGAAGCAGCCGATTGGCAAACACTCGCTCTTTGCTAGTGTCCTGCACTAAGATGTATGCGTACATGCGCTTCCAAATTTTTCCACCAAATACTAGAGATCTGTTCCTCTCATGAAAAATTGTTTCATCTCCGTATCTTCACTGCGAAAGAGGGAAAAATCTCAGTCTTTATTAACTAGCCATCATATATTTTCTCATGACTTTTGTTGTTGACAACTTTGGTAACTTTAAAATAAAACCTGTCTGTACATAATTACAATATTAGGCACAACACGATTTGAACAAATCAACAAAATCACTAAAGTTTTTGCAGAAGGACAGCTATTACTTAGCAGTTCAAGTATATAACACCTCCAGCTTACTTGAAACTGCTATGTAGTTCACAACCTCTTGCTCGGACCTGATGCTACTTACAAACATAACTACTTTGAAAGGCAAAAGGGTATCTCGCTACCGCTGAAATCTCCATGCGTAACTACTCGAGTAGTGTCAAGTTCAGTTCTACTCGCAAGTGGTAAAATGAAAAATCCGGGTTATATTTTATTCATCCAAATAAACGGGAAAGGTAACTTTTTTTTTGGGGGGGGGGAGAAAGTGTTTAAGGCCTAAGACAGACTTCAGGAGTCATTTAGATCTCGATCACGCCTGTTGACTAAAATTATTCTGTTGTATTTCACTAATGTAGATGCTAAATTTAAATAAACGATTATAATGTGTTTACTGTTCACATACACCCAGGAGATCAAATTCTGCTTTAGAAATGAGAGTGCGTGGTTTGTATTTTAAATTAAAAAAGATTCAGAAAATTTTGAACCTGTAAAAGAACTGTAAATAACAAATAAAATATTTTAATATTTATCACATAGATTTGAACACGTAGAAGCCTAGTTATACTTGACGAATACATTGTTCTAAATGATCATCGGAAATGCCAATACTAGATTTAATGATTGCTTAAAATTTCATTAGCCTAAAAAACCGAGGACTTAAATCTGACGGATGATAAGATAAGATCAAAAGAAGGGTGATGAAAGTTTCTTTGATATTATTTATTCTTTAAAATCTTCGCAATGTACATGTTGCGCATCTAGTTGATCGATGTCCCTGAAGCCATCTAATTTTTCTATGGCCTTTCTGATAATTGTTGGAGCGATATTTAAGGTTATCAGTCAGAGTTGATCCATTATCATCAGAAAACTAAATTTAACCCGTAATTCCTTTCGATTTCTGTCCACAGTTCCAAAAAAACATGGAAAGCGTCCGGAAAAGTGATTGTTCCAGCTATGGGCCAATTCAAACAACAAATGAATGAGAGTAAGTTAAACTGCAGCTGTGAGTTTTAGTGATTAGCTAACCATAGCAAGTTGTTCACTTTAGAAATGGGATATATAGAGTTCTGTTATCACTAAAGCTCGAACACCATTACCCATTCTCGTACTTCGAGCACTGGGAGTATGGTTAATGCAACCAAACGTGTAGTGGAATAACAGGTAGAGGTAAAAAGTGCAATCGTTGCTCAAGTAAAGGTCGCGTGGAGGGCAAGGAAGTAGTTTTATTTATACAGTATGTCCCATTTATCTTGTTCAGCCAAAATAACCTTTTTCTGATGTTCAAATGAAAAATTGTTTCAAACAAAAGTTCTTTTTAACATCATTGGGAGTTCTTGCTGGGGGCACACTTATTTGTATCTCCACTAATGTAGGAGATACGGGATAGAACTTCACTTTTTTAAATGACACCATATACATTTTATTAGCGAATTCCGAAAGGTTTTTAGCTATTGTGACTACACTCATGAAATTATTTTTGAAAATTTTCTTCAAATTTCTGTCAATCCTACTTATAGGCACCGAAAATGACAATGAAAAAACTATATATATAGTCATAAATGTGTGTTAACGTTCTAGCGGTCGCAATTTTTGTTTTTCTCGACGAAACTTGGCATATAACCAGCAATTAGCACAATTCGTCGAGTTTGTTAACCAGCCAAATTATATCATTGAGGATGGGGGTTGACCTAAAGCGCAAAATGTGTAAAATATTTCAAAATCGCCCTAGGGGCCGCATTTATTGGTTTTTCCCAACGAAACTTGGTATACTTATATAACGTAAATTGATTAAATAAAATTTGAAAATATAGACTTTCGAGCCATTAGGAGTGGGGATTTACCTGAAAAATGACTGGAGGTTAAAGCGAAATTTAAAAATGGCTCTAGCTGTCGCAATTAAAAAAAAATGTTAAAGGAAACTCGGTATATGCCATTGAAATACAATAAGAAAAACAATCTCTGAAAATCAATTAAATCCGACTATTTGAAGGGAGGTGTACCTGAAATCTAACTTTTAAAATCGCTCTAGCGGCATTAATATTTTTTTCGCAACAAATTCCGCATATACTACCTAAATAAAACAAGGAAAATAGCTTCTGAAAATCAGGAAAATCGGGTCATTAGAAGTGGAAGTTTTAGTGGCACCATCATTTGTTCTTCACAACAAAATTAGACATATATCATTTAAATAACATAAGAAAAATAGTTTCTGAAAATTAGGAAAAATGTACTATTAGGAATAGAGGTATACCTTGAAACCCGAAATTTAAAAAGAGCTCTTACGTTTAAGTTTCTCTATATCACATTGCTTTTCCTAAACGTTATTAATAAATAATATTTTGTTTACTTTTTCTTACCGTTATTCACACTGTGTCTTGAGTTCAATTCAGAAAACTAGAGTGCTCTTGATTACAATTCTCATAAAATAACTCTCTTCTGTGTGTTCCAGAGATAGCAAGCAACCTGTATTATATGCTGGGAACAGACTACAAGAATTACTTGATACAGTACACGTGCCTTCAAGGAAAATCTGGCTTAGAACGTAAGTAAAAGGATTTGAGTGAAGGTTGGTATGTGCCAGATAATATTATTTGCTGCTTAATACTAAATTGAGCATCTTGATTTTTGTCTTAAAGATGTATGCGTGATCGCAATTCATATGAAAGAGTACAACAAAGAACTTTACAAATTAGTAATGACTTGAAAACAAAATATGAGGATTAAGAGATATATTATTATATACAGACCTTCTTAAAGCCCACTATATTTCTTGTTTTAATGCGATAGGTTATCGCATATTTGTGGAAAATCAATGATTTCGAAGGACGTAAACTCGAAATCGTTAATGCTAAGTATTTGAAATCGTTGATATTATAGCTGATATCACACATTCTATAAATGTATGCGAGGACGGATTGATAAGTTTAGTAAATTTCTACGAAATGGTGAAACATTTTGCTAAGAGTCATGACTGTTGGTAAGCGTGATTTTTGTAACGGTTTTCTTCAAAATACCAACAAATGCAACGCGCAGTTCTTTGTTGGCAGCTATCTTAAGTGATCGATATAACACATTTCATAGAAATGGATAAAGATGTGCATCGTAAAACATTTTTATCTTAAAAAGTGGACCGCGGCTTAGATTCAAACTGAGCCGTGTGAGCACTGTAGATACTGCATGTTCAGGACGCCGATTGAAGAAATGGTAAATAAAATTCATGATATAGTAATAGAAGACCATCCATTAATATTTGCGAGATTTCTTTTTGCCTCTAGGATTTAGACCTTCCCATTGATAAAAACTCTTAATCAGACGAAATGCACAAATTAGGAACAACCGAAAAGGAAATTATTTTCGTAAAAGGAAATTAGTTTTACTAAGTATGCACTTTTTTAAGTGATATGGATAAAGCTGATGATCTTGCAAGAGTTTTCTTGACACTGTCACATGGTCTAAATTCTTGATTGCTGCTATGTTTCTGGTGTTGTCTTTACTGTTATAGTCAATATGATTAAGGATCTATACTTCTAGCTCCATTGTTCTGGTAATACGTGCCATATCACAATTAAAAACCCATGTTTTAAGTGAAACTGCTACTACAAGATGATCAATATTTTCTGGAAAGTCTTATTATTGGATAAATGCCAATAAAATTACCTTGCTTCAGACCCATTACAGTTGGCAAATGTATATATGACATAAGGTTGTCCCTTTTCTTGATTAGAATATCCTTATTATGAAATACCCACTAAAGACTACAGCCTATGTTAACATTTATGCAGAAAAGTAATAAAAATAACTAAAACAGTCACTAGAATATATAAGAACATTTCAAGTGTTTTCTAAAATATGGCTATAACTACAGGGTGAATCACAGAATACCGGCCCGAGCATGGCGAGCTAGATAATGGATAAGGAGAAGTTGCGTTTTTGTAATCCATACGTAATGGTTCATTTGAAAACCAAGAAGCGGTTTTTGTTTTAAAGAAGTGCAACAAAGAAATGCAACAGTGGAGTCTTACTAGCGTACCGAGTTCATTAAGAAACGCGGGAGAAATGTACAGTCGAAATTTGTGGTTTCGGTGTTACTACAAAAATCATTATGCAAAATTTGGTGAAAAACTGGCATACAATGTCGTTAGTTGAAAACATGAAGAGAGAGAGAGACACCCGAGCTCTGTCCCTCTTACATCTCATAAGTTGGTCCTGGCGGTTTAGTAGAACTATATTTGTTTGCTTCGTAGACCCAAGATCGCGGGTTCAATCCCGGCTATGGTCGATATTTTTTTCAGACGTAAAACTCCTAATAGCTTCCTTCGGAAGGTCGTAAGTCGTGGGTCCCATGTCGTAGATCTACTGTATGTAAAAGAATCTCACGCCGGAAAGAAGAGGCCTGAGCAAAATTTCACTCCTTGAATTTAATGGGACACCGATGGCCTGAGATGTTAAATTGCGTCCACAAATAAACCAAATCAACAAAAACACCTGCTATAGTCGCGGATATTCAAGCATGTATGCTCAGAAGCATTACTAAGTGAAACATAAATTAACGCAACAGACACAATGCCCACATTTGATTACGATGAGAAGGGCCCGTATTTCGTGGGCCGCTCTGTAGTTTGGCCATAGCTATGATCATGATGTAAAATAGCAAGAAAGATAGACATTCGTTTAATAAGAAAGATCAAATAGACCATATGTTTATGTGCACATTCATTTCTTTTTAAGGTTTTTTAATCCAACCTTCAACGGTTTCCCGCAAATTAAGTAACATTCTATGTAGGATTGCATGAAGCAATATATAAATGCAATATATACCATTAATATACCTAGTGAGAATCTTTCTCCAGCATAATATCACTTTAGATACTTAGATACAGTCCGTAAACTGGTTTATAATGTCAAAGATAATCTTACCAACTATTCAAATTATTATTATTATTATTATTATTATTATTATTATTATTATTTAAACTTTATTTATTTATTATTTTACAGCTGCTGCATGGATTAGTACCAGAGGTGGCAGACTTAGGGCCTCTGCAAGGCCTGTGATACAGAATATCCTAATGAAAAACGGTTTACAATGGTCCCAGTTCATCAAAGCTCCCAACAAAGACTGCAGAAAACCGAAAGTCTTAAAGCAACGGAAATTGACAACAGTTTCTACCACTCAGTTAACTTAAGATTTTATTGTTTCCTTTCTAATGTACCATTCTTAGTCGTGTATGTTATTACATTAACCAATAAACGTGTATTCAAATTGTGAATGTCTACCCCTCAGTAAGCATGTAGAACTATGAAGAAACTCATCGTCGTTTTTAGTATACGCTGAGTTTTCTCCAGTCGAAACTCTTGTCATCTCTGTTTGTCCCATTCTACTATCTGTAACGCCGCACTGTGTCAATTTTGATATTTTACATGTAACAAATTTCGATCTCACTTCTGTCTATCCTGTTGAAAAATGTGTTTTGGCTCGTATTCCATAATTTATTTAGATATTTGATTAGATGTCATCCTTTCTAAGTATAGTATCCAATTTTTTCTATAATGCATTCTTTCTCTCGTGTGTATCTCTCCTACGAGGTTGCTGGTTTGCTCTACCTCCAAAACTTCCAACCTTTAATTTCCTATGACTACTGCTTAATGTGCCTTTAGATATAAAAGAAAGAGAGAGAGAAAAAAAAGAGGACATACCTTGCTCCTGAATGTTTATATTTGAGGTTATAATCTGTAGGGGACTTGAGCTGCAAACCAATGTCTCGGTATATCGGTTATTTTGACAGAGGGAGGTGAGAGGATGCGATAGGAGAAGCCTTGTTAGTATGTAGTATATGCACCACAATAACATCGATTCGTATTATTTACGGACGCTCTTTAACATCTCAGGTCGTTAGCGTCCCATTCAATTCAGGGCGTGAAACGGCCGACAAATTTTACTCAGAGGTCTCTTCTTTCAGGCTTGAGGTTCTTTATCGTGCCGTAAATGTATGACACGCGACCCACGGCTTTACTTCCCTTCTGAAGGAAGCCATACTTAGGCTTTTCACGCCCGAAAAAATCCTGCGACCCTGGTCGGGTTTGAACCCCCGATCTTGGGTTTAGAAGGCAAGTATGGTTACCACTACATCACCAGGATCGATGAGTACAATAACATCTCGTCTCGTCACGTGTATTCCAAGGAAAATTTGCCTCCAGTTGTATACGATTGATTGTTGTTGCATTACAAAGTTGAATAAAAATATTTAAAAGACTATAAGATCATTACTGAAAGAGTATATGTGATAACCTAGACATATATATTAAATATATGAAAATTTAGTTATTTCAGTATCAAACAATATTATATTTGAAGTAACAATGCTGTCCAGCAGCGATAACAACGGCGGGCATTTTAAAACGTTCTTTCTGTTGTTTTTCATCTAATATGCAATTTTTATTGCTTTTTTGAGCTGAATTAGAACTGAATTCGAAAATAATCTCCAGTTTTCCCCATGTATGCATGTGTATCATCATCTGTTCAAATACAAAGAGTCGGTCCATCACTTTGCGTTAACAAAAGCAGAATATTAATAGTGAACAGTTGAACGTTATCAACACATTCATCTTACTAGCTATATCTCCAGCTCCCAACAGTAAAAGATCCTCAAGACCAAATGAAGAGGCCTCTGAGCAAAATTTATCGGTCCATTCAATTCACGAAATGAATGCCGACATTCAATTCATGACATGACGACACGCGGGTGACTTGAGATGTTAAAAAGTGTCCTGAATAAGCCAAAATAACAACTTATTTTGATTGGAATATTCCTTCACCAAAATTGCACTACTTTACCTTACATCTTTTATACAGTTATCTAAAAGCAAGGAATTTGCAAAGTTTTATAAAACATTCATTAAAAATGTAATTGTATTTAATCAATGAAATATTTATTCCTAATTGCAAGTAAGTACTACTCTTCTGATTTTAAATGAAAAAAATGCAATACGTTTTTTGAACTATGGTATCGTAATGTAATTAATGCCTAACTAATTTTCGAACTAAAAGTAGCAAACTTGCTATGCCAGTTATATTCACCAGATACACGGCACACTGGGTAAATTTACTTTCTGGAACTTTATTAATTGTCCCGACATTTTGCTTTTTCCATCAAACTGTGAATAAATCACGTCCTCTCTCATATCGTTTTTTAGATTTCTTAGGCAGCAAAAAGCTCCTTATACCTCGGGTGCACTGCCTTCATAATCTTTTATCACTTTCGTCCAATTGCATTATAATTTTTTGGGCGCTAATGACCTTTGCTCTTTTGCGCCCTTTAAACAATTATCATCATCATTTCATTATACTTTTCATTTAACCTTCATATCGTCGAGCTAGTAAAATTTTCAATAAAATCAACACTAACAAAACACTAACGCGTAACTATACAAGCATGAACAAATACTAATCGATTCAATATTTCTAGTTTTGTTATTTACTACTTTCCATATTATAATAAATTAAAAATAAGTTACATTACGATATGGTAGCATAAAAATAATACACCTCGTATTGCTACTAATCACACTCGGATACGCAATAGTCCCTTTCAACACTTATATTACAATATACTATAAAATTATTGTAACTGAAACAGTTTACGAAAAACTTGTCACGACATGAATAATAACAATGTGTTTACGTAGAGATGTAATTGAAATTGGGTAGATATGCAATAATTAGGCCATGCGCCTACCCTTCGGCCAAAAAAAAAAACATTCTATAGATTATTTTAACTGCATATTATGATTTAAATACCTGGAGCTATAACGAACTGTTAGTTCTTTGTTTATATAAACTGCAATACTTTATTTGCATTTAAATTTTACTTTAGGTTGTATTCGTCATAGAAGCTTTCTCCAATATAATTTTCAAGGATTGAAGATTAATTTCTCCTTGACTCTAGTAACATTGCATCTTGAACTTAACCGTGGTCAGTAAAGGCAAAAAAATAGCCGCAATCGCGTAGCTATTGGACCGAAGCCAATTATTTATTGAACCTAATCCAAAAGAACAGCCATTCACTGGCAATGTTTACTCCTTGTTTTTACATCACCATATATTACAGGGAGACAGTGAAAAAGATATGCAGGCCGAGTCAAAGAATCTTTGAAAAGGCCGTCAAGCAGGAGCTGTGTATACTAAGCGAATTATTTACCGGTAGAGTACATTTAAAAAAGAATATAAAATTCAAATTACGACCTTATTAATTAATAAAATAAAACAAGTTATGGCATTACTGTGTGGTATTTCTGCAATCTATAAGAGAAACCATATTTTTAGAATTATTATTATTATTATTATTATTATTATTATTATTATTATTATTATTATTATTATTATTATTGTTGTTGTTGTTGAGATTAAGCCACATAAATTAATAGTAAATATATGACCACTGATAGACAAAGATATACTGTGTGAGTGTTTGTAAACATTTTTAAATGTAACCATGCATATGAATGAACTGAGCCCTTGATATCACCTTTACACGCACTAAAATACAGAAAAATGATAGAAAGTTTCCAGTTATATTGTGTATTTAAGAAAATGATGTTCATATGTTTCAATAAAACAAAAACATGTTACCATTTAAAAAACAATTACAATGTACTAAGCAAATATACACAATAAACAATAGAACGTTTCATCGATTTTCATTGTCTTTGAAATTTAATTTAAATGTTATTGCAGTAATAACCTAAAACAAAAACGTTTTCTGGATGTTACTACAGAAAGCTATTACATACAAATATAATGCTCGCACACGTATTAGATAAATATTTCACATTTGCTATCTTCATGACGACTCTTTTGTTAAATATAAAACATATGCATTGCTATTAAATGCAGTTTATATGTTGAAAGATTTGTTCTTTTATTTTAAAACAATATAGAGAAAATTAAACGCAAGAGATATTTTTAAATTTTGGCTTTCAAGGTATACCCTACTAATGGTCCAATTTCCATAATTTTCAGAAAATATTATTTTTATTTTATTTAAATGGTATATGTCGAATTTTGTTGTGAAGAAACAAATATTGGTGCCGCTAGAGTAGTTTTAAATGTTGAGTTTCAGGCAAACTCCCACTCCTAACAATCTGATTTTACTGATTTTCAGAAACTTTTTTTTTTCATTTGATTTAAATGGTGTACGGAAGTTTAGTTAAGAAAAAACAAATTTTGGTGCTTCTAGAGCATCAAATTTGGGTTTCAGGTAAACTCCCACTCCTAATAACCCGATTTCCCTGATTTTCAGAAACTATTTTTCTTATTTTATTTAAACAGTGTATAAAGAGTTTTGTTGCGAAAAACATATTAATGCCACTATAGCGATTTTAAACGTTGGATTTCAGGTAACCCTCTCCCTCCTAATAATCTGATTTCACTGATTTTCAGAAGATATTTTGTTTTTATCTTATTTCAGTGGTATATACCAAGTCTCCAATCAAAAGTTTAAAATTGCAGCCGCAGGAGCGATTTTTAAATTTCGGCTTAACTCCCCCTCCTAATAGCTCGTTTGCCCTGATTTTCAGATACTGTGTTTATCAATTTATTTTCAAGAAATACGGGAGAGCGATTTTTTACATTTTAAAAAAATGTTCGCTTTAGATAGCACCATAGCCAACAACCCGATTTTGCTCGTTAAAGAGCTCCGCAAATCATTTCTTGATTGATATGCTGAGTTTCGTTGAGAAAAAACAATGATTGCGACCGATAGAGCGTAAACGTTGTGTGTGTTTTTCACGGGTACAAGCGCAATAGTTACAATGCTTCGGAATTCGTTAAGATTAGAATTGCCTTGAAAAAAAGTATATACCGGGTGTTTCTTTACTGACGATACACACTTTCAGCGATGGTGAAGAAAGGTAAAATTATCAATTTGTAATTCAGAACACCAATCCAGAAACACTTCAGTCGTAAGTTAAACGCCAAAGTTGTTTTGGGATATCTATGAAAGGGAATTAAAAAAATAAATAAATAAAATACAATTTTTGTATATGTAATCTTTATGACAGCTGTTCTACTTTTACAAACTGCGAAAACTTTTACGACAATGTTCAAAATGCCGTTACCCAGCATCGATGCAGCATGACAACTTCGCAGTTAAGTTCTTTCTCATCCTGAAGTCATTCTAACGATAACACAAGCAGCTAGGATTCTTGTCAAGAGATCCTCTTCAATCTCTACAGGTGTCTCCTAGACAAGGCATTTCACATGCCTCCACAGGAAAAAAGTGAGATGAACAAGCGGAACACGAAACAGGACCTCCTCTTTCTATCCACATTTCAGAGAATGTTTGATTAAGGTGTTCACAAGCACTATGTGAAAAATGAGCTGTGGCCTCATCATGTTGAATCCACTTTTCTTAACAAACAAATGGAACACGTTTCAATAAAGTTTAAAACTGAAACCATCTGCATTGTGTTAATGAAGTTTCTTTCCCAGTCCCGTGATGTCGCCTGCATGCCTACCCTTATACTATAGTTATACCTTCCACAACCTAGAAACCGCCATGGGTGGCAGAGATCGTTAAGGCGCAGACTCGTGAGTGGAAGGTCTGGGTTCGATTCCCGCCAGGACCGTCCTTCCTGACTGAGGTTTCTTCCAGGTTTTCCTCAGTCCTCATAAATGGCAAATGCCGGGAGGTACTCTAAACTTAGGCCTGGAACGTTTCCTACCTTAAAAAGAATATCCTTTTCAATTCATCATCTCATGTACCATCAGTGTCCACCGCCTGTGGTGCCTCAGTAGTAAAAACGGGCGTTAAACACCATTAAAAAAATAAGAAAAACGTCTTTGGCTTATAACTTGCGAATGAGGCATTTCCAGACCAAAGTTTCCTATCTGAAACAAGACACATCTGCCTTTCTCCATCATCCCTGAAAGTTTATCATCATGGAAACACTCGATTAAAGAGGATTAAGAGATATCACTATGTGAAGGCGTTTTTCTTTAAGTGTATTAGTTTTCTTCTTTTCATGCTATTAATTTATCTATTTTTGTGAAAATCAACAATTATTTCGAAAAAGTAAAACTTAAAAGATTAATGCTATGCATGTCAATATTTATGTTCCATTTAAAAGAATCACATAAAAACAATTCAGTTAAATTATAGTCGGAACACGCACGCCTTGCTATAGTTGTACGGATGTGAAAGAGTTGTCAACCGTAATAGATAATAGGAGCTTAAACAGACACTAACATTTAAAATAAACACTATAACTTTTGCTACTAACTTTTGATAATGAATGGATCATCTTGAGAAAATGTTTGTTTAAGCGCTTATCTGCATGGAAGTGCTGGTATTTCTGTGTGGTTTCAAATGAACCTTTCACCTTTTATCTGCAAGAGGGAGGCTCTTGAGAATTTAGATAAATCACAACTAACTATTGGGAAGAAGGTTACTGCATATTGTAAGGTACATATTACCATTTACTTCTTTATATGCCGGGCAAAATGTCAATTTACTGTTTGATTTACTGTTAGAACTACCGGGTGGAAAAAAAAATGTTTCAAGACTCGGTGGTAGGTAGATGGGTACCGTGTGATGATAGCTCGTATCATATTTGGGCATCACTGGTATAAACCAAGGGCGTCTTCATTTCAGCAGTTACTTCATTAAACTGAATTCGGGTTACCCTCCTTTCTATTCATAGGCCTACACTTCCTTGTCCAACCCAGATGAATAGAATAAGATAAAACATTCCTTTTTAAACCCAATTATTTTTCGGAAAATAGTACGTATGAGATCTTATTTCTTTTACGGACGCGCTTTAACATCTCAGGTCATCAGCGTCCCATTCAATTCAGGGCGTGAAACGGTCGACAAATTTTGCTCAGAGGCCTCTTTTTTTCACGCGAGGTTCTTATCGTGCCGTAAATGTACAAATGTACAAATGGTGGTGTAGTGGTTACCATACTTGCCTCCTAAACCCAAGATCGCGGGTTCGAATCCGGCCAGGACCGATGGATTTGTTCGGAAGTAAAAATCCTAAGTATTGTTTCCTTCGGAAGGGAAGTAAAGCCGTGGGTCCCGTATCGTACATTTACGGCACGAAAAAGAACCTCAAGCCTGAAAGAGAGGCCTCTGAGAAAAATTTGTCGGCCATTTCACGCCCTGAGTTGAATGGGACACTGATGACCTGAGCTGTTAAAGAGCGTCCACAAATAAATAAATCAAAAAAAGAAAAAAAGATCGCTCCTGGTGGTCTAGTGGTAACCATACTTGCCTCGGAGACCCTTCAATCCCGGCCAGGGTCCATGTATATTTTCGGGCGAAAAATATCCTAACTAATGGCTTCCTTCGGAAGGGAAGTAAAGCCGTGGGTCCCGTGTAATAGATTTGCGGCATGTAAAAGAACTTCAAACCTGAATTGAATGGAACGTTGATGGCCTGAGACGTTAAAGATCGTCCGAAATGAACCAAATCAACAATATACATGCAGAATTACATCTGAGCCACAGTGTCAACAAAAGCATGTGGAGGAACTGAAGCCGATGTTTTAGTTTAGTTATAAACTAGGAGTTACATAACACTCGATTATATGAGGCTAGAGAACCAGTCTGTATAATCAATAACGGGGTGAGCTTCTCAAGTCGAATATGAGAGAAGATATAGATTGTCTACAAACATTTAAAACTGTTCATGTTCCCTCGACATCTTATAAATCGAAAATTCACATTAACGAGACAGAATCACGCCCTACAGCGATAGCGTGTGGATATAAATACGAGAAGACACATGACACGGTTAGTACAAGGTCGTAATGTTGTCTGAAGTTAACAGTTTCATGTTTGTAGCTTCGCTGGCTGCAATTGTTGCCTCTTGTCCTGAGATGAATGGAATGACAAATTTTAATATGTCTGCTGTAAGTACCAACTCAGTTTCCTGCAGTTGTATTGATATTCGTTAATTTTATACATCCACCTCATCAAAAGTGCCTTTCAGGAAATGCAATTTAAATATTTACAGCATTAGAAAAGGGGTTATTTATGAATTATAGCACTTTTTATGTTTTATTTATTGTCGCTTTGACTGTTCTCGTCTTCTTGTGAAGTCTGTAGATTGCACTGAGTACTAAAGTATAAGCCTGTAGGAATGAAGACATGAGATAGTGCAAATGAGCTTGGAGTCTTAGCGTCTTAAAAGCTATCTTTGTAGATTTGTTTTATTTACGGACGCTCTTTAACATCTCAGGTAATCAACGTCCTATTTAATTCAGGGCGTGAATAGGCCGTTAATTTAGCTCAGAGGTTTCTTCTTTCAGGCTTGAGGTTCTTTTAAATGCCGTAAATGTACGACATGGGACCCACGGCTTTACTTCCCTTCCGAAGAAAGCCTTACTTAGGATTTTTACGCACGAAAAAATCCATTGATCCTGGCCGCGATCTTGGGGTTAGGAGGCAAGTAAGGTTACCGCTAGACCACCAAGACCGATCTAATCATCATTAGAGGATGAATGTAAATACTTTATTATGAAATATATCACAGCAGTTCAAATTGAATCATACATTTTTTTAACTGTCAGAATTTTCTCAAAAGTTTTCGGAACAACAATTCTACTAGTTACTGAAAGTATGTGGGATTTTTTGTTTTGTTTTGTTAAGATTAAAACTGAGCTAAGGGGCCTACCTATATAATTCTGAGCATCAAATGGTCTCCTTAGCGGCTACAAGAAGAAAATTGTGTGAGTTGGTGAAAACCATACCTTTTACAATATCAATCGAGCGTTTGTTTTCGGCCTAAGAAAATCCCCGAGGATAACAATGTCTGTCTGCAATAATAATGACATTAGTAGAAAGAGGTCTACTTATGGATGTGAAAATATATCCGTCTTTCTTTGATAGGGCCACAAAAGAGTGCAATACTGCCACGGGTAGCCGAGGTCGTTAAGGCGCGGACTCGTGAGCGGCAGGAGGGGGTCCTAACCATCCTCCCTGACTGACGTTTTTTCCAGGTTTACCTCAGTCTTCATAAATGGCAAATGCCGGCGAGGTACCCTAAACTTAGGCCTGGAACCTTTCCTTCCCTAAAAAAAAAATGCTTTCCCAATTTATAATTTCATCTCATGTGTCATCAATGTTCACCGCCTGTGGTGCCTCAGTAGTGAAAAACCGACGCTAAACACTATTTAAAAATAATACCTTTTTAAAAAAAATAACAAAAAAGTACTGCAAATAGGCGAGAATAGAATTTTGCCACAAACAATAGACGAAAGATCTCATTTGAATAAATTATTGAAATTGTAATAGTATTACATAATACTATTATTACTGACCCACGACTATCTTATTTTTATAACCATTTTAAAAATTTATTTTATTAATTATTTTGTTATGTTGTTTAATTGAGAAATCATAATATATAGCTTTAACTCGTTAATTAGCACCAACATTTTTCAAATTGCAAACCTTAGCTTAAAAGTCAGGATACGCCACTGGCTTAGAGAGTTTTATTCTTTCTGCTTTGATTTGTGTTGTTCTTTAGCAATTGTAGCTTAATTTTTTTAAGTGCTTTTCTGCATATACATTTCATATTCGGTTAGAATCTGCTATTGGATTGTTTGTCTGCTCAATTGTTATGTAATTCTAAGAATCAAATCGATGGTACTTGCTGAACATTTGAGTAATAGTTTTGTTAATCAAATGGAATAGCCGTTCCACATGTGGTGCTGATGTGCGGAAAATATTGAACTAGTCCGCGCATTACCAAGAAGAAAGCATACGATCAAACGGTTTATATCACCCAGTGTTTTGATTTATTTTAATAAAGAAAGAATAAAATTGTCGGTCCTGGTGGTGTAGTGGTAGCCATACTTGCCTTCTAAACCCAAGGTAGCGGGTTCAAACCCGGCCAGGATGGATGGATTTTTTTCGGGCGTAAAAATCCTAAGTATGGCTCCCTTCGGAAGGGAAGTAAAGTCGTGGGTCCCGTGTCGTACATTTACGGCACGTTAACTGACACATAACTGATACACAAATATTTGAATTATGAAATCTATATTCTTGAGTTAATGTTACACTATACTTATTTAACCCACTCGTGAATTAAATATGAAAAGTGTGAAATCAATATTAGAATGATTATATTTATGTTATCATTCCTAGATTGTATCATTTACGTGCATATAAAACTTCGATATATATATCTAAAGTAAGCAAAAGTTGTGCTTATCATTTAATTAAAATAAACAATAAATACACAACACAGGAATCATGAAAAAATAGAAAACATGTAAATATGGTAAAATAGCAGTTGGTAGTTTCATTAAACATTTCTCAAAACGAAAACAGAAATCGACCTATTAAATAAGAATTATTAAAGTTGAGTTTTGAATACTGGCAATCCAATGTACATGGTTAAATAAAAGTGTCGCATATTTTTACAGCTGGCATAATTGATCAAAACTAAGAAAAGTTTGTATATAAACATTGTTAAAAAGACCATCATGCAGGAACTGTTAAACTAAGCGAATTCTTCAGCAAATCAAAGTTGTAACGGTATTATAGAGCTCTAGAGGGTTTTCAAATTTCTGTTTCCAGGTATATCCCACTTCTAATCGTCGGATTTCCTTAATTTTCAGAATAGGAAACTAGGGAACTATACATGCATTATACGACCTTGGCGACTGGCTTCTTCCAATACGCAACCACGGTCTGCAAGTCCCTAATTAAAATAATCTCACTGTAGGTATAATACAGAAAGGAAACCATTATACAACGTCTACTAATCAATGGAAATGCATTAAAATTTATCTTTCCATAGTAAGTGTGGCATCTGAGTTTAAAATATACTGAGTGATTTTAAAATATATAATATATACCTACATAGGTACGGTCTCCAGTGCGTGAAAATCAGACAACACCACACAAAAAGCTGCCTGGCATTTTTCTAAACATGAAAAAAGAAATAATTTTTATTAGTTTTAATTGTGAATTAATAGATGACTAAATATTTGCACATATTCATCTGTATACTTTATTTTGGCATTTGTAAATTATTTTTGATAGTTTTAATCGTGAACATTGTTGCATTTTCGTGTTTTACAAAAATATTTCAGGAAGGTTAATAAATGTGCTCTATGTGCAAATTCGAAATATTTATACAAATGATTTGGATTAATTAATGACTGCTAGTTTTGGTATAAAATCTTTGTTTCTGATAACTAAATGAATGCAATTGATCACGTTTGTTTTGTTTTCTTATGCTTAATCTCGTAATAAACATGGCATATCTGTATTTGATGTATGGACTTTCGTCTTATCCCTTTGTCATAACCCTCAAATGGCGGCGAGCAGCTGCTTCTATTTGCGTCACTTCGTATCATCTGCGATACTAATGATGTGGGGATGATGTATTTGCCCCCTGCCCCCAGATACCAGAACACAAACAGCTCGGCAGTCATAAATACAGCGGGGGCCATTGCTTGAATTTTATCATTAAGAGCATAAACTCTGACCCCTGCTATCTCTGGGATGGTAACTGCAATGTCTGACTTTCTATTTGTGAGATATAGTACAGTTGATGGCTCATAAATAAGAACATAGTTATTTAATATTCGAGAGAAGTGCAATGATTGCCGGCCATCTGTACTGAAATCACTTAAATGTGTTTCGCTTAGGTCAATCAAACACACGATAACGAAAATATACCACCCTCATTTTATGCAGCCATGAGTTATATGATATGGTCAAACATGAGTTATGCTTTTTAAATAGAACAAAATAAATCCACCTGGTTTGTGATGAACCGGAAGCGTGCAAATGCGCCAAGAAGTAAGTTCCGTTCCCTACCATATTGCCTCTTATTATATCCTCATAACTGCTAAGGGCCTAAGATGCAAAATCTGGTAGAATACCACATTTCGGTTTTTTGAATGGTTTCCATTGTGCGAGAGCAACGCGTGAATGACATTATCCTGAGGAAATGACACTGATGTCTACCCCCATTTTCTCTAGTCCCTGAGTTATCTTTTGTTTTTTGAAAAGTGTGAAGTTATATTCAGTTTTTATAATGCAACAATCTCTAAGGAAATTCATGTATAACAGTACAGAAGAACAGTACAGTTCTTCCGAATGCTTTTTTTTATTGATTTATTTATGGACGCTATTTAACATCTCAGGTCATCAGCGTCCCATTCAATTCAGTGCGTGAAACGGCCGACAAATTTTGCTCAGAGTCCTCTCTTTCAGGCTTGAGGTTCTTTTTCGTGCCGTAAATGTACCACACGGGACCCACGGCTTTACTTCCCTTTCGAATGTACTTGTATGTTATAAAAGTACAGAGCTTCCAGAATGTGTCCTTACCGCTCCTATAGGGTTTTGCGTCTCGGCAAATGGACATGCCCTAGCCGGCCGCTCCTATATTCTGACTTCGTTTCTTAAAACTGTACAAAGTCCCATACCTTATAGCAACTTATGGATATGTCCTCCCTCAGCTAAACAGGCTTCTATAAATATATTCCGACTGAAACGATTTAGTTCAACCACTGTAATGTTTCTGACCTTATTTCGTATGTTTCCTTTGAATTCTTCCAATGCTGAGGATTTGTTTTGTACACTTTGTCCTTAACCTCACAAACAAAAATCACAGACTCTTAGATCTGGGGAGTGAGGAGGCCATACACCATATGACCATAACCAGTCTATCTTCAAACACTTGCATATTTTACCCTTGGACTCCTCTGTATGAGCATTGCTGGAATCTTGTTGAAATCATATGCATGATTTTTCTTCTTCCATCAGTTGATTAAAAAATGGGGTCAATTTTCATTTCGGTACCATTTCCCATTTACTGTCTGCTCGTAAAAAATAGCACTGATTTTGGGTCTTGCGCTAATCGTACACCAACTCCAATTGTCTTATTATAAAGAGGGTTTCTTGTATACAGTTTGTTTTTAGAACATCAATTGCAAGTATTGTGAGTGTTCACACGACCATTTTGGTGAAAGTATGCCTCGTCTGAGAAGAACACAAGCTGGGAATGGATTAACTCTTCTGTCACTGATGAAAGAAACCACTCACAATAACGCACACATACTACGGGATCATCTTGTCGTAGACAATGGAGGTTTGATTTTAGCAATTTTGTCGGTGTATGTGCAGAAGACACTGAAACCTCAAAATGCGTGCTGATTTTGGTAGTGATTTTGTTGGCAAACTTCAAAATTTGCGCCTATATCGTATAATTTGTCTTCTGTTAAAACTGTATGTCTTCACATGTGTTTCCTGTTTTGCACTGAGCCAGTGGCATCACAATTATTCACAAAATCGTGAATTACAATTCTGAAAGGGGGAAATTGCCTGGGAAACTTCTGAATTAACTTCTCATGAATGCGATTATCTGATTCGTATTTATAATATTTACACACAAAAATGCGTTGCTCTAAAGTTAGCTCTCTTGCTATCTTCGCGAACAAATGTAGACTGATGACTGCTCGGAAATTCAAGGACAGGCAGATAGACAGGCGGCCCTGAGTGAGGAGCCGACCGTAGCCGAGACGAATGGTGAGGACATATTCTGGAAGTTCTGTACTTGGGTAACGATAATGCATCTCTTTCTTCCCCATTTTAAACTCCTTCTCCACTTACAGACACTAACATTTGAGACTGTATATCAATCTTGAATAAATGTCCAACTTAAGTGAAAATGGGAAAAAATTTTGTTACTGTTTTAAATGCTCAGTTCAAAATTTAAATCTTAAACGTGCGGAGGGGTGATATTTCACTTAGTTATGTACATTTATGATCTGTTTTAGTTTCTCGGCTCATGGCGTGAAGTTCTACGAGTGCCCAGTAATTTTGAGACTGGATACTCCTGCATGATGGATCATTACTACACATCTGGGGATGGAAAAACATTGTTATACAGTCACGCTTACAATGCAAGGTAAATTGTGGTCTCTGTGCGTAAAATATGCACATTTATCCAGCAATTTATAGTTACCAATCCTGTAAATTAATTCTCTTAAAGCACTTATCCCATTTTTCAAAAAAAGTGTGTAAAGTTCACTTTCGGATTCACTACCAGCCGTAGAAAGTCAATTTCTTGGCTCTGTCTGGTGGCACTAAACGCAGAGTGGACAGGGACCGTCATTATGATGCGCGGTACAGTATCACCTAACTGAACTGGTCAATGAATCAACTGAAGAGTAATTCTAGTGCAGCTATACCCAGAATTCAAATATTATTTTCATCAGGTATAAGTTCAAAAAAGAAAAGGTTTAAGAATATGTAAATAAGAAATATGAAAAACTGTACAAAACAAAAATTAGCCTACTTGGAATATTTACAAAAAAAAAAAAAAGAGCGGAAGAGTCCAAGCTGATATGCAAAGAAAAGAGATAATGAGCAAAACAAATACCTCCATATTTGAATTACGGGAAACATTTATCTCATAAATAGAACACGATGTATAAGGAAGACACTCCCTTCATTTTAAAATAATGAAACAATTAAAAAGCAGAAAACTTAAAAATTAAATATGACAGACTTAATAAACTGAGAAGAACTTAAAAGCATGGTCAATGAGTAAGATTAATAAAATTATAAAAAAAAAACCTAAAAACAATCTTGTACACTCTAGGAAATGGTAATTGAAATAAAGGAGTTGAAAAATAGAAAAAAAAAAAAAAAAAAAAAAAAAAAAACATATGGTCGAGAAATATAAATAGAGGACTTTATGTATAAATAAGATAATTAAATTTCATAAATGAAATTTGGAGTATATGAACTATGGAAAGTAAAACAACTTATATCTATATTTTAAAAAGGTAACAGACTACATTGTAAAATCTATAAAGGAATTATGCATATCAAATATATTCAAAGTTAAAGATAAACGGCCGATAACAATATGTGATACACTTTTGGATGAACAGCAAACAGGTATCTACAAAGAAGATCGTGTATTAATGTGTTGATAATAAAAGAGAAAAGAATTTAATCTACCGTGTTTCATTTACTTGAAAAGGACCTTAAATAGAGCTAATAGAATAAAATTGTTGGAAATAATTCATTAAACTCAGTTATACAAATAAAAGTAAATCAAAGCCTTTATAATGAAACAAAAACTGTCATTAGTAGAGGTATTATAAAATAAAACGAAAGTTTAATTGACAAAGGAGTTAGGCAAGGAAATATTTCACCAACTTTCCTTCTCTATTTATATGGACGATATTATGAAACAATGGAAAAATGAAGCAGAACTAGGATTAAAAATAGATAATAATACATTTTTACATAACCTAATTTTTGCAGATGAATTAGTAACACGTATAATAGAAGAATGTAAACATATCCCACAAATTATGTAAAATATGTCACCTATAGAATTTAAAAATTTCCCCAACAAAAACAAAAGTAATGGAATTCCAAGGAAAATAACATCGATGTTAAAAAACAATAATCAATGAACATATAGTCCAACAGGTGTATCATTTCAGATTTTGGGTAGCGATATTGGCTATGACTACGATGAAGCTATAATCCATCTGCGTTACAATTAAATAGAGAAGGACGCTTGAAAAATTGCATTTTATAAAAAAAAAAAAAAAAAACTATGACTATTCCAGGAAGTTCAAGCACTATATTTGGTTAAAATAGGCAGGCAAAAAGGTACTGAAGATACTGAAAATAGACAGTAATATAATTATAATAGGATTTTATTAAAAGTGAGAATAGAGAGTAACATGCCTCATTATTATAACGAAAATAGTTATTTAAGATACTTAATAGCTAAAGTACTTAAGCTTAGTTTTCTTGGTTACAAGCAACAGCAAGATGTTTTTTCAAGGTATCAACTGTCATAGTCAATCGTTTGTAAGGGAAAACATTTTTCATCATGGAAAAAGAACGTTCTATTTCCACTAAAGTGATGGAGCTAATTTAAAAACTATTTCAGAAGGATTCGCACTAGTTAAACAGAACATTCAACTTTCAGGACATCATGGAAATGTTTTGAATAGTTCTGGCAAATGAGCGAAAGATGAGCAGTGGTATCTGTTAGAGTTCATTTTCTGTTTATAGGGAATCAGGTTAGTATCTCTCTTACTTCTGTACTGAACACATTGCACAACTGTACCGCTCTCATCTTTCTCGCTTGCAATTGTTTGTTACATTTATGTAGCTGAGAAGTTACCCTCCACACAAATTTCCTAAAATTGTCTCGCGTAGATCGATGCAATGTCATTCGCCAGGACTATTCAAAACGATAGTACTTCCCTCAACCTCTCTATTTCCTGATATTCTTATGCTCACTCTAACCGTGCGTTCTGTTGTGCTATTTAAAGAGCTTAAGTGAATGGATTGAGGAGAAAGTTGTTGACTACTGGGAGAGAAATAAATGTATAACAAGATTCGCAATAGGTATTTTTGTGCGGTGAACATGCCCTTCAATTTTTATAATTTTTTCTCTTCGATATATTGAAATTCTTTATGTGCTTTTTAAAATATGTAAATAATTTCAGAAAAAATCAAAACGATCAAAAACAGGCAAAAGGGGAGGAGGATTTCCAACCCTATAACAGGCAACTGAAGCCAAAATAGGGGGGGGGGGGGTAATAAAAACTGAGTCCATCGACCCCAAATGTACTGAAATATGTTCATTTCTATCTAACTTAGATAGAAAAGAAATTTTGCCTAACTAAACAACTAAAAGAACAGCCAAAATGAGATTTATACGTAGTGCATAATATGTGCTAGATGAGACTAGATAAAAAAATCAAACTGTAGAAGTACTCAATATATGTCAATTGAATGATAAATAAAAAGTATATATATAATATCTGTTAAAACCAAGCCTCCCTTGCCGGTTGCTCAACATGCCTTATCTCACTGTAAGGATTTTATGATGCTTTTAATCTAACACTTATTGATGCGTTACCTACACAATGCTCTGAAAGTTTACTCAGAGATAGAGAAATGGCAGCTATATTTTTACATAAAGGGCGTATACCACCTGGGTTAAATTTTACGTATTATTTTTTTTTCCTCCCACACTCTCATTTCTAGTTTCATCTGTTTCCATGCATAACCTCACCTTCACTTGTCTAGCTTCTTGCCATAGAAGAACTCCAGTAGTTCGAAATACAGCAATTTCAAGTGTGACTTTATCTAAGTGTTTTATCCTTATCTACTTATATTATTGCTGTTAATTTGTTACATTGTTAATAGTGTTATTTTATTTTTATTTTTTATTTATATTATATATATATATATATATATATATATATATATATAAAAGATGAATGTACGATAAATAGTATATACACTCAGTTTTGCAGCAACAATCCCAGACGTGTGTGAAGACGCATTATCTTGATGAAAGAGAACTTTCTTTTTCGCAAGATGTGGACGTTTAACCTGAATAGCATCCTTCAGATGGTTCAGTAGTGAAGCGTAATACTCCTTAGTGACGATTCTGTCTTTCTGGGTGTAGTCTATGAGAATCCCGGAATACCACAGCCATGACTTTTCCTGTAGATGGAACCGTTTTTGCTTTCTTTGGTGCACTTTCACCTGTCGCCATCCACTGTTTGGACTGCTTCTTCGTCTCTGGCGTGTGGTGAATGACTATGTTTCATCTATTGTTATAAAACGTCGGAGAAACAAGTCTAAATACTCTTGCGAAATGTTTATTCGAATGTGTTTTTGTTCCATTGTTAACAAAAGCGGCACTCATCGAGCGGAAAGTTTTCTCATACTCAAAAGTTCGTATAAAATGTAAGAATATGGCCTATCGGGTTCTTTGTAATGACAGCCAACTCGCGTATCTTCAATGGCGATCATTAAGTACGCATTGTTAATTTTTGTCACAATCTTGTCGGTCATAGCAGTTTTGGAACACCCTGAGTGCTCATCGTGTTGAATGGATGTACGATCATGCTTAATTCAGCAGCAATTTTAACTGTCGAAAACGAAGAGAAAGACTTCTTTAATGTGGAATCTAACTCCTTTTGTATTTCTGTTGTGTTTATATGAAATACTTTATCACAGCTCGTATTTAAATTTTATCCAGTTTGTTTACACGATCATCACAAACAGTTGACTACATTTAGGCATCTGAAACTTTACAGCGTGCCATCTAAAGGATGATATTTAATAACTAATATAGTAATTTGGCCATCTTCACGACATCTCTGAGTCAGTCCAAGAACTTTTAGAACACCCCTTGTAGAATGTCAATGGAGGTTTTTGCACGATTCTAAACACGTAGTTTACGAGGGATCGATTTTTTCCCGACTCTTTTTAGAGACTTCCATTATCATTAAGCAAAAAGCTACATTTACCCCGATTGTTTGGCAAAAATAATAATATGTCCTTTCAAAAAGGATGTATCAAGACAAGTGGGAGTCAAGGTATTCTAACCCACTAATGTTGAATCACAAAGAGAAAATGCCAAACGCAAAATATCACCAAAAAGATTCCTTTACAACGCTTAGATATGCCAGAATAGGTGTCCATTTATAATTGACGTTGTGGAAGAGCTAATTTTATAAAATTGTAGAAATGTGTCACAAAAATGCCCTGCTTTAGAAAAAAGGATTTAGTTTTACGGCTGCTTGTAACACTTTATGTAGTCACATAATCCTACTTTCAGAGAATACTTAAGTTTTTTATTAATTTTATTTAAGGAGACTTTATAACATCTCTGATAATTTGCGTCAAATTCCATTCAGAGCGTGAAACGATCGATACATTTTGCTCAGATGTTCCTACTTTCAAGATTGAGGTTCTTTACATGCCGTAAATCTACGAAATGGGTCCAATGACTTTAGTTCCCTTCCGAAAGAAGCCATACTTAGGGTTTTTACGCCCGAAATATCCATTAGCCCTGCCCGGGTTTGAATTCGCGACCTTCCGTCAAATATGGTTACCACTAGACTACCAGAAGTGACACATCCTTAGCCTAAATCTAACCAATAATCATTTCTTAGACTTAAAAACACACACAGAATAACTAACACATGACTCAAGGTATTCCATTTATATATACAGCGTGACACTTTATTCTACGTGCAATACAAACTGTTTTCCTTGTGGCTACCCTGCTGGCCTATTAAAGTTATTTAAAAAAATTCTCATTTGTTTTTTCGTTACAGCAAAGGAGCCTATGACACAATGGAAGGAGTGGTGGAAACAATAGCACCTGAGGAAAACGGCCGTTTCGTAATTAAAACCGGAAATGAATGTAAGACTCAACTTTTTACATGGATAAGGTTTGTTGTAAACTGAAGGAATATTACAATAAAAAGGAACTCAGAGAATATATTTTTGGAAATGTGAGCTTAGTATTTTTGTTTAGAAAAACACATTCCTTTATATTTGGTATATATAAAATGTAACATATTTAATTTACTTGTTTTCGCTTTAAATAATAGTGCAATCATAAGATCACTCGTAACTTCTTATACTTTATAACATTTTTTTTTAAAATCTGTCAATAACATTTTATTCTTTCCTCATTTTTTTAATTCCAAATTGCATAAAGATCTGGAAAATAAATTTGGTAATGCAAGATTAAATACAAAAGTTGATATAAAATTCATTAAGAATTGAGCGATTCCAGAAACCTTAAAATTGTCTAGAAAAAGATTATATATAATAAAGGTAAGTAATATGAGATCACGTGAAGGCCGCTTTTCTTTAAGTCAATCAGTTTTCTTCTTCAAATACAATAAATATATTGTATATACTAAAGATTTTCAGAAAGAACGATTATGGACCATATACGAGTATCAAATTTTGGTGAAAATGAATGTTAATGTTTAAAGCCCACTACTACAAAGTGTATGCATAATAGCATTAGTTTTAATTAGTTTTATTTTACCTTAATGCACTGTCATTTAACAGACTTTGAAAAAGAGTTGTAATATTGAGAATAATAATTTTAAAAAATAATAAATATCATCACTGATCACAAAAAGTGTAAATAAAACTTGAACATTGTATTGAAATAGGTATTATGTAAGCCTATTGTTACAACAGCTGGTTTTCTTGAACTGTTGATGAGGCTTTTCTCTTGTAGCAGATATTCTGACTGAAATCCTTTGGATTGGAATATGATGTACCTGTAGAGACATAAACGCATAATATTAAAATAATGGGTTGTTAATTTTTTTCATAATTTTCGTAATGGGGTTTTTGACGTGATGTAGTTTAATTACTTAACACATAATACAATAACCTTGTGGTTAATTATCTTGCTCGTACTCCTCTTGAACGTCTGAAGTCGTCAAATTATTATAGAACCCCTGTACTTCTTTTGAGATAAATTTCTTTATGTTCTGCAGGTCTTTGAACTTTTTCTTCATATTGTCAATATTGTATAATCTTTCTCGATATTGAAACTCACCAGCATCCAAAGCAGGAATATCTTGTACTCTGCTCTTCCTTCTCCAGGTAACAACAGTCTTAAACCAGCACCCATTATACTCTCACGATGAGAGATTAGTTCAATTTCTCCATTAGGAATATGAGTGGGTTTTTTTTTTTTTTTTAATCTTATAGGAAATGGGCATTTTTCTTTGAAAAAGTCAGAGCAACCACTTAACATTGATTGCTCACACTGAGTAGCTTTGAAGGTGGATGGCTTTTTGCCTGACACTTCAATAACACCTGCCCAATCTGCAGGGAGTTCTACTCTAGCCTTTTGATTAATCAGATCCATATTAACAACCCTAACCCTAACCTTGAAAGTATATGCTGATCAGGATCATGTCTTAAGTTTTCTAGGCCGACATCTTTTAATCAATGAACAATAATCAAGAACCCTAGATACATTTTTGTTCATTATGATTGTTTGTTATTATATTTAGAAATAATTGACATTCTATCATCCAAGTTAATGTTTTCGAAACACTTCAGTCGAGCACAATGATAAGATAGGTATAACTCACGACGTTGTGCTTGTACTTCTTGTTTACACCATTAACCTCCCCTCGGGTGTATGCACATCACACGGTCTTCACAGTCAGCACTTTCAATGATTGATGTTATCTCCGAAATTAATTATTTTGAAATAAACATACTTATTGCGATGTTGCTACAGCAATCCAACAAGAAACAACCAGTGATGCCTTCGATGCTGCCACCCAAAGTTGAACTATCATCACTATTCCTTGAAACGCGGTGGACTTCCATCGTTCTTCTCTAATGGATTTTTTTATAAAAAGTATCTAATCTGTGGGCCTTCATTAAATTTATATTAATCAAAATAACCAAGTAATCCTTTATAGTTCTCAACCTTACCAAACAAGGGCTGCCCTAACTAAAAAAAAAAAAAAAGTCATTTTATAGATCCTCATCGTTCTTCACGTCAACCCCCCATTTGTTAAAAACATTAAGTTCATAGGATTTAGAGCTGAAAAGACTAATGGTAGACATTGAAAACAGTTGATAGTACACATTCTATAAACATATATGTGTCATACTTATTTTAACATATCAACAGGGATAAATAAATAAATAAATTCGTGCTTGACTAACTTTCTCATGAAAAACAGCGGGATTCAAACCCCAGGCCTCCCGCTCAAGAGTTCGCAATTTAACGACCTCGGCCACCTGTGGTGGTTCCAGTAGCTCCTCTTTTTTTTTTTTGAATGTTTTATTTATGGACGCTCTTTAACAGTTGAGGTCATCAGCGTCCCATTCAATTCAGGGCGTGAAACGGCCGACAAATTTTGCTCAGAGGCATCTCTTTCATGCTTGAGGTTCTTTATCGTGCCGGAAATGTACGCCTCGAGACTCAAGGCTTTACTTCCCTTGCGAAGGAAGCCATACTTAGGATTTTGACGCCCGAAAAAATCCATCGGTCCTGGCCGGGTTCGAACCCGCGATCTTGGGTTTAGGAGGCAAGTATGGTAACCACTACACGACCAGGACCGACGTAGTTCCTCATCGTATTCAAAATCTGTATTAAGCGCTTTTTCAAGAACATTGTAATTTCTCAATATTTAATTTTAGGAGAAAGGTTTTAAACAAAAGTAGCCTAATTTGTTACTACCTAAATATCTAAAAGCGCATTGCATTTAAAACTACGAAGTTACCTTTCCCCCTCCCTCGCCCTTAAGGTTCTCACTTAAGTTTTTATCATGGTTCTATTATGGAGGCCTCTTCCTGCAATAAGTTTAGAACAAGTCAGTGATTAATTTTATTTGCTCATTTAAGAGATATTGTCTTTTAACATTTTGTTGGTCAACCTGTATATATTAGCTTCTCTAACTAAACTTCAAAGAATTCCCATTAATTTAGTAATAAATGTATGATCAACTAGTAGTAGTTAATAAATTAAAATAATCATATTTTGTTTATTAATTATTATTTATTTTCTGTAACAGCTGCATGGGATTCCCCTTACTGGGTTCTCCGCACCGACTATTCAAATTACCTGGTTCTTTACGGATGTCTACGGGAGGATGAAGCTACAACTGTGCGTGAGTAAAAATTTCATCAAGAGTATTAATCAGCTTTGATTTCTAATCCAGTAACCTCTGAACTGTGCGTGTTATACCCCTCATTTTTAAATCAATGGGATCTTTTACGAGAATCTCGTGATGAAATGAACCACAGTGTCATGCACCTTGAATCTAGCGCTTTCTCACATTCACAACCCAGTGAGTTCAGGGCTACAATCCTACATTCTCCAGATCTAATACGAGATTTACCAATTACCTGAGATCCGCGTATAGCCCTGCCAGTTACATAAACGCATCTCCTGCTCCCAACCATACATTTTAAAAATGTAATTAATTTATACGATGAAAAGGAGGGAAAGGTAATAAAAAGTCCGTCACGCAAGATCTCCGTATACTAAGCGAATTCCTCAACAAACCGAATTTGTTAAGGATATTACACGGCGCTAGAGCAAGGCAATTGATGCCGCTAGAGTGCTTTTAAAATTTCGGTTTTCAGGTATACCCCCACTCCTAATGGTCCGATTTCCTGATTTTCAGAAACCATTTTTCTTATTTGATTTAAATGGCATATATCGAGATTTGTTGCGAAAAAACAAATATTGGTGCTACTAGAGCGACTTTTAAATTTTTGCTTTATGTAAACCCCCTATTTTTAAATTTCGGTTTTAATGTATGCCCTACCGCCCAGGGTGGCCGATGTCGTTAAGACGCGGCCTCGTGAGCGGAAGATCTGGTGTTCGAAACCCGCTCCCTGACTGAGGTTTTTTCCAGGTTTTCTCAGTCCTCATAAATAGCAAATGCTGGGGAGCCTGCAAAGTTTCCTTCTTAAAAAAAAATCCTTTCCCAATTTATCATTTCATCTCATGTATCATCAGTGTTTACCGTCTGTGGTGCCTCAGTAGTAAAAACAGGCGTTAAACACCATTCAAAAAAAATGTATGTCTGCACACCTAATTGTCTGAATTCACTGATTTTCAGAAATTATTTTTATAATTTTATTTCAATGGCATATACCTAGAGTCGTTTCGAAAAAACAAACATGGGTGCCGCTAGAGCGATTTTTAAATTTTGGGTTTCAGGTAAACCCCCTCCTAATAGTTCAATTCACTGATTTTCAGAAAACTTTTTTTAATTTCATTCCAATGGTAATATACCGAGTTTCCTTGAGAAAAAACAAAAATTTCGGCCGCTAGAGAGATTTTTACATTTTTGTAATAAAGAAATATCAATATCTAGGAAAATATTTAAAATATTTCTTTATACAATGGCTCTTTCCTTACGTCTGTGCACATTAAGCCTACCAATTTACAACAATATCTTCATTTTGATAATTGTCATCCATTGCATATCAAAAGATCTATTCCTTTTTCTCTTTCAATCCGTGGTCATCGTCTTTGTAACAACTTTTCATCTCTTGACAAGTATATTAAAAACCTTACTCAAAAGTTCCAAAACCAAAATTATCCTTCTGCTCTTTTAAAATCCCGTATAATCCCATCACACAAAACTTTCCAATGCAAACCTAAAACCTCTAACAAGAACTTCATCAACCTTGTTACCACTTACGTGCCTGGAATTGAAAGCATCAGACCTATTTTGAAAGAATGTCACGATACTTTGTTAATGTATCCATCTTTAAATGATTTTTCTAAAATCGTACCCCGCCTTACTTTCAGAACACCCCCTAACCTTAAAAGTATATTTCGCCGTAACCTATCCTCTCCGAATTTACCACGTCCCTTGGCTGGCTCGTATCCTTGCCAACGTCCTAAATGTAAACCCTGTGCACTAATTATGCCGTGCAAATCATTCCATAGCCCTAATTTATCCAAGGAATTCAACATTTCTTCATTTGCTACCTGTTCTTCCAAGAATGTCGTATATATGTTATCTTGTAAGCTTTGTAAAGCATTTTATATTGGTTTAACTTCTACTGTTGTTTCGCTACGCATGAACAATCATAGACGTTCTGTTAAAACCAAGTCTCCCTTGCCGGTTGCCCAACATGCCTTAACTCACTGTAAGGATTTTGATGATGCTTTTAGTCTAACTCTTATTGATGCTTTACCTACACATTGCTGTGAAAGTTTACTCAGAGATAGAGAAATGGCAGCTATATTTTTACATAAAGCGCGTATACCACCTGGTTTAAATCTTACATATTAGTTTTTTTCTTCCCACACTCTCATATCTAGTTTCATCTGTTTCCATACATAACGTTACCTTCGATACTCAATATTTACTTTTATCACCTTCACTTGTCTTCTTGATATTGAAGAACTCGCAGTAGTTCGAAATATAGCAGTTTCAAGTGTGACTCTTTCTCTGTGTTTTATCTTTATCTACTTTTATTTTTAGTGTTAATTTGTTACATTGTTAATAGTGTTTCTTTATTTTTTTGTTTCATTAATATTATATATATATATATATATATATATAGTCTCTATTTATGCCCAGTAACATCGATGGAGATTTGAAAAAAAATTTCAAAAATCTTTTAATGGATGCAACCAAAATAGTTACATTCCTTCGGAATTCCCTAAAATCGTAAAAATAAAAGCTGAAATGAAACTGATTAAACGGAAGAACCACCAAAAATCCCCAAAATGCCACCCGTTACGCCCAGAGATACAATCTATGGATTTTAAAAACTTATTTTAATAAGTAATGTGATTTTTATGCCTGGTTATAAATTGAACAATAAATAAAACTCATTTTTCCCTTTTCAGCTATAACCTGGGTCATGACACGGCAGCCGCCTCTAAATAGCAAATTTCTCCCAGTGATAGACGAAATTCTGGGAGCCTATGGCATGAACCGCGACCAGCTTGAAGAAGTTCCTCAAACCGATTGCCCTCCACTGCCTTTCAACATCATAGTAAATGATAATTTACTCTAGAGAGACAACATGCTGTTTTAAAACAGTCTTATATCATTTTGTTTACAAAGGGAGGAGCAATAGTGTAAGACTTTTTAAAATATGTTTGTATATTATGGAAACAGAAAGCAATTGGCAGAGCAGAAGAATCCACAAGTATTCTTGAAAATCTGGTAATACAATTTTTTGAGTACGAGCCGAGAAAAGGAAATACTTTGGTACTAGAGTTTATTATACTTTATTGCTCTTATTTTTCAATAAAACTATATATTATCACAGGAATAGGAAGCCAGTACACAGGAAATACTTCACATTTTATTTGGTCCAAAGTCTAAAAACTCTTTTTTACTTGGAAACACAACAAATATTGTCCACGAAATACAGCCTTTCTTAAATTTTCTAATAATTATGAATGGGATTTCATCATATAAATTGTGTAAGCAATATTTACAATACCTACATTGGTAACACAACACAATAGTTGTAGTTTTAATTCTGTTTAACGAAAATAACACGATTTTCTAATTTTAAAGATACTAGCAATCAACTATAAAGATATTGAGGACAGCCCCTTTTCCGAAATTTCCCATGATGCTTGTGACATCAGTAATTTGTACTACTACTTTTGCATTAAGTACTCTCAACACCTCCTTGGCATTGAATAAATGTGATTGAAGATTTCATTTTATTGGATATTCTGCCAATCATGACAGATGATAACGATTCTGGATGTTTTCATATCCTCTAAAAGTTTCTGTTGAAGGGTATTCCACAAATGCTCGTCCGAATTTAGACGTGGAAACTGGCCAGGCTACTCTAGTACTGCAACGCCCAGACACACAAGCTTTGACATTATCAAACATGTAAAGAAATTCAGGGCCAGAACTTCAACAAAAGGATGGACCACAGACTGCAAAACAGCTTGAATATACCGATTTGCATTACTTGATTAACAGATCAAAACGATGTCTGTTTCACTATGTCAATCTTCCTCTCGAGACCATGAGGAATTTGTGAACTTACTGTATATGTCTCAGACTTTCTGTGTTACCTGCTTATGCTTATTCTCCTGGATATCTGGTTGCAGACCGAAGCACGATTTATCTGTGAAAAGAACACGAATCCTTTGTTTCTGTTGCCAATTACAGTCTATTTCTGGGTTGAATAATTATATTATCAACAGGGAGCTTCTGTTGTTAACCTCCTTTCTTTCAAGACCATTAGACACAGAAATCTGCCTTGTGCAACAGTCGTAATCCTTGATTTTCCTGGATATTGTTCTTCTGAATTTCCACATTCTTGATATTGCTATTACGTCCTGAATATAACCTTCTTATGGCATTCAGAGCCCTAGTGGTGTAAGCTTAGTTTTCCCATTTCTAATTATTCCAGTCGCTATTAAAATTTCATCCCGATTAAAATTACGCCATTTATCATTATTTTCCTTTACTAAGAGCTTCGTTTATTGTTTTTTCTAATGTTATAACGGAGGAAAGTTGCAAGATGCTTGTTTTAAACAGCAAAATTATTTACTTATTCAAATGTAACAATTTTAATAAATAAAACAAATTATTACTCATATGATAACTACTAGGTAGACAAATTAGTAATGTACCTATATGTACTCATTGTTTATAATTTGTTTAAATGAAGAAATAATTATATTTAAAATTCATGTTTTACTTTAGACTATTTGGATGTGTATCTAAGTATTTTTGAAGAACACAGCAACTATGCATGCTCTTATGCGCATTTTTTCTTGAAATGATGATAATATGCTATGTTACATTGCTATAATGCAATGACAATTTTGTTGCTTGCACTTATTTTATTTTGAACTTAAAATTATATTTTAAAATTGGTATTAATGCTTTCAAAAAATTATGGAATGTGCCCATTATTGTTACTTTTTTATTTGAATAGTATGGGTTTTAAAGATTCTTTTAAAGATATTTTCAAAATATGAAATAAGATAACTTTCTGCATAATATTGAGCACAATTTGCAATATATATTTAATAAAATTATGGACAATTCCTCATAAGCAGTTTACCTTTAAATATTAAACTAGACTGTTATGAGACGGTCCTGGTGGTCTAGTGGTAACTATACTTGCCCCTTAGACCCAAGATCGCGTGTTCAATTCCGGCCAGGGTCGATGAATTTTTTTCGGGCGTAAAAATCCTAAGTGTGGCTTCCTTCGATAGGAAAGTAAAGCTGTGGCTCCTGCGTCGTAGATTTACGGCATGAAAAAGAACCTCAAGTCTGAAAGAAGAGACCTCTGAGCAAAATTTATCAGCCATTTGACGCCTGGAATTGTATGAGACGCTGATGACCTGAGAGCAACGAATAATAGTGTAGGAATAAATAAATGATATTATTTAGCTGACTGTTTGTAGTGCTCCTCTGTTCTAGGACAGGGTGCATTTATTTCCTTATTAAAGGACATTATTTCACGTTTCCTCCATCATAATACTGTCGGTCATGATAATGACGTCAGAGGGACATCATCAGAGGCGGATTTAGTTAGATTTCCGTTCGGCGCGTTAAAAGAAAAGTATCATTTTTTTTTCCCTGCGTAATGTTGACAAGAGAAGGCAGCGTGTACTCCGATGTTGAAGAATCCCAGGCATCAGTTACACAAAAGGTCAAAAGGTGGTGTTATGTCTTAAGAAGGAGTTTCAGCAGTATTGTGTATTGTGCATTTCGAGACGATAACAAATCGTAGTGTCAAGTAGACACTTCTTCAAGAGTACTATGCAAATTAATGCAGTTAAATGTCTAAGATTTAAATTACATATTACACTACGACAACCACAAGTGGCCGAGGCCGTTAAGACGCGGTCTGAGGTTCGATTCCCATCAGAACTATCCTTCCTGACTAACATTTTTTCCGGTTTTCCTCAGTCCTTATAATGGGGACAATTCCGGGGAGGTATCCTAAACATAAGCCTGGAACAGTTACTTCCTTAAAAAGGAAGAACTTTCGAAATTTATTATTTCATCTCCTATATCACTAGTGCATTAAAAATGAGCGTTAAATACTATTTAAAAAGGACATCTAATGGTGGGTTATTTAGTTATTTCAACTCATGGAAACAATACGTTGGGAGAAGCTGAAGTTGTCAGGAGTTTTTCCCCTTCTTCAAATCAAAAGATCGGATGCTGGGTAAAAACATCGACAATAACACACTGCATTTTAAAGATCAAATTGCACTTTTGTATTAAAAAAAAAAAACATTTGCAGAAAAAAATTAGATGATCTAAAATAAGTATTAATGAAAGTTTTAATGGGAAATGTGTTTGTTTATATAGATATTACTGATTTAAAGAAACAGACATATTTAATGCCGTCTTAATGATAATGAAATTGCACTTCTAAGCCACAAGAGGGCTTAATCTCGGTGGTAACATACACGCATTAGTTGGAACAGCTGCGCCCGCCAGTGCTAGTGAGAAGTTCAAGATGGCTAGTTCACTATCATTACTCCTGCTGACTGTCTTCTGTTTCGGCACCGTCATTGCAAGGTCAATGCCAAGATGTCCAGACAAGACCCCAATGAGCAACTTTGACTTCCAGGCCGTAAGTTCGCTATTTATTTTCTATTCCAGAAATCGCAAACAAGAGCATTTACGTAAGATATTTTGGATTTCTGGTTATCGTGCAGAACAAAATCACCTCAATACATACAAAATCGTGTGAGGTATATAATTAAACGGTGAGGGTCTTGAAGAAAAACAGATGTGCAATTGCAGCCGTAACCTAATCGGATGCCAACAAGGGGTGGCCATTTGGAGAAATTGCCCCTACTTAATGTGCATAGATATAAAAATTTCTATATTATATATGTTACAAAAAATGGGGAAACTTAAATGGTCAAACAATTAAAGAACCTGAGATCTGTTAAGGGGTAATTCACAGCCTGGAGGTTTCTCAGCGTTAAAGGGATATTATTTTTTCATATTTATATTTACAATACGATGGAGAAGGGGAAAGCATACTGTATTCAATTCTTTAGTTATTGGGTTTCAATGGAAGTTTGATAGTAAAATACGGTGAGCAGTTCATTGAGTGGCTTATAAGGAAAATGCATCTTGTTTGACAGACTATCAGAATCCAAGAAAATCTAGTTCCTTACGTATAGCACTCACTAAGGGTCGGAAGAAGTTATTGACAGTTATTCAAACAGCAATAACTGTAAATTTTGATTTTTTACCCACAATACATTATTGTAATCATACCAAGTTAACCTCAAGAAATCGAAGGACGTTTGTTGCAATTATGACTACTTATATAGCCTTTACAGATTAAATTGAGATGATTATGCTTCTGTTAAAACTTAAGAGAAGGGAACCCAAGTTATACTATGCCCGCAATGCACAGCAGTGAAGAATCCCACTGCTGGCGTTAAGTTATGGCAACTCTGCATTGCTATCTGTCACTAGCTAATGCAGCTCGGTATTATCCATTCCTGACTTTCGGAACCTCTATGAAGAGGCAGAATATAGTTAAGTTTTATATTAAAACAATATTAGTATACTGAGCCTCATAATTCATTGTTGTATCTTTGTCAGTGGCTAATCCTTGAGGATTTCGTTGCCTTCCTGGAACTTCAACCATATCTGCACCGTCCGTTCATTCACAAAGCCTGTCATATTTTCTGCGTCGCTGCAGTTGCATTATTCCCATTATAATAAGCTGACATTATTTTTAAAACAAGAAAATGGGACATTTTAATTTTTGTTTCAATGAAAAAAGGCAAAAGAAGATGCTAAAATTGTTTGTTATAAATACTTAGGTTTGGAAACCAATAATAAATACTGTGTAAGTTATAAGATCTCCAGTCAAACAATTCTTTAGGTTTATTAGCGCAGCATTCATTGATATTTTGCTGATGAATGGGTCTTCTTTACTAAGTTCTTTTTATCACACAACATTTTGTTAAAGTTCACTTAAGTGTGATTAAAGGTCAACTTATTAAGCAACATAACTTTCAAAGTTTGTACTGAAAGAGCGATCTTGTCACTTGTCCACAAACCATTCATGTAAGAAAACACTCGTTCAGTGGGGGCGTTAGTTCCAAATAAACAAAAAAGAAATTCCAATATTTTAAGACAATCAGATTAATGCATATTAAAAGTGAAACAATTTCTACCCAGCAGTCGCTAGGTGATGGTCTATCCAGCTACCCTTTTTTCTAATATTTTCAATGTTATATATTATTATACACACATTCATCATATAGACCGGTATCATATTATAGATAGAGCCATTTCGCGAATGAAATCTTCAGTCTTTTGTATATATGTCCAAGTACATTGCATAAATTTAAAAGTACATTGCATAAATTTAAAAGTACAGTCTATGGATCTGAAAGATTGGCTGTGCTGGACAGTATGACAAGCGAACGTTCCTTCAACAGCTGCTGATTTCATATCTTTTCCACCAAAAGTTTCACTTTTAATAAAATAGTCAATACGGTACTAGAAGATGCACTTGTGCGCATATTCCTTTATGTTTTTCACATATCCGATCGCCCTCAATGACTTATGCTGAAAGTAGAGACACACTTATTGCATCGAACATCTGAGTCAGGTATTTTTTTTTTAATGTATGGATATTCCTTCTGTAGGTCACTATTTCAAAACACACTTCCTGTTCGGTGATTACATAATTTTCAAGCATTTTAGCATGGCAGTTTTTACAAAAGCATACTGAATTTTAGTATTTCACAAATTCAGAACATGTGCTGTCATCTACCAGAGTCGCAAGTGTAATGAATTTCTTTCGACTGAAGCATGTGTGTTTACATTTATTCAATATTGTTGGTGGTATTCACATAAAAGAGTGATTACGATTAGCTAGTTGCCACTATCTTACTATAGAGAGCGCAGAGCGGCGCAATTCAATTGTGGTCTGCATCAACGTTTACTGGTCGAAGCCCCCACATTGTTACAGGTATATACCGATAATATAGACAGCGCTTTGCTTTGTCACTTGTCAGTAATATTTAATTTTTTCACGAAAGTGATACTAAACAGTACATTATAAAAACCATTGCTAACAGAATTTTATGCCTATAAATCATTGCCACAAAAAAGGGACATTTTGGCGTCCCGTTTTACCTTTGAATTTTACCTTTGAAAAAACGGGACGGAGACTGCAAAAATGGACAGTCCCGGCTTATACGGGACGTCTGGTTACCTTAGTGTAGAATGACTATATTATTTATTTGCCCTTATAAGGTCATTGTTCACAAATGTCTCGCAAAGAAATGCTGGACCTGCCTGCCTTCGTTCTCCATTCCCATTACACTTCTTAATTTTCTTCAAGAAACGAAATTATCCCTTGAAGGATATAATATTTCACTTCGTCTTCTAAGGTGTTGAGTTTTGTGCTATACACATTATCTTTTAATTTGTATTAAATTATTTAAATATTCATGAATATCATTGTTATATTATTTTGATATTTCTATTATATATTACTAAACTCATACATTCGTGTAATGTAATATCTTCAATATTACATTACACCATATTATAAGTAAATTGTAATGTATTATATTATATATAATATGTTGTGATAAAAATGGATGTAAAATAAACTAAAAACTAAACCAACTAAAGCTGGCTTGATCCTTGTGTGCAATTTTCATCTGTTGACAAACTCTTTGGACGACAATCGGAACAAAGCATGAATTCAGGAACAGGATAAATTGGGATGAATTCAGGAACAGAATGACTTGAGATGAATTGTTAAGGTCAGAGGAGGATATACGGTGCTTCATCCTGGCTAATTGGCTGGCGTTTGTGCCTACACCCACAATGGACACCTCCGTGAGGAAGGAATGAAGTAAGGGAGACACCGAGTGGCCAGGATGTAGACGGTGACCATAATATTGTTTCGAGATAGAATATCCCAATACCGAAGGGGCTTCCTCATCCAAGAAGCTCAAGTCCCTCAGAAGGACACTTCCAAACCAAAAGTAAGAATAGAAACTTTTCCAAAGCGCAATCCACTGTCACACACTGCACCAACCCACACCGCCTGACACTTTCGACCCTGTAATAGAACCAACGGAATTAAATTTTTGAAGTGGGAGAGCGGGAGGATTTGAACTTTGGACTTCCCGAATGTGAATGCCAAGTATTATTGCCTGAGCCTCCCCGTTCGCTGACAGTGTAGATGCTCATATTATCTCCGGCACCTGTTACATGCAAAACAGACGAAAACTCTGAAACATCTTACCACTAGCTATGTTATATTTCGGAGACACTAGTGCCCTATGAAACTTTTTTCTATTGAACCATATTTAATTAACTTTAAAGGTCTTTAAAGGCCTCTTGGTCTATGAGACACTATTTATATAGTTTTCAATTCTCGTCGTTTTTTTTTTAACATTTTTTTCTTTCAAAATGAATATATGCAGTTTGTATTTAGATTTAAGAAATAGTTTGGAATTTTGTATGGCAGTTCTTTAAATATTATATAATTAAAACTACATTTATTTCGCAAAATGTTGAACATAATTCTAGTTACAATTTTTTAATATCTGAGGGTAACATTTTTATATAAAATCCTTGTATAGCTTTTATCATAAAACAAATGCACAAAATTGTTTGTTCTAATGAAGTTATACAAATGGTAAATAATTTCAGGCTTATCTATCTATATTTACTGTAAAAAAAGTATATCTTCCAACACGAAAAAGGCACTTAAAGATTTGTGTAACAAATTATTGCTCAGTTCACTGAACCACTAGAATTGTTCTGGGCCACAGTGTCGCCTTTGATCAAACAGTCACTCTAAGTGATTGTCGTTCGTGAATACCAGCTGAGTGACGAATTCTAATTCTTTCCTTCGTTTCAGTTCCATGGAACTTGGATCTGGGTGCTTGTTACTAACAATGCACACAAACAAGGAGCTACTTGCCTTAGGAACATAATTCAAGACAGAGACAACGGCACTACAGCTTTCTTCACCAAGGACGTCGAACGTGGGTACGTATTTCACTGATCATATTAATTTAAGGTTTTCGTTGTCTGCATTTTTCGGGGCATTTTTAGAATGCTACTGTGGGAACGGTAGTTTCTTGAGTCATTGTTCTTCCAATTGAAATTGGCCAGCAGTTGCCGCAAGGAAGCCCAGACAAACAAGTTTGCTCCACTTGCCTCCATGAGACAATGTTATACCGCCACTGAAAGCCATGGCACAGTATGCGCAGAGATACTTTGGTGTTCTTGCTGTTAAAACTCACTCTGAATTGATATACTTCTCAATGAATCATTTGATTTCACCGCAATTAACAATACGAGGGTGTTCTAAAAGTTCTCGGCCTGACTAAGGGATGTCGTGAAGATGGCCAATTACTATGATAGTTGTCAAGTATCTCTTCCTTTGGATGCCGCGTTGTAAAGTTTCAGAGGCGCAAGTGTAGTCACCTGTTTATGATAATCATGTAAGCAAACTACTGTTAACATTTTCTACAAAATGGATGAGAAAAATGCTATGTTTTGAAGGATTTAACCCCAGTATAAAAAAAAAAAAAAGGAGTTAGATTCCACATTAAAGGATCCTTTCTATGGGTTTTCGACGGTTAAGTGGGCTGCTGAATTTAAGCGTGGTCACACATCCATTCAAGATGATGAGAGCTCAGAGAGTCCCATCACTGCTACGACCGAGGCGATTTTGACAAAAATTCCCAATGCCTTACTCAAGGATCGTCAATTGAAGGTATGCGAGTTGGCCGACATGGTAAAGACCTAGACAGGCCTGTCCACTACATTTTATACGAATTCACAGGAGCGACAGGCCAACATAATCGCCAATCACCATCAACCCCGGTGACTTAAAATTTAGCGTGTCTTCAAACACATATGGTTCTGGCAGGCGACAACTCCGTGGAGTTGAGATGGGTGCCAGGCCATCGAGGTGTGAAAAGGAATGAAGACATACTTGCCAAGATATTTTTAAGGGTTCTAAGGGTATTGCATAATGCACCCTCGTAAGTCAAGTGTGGAAGATCGGTTGCTGCAGATCGAGGTCGGGGCGGCAAGAGAGGCGCACATGAAACCTGCTTGATACCTACAGGTTAAACAGAGAGGTAAGAGAATTACAAGGAAATAGCTACTGTGGGATTAATCATTGATTGTATGAGTTATGTAGTTGTTGCTGTGAACATCTGTTTGTTGCTGCAGCTTCATCGTTGACTTCTTAGTTTTGTGTACTTCGGTGTGGCTCCAAGCGGAGTTTCTAAGGGTGTGTGCCTCGCAGAATCTGCGGGGCCGGCGGCTCTTAAATGATTTTGCAGTGCTTCTAGCTTGGAGTTGATTTGTACAGTTTCGAAAACATGCTCATTGCAGGTAGTTGTGCGTAGTTTCCAGAGATCGTTGTCTTGATTTACCTTGTTCTTGATATTCTCTTCTGCAGTTTGGCGTGTTGTTGCATGGAGTTAAGTTGCGCTTGATGTTCTGCCAATGTTACGGCGAGTGGGAGCTTCTAGGTGTTATATTGGATCTGAACCTGTCTGCAGTGTTAGCAAATCCGTAGCTAGAACCGCAATGCGCCTAAGGGTAAGGGATAAACACAAGAAACGATGATGTGAATATCCCGGACAAACTCTTGGAAAAATCTTTGTCAACGGTCTTAACCTAACATTTACCAAAATACTCCTAAAATTTAACAGAAGGAAGTTAAGACGGTATTGGGATTAATTGCATAGCATGGACATTTCAGGAAACATCTCCAGAAAATGGAACTATTTCAGGGAGAACTCATCCGCAGACTCTGAGACTCTGTGCGCAGTAACACATGCTCTTAGGGTGTGAGGTCCTGGAGAGGAGATTCCAACTCTTCGCTTCTCACCCATTAAATTAATTTAATTGGATGGGAGCAAGGGTACTGGACCTTATAAGGGATACAGAGTTCGAACTGCTATGAGTGGTTATGGGATTGCACAAAAATCCCATGGCTGAAGTGCGAGAGTCTATAAACTGTCCCTCTGGTGCTGCTGGTATGCTTTAGTGTAAATAGTAAATATTTCGAAATACATTTGGCAATAATTATAATAAGGTTTCGGTGACATAAACATGGCTAATAAAGTTTAATTTATTAAAAAAATAATAATATATTCTCGGATTTTATTCAATAATGTCGTCTATTTATAGAATACAGGTAGCACACCAGTTTTGTGAAATGCATATTAAAATTGAATCCCGCGAAATATCCAAGATATTACCTACTGTATATTCTTGGTCAAATTTGTTGTAGCGCCACAATATGTTGATTTTGCCTACAATCGGGGAAATGTGTTGCTGTTTGTCTAATGATCAATGGAATTCTCTAAAAAGGATCTGAAAGTCTGAGCCCTAAATTTGAAGATATTTGGCCTAGACTAAATGAGATCATTGTCTTTTTAATGACTTTTAGTTTTATTTACTTGAAGTTAACAAGCGCTGTTCCGTTAAAAAAAATGTAACTTTACGTTAGAAATATAGTTTCCAATAATTGTTGGAATCTTTGTTTAAGCTATGTTGAAGAGCCTTTGTCTGAACTTAGTCTTAGTGAAAACACCGCACCAATAGAATCTTTCGTTTCAAAAATATTCGCGGCAATAGTTAAAAGCGATTCATTCTACAGAACCCTCGTTTGGACGCTTGGCCGGCAGGAATTTTTATCGGCACTGGGAAGCACACTTTATGCCGGCGGAGTCGAATATTCATATCCCCTTAAATTCAAGCACATAGATTTCTACAGAACATCATATACTAATTTTTTTGTCAGACAATGGCATTTATTGTATAAGATTGGGGTTGTCTGCACTACAGTATCTATTATTTCGTGTCGCTACATGGCTATGTAAATAAAATCATTCTTTTACAAAAATAGTAAATAATAATAATAATAATAATAATAATAATAATAATAATAATAATAATAATAAACGCGGGTCAATAGAGAAAACTTTAACATTATCCAACATCCAATTGAAATTAACTCTACTCACATTATTGTGTGGTTGCAAATCATGATCACAGTTATCTTATGGGGTTTTAATTTTTAAAGTTTAGTGGCATTCGAAGCCGAGGTTTGCGAAATTTCTGATTTCTATGCAAGTTTTCTCAGAATTTTTTTGGACTTGGTTCGAACTTTTTTTCCGATATCATCTATTTTATCTTCTATAAAGACAAGGCGTTTTACTTTCGGTTTCTTATCAAGAGCAGATTCCGTTCCCTAAATCTATTCACATGATTACGAACCGTTTCTTTGTAAGGCGCACGAACAGCAGAGAATCCTTCTATGAGAATCCTACATGAGTTTGTTTTCATATAGAAATCATACATGAAGATTCTGTGTGCTGTATACGGACCTTTTTGGCATTATAACAGCACTAACACAATACAACACTGAAACAGGTGGTCTCACAACACTATCTGTAGAGCCAAAAACTTTTTGTCACTGATTAACTGGCATACGAGAGGCAGGAAAGTGGAGGGCGGAACAGAACTGGTTAGAAAAGCAGATCAAATGTCCAAATGAAACCTCTGTATATAGTCTTAACTAACCAACATGAAATACTTTTCTTGTGTTCCAGAGAGAGTGAATACAGAACTTTGGAAGGAAATATCATGCCAGCTCAAGAAAATGGTACAGATGGTACTATGCAATTGGATATCCCATCTCGAGGTAAACTAGCCTATTCTTCTGATCTGCAACCTTCATCCATTGTCTTTATATTTAAAGATGTTGGATTTTTATGCTTTGAATTCTTTATTTCGGTTATATTTAAACGCCCTACTTTAATGTACAACTAAAGTGATTTATTAGCTGATGGTAAAGAGTAAATATCCTTTATTAACTAATTATACAATTAAACCTCAATCGATATCTTTTCTTAAAGATTTAGGTAAGCTATAAATTTTTACCTTTCACCCCAGCTATATCAATTTTTGCTTCAGTGTAAGAAAATGCAGGGACTTCATTGTCCCGTTAATCAGATATTGATCTTCTACGATTGTGAGTACAGTATTAACTATTATAATTGACGACGATTAAGAAAAAAACACGTGGTAACACTTCCGAACGAATGGTATTATTTTCCTCGACAAGTGATAAGTTCCTTTAGCACTAATGTGCCGAAAGCAAAAATCAATATCTGATTAACCAGTAAAATGAAAACGCTATATACATCAATATTCGTTAAATTTCTATTATCTTCTCTACCTTCCACAACAGAACGGACATTATTTAGTCAAATGTTGATTTTCTTCTCTCCTATTTCTATGAATTTCCATTCGTCTAAATTATATTTAACTGAAAGTATGACCTCACACAAAGACTGTTCGAACCCGCTGTTACAGCTGAAAAAAAAAAGTAGTGATGTGTGCGTTTTTGTTTTCTTTTATTTTAATAATGTGCTTTTTCTCTCCATTTAATTTCTAAAACTGCATCTAAATTGTTACAGGCAGTATGTGGCATGTAAGGTATCTTGTCCTGGGAACAGAATATGAGAACTATGCCGTCACTTGGGCTTGCTGGGTCAACCATGAAGGAGCCCTCGTATGTAAGTAAACAAACACCCGATACACTTCCAAACTTGTGCATTGCCTCCACGTTACATCAATTATGTAAAGGTAATCGATGCAATGAATGAAGAAAATTACTAAATTCTTAGTGGTTTCAAGTCAGATTTTAAGCATGCATTCACTCACATTTTAAATCCCGATAAATCGCGCTCGTTGCTTCTTTCCTCCCTACCTCTTTTCTTCCTTTCTCTCTCTTTCTATCTTTTATTCATTCATTCGTTCTCTCATCTTCTACCCTTTTCTTTCCTTTTGTCGTATATTCTTCTTTCTTTCTATTATTTTTTTTTTACCATTCCATCTTTATTTCTTCTCTCTTTTTCCTTCTTTTTCTAGTCTTTCTTCTTCCTTCCTTTCCTTTCGCTTTTGCTCTCTGTATTTTAATCACTCATTTTCTTCTTCTTTTTCTTCTTCTTCTTCTTCCATGTGATTTATTTTTTCTTTCCTTCTTCACTTTATTATTTATTTATGTTGTCGTACTTTCTTTCTAATTCCTTTCGTGTTTTCCTTTCATTCTTTCTTTATTCTTTTCTTATACCTTATTTCTTTATTTTTCTACCTTTCCTTCTACCCTTCTTTCTTTTTTCATTGTTGTTTTCTCTTTTCTTCTTACCTTCGTTGCTTTCTTTCGTTATCTTATATCTTTGCTGGTTTTCTTTCTTCTCTCTTTATTTCATTCGCATTTTGTCTGACCTACCTTCTTGAACTGTGACAATAACTTGTGACTTTCGATACTGCTTTTATTTATTTTCAAAGGATAACCAGGCTGTTGAAGTATGACTTCCTGTTTTAGCAACCTGTTGTTTTATTGGCGATAAGACACAAGTTTTTGCAGCCCAATGCTGAACGAGCATGTAGGTTCCAAAATTTCTTTACGTTACCACAGACAAAAAAAAATACAGTACAGTACATTACTGCCACACTAACACTTTTACTCACACTCTACGCTAAAAGAAAGCGAATTAATTTAGAAGAGGTACTATAGCATAGGCGCGAAAAAGAAAGATTTATTTACAACAGGGATGAAATAGGCGTAATAAATTTCACAACTACAAACAACACCAAGGACTTAAATTAAAAGGATGCGTTCTGTTTTCCCCGCTGCCCTCCGCACTTGTTCGTGAAAATAGGCATGACTGCAGCAGCCCTTGCGTTCACAAGGTGACGCAAAAGTGTTTATGACCATTAAGCAGAGGTTCAAAATACAGAAAATTGTGCTACCAGAAATCTCAAAGCTATGAATAATTAAAACGTATATCTCTCTTGTTGAAAATACACATAGTTAAAAACAGTCGCGGCTCGTAGGTTTAAATTTTGAGAAGGCTGCAAATTCTGGCGTTTACAGGTGGTTGTCAGGGGTACATTTTTAAATTGTTTACATTATTACATATGTAGTTATTATCATTAATAGTTTTTATGTTTATTATAAATATCTTTTATATTCATGATTATTAATAAATTATTATTATTGTTATTGTTATTATTATATTCAGAATGTAAAGCACAAATACTGCAGTTACTAATTTTTCCATATTATGTATTTTAAAAATGGTTTAAGGATGTTTAAATTGGGCAATCTCCTACTATTTCGGGTATAGTTCCCCTCGATTTGCACTGTTTTTGCTCTTGAACTATAACTAGATATGGTCTGGGTGCTCCAAGTTTTTTCACATTTATTATTTCATAATCTAATGCTTTCCCAGAATATTACTTTTGGAATTCATTGTCTTGCCGATACACATACAGTACAAAAACTAAAAAGTATTCACTGTTCATAACACAATGACATGTGCTAACGGTTTTGCGTTTGGTACTGTGTAGTGCCACACTGCGGAAATATCACAAATCTTATAGAGAATGGCAAAATTTCCGAAGGCAGAAAAGTCATGGAGCCCCTGAGCCTTTGCTACAACACGGAGAAGTGATTATTCCACGAGACCACGCCTCCCAGCTCTTTTACAAAGGAAGCATAGGGAATCTTAAGGCTGAGACTACAGCTACTCCTGGATAGCATCTACCGATACTAACTATTCCAAATATATATTACATCCGATTGGGAAGAACGGAAATTTTGTTCTATTTTTTCCCACTCTTTTGTGAAATACAAAATTATTAATTGCTTAGATTTTAATTAAAACTTTTAACATATTTTTAAATTTTCATTAGCAATTTTTAGGATGGCTCCGCCTTAAAGCCTTCAATTACAAGCCGCGACTGGTTAAAAATAATAAAAACTGTAAAAGCAGAAATAAATAAAACACTGAAACAATCACACAAATAGCAATATATGAGCATTTATATTCTTAGTTTATGACTATGAACCTTGAAAATCCTCTTCCACTATTGAAACAAGTGAATTCATATATAGTCCTTTCCCAACAAACATAATATTATTGCTCACTTCTTGTTTCCTTGCAGCCAATGTATATGTTATGAGTCGCAGTGGTACGTGTTCAGACGACACTAGGGCTACCGTGGAGGGCATACTGCAGGCAAATCAGTTCGACATCAATGAGCTTGTTGCGGTTCAACAGACAGACTGTCCTGCGTCTTCGGAGTGATCAGCTGGTTGTAAACATGTGATTGAGGGGAGCTGGAAGGGCCTATCTTAACAATATTAAATTAGCTAAGTTTATGTTCCTACCATTAGGACTACAACACCTTATTTTTATATATTTCATCTGTATACTGAAACAAAATTAATGGAACATAACACATTGGAAGCAGAGCTAGAACTTTATTTGGAGTTTGTTTTTATCGAAAGATTTGTAGAAAAGCATACATAATTCCTGTTATGAAAATTTTCTTAATTCTGATTTAGTAACTTCAACATTGTATAGAAACACAATTGAAAATTTCAAGATAATTGACGCAGTAGTTTTTTTTTTCTGAAGGTACATAATTCTAGAGAATTGGATCTAAGAAAAAAATAGCTGCAACCCGGAACCTAACGTAGCCTGCATCATAATCAGGATCAGTCCAGACGTCAGAATAGCCAACAGCAAAAGCAAACTTTTCTCTAGAGAATGGTGCAAACCAGACCCTTCTAGTTCAATTGGGTTCGAAAGATGCATCATTTTGAAAATGAGTCATAAATTTGTTATAATTATTTTTTTTAAATTAAAAACAAAACCAAGCTCTCTTTAAAGAGAGATATGCCGAAATATAAGTTTGATTAAGTAATTAAGTAATAAAGTTTGAACATTGTCAATCCTAACATTTCATTAATATCTGTTAGTCCCTTTCTCCATTCTTATTTTTCTTGGGACATCGTTTTTTTTTTGTCCTTCAGCAGTTCATCCCAAAATCCTTTTACGTTATCCTGCTGTTTTCCATTCTTTTCACGTACAAGTTAGACTATTATTACTTGAAAGAGGGGGTGCTTTGAAACTATAAACACTCTGACAATTGGGGGAAACAATTTATATATTACAGAAAACAAGATTCAGTCATTCATTACAGAATATATACAGTTAATATTAGCTATCAAATGAATAATTGGAAGCTGATAATACTAGCCTGTTTTGATGCTAATACTAAATTTTGCTAAATATTCTTAATATTTTTTTCTATTCATTCCATTAATAAATCAACTGTTTTCCTTCTAATACGTATGATAACATTTTCTCGGTATTAGTGATAATTCAATCCTTTCAGCATGGGGTAAACCATCTTAGCTAATAAAATAGACAAAGGAACTAAATACTCTCTATCGATAAATGGTGTCACAAGTATAATAAAAGAAAACACTGACGTCATAGTAATTCATTAGAAAATAGTCATTAATAATTAATTTTATTCCATTAATATCCTTTTATAATTCTGGTGTACATGAAAATAACCTATGAAGTGTTATAAAATTATTGCGTTCGTAAAAATTACGAAACTCGCTTCGCTCTTATCTTAAACATTTACTCATAAAGTAAAGTACAGCATTAAAAGCTGATATCACTTTGTAGCAATATTTAATCATAAAGAAATATTAAAATATTTTGATATAAGCTCACAAGAAAGCAATTGCAAGTAGACTAAATTTTTTTCATTATCTTACCATTACTATAATAGCATTATTATTATTATTATTATTATTATTATTATTATTATTATTATTATTAAAACAATAATAAAGTGCTTATTTGAAGTTTTTATCCCCCCAAAAATCTAAAACAAGACAACAAAAGTTAAGACGTTGTTCAACATTGCTAGCAAAACACTTTTGCAGACTGTTTCACAAATGAATATTTAATATTGCGTTGAAAACGCTATTTTGCCCTATATGATGCGTTTAACGAAGAAAATATCAGGTGCATTTATGGTATTTATTTACTGTTTTGTAAAATGTTACACTAATCAAAAAGTTTCGTATTTGCAGTTTTCGTTGTCTACAGGAACAAATTGATCCCATATAAAGTTATTCTTCTGCAGAATGTCAGTCACTTGCGGCCTTATGGATTTCTTCAGGCACTTCTCCCGACTTTCTACCCACACCAGTTCTGTAAGGCATCAGAAACACTTGTAAATTAACTGCTTAAGATTTCAGTAATGTATCACTCCGCATCAAGCACATCAAAACATTTGCCGGTAGAACTGCGGCACCCAATTACCATATACTCGTATTTTTTCCCGATAATTCGTGACGGTCACTAGAATCCAGAGCTTGGGAAATGAACTTGTTGAGATTTTAATGAATTCCATACAGAAAGAAATAATCGGCTTGTGATGAATTAAATAAAGCGAACATATTAGGACTCCAACTTATATAGTATTGCGCTGCTCCCATATTCACAGAATGCATCAGAACCGTCTGGTGAATAAAATATTTGAGCATCTATCTAAAATATTTAGAAGAGTTGGAATACCCAAGAAACGCTTCCGAGAGATTACACGTATAAATTTTAAAGACGGGACAGATTCTGAAATCTAGTGATAGTACGCGATGGATTACAGCATGTAGGATGTAAACACTGTGTTCATATAAGTTCATATTGTCACTCAGATCGATGTTGTTTTTGTTATAATCACTATGCGATTCAAGTCTCATGACGTTTGAGGCCTTTCCACTCGCCAAAAGCTACATTTCTTACCCCTTGTAAAAATGAAAATAAATACCGCATTCGTACAAATGTTTAATGCGATATTTGGTCAGTATTGAGATATAAAGTGCAACGTTTTCCTGAATATGTACAAACAAACTTGCTATTTTATATCATGAGGTTCTATCTTGTGATTGATTAATCTTTTACATTTTCTTTCAAATGACAGCGATAATAATTGATTCCATGTTTATTGCCAAATTATTAGACAGTATTTATAGACTATAGGACATAATTACGCTTTATGCATATTCTTTAATATCATTATAGATTAATAATAGTTTAATGTTGCGTAGTTATTGACTCCTAAAAGAGTATATTTATTACGATATTCTTTACACTAAAGAAATATATTAAACTCAGCAATGGGATAAGTGGCATTATCTAATAGCATATTTCCAAATGGCGCTCTGCATACACTAAGCCCATTCAGCGTTACCTGCTAGACTGAAACTTTAACATCTTTAACACGTGCAGATATCTGAAGCTCCAGTCCCGAGCGGCAGCGAAAAAAGCTGAAGGTGGTGACTTCCACAGATATAGGTAGATAATTACACATTTCAAACACCATCCTGTTAGCTCAGATGGTTAGAGCGTTAAACTACAAATGTGAAGGTAGTACCTTCGAATCATATTATCCTGAGACTTTTTCTTTATGCCGGAGTTAAAGAAGATAATGGGATATAAATTTATATTTACAATTTTTTTTTAGTCAAATGAGATTTGTCACCATTACAATGATTTATCCACCTACTTAGTAGCATACAATCTCCTATCAATTTATATTTACGAAAAGGAGGCCGTCAGGCCGTAGCTCGCCGCAGCAAAACCACTGGGTTCACGGGTTTCTAGGATTTACCTGAGGTTAGGGTTAAGGTTAGTGTGTGTGTGTATAAGAATTAATTGCGAATTTCAATAAGACAATGCGCGGTAAAAAGTGAAACCCCAATTTTATAATAAAGAATAACATATTGCAGCCAGGAGGACAACGCATAGGTTACATTAAGTTTAATAAAAAAATGCATGCAACATTTACACTTTCACATGCGGATGCCCTTTTCAATTTGGTTGCGACTCTGGTCCCGTTCCTTCCTATGCCCTTTGGCAGAGGAGTTCGCCTCTCTCCGCTGTCGCTCGGGAAAATTTGCAAGTTTTACAGGTTATGCTACTGCGCATGCCCGGCAACGCACGTCAGTATCAAACGGCTACACATTTAAGTCACACCGGCACAAAACTGTTTATGTAGATCGGAAGGTTCTAGAATTAACACTCATACGTACGTGGGTGAACATCAGAGAGACTTTGATATTAACGCACTTGTTTGAAAAAAATTCCATTCACCTGGTTTTTCATGATAGCAAACTTGGCGATGATCTTATGACTAAAGTCTGGAAAATACTGTAAGCATTGTATACTTGTTTTGAAATCACAGTTTGGCTCAAGTTAATACTTCCGTTGCTCTATCCCGTCATTTTAATTCCTGTTTTCTCTTCCAATGATTGCAATGATAAAGGCTTAAAATGTAAACTTTGTATAGTGTTCATTTTCTTTACATTCAGTTAACACAAATCGAAATAAAGCAACTGCTTTACACGAAACTTCACTAACCTGTCATTCAGTAACAGCTGACTACTAACGAAACGACTGATTATCGCTGCTGGAGAGTGTCTGCATGAGAGCATTGTTACATAAAATGTAATGTTAATATTGAAATAACTGCAAGTTTCTTCATATTTAATATACATGCGTGCTGTCATTGGGCACTGTTTCACTGTAATTATCTGATAAGTCAATTTACACAGGTTATTCAGTTTTGTAATGGAACAGCTCTCAGTCGAATAAAACACTCTCCTGTGGACGGATTCGGCAAGAGGTGGTGCATACCTCATGGACAAGAGACTCCTGCCGTTTCCTCTCACCACCCGGAGATCAAAATACTCCACAAACTTAACGAGACATTTGTTTACACTGTCCCCAACACACAATAACAAAGAAGTCACACATAAACAGTGTTTTTACGCATAAAACGCACCAAGCAATTGTTTTAGAAATTAAACTCAAAATTTTGGAGGGCAGCGCAAACCAGCAACCTCCAAGCCTATAGGAACCGTCCCTGCTGAAATCCAATTCATAAAATTGATACGAATGGAAACTTTGAAAGAAACTTTGCTTTTACTAATAATATGATTTGTCATCCATTTGTTTGGGCTTCGCTTTATGCAACAGAATAATGTTGGCAGTAGACAGCCTGCGCGCGCCCATAAGAACGGATTAAGGCCAATAAATCCGGTACTACAAGCCATCGGCGAACCGCCATGGGTCGATTAGGAACAGCTCGTGAAAGGGAGGTCTGGCTTCGATTCCTACCAGGACTAGACTTCTTGACTGAGGTTTTCCTCAGTCCTCATAAATGGCAAATGCCGGGGAGGTACCCTAAACTTAGGTCTGAAACGCTTCCTTCATTTTAAAAACTCCTTTCTCAGTTTAACATTTCATCTCATGTATCATCAGTCCCACCTTCTGTGATGCCTCAGTAGTTAAAACGGGCGTTAAACACTATTAAAAAAAAAAGCCAAAATATACATATTCTTATAAATCAATAACACCCGATGTAAATGTTAGCATTAACAGGTTGGACAAGTTTGAATATTAGGTATTTTCCAAAATGCATAGTTATCCCTTAAACAAAATTTTTATCCTGGCAGTGACAAAAATAATGACTATTAGCTTTCGCAAGACAGGTTGAGCCTTCAATCGGGTATCTACGTTACAGCGTGCTACTTCGTCAATAAAAATAAACACAAGTCTGGGCCCTATTCCACAAAAGTATGATCTAATACATTACAAGTGTATGGACTTGTAACTTGTAGTTATTAGTAAAATCCTGTTCCACAAAGATTTCTGCTACACTTGTACTTTACAACTCCATACTTACATGTGTACAAGTGCATTTTCGTTGTTCTGTTCCACACAAGTATTAGTATTAGTTGGGCACTGTAATTTGTATAAATTTCTCTACAAGTGTAGGAACTTGAAGTGTAACTTGAAATACTAGCACAAAATTTATCATTTTAATGCTTTTGAGAGTCAGTTGACCCTGTACTAAGTATTGATAATAAGGAGTAGTAAATATGTGTAAAAAAAGAATAAATAAATATTTGTTTACAATGATAAAGTTAGTTTAAGTGCAACTAAAATTATGGCTTATGATTGATAATGGCATATCCTGTTTCAAATGCATATTTCAGACCAGAATCTTAGTTAATGTATTTATAAGGTTCTAAGGTTCTTGCTACATACCGCGAAAAACATTTCTTTTAATTCTTCGTTCTCTTTCAAAATATACTCTTTTGACAGAATTGCCCCAAATTGTTTGCTTATAATGAGAACGTGAATGTCAAGCAATGTAAACAAATAAAATAATCAAATGAATTAATAAAATAAATGACCAAGAGTAATCGGAAAGTTCGAGTCTTTTGCCATCTCTTGACGAATGAAATTGAAGTTCCTAAATGTAGTTTTGTGGTTTAAACTATAATTATGTCTGAGAAAAAAATACAAGACTCAGTAGGAATGACAATAATCCGCTCTGTATATTAAAATCCCCAAGGAGTGAACATAACCTAAATCAAGGTATGACGAGTATGGCCAACAGCTGTTTCTCCATCTTGCTCTTATATGACGTCACTTGTAATACTTTACAAGTGTTGTTTATTCTTCCGTGGAACAGAAAGTTACAAGATCATACATACTCTACAAGACTTCTACTAATATACTTGTATGTATTAGACCATTCGTGGAATAAGGCCCAGCGCTCTAATTTTGGGAGGCTCAGTTTTACAGCTGTAATGGAAGCTTCTGTTAAGTTAGTGAAATATTTTTTGTAAATATATCAAAAAGTGATAATAAACAAAAGGGTAGATTCGTGACAAAACGTGCCTGCATCGAAAAGCGTTTAATTTAATTCACTTTCCGAAAAGCGCAAGTTTACACTTGAAAAGGAGACTGTTTGTTGACAAAAAGGAGAATAAAAGCTAGAACCCGTTTTCTATAGCAAAAAACCATAATAGTCAAAGAGACTGTAAGAAATAAGACATTGTAGAAAAACAAATTCCCGAAAAACTGCAGCATCAGCTGATACTGAAAATATTTCTTTCATGCATTTGAATCATATTGAGAACAATATTGTTAATATTTATATTAATTGTGCAAAGAAAGAAAGTAAATTTGATGCTATTTCACAGCAATTTTGCAATGTTGTAAACGTAATAATTAAAAAATTACTGTTACCAATAATAATAGTTCACAAACAGCACCAGAATTATATAAAATGGTTTGCTTACTAATTATTTAAGAAGGTCTATTATTATTATTATTATTATTATTATTATTATTATCATCATCATCATCATCATCATCATCATCATCATTAAAGCGTGGTTTTAGCAAACAACTGTTCGCAAAAATTGTGAAATGCATAAAAGCGCTCACCTTTATAAAGATCTATAAAATTCCCACAGTTTGCTGCAAGATCGGCGTTTGTAGCGTACAAAAAAATTGATTCACACATTTCAACTTTTGCTAACGAAATGTTCGCTATTTCTTCTGTGTCTTGCTTTGCAGTTCATCTAATGCTCGTAGATTTGACTGCCCCGCGCGACACATTTGCATGCACCTACTACTTTCTCTCAAGTAATCTGCGCTCTCTTGTTTATAAACAACCTTGAAAGGGCTGACCTGTTGCGTGCGCAGACGATCGACTATGGGGACCACCCTGACTCGGAAAATAATGCTTTTAAAAACGCCAGTAAAAGCAACGCCACTCTTACAGATGAAGTTATTAGCATTTGACAAAGTTGAAGAACTCTCAAAGCCTTTGTAACATTTAAAATTAAATATGAAATAAACTGAAATAAAGTAAGACAAGTAAATAATAAACAAAAGTTAACGAAGTAACAAGGAAATTTTAAAACATTATTAAACAAACTTTAAAAACAAACAATTAATTTTAATGGTAAAACTCCTTAATAAATTTCACCGAGCTATATATTTAAGTTAAAGAACATAAACAAAACAAAAAATTCTCAGCCAACAATATGACTTTCATTCCCTTCAACGTGATTTCACCATTCATTTAATCGCCTATACCGCAATGAAATGCCTTTCCAATGACCACAATAAAAAATCGCGACACCCATCAATAACACAGTTTTTTCATGTGTAAAATTTCACGCAAAATATTGTGCAATCTTTTATTTGAGATGTTTCCAATTTCAGATATCTTGCGCACTTTCAATCGATAATATTAACTAATAACTATGTTTTTTTTATCAGTGATATCCTTCGTGGTGACTTTAATTATTATTGTAGCGCATTTTTTCTTCAGTGCACACACCCCTGAGTTTAAACTCGTTTTGATACTACCATATAGTAATGTAACTAATGCCTATCTAATTTTAGAATTTAAAGTAGCAGCCTACAGGCTGCTGGAATAAAACAATAAAAGATTTGCTGCAAAGTAACTTTGCATCACTACTTTACGACACTATTTTATAAATTACAATTAAAAGTAGTAATCTTTCTGTATCATACAATTTAATGGAATACATTTAAGAAATTATTCAAGCAATGCAAATTGCTTGATATATATATATATATACTCTACGAGCTACAATGGTTAAAATAATTTCAATACCTTCGATTTCTCCAGAAAATACTCAACATAACATTCTCACTGATTGTTCTGCTATACCGTTTTTCAGATTTCTCAGGCAGCAAATCATTCCTTATACTAGTCACCTTAGTGGAGTTTCTTCAAAATCTTTACCCCTTTCGTCAAATTCTATTACAATTTTCATTTAAACTTCATATCATCGAGCTACTAAATGTTTCAATAAAATCAACAACAAATAACAGCACACTAACGCTTAACTATACAAACATATGAACAACTACTAATCGATTCGATATTACTAGTTCTCGTTAGTTTTAATTTTCCAAATTAAATAAATTATATTAAATAAAAAAAAAAACAAGTTGCATTACGATATGGTAGTACAAAAATAGTAACATACTTGTTGAAAGACTCATTACGATCTTCGGTAAACCTCATGATTCCATTAAATACACTCGTAATAGCAATACGTGTCTTTTAACACTTATATTGCAATATGCTATTGTTTAGCAATAAAGCAATAAATAATTTTTCACATTGGTGTAGGGTTAATGAATTTCATCCAACCCGGATTTGGTGTTTGTTTAATCACGGCAAGACAGCCCCCAATCCTTCCGCCGCCTTTTAAGGCAATGACTGTCGAGCGTTAAAAACTATGAGAGCAGATAATGAGTTTTCCGCTCGCATGTAGGTCAATCACTCCAACCCGATATGGGCCAAGGCCAAAGCCGGCCGGGAACCGCGAGCTTCATAGGATCAAAGCTAAATGACTTTTGAAACCGCACATGTAAAGTAGTGTGCTAAGAAATCTACGGCTAGCATAGGAGTGATTACAAATCGCATGTGCTCGTGCTTCCGGGAGGATATTCGAATAAACATTCGCTGAAGTTCGAGTTTGCGATTCAAAAATTAGTTAACACATTTCAGTAAACGGCAAAAACTCCCATTCGAGATAAGAAGCGAAGACGACGATAAAATATAAAAGGTATAGGACTATTTCACTCGTGTGACGTCATCTTAAAATTGACCAATTAAACGGAATAAAATTTTGAATTTTAACCAATCACAGCCGGATTATGGAGTATAAATATCGGAAAAAAAAAAAAAAAAAAAATCAAATCCGTTATATCACGCGACGTGCATTTGTCTTGTGGTCAGTGTAGCTCTATACCTCCACTATATAATTCCTGAACACGCATCACTGACCAATTTTACTAGAGAGAGTGGGGAGCTTGATAGCAACAAAAGTATAGACAATCAATTGACAATCATAACGCAAAATGGAGGGTTCTTCAAAGCGTTTTGGTGATGCGTCAAATGTGGAAATTGATATCTTATTAGGAATTTCAAACCACAGAATACAAAGAAAAATAGAAACATTGTAATGTTATGCCAATCATTTGGTGTTAGAAAATCGAACGGTAGTGATTGTAATAGTCGACTTTTGTCCTTTTCAGTGTCACGGTTTCTGAATAGAATAGATATTCATAAGAACATTTTATACAAGTGTTAACATTTTGTGCGCGAAGTTCAAATTTATTGCCACTTTTATTCTTGTTCTATTCATGAAATAGTCCTAAACCCGTATTTTGCTCTTCTCTATTGGCATTACTGACAATCGGCATTCTTCTGTCGCAAGATTGCTTGAAAAGGTTAAGTACAAATATACAATTAATACAATTTTGTGAGTCAAATTTAGAGGAATCATATTTAAATTTATATTTTATTTGTAAAATAGTCCTGAATAAATATCACGAGAGGGTCTGAGCTTACCGATAAATGGAGAGCTCAGACCCTCGATATTTGTGATAAATCCACACACCCTAGAGGAACTGAGCTAAGTATCCGGCAAGAAATTAATTCAAGAAATAAACGAATTGAAAAGGGCGCAAAATTGCTAAGCTCATTAGTACCCAAACACACTAAAACTGCGACAATAATAAAAAATAATTGAATAAAACGACCTACACTGAAATATTGCGAACAAATAATACAAGCTGTTGGGTAATAAATATTAATACTCATGAACAATTAACAGGGTCAAAAAATTAAACAATGTACAAAATACAGACCATAAATACACCAGCATTAGGCGGAAACAAAATAGGGTTAAAATGTGCTAAAAAGGAAATCGTCACGTATAAAATGAAAAATCATATCTTACTCAAGTATTAAAAAGGAAAACTCTTCCGACTACAACGACGCTGTCGGCAAAAACTTACCCAAGAGATGAGGGCAAACACAGGGAAATTCTGAAAGCCGCTAGAAGGTGGCATTGAATTAAAATGTGACGCACTGTATAGGGGTGTTCACAACTTGGGCATGCTGGAGCAGGTGCGCCCTTAAAAATGGGACGGTGATTAAAACGGCAATGCCCAATCCGCAAACGAGCTAAAACTACTTTTTCCTAGACCTCAACGGGAGAGTGTCGAATACAGATGATAAAATTATTTTACTTCTGACATGGTGCAATATAATGACTTTATTTTATTTTGTTCAGATACTTGGGAGTTAAAAACCTTACCATGACTTCATAGACGCACTGTATAAGAATATAATAGCCATTAAAAGTGAAATTCATTAGAAAAAGCATTATCAAAGATAATAAAACTTTAAAATCTCTAGTTGCTGCAAACATCTGAAAATGTCAACCGAACAGGTAATACAAGGTCACTAGATAAGTACTGAGACACAAATAATGAATACTCATAGAAACGTTTTGTTTATCCTAATTTCTCAAAGTATTCCACCTGGCATTGTATGCAGCGTTCCACCCTCTGCAAGCATCAATGCCACTCAGTTTCCAGCACTGCAGACAACTCCTGCTCGTATGTTCCAACCGCTTCTTCAGGGCTAGCAATTCGATGACCTAGAAGTCGGTTCTTCACATTAGGGAACAGAAAGAAATCGCATGGTGACAGGCCGGGACTATATGATGGATGAATCATTAGTTTAGCCTCAATTCCTTGCAGAAACTCCATTGTTATATTAGGGTGTGAGCTGATGCATTGTCATGGTGCAACAAAATACTCCTCAGTCCTGTCTTTGGAAGCCGTTCTTCAATTTTCTGAAACACTTTCGGAAGGCAAACATTTTGCAGTAACAGTTCCCTGATTTTCGAGCACAGTGGTTGCCACGTGACCACTTGTGGAGAAGAAAGAGGCAACCATTTTATTTCCCACACTATTTGGTCTCTTGGATTTGACGGGTGATTGGTCATCAGGGAATACCCAAATAGAGGACTGGCGTTATGTTTCTGGATCAAACTGATATATCCATCTTTCGTCACCCGTAATAATATCTGAAACACAGCGAGACCTTCCACAGTTAAATCTTTGAAGAACTTTTTTTTGCATCATTCCTTTTTTGCATCATTCCACCCTGTGAAGCTTCTGTGCTTCAGACAATTTATAGGGTACCCATCTTGAGGAACATTTTTACACGAAGGTGTCATGAAGGATGGTTGAAACACTTGGCGAACTAATCGCTAATGCCAGTTCATTGTCTTTGTAGGCTAATCTTAGATCTTCGCTGATCATTGTTCCCACAGCGGTGATGTTCTACTCAGTCACTACTGTTGTTGATCTGCCAATCTTCTCTTCATCTTTTTGAGATTGCCGCCCCCTGTTTAATTCTCCGAACCAGCGGAACACGGTAGCACATGAAGAAGAAAAGTCTCGAAAGTCTTCTCAAACGCTTAAGTGACTTGAGTTTTATTCAAGTCAATTTGAAATCGTACAAGCTCGTCGCATGAAAATGCTCGCTCTGAATCTCCATTGCACTTACAAGAACGTTCTTATTTTCCAGACTAAAAGAAAAAATGCAGGAAAATTAATAAGGATACCGAGCTCTGCCTGCTACCATGGTAACACCAATGACTCAACAATTACAACCAGCAACAATGCTTTCCATAGGGGTGGCTAATGTTCCATGTCTCAATATTTATCTAGTGAAGGATACAGGTAATCATTAAAACAAAACAAACATGCCCAATGAAGAAAAGGGCAGAAATATTTCGTGGAAAAACAAACTTACTGGCGAATTGTGTGCTTCCACGATACCAAAAAATTAAAATTTAAATAGCCACCCCAAATCTCAGGCAAAAATAACAGTACATGCTATATATTGCACTAGTATGACAATAAGTTATTAGAGAAGTACTTCGCACTACATTGAGACATAATTAAACAATAAAAATATACAACCGTACCTAGAGGAGTGTTGGTGCGGGAATTGCGGCATTCGTAAACCACGAGGAAATTCTGGTAATCTGTGCCAAGTATATAGTCCGCACTGCTTCCAGCTGAAACAAAAACACCACTACTATGTTATTGAGAATTGTGAATCTGCTGATTCTACAGTAGAGCTGCTAGTCGGCAGAGCGGGACTGCGTACTGGAAGAATCATTCAAGTGACTCTTAACTCAAATTACCTCAGAGTCATGACGCACAGTGTATAAATTCAAGAGTCTAGTCGACCAAAAACCATTTATCTGAAATTATTTGCTCAATTTTAATTAAATTTGGCATATGGCTTACATTATTTTCAGTAAGTATATATGCTTTAAAAAAAACGAAAACAATAAATAATTATATAAAATAATATAGTATTTATAAAACATTCTTCAGTTTGATTGAAAAAATATTCAAATTTATTATGTGTAATGCTCTAGGGCTAGGCTAAAAAATAATTCTGCATATATTAACTTTGTCAGTAGCCAAAAAACTGGAGTGGCACAAATTAAATACTAAACAAAGAATCATCGCTTGCAGATCCACTCTCAGATAACTTCTGTTTATAGCGGATTTGCTCAGAACTGTCATCACAAAGACATTTTGTTCTAACTTTATAATTTAGTCGGCAATTAGAAAAGATTGAAAAGTTCATCAACCTCAGAATTGATTATACTAAATTTTCACTTTGCAAGTGTATTCAAATTAATAGTATTTCTCAAGTAGTCACTGATGGATCCAAAGCACGTTTCTGTCAGTCAGTCAGTTTAAAAGGGCGTAAAGTTCATATTAATAAAGCCTACATAGAAATATAAGAGAAAACATTGACCGACTTCGTGGTCTTGTGGTCAAGATTGTTTGCAAATCCAGAGGTCCCTGTTTCAAATCCTGTAAGATCGCTGCATTTATTCATCTTCTGTTTAAATCTTCCATGTTATGAATTGTTGAGGTAGTAACATAAGAGAAAACAAGAAAATATTTTTAAAACAAAAAATAATAGTAATAATAATGATGATGATGATGATGATAATAATAATAATAATAATAATAATAATAATATGTCATTTTTACAATCTTTTACTCTTTTTATTTCTTATGAAATGGTTTTAGAAGAAGATTACCTGTTAAATCATTATTTCGGGTATCTCTGATTTGGTATCTGTCACTTATTAAGGTATTTTATCCGACAGTAATTTGCACCCATAGAGCATTTTATGCCTTGTGATTTCTTATTTCAGCTTATAAAATGTCAGAGTAAAATATGGTATTCACAAATGTATACGCCGTTTTTAATAAAACAGAATATATTTAAAATTAATTGTAATCTGACATTAGAGATAGTATGAAGTATTTATTTAACGATGATAATATTGCATTACAGAATAAAATAGTCGCTTGTTTTCAGTTGAAAAATGTAATTTTTTTACACTTCATATAAATGTCCACAATTTGAGTTTGTGACTTTCTGCCCATTTACGTGGGTGTCCTAGGGCAGTTTTATCATAGGTGTTTATAGTTTTTCAGTAAGCTCGCGGCAAAAACAACTTGAGGTGCACACTTTTACGACTGCTACTGCTAGGGCTGAAAACAGATCTGAAGCCCTAGAATTTTAACCACAAAACTCGAATTGATACTCAAATTTGCATTACCGAAGAGAGAAAGAGAATGTAATAAACATATCGTAGCAACGCACCTGTTTCAAAAAATTCTGTGCTATTAATGCCAGCAAACTGGTCTGGAATCTGCAGGATGAAGCCTCTCTACGGAACTCACTGTACACTTTCCATACTTTAGAAATTAGTTTAATTCAAAGAAAGACTTGCAATTGGTCGACCCCATTTTTTATTTTAAATTTTCTCTTCTAATGGTCTCAAAGAAAAAGCTTACGTACGTACAATCCTTTACATTCACTTAACACAAAACGAATTAAAGCAACCGCTTTACGAAATTAGTAACGAAGAAAATGCATAAGTCAGTATATGAGAACGAGTGGGCAGTGAATGAGTTTGGGTCTAAGAGTGTTTGAGAAAGTAGGCGAGTCAGTGTCTGAGGGAATGAGCGTCTAAAAGAGTGAAAGCATCTGAAAGAGTAAGTGGGTGTCTGAAAGAAATGCGTCTGAGGGAGCGTTTAAGTTTCTGAGACAGAGTGAGTGCGTTTCTAAGAGAGTGGGAGTGAGTATGAGTTTGAAAAAATTAGCGATAGCGGCAGTGATATCCATAGAGATAGGGAGAGTGGCACATTAAGCGATAGCGCCATCCATAGTGACAGTGATATTCATAGCAACGGCGATATAAGCATTAGTAGCGATAGTGATATCCTTGGAAATAGCGAGAGTGACTTATTAAGCGATAACGGCATCAGTAGCGAGTGACAGCGATGGCGATATCCATAGCAACAGCGATAGAGACATTAAGTAGCAATAGCGATATCCATGGAGATAGCGAGAGTGACTTATTAAGCGATAGCGACATCCATAGTAACAGCGATAGCGACATTCATAGCGATAGCGATATCCCTAGCGATAGCGACATTCATAGCGATAGCGATATCCATAGCGATAGCAACATCCTTAGCGGCATCCATAGCGATAGCGATATTCATAGCGATAGCGAGAGCCATAGCGACAGTGACATCCATAGTGATAGCGACATCCATAGCGATAGCGATATCCATAGCGATAGCGACTCCTTAGCGATATCGATATCCATAGCGATAGCGAGAGCCATAGCGACAGCGATATCCATAGCGATAGTGAGAGCCATAGCGATAGCCATAGCGATAGCGATATCCATAGCGATAGCGACATCCATAGCGATAGCGAGAGCCATAGTGAAAGCGACATCCATAGTGATAGCGATATCCATAGCGATAGTGAGAGCCATAGCGACAGCGACATCCATAGCGATAGCGGTATCCATAGCGATAGCGACATCCATAGCGATAGCGATATCCATAGCGATAGTGACATCCATAGCGATAGCGGTATCCATAGCGATAGCAACATCCATAGCGATAGCGACATCCATAGCTATAGCGATAGTGATATCCATAGCGATAGCGATATCCGTGGAGATAGCGAGAGTGACTTATTAAGCGATAGCGGCATATATAGCGACATCCATAGTAACAGCGATATCAATAGTTGCAGCGATAGCAACATCCATAGCGATAGCGATATTCATAGCGACAGCGAGAGCCATAGCGACAGCGACATCCATAGCGACATCCATAGCAATAGCGATAGGCATAGCGACATTCATAGCGACAGCGATAATGATATCCATGGAGATAACGAGTGACCTAAGCGATAGAGACATAAGCGACAGCGACATCTGTAGCGACACCCACAGTGACAACGATAACGATATCCATAGCGAAGGCAATTGCAACATCCATAGTGATAGCATAATTATAGTGACAGTGATAGCGGCATCTATAGCTATATCCATGTCTACAGCAAGCGATAACGGTCCAAATTGACAGCGAGAGCGATTATCTCAACCCATAACAATAACAAAAATAATAGCGACTGCGATAGCGATAGTTAAATTGATAAATAAAGATATCGATAGTCTAAAGCTATTACTACTGCCATCACTACCGATACTGCCACTCTATCGCCATGGCTACAGCCACCGCTTCCCTACCGATAGCGCTACTACCATAACAACATCACTACTACGAATATCGCTATAGTTACACCACTACCGCTACCGTTACCGCTACTGCCATCGCTACCACCGAACTATTGCCACCACCACACTCCTACCACTACTGCTACCGCCGCCGCTTACGTTTCCTTTCATTTTTGAAACGTTCCTTACAGTTTCTCCAAATACATTAAGATGGAGGAGCATTATACAATCGAGATTTTCTCTTATACAGAGGCAAGCGTTATCAAAAGGGTAGCGGCTTGTTCTCTGCTCTCGGTGGTCTTTTCAGAACCGTGCTACCGTTTTTCAAGAGCGGTGTGATAGCTATCGGTTAAGAGGCATTGAAAATGGGGGTCATTGTGCTGGCAGATGTTGCAAGTTCGGGGATACCGCCAAAGGAATCGTTAAAGACTAGGCTGAAGGAGGCGCAAACTAATTTGAAGAGGAAAGTGATGTAAAGATATACTCTGTGATAGGCACTGGGCTGTTAAAGCACCCGAAAGGTGAAATATACAATCATTTTAAGACTAAACGCCGAAGAGTAAGGTGCTAGACATATTTTCATAGTGGCTGACGAATTGTTGGTGCACATGAGTTCAGAACTAGACATCTTTAAGGACTTGCCGTTCAAATGTACGTGGAGGAGTACCGTTACATTTCTCCAAACCCTCAAAATACACTTATGAAAAAAGCCCCCATCACATTTCATTACTCTGGCAATGCAGACGATTACCTCGACATGACTTATGCAGTACTTGAGCTGTTCGTGCGAATAGTCGATGACGGTGGAAACGACTTGAAAGAGAACAAGCAGATTACCTTTGTAAACAATTCCCTAAATTCCTTGTTTCAGCAATTGGAAGTATCACTCAACAATGTCACAGTTTCCAGGCCTCAACCAGTCTACCCCTATAGAACTTACATTGAAACGTTGCTCAATTATTCGGAAGATGTCATGAACAGAAGACTAGAGTCCTCGCTCTGGAAAAAGCACAAGGGAGGAATGATAGACGCGTATGTAGCAAATGATAGAATTAAGTGGCGTAACGACTATACCAAAGGAAGCAAAGTTGTGCAGCTAATGGGTAATCTTTCCAATGTACTCTTTAATCAGGAAAATCTGGTCTTGAACAATGTGAGCGTTACCATCAAACTCTCACCCTCTTCATCCAACTTTCATCATTTTTCGGATACAAAGGACTTTAAAGCCTAGGTAGAGATTCAGTCAGCTAAACTGGTTTTGAAAGCTGTGAGACCGTCGCCGACAACCAAAATCACGTCACAACAAGCGGTGAGTATCCTGCAAACATCAACCTCATCTAAACAGAAATCTCCTTCTTTGGTGAAGACAAAACTATCACCGTCAAATTAGCAACCAACAACTCCGACGTCGTGGAAGTCAGGTGCCTCCCGTCTAAAGCACTCCACTACGGCATAGACGCACGGTGCACCATCTACCTCGGAAGTGGCGTTAAGGTCACAATACACCCTAAGTAACAAAACCCAACAATACACCAACAATATTATAATAATATTATATGATATGCAAATAAGAAACTAATAAAGTACAGGGGGTATACAGACTTCCCAGAAACACTGGAGTTGAAAATCTGTTTTGTTAGTCACTAGGGCTATCTTAATGCAAATAAATCATGAAACACTATTTGCTTTTCACAAACATTTAAAATCGAATTGACATTTAACTTTTTTGTTAAATACCTAATATATATATTCAGTTAGCAGTTTAGTTACCTTCATCAGTGACCCACAGGAATTTTTCAGGACTTGGAAACACCACGAATCCTCGGGAGTTGTAGAAGGTTCCTTTCCTGCAAAAGAAATCTGGTAATGCTTGCTGTTGAAATTCAACTCTTGTTTTTTTGAGTAGTGTTTAACGCCCGTTTTTACTACTGAGGCACCACAGGCGGAACTTCTACTCTGATAGGAGTGTACAGGTACTATGATATATAAGAGCATTATTTAAAACAATCTCACCTTTTATCATAGGCATAACTGTGTATTGTGACTGCATCAGACATGGAGTTGTAAGTGTAGTTGTCCACGTAACATCCATACCCAAAGTCTACATAACTCGGGATGAGCTGGGTCACATACCATGCTCCAGAAAACAATTTACTCTGCAAGAAACCCACTCAATGAACACGAAACTGCCTCTTGAACTTGTCACAATTAATTGCATCTACGAGGGTTGGAAAGAAAGTAATGACTGTCCTCTGATGCTGCTGCTGCTGATGTGAGACCGTCGTTGTTCTCGGCACATCTAGAAGAGGAACACAGATGATCAACATACTCACCGTCACTAGTGTAGCGTGTTGACGGATGAATATGAAGCTATGCAACGGCGGTGTAAAACTTCCTAAAGCGATGTTTTCTAAAGTAAGCAGCGTGCATAGATTAAACTTGAGGTAGCACGTGGCAAAAACCATCCGGGTCTTCGGGAAACCTATAACAATGAACTTTGCCATTTCGGACGGTGACCTTTTGGGTGCCATCCTTTCTACAAGAGGTGATAGTATGCGAAAGACGCGCCACATGCAGATCGATCTCATTAAAGTGCATTACGTTAATGTGATTAAATCATAGCTGGAGGTGAATCGCTGATGGTCAGCGAGGAGCTAGTCGCAAAAGTTCAAAGTGACAGTGGGTGATAATGTGATAAATTTGAAGGAATAAAGAAATCTGCAGGGAATATATGGCTTGCTAATTAGGGATATGTTGCCATTACTTTCTTTCCATTCCTGGTAAATACAAGCATTATTAATAATTTAAAGATTGTTAAATTGTTCTGGGGACTGAGTCATATGTATATTAAGTTAAACAAAAATGTTATAATCATATATATATATACCAAGTTAATGTTTAATGGTTGGTGTGTGCCACATCGCATAATGCACATTTTATAAGGCCTTTATTGACAATTCAAGACATTGATAGTGCAGTAAAAGAAAACCGTGACGCTATTATTCACTAGCACAGGCCTGTGAATACAATATGCAAGTTGGTGAAACCGCTTGTTCATAATTACATACAATATATAACATATAAAAATATTTCGTCCTATATAAAAAGACCGTGCTAGTGATCAATACTTGTATAGCTGTCCAAGTATTCTACTATCACAGAAAAATCTATAGATTTTAGATGTCTGACATTATTTTGTCACAAATTCCAACATTTTAGCTACAGTATGCGAAAAAAATCAACATTTATATACCTATAGTTTATTTTAAGGTCTCTTACGAGTTTATAAATATCTACAGAGCGTTCGCAAAGTTTATGGGCCGTTAGTATGCGATCTGCGTAATGGGATGAAGCACGCTGCCTGCGGGAGGAATTATATACGGAATCCTCAACTCAAGATCATAGGATTAGAATTTTCTATAGAGGAAGATTTTTGCACTTCGCCAAAGATTCATGAACGTTATTTGATAAAACATCCTTACCCTGTCAGCGTCCATGGTAAACAGCTTTCTGTTAGGGCAGGGAGCCATGGCAATACCTACCAACACCAGCAGGAGCACAATGGATACCATCTTGTTCCTTAAAGAAGTAGCAAGTATTAAGGAAAAGTGCAAACAAAACAACAAATACATGTACAACATATTTACACAATACAAAGCTGTTCCTATGTCAACATTTATTATAGTCTAATTTTGCGATTCATTTCAGTTAATTTTTTCTCTCTCGTTGCACTGCTAATTGCAGGCATAAATTTGTCCTTAAGATTCCCTACCTTCCTTCTGTCAGTAGTAATTTATTTTATAATTTTGCTTGTTATCCTTTGCTCTGGCATTCTTATTATAATATCCGCATAATTTATTTTATATGAGCCAAAATTCTAATTATTCCTTATTCCATCTTTACTAGAATGCCTCACAAAACTTTTCAAGATATTTATCTTTATTGGTATTAACTCTGACCTTAACTGAAAAGTTTCATCCCCTTGTTATATTTCAAGCCTGAGAGAAGAGGCCTCTGAGCAAAATTTGTCGACCGTTTCACGCCCTGATTAGAATGCGACGCTGTTGACCTGACATATTAAAGAGCGCATAGTAAATAAGCCAAACCTTGTTATATTCTAATCGAAGTTGCATAAATCTTAATCTCTCATAAAAATTATTTCACAAATTTATTTTTACTAAAAGTTTCCGGCTCATTTGACAATGTTCTGACATTATAATTTTCAGTTATAACAAGTGATCATTTGCAAATACAGTGTATTTAAAATTTACAAAGTTTGTTTTAAGACTTTTTTTTTGCAGTTTTCAAACGGTTTTTGCATAGTGACAGATAGACTACGATCTGTAAAGCAGCAATTTGTACTTTCAGTTAAATTATAACGAAATCAGTCAATAAATGCTACATTTTCAATTAATAAATTGCTTATAAGTTACTATTTTTATTTAGTTATAGGTCACATTATTTTTTATATAAGATAATATTAACTAGACTATAAATAATGCTTATTTTAATAATATCTGGAAAAAACGTTATTTTCTTTTGCCCAACAATTTTAATATATATATAGTGTACAAGCAGGCATAAAAATAACGCTGTATAAACTACTTTTATTTCAAAACTTGTTAATCTGAATAATCATCTACTTTAAAATATTTAATTTAAACAAAACCAGTCAATTTAGATATTGTAAGAACTTTAAGACCTATGTTGGCGGCTTTTATTCCTTTACCTCAGTCACCATCATTTTGAAATTTTAAATGACACCCGTAATTTGTGATACTTGTATTTTAAAAGTATTCAAGTGTTATCGATCTTTTGTTTCTACTGTTGCCTGACACCTATTTTTTAATTCTTTGAATTTGGTTAGAATTAAGAGTAAGGCAATTAGTTATACCATTTGAAAAATGTATTTAGTAGCCGCGTCGCGTCTTGTTAACATTTCTTGGTTTATTACTAATATTGAATTAAATGTTATCGTGTATATATTAAAACGTATACGAGAAAGTAAGTATTCGTAACAATCACAGACGATCTGTTAAGGTGAAGTTACCTCTGCCGGTTGTCCAACATGCTCTGTAGCATAATAAACAATTTGATGAATTATTCAGATTAGCACTCAAACCACTAATGCTCCTGAAAGCCAACTATACGGACAGAGAGAGATGATTGCCATTTTTCTGCGTAATGGGCATATTTCACCAGGCCTTAATCTTAAGTTTTAATTTTCACTTTAGTTTTGTATTTATCGGCCCACGATTACCGATTACTTTCTCCTGGTTATCTCTTAGAGCGAAACTTAAGCTATAATATTATAAGGCATGATTTAAGAGGGGAAAATGGTACACTGTAAGAGAAACCAGAAGAAAGAAAGTCATAATGTCATTTTAATGATCATTGAGAGTTGAAGCTGAACTATGATAGCCCGACCACTTCTAAACCGCTTAAATCACTCATAGCATTGAGTACGGCTTAATTATCTCATGAATTTCGGTAAAGGATTTTAGAAGTTTCACGCAAAAGTTAATGTTTACGTACTGCTCATGATGTTACCGTCTTAATAAATGCAAAACACTCAGAACATTGTTGCGAAGAACGTCGCTTAGAACTCGATTGAACTAAATTAACACTGTGAGGCAAACGGAAGCCTCTCTTCCAGGTCAGAGCTAATCAATGTAATCAATCGTTTCTTAGTATGACACTTCTATGACGCAGAATTTTGAAAGTTCGGATATTTTTTAACAAACTGCTTATAGCCTTCGATGGAGTCTATGTTGAGATTTAATACTGACATTTTAAAAAAGATTTTATATAAAAAATGGAGACCGAAACGTTGTAGAACAATGATAAAAGCTAAGAAAAAAGAAACTTCGAAAATGAAACAACATTTTCCTTTGTGAAAAGGGAGATTTCTCTACAAACTTCCTAAGAAGACGAAATCACAACTTAATTTGAGGAGAAATTTATAAAAAATAGAACAATGGAATCAATGTAAAGTTAATGTGTTTAATAATAATAATGTTTATTGTATATTTATTTAGAGTCTTTACTCTATAAACGACTCCTATTAAATGCTTTTCAATGTAATGTAATTACTATTATTTTCTATCTGAAATATGTGGCCAATATTTGAGGACATACTTTTTCGATATTTAGGTTTTCAATTGTAAAAAATGAATTAAATATAATAAAAAAATAATTATTACTGTTTTAACTTGCTTTTATCTTTCCTGTTATTGTCGATTGTAAAAGTTTAGAACTTCTTTCAATTGCACTCAGCACTTTCACCCAACAAAATGCAGCATTTAACAAACAATAATATTAAAACTACAGCCTGACCACAGCACTTGCAATAGTACTGTACTTACGCAAATGTGATGTAATCATTCCAGCAAAACATTGCTCAAATCATTAAGACAGGTACTTCCAAGTCTGAAAGCAAGTTTACTGCTGGCGACAGAATTAAGTACGACGATAATGTACTATATGCGGGACCTTGGCAATAAGCTGTTCACTTAACATAAAAGCGTTCCTAAAAGTGTGCTACATATTTTTTGTTTGAATAGTGTTATATGACCGTTTTACCCTGAGGCACCACAGGAGGTGGACACTAACCAGTGTTAGTGGTGAATTAACGAGATATTCATACCGAATATCTAGATAGTGCGCGTATTGAAATCCCTTAGCAAGTAGGCACACCTGCATAACGAAGACTCTCTAGACTGAATCAAAAGCAATTATATTTACCAGACTCCAATACGGAAAAAAATGGAGGCCGAAATTGCTCTATTACTGCCAATTGCAAATACCAAACTTTTAAACAATATTATGTTTAAAAGATAACATTATTTATCATTAGAAAATATTTCGATTTTTTAGAATCTGAATTTTTTTAAAAACAACAACTCTCACATTTAAACTTACTATTCCAAAAGTAAGCATAACTCTTTATATATATAAAAAACCACGAACTTCAAATAACTGGACACCTTAAAACTATTGGACATAGTTGGGACAGGATCATGTCTATCGTCTATTTTAAGGAAAATGGTATAATTTTTCTTGGCAAAAGTTATAACGGATGTACCTGTCTTGTCCTAACCTCACCTGCAAAGGAATCGAAACATGATATCCTGCTCACACCATTCATTAAAACTCTTTTCCTCTCGCTCAAAACCTGATTCACTCGTTCTTCCAGATTTCCTTTTCATTAACCCTCACTGTCACATAAGTAGATTAAGGAAAATTCACAAAGAAAATGTCCTTCCTAACCAAAAACTATGGTAAGAAATGTTTAATACATACTATAGTTTCATCATTAACTTTAAAACTTACACGGTGCATACTCTTCATTCCCTCCTTTAATTACAGCTATTTCAGAAATGTAAATATGGTATTATGCGGTGCACTGCCATAATTAAGACATACAAGAGCAACCTATGTTATACTAAACGCTATCTATTATACAAGTTCCTGTTGTGATTTCACTAAATATATTAACTTAATAAGAAACCAAAGAACTAACACGCTACTATTGATTTACTTTCAACTATAAACCACTGTAATAAATCAGATAACTGCAAATTAATAACGAGATGAAATTAACACACGGACCACATATTCTACCATTTTGTCTACTATCGATACCTCCCTTAGGATCTGGTCGTGAATATATGGACTGAATAACTGAATATATGACTTCACGAGCAGAACGGATATATCTTAAACCGATATCATTTCCCTACTATACATAGTATGTATATATGTAGAATTATAACTGGTTATAAAAATCAAAAACAATTTATTTAAAACCAATGCTAAATCAAAATTTATATATGGAGATAGTATTAAAGTCAAATTATACTTTATTACATATTTATATTTATTTTCACCTTATAAACAATATAAAAGTAAAATTATATTTTTATTTATTTATAATAATTATTTTCCCTTTATAAACAGCATTTTTATTTTCTCTATTTATAAACACGTAGCAAAAGACTTACCCCTCAATCTCAAAAGAATCTCATTCAAGTGCGTTATTTTTCTTGTTTTTATTTCATTTTTAGTAGGGATGGTGTGTTTCTTCTAGATAAGCGGTGCAGGCACGCTCCTTACCAGGCCTAATGATGATATAATGAGCATAGAAAGATATTTACGTGGGTGGTTCTGTAGGAACCGTGACATATTGGTGAGAGGTGCCGGGTATATTTTAGACGTAATTGATGGAGGCATTTATTGGTGGCATATTGTATGAGGCGCCGGATATTTTTTTCTTGTTATAAATGAGCTATTGTTGTAACGGATCGAGGTATGGCGTAGGAGACGCTAACTTAAATATTAGGTTTTGTTTTTTCTTTTCACACTCTTTTTTAATGCTTTAATTTTGGGTAATCTTATTTTGACTACATACTTCCAATAATGGTATTTACATTTTAGCATTTGGCGTGGCTCCTCTCTCTCTCTCTCTGGCTCTCATTGTTTGTTCTTTCCCTATAGCGCGACACATTTCTTTTATTTTTTCTCCTTTTTGCTTCTGTGTAATTGTTTATTTTATATAATAATTTTGCAGAACATCACTCATACTCTAATATTTGCGTATTCTTCTCTCCTTTCCTCACTTCATTATCAAGTAATGGGTATCATATAGTAAAACTGCTGCAAAGTGGGGAAAGCACAATATACAAGGCCTATTCATAAAGTTACATCCGTTTTCATATAGTGGGCGCAGATCACGATAGCAACTCAATGTTTACACGGCTGTGTAATTTTACTCAATAGCGGTAGTATGAAAGTTAGAAGATGTGGCTTGCGTCGCAGCACTCTTCACGAAGAAATGCGGTCCAGTGTCATATGCAGGCTGCGGTCATAGGCTACAGAATTTTATGACACAGGCATTATCAAGCTGGTTGAACGCTATGACAAATGTCTGAATATAGTCGGAAACTACATGGAAAAATAAAACTATATAGTTTCAGAATATTGTAAAGATGATTGTCTAAGTTTACTGAGGTTTTTGTTAAAATAAAACAGAAGTACCTTTATGAATTTTCAGAGATTAACTATTTACGGTAATTATAAAACTAAGTTAAGCACGTAGCCCCTTCAGCTAAATTTTTAATATCATAAGCTTTAACGTTAAGAAATCTTATAACGTGCGACCTGTTTTGTTCTCCCCCCCCCCCCCCCCGAGTGTTTTGCCTACAGGCGAGAGCGCCGCTCGTTCGGCGATTAGCAGGAAGGTAAAACAACAAAACAAACCAACCGTACATCAATACACAAACTAATTTAAGGTACTCGTTACTCACCAAATTATCAAATGAGGTGTTGAAACTGCCGTCCATTCTTCACACATTTTGGCATCTCTTTAGGAAATTATTTATTACTTTCTGTAGTTCATTTTAAGATTTCCGAACAATTTAATGACGAATATTATCTTTGAGTTCTTGTAAGGTAAGCGGTTTTCGTCTTGTTCGCAGCATTGTTAATTTACCTCAGATATAATAATCGCAGATTGTTAAATCGGGGGACCGAGGGGTCCACAAATCCCTATAAATAACTTTGTCTTGTGGAAACACACTGGGAATTGCTCTCATGGAATTATTCGCAGTGCGATCAGTGACAGAGTTCTGTTAAAAGTGTATGATTATGCTCCTTGTCGGTTAATTCTCTGAAAAAGGGATTAGCATGGTATTCACGTAAGTAACAGAATCAACTGTATGCTAAAAAAATTGGTCCTATGATTCTTTCACCAGTGAGTTAACGCATATGAATCATATAATTTTTATTTGGTGTATTTACGGACGCTCTTTAACATCTCAGGTCATCAGCGTCCCATTCAACTCAGGGCGTGAAACTGCCGATAAATTTTGCTCAAAGGCCTCTTTTTTCAGGCTTGAGGTTCTTTATCGTGACGTAAATGTACGACACGGGACCCATGCTTTACTTCCCTTCCGAAGGAAGCCATACTTAGGATTTTTACGCCTGATAAAAATCCATCATCCCGGCCTGAATCATATATAAAGACACGCTGTGCCGTTGTAAACAAACGAGACATAAAACACTTTATGTATATGTCGAATTAAGAAACGAATAGCACAACACACACACCTGGAAACAGCTGCGCTACAACTGCGACAGTCAGCAAGGTCAACGAGTAAGCAAGCAGGTTTGTTACTGCCTCCACGGCGCGGTAAACGAATAGGGGCTCGCGCATAGGAAAAACCGATTATCGCGGGGGAAAGCATTACTGATCGGGCTATATTTTCTCAGATATAAAATAGAGATGAAGAAACTTCCATAGACAATAATAAAGATAATAGCAATGCTTTAAAATGCTTGACTGTCATTAAGAAATCGCTAATAAACAACAAAAACGAAAACCAGATTAAAAAAAAAGACATACCCACATTAATTAGTGTGGTGTCCTACATAATTACTTTTTATTTCAGAGACTAATAGTGAAATTTCATATCTATTCTGAAAATAAACATTGCATAAAATTTAATTAATTAATCCACAATTTTATGTTTAACATATTCGTTAAGCACATAGGTAGTTGCAGCGATAGCCGCGACATCAGAGACCCGTGCAGAAGTACTCCCAACTCGTAGCGGATTTTACGAGCAATAACATCAAAGGTACCTATGCAAGCTGTTCGTACTGTATATTGAGAATGCTTGTAGACATTGTTTATAGCGGTTCCACGCTAGACACATTACTTCTTAACAATATCGATACACCTGGACTTTGTTCTCAACAACTACTGAGAAAGAGGTGCGCATTAAGAATAACATGCAATTTTATGTACATTGTAGGCGATCACAGTTCCTCGCAATGTTTCTGTGCCATAGGGACGAAGTCATCCCACTTGAACCCGTTCCTCTTCAGCACGGAACTCACTCTGTGATGCAACTCCGCCTTCAAGAAGCTGCTACGACTCTGAATCCAGCACAGTCCTGCAAGGTTTATGGCTAATAAGTACACATGTTTCTGAAAATTAAAAAAAAAGCTAAAGGCTTCTTACCTCCAGGGAATAGTGAAGATTAATGCTGTAGCATCGGCTGAAAGTTGCCTTCGTAAAGAATGTGTCATAAATATTTAGGATATCCTTACTCGTTTATTCATTTTATCGCTTTTTGTTTAATTTTTTTCCCTTCCAAAAACCACATTTTGGCGAATTTGGAAGAAAACTACCAATGAAAAGCTTTATGATATATTTCTTCAAATTTCCATTATCTTACTTAATGTGCACCAAAATATATGTAATATTTCATGTATAACATATGCACCACGCACGCGCGTGTCTGTTAACGATCTAGCGCCCGCAAGCTTTGTTTTTTCTCAACGAAATTGGGTATATACTGATGAATTAACAAACGATTCACTCCTTAGCGGCCGCAATTTCTCTTTATTCTCAACGAACTTCATATATGCCATTGAAATAAAATATGAAAAATATTTTCTGAATATCAGTTAAATATGATTATTAGGAGTGGGGGTTTACCTGAAGCCAACATTTAAAAATGGCTCCAGCAATGACAATATTTGTTTTTTTTTTTAATGAAGCTCGGTACTTGTCGTTTAAATAAAAGAAGAAAAATCGTTTCTGAAAATCAGGAAAATTGGACCATTAGGAGTGGAGGTATATCTGAAACTGAAAATTAAAAAGCGCTCCAATTGCACCAATTTCTCTGCTCTAGCGCTCTGAAATTAGACTTGGTGAAGAATACGGTAAGTTTACGCAGCTCCTGCTGATGGACTTTTTCTTTGCGAGAATGAGAAACTGCGTTACTTATGACGACTCGGTTTCATTGTACTGTTAGGGACATTCCTATAGATGACAGTGATACAGCTAGCTCTCAAAATAGTCTGAGTATGTCACAAAAGACAGTGATTGAAATTTTGGGCAGAAAATTAGACACTTTCAAAATTTTAAAGGGATGCATATGGGCTGAAAATGAGTAACATTATCAGTAAGTCAGGCAGATAAACTGGCCGATAACATTGTAAAATGTCGAAACAATCTCATCATCGCACATTCTATGTGGTTGAGCATTCATACCTACAAAATTTGCCTGCACGACAAAGTGAGGCCACATGGAAAGAAATCACAAAACTTCGTTGAACTGTCCTTCCCACTCTATAGTCCGGTTTTGGCACATTCTATGCGCGAGTTTTGATGACGACAAAGTCTTAGCTGCTGTACAAAGATGCACAGTGACGCCATACAAGTTCTAATATTCAGCTGGCACAAAGCAACATAATTACAAGGAAATTACCTGGACTATTTACCTTATGTGACTTCATCTTAAAATCGATCAATGAAACGAAACCAAATTTTGAATTTTGATCACAGCCAGATATCGTAGGCGTTTTATTACACGACGTGCATTTGTTCTTGTGTTCAGTGTAGCCACTTATAAGATCTAATTACTGATCTTTTCTGTGTTTTCAGTAATTGTAAATTTAACTAACTTAATGTATATTCACTCAAGCAATTGTTTTGCGTATTCAGTCAAACAGTCTGAAATCATTTTATAAATTATGTAACAATATCTGCCTAAGCAACCACAACTTTTAATAAACACACTGTTCAAAATGGTAAAATGTTCCCTGTTTTGTTTTTCTCAGTTGGTCTGAGTAAATCTAAAGGTAGCGACTTTCGTCTATTTCATTCTCACGGTTTCTGAATATTTAGATATTCATAAGTATAACATTTTATACAATTGTTAATAATCCGTGCGCTAATTGCAAATATATATTACTTTTATTCTTATTCTATTGATGAAATAGTCCTAAACCGTATTTGGCTCTTCTCTATTAGCATTACTCACAATCCACATTCGTCTATTGCTAGATGGCTTGAAAAGGTTAAGTATTCATAATACAAACATACAATTATTACAATTTTGTAAGCCAAGTTTAGGGAAATTATTTTTAAATTCTTATTTTATTCCTGAAATAGTCCTCTTAAATATCACTCGAGGGTCTGAGCTCCCCAGATAAATTTACTCACTACTTTCATGGATTTATTGGCAATCTCAAACCCTCTTGTAATATTACTCGTGATGAACAACTGTATAGCTTAAGAATCTAAAAACTGAAATAAGACGTACCATGAAATACAATTTTTTTGCATTATTTATTACTTTATCCGTAATTCTGAAAAGTACCAATGTGATCAAACATTGAAAAAGAAATACATTTCTGAAATATATATTATTGTTCATATTGACAGAAAACTATTGTTTAAAATACTAGTCTAGAGCAATGGTTCTCAATCCTTTTTGTTCATAACGCATATTCTACTGTGAGTTACTGCACACACTAATGTACGAGTTGGCAACAACTCGGTTATGCGCGTACAAACTTGCCTTCAGCAATCACTTGGTTGTAGCCTTGCCATTTAATTCGTATTATATGCATTAATGAGTTAATTTTATTTTTTAAAAATCTAAGTTCAGCATGTATAGGTCTAATTTAGAGGGTTGTTCAATAAATAATGATCATACTTTTTTATAGGCATGATTTCTCGCGTTAAAATCTAACTTTACAATATTTTGATTGCTTAATGCGTAATGTACACAAGCTATTAGTTTCATTGTTGTCACTTTCGGTTCCCGCCTGTTAAGACATGAGCGTTCACCTTCAACAAAATGGAGGTGGCATGCGAAGAACAAAATGGTGCTTTAGTCTCAACAAATCTTTAGCTGAAGTCAATACAATGTCTAGAGAGTTTGTTCTTCCCTATAGAACAGTTCGAAGATGGTTTAAAATGTTTAAAGAGGGGGGATAATCAATTTCAAAGGAAGATGGGTCCGACGCTTCAGTTTGTGCTCCAACGGAAGAAAGCATTAACATAGCTCCTGTCATTGTGAGAGAGGATCGTCGAATAACATTAAACTTTTAGAAATTCTGAAAATTTCACTGGGTGCAATCCACATAGTGGTAGCTAAAAAGTTGCACATGAGACGTGTTTGTGCAGATGGGTTCCAAGAGCATTCGTATGCAGGTTTCATGCAGTTGCAAATGATGTTATAAAAATATGTGGAGTTTCTTTAAGGCTGATAACACTTGGCCACATAATTTCGATTCTGAGAGCAAACAGCAGTGCTCTGTGTAGAAATCTCCATCAATTTCAGCACCAAACAAAGTAAATGTGAATGCTTCTGCTGGGAAAGTTATTGTCATCTCAGTTTTCTATATTCAAGGAATGGTTTACCAGCATGTCGCACCTACGCGCACGCACGCGCGCACACACACACACACACACAACTATAGCTGGGCAATATTACAGAGATTCCTGAAAACTCTGCAAGGCCATATCATACACAAAAGGCCACAACCTTGACACTGCACCACGATAATGAATAGCCGCACATTGCAAATGTTCACAAAAATCAATGTGAAGTGTGTTTCTCGTCCTCCCTATAGTCCAGATTTAGTCCCTTTTCCCTAAAATTGGAGAATAATGTTCAAGGGAGGCGATTCTGAAGGACCGTCAAATGTGGTTTCCAGCATGTTTTTGAAGACTGGCAAAAAGGCTGGGAAGGGAGTTGCGAAAGATCGTCGAAATTCAGAGGATGAGTAAAAAAAAAAAAAAAAAAAAAATATATATATATATATATATATATTATCATTCTTTATTGAACAGCCTCTGTAGAAAAATAAAAGATGAAAATGAGTTAGTGATATCTGAAGGATTTTAAAACCCTACTAGACCTTGAGAATAACATGATATAATATTTACCCTCCATCACTAAATATGACTGGATCTTTTAACCCGTATCCGCAAAATTCACCAGTGTCCTCCCTCTAGAGAAAGGAGAGCAATTCACAATAACTTCAGTCAGGTAGCACTTCAACGGAAATCGGTTAACTATCACTTTTCAGGTTTTGAATGCGAGCATTCAGTAATAGCAGTGGAACCACTTAATAGTCTGTTACATTTTTCAACCATCTATTTGGGCAGCTCGGCTTTTCGTCACTAACAAAACCATAAAAGTAACAAACGCAAGAGAATTTTCACAATGGAACAGGGAATGCATGTGTTTGTTTTTAGTTCTACCACGAATTGAAATCTTGTGTAACAAACGTCAAGCTTATGTTTCTCATTAATAGTTCAAATATTTTATTGCAGGAGTTTTTGTTGATTTGTTTTATTTAAGGACGCTCTTTAACATCTCAAGTCATCAGCGTCCCACTCAATTTAGGGCGTGAAACAGCCTACAAATTTTGCTCAGAGGCCTCTTCTTTCAGGCTTGAGGTTCTTTTTTGTGCCGTAAATATACGACCCGGGACCCACGGCTTTACTTCCTTTCCGAAGGAAGCCATACTTAGGATTTTTACGCCCGAAAATATCCATAGGTCCTGGCCGGGTTTAAACCCGCGATCTTGAGTTTAGGAGGCAAGTAAGATTAACACTACACACCAGGACCGACTTGTAAGGAGTAAGTTAATTAAATCCCCTGTAAAACAAGTATGTTTAACGTGTTAAATATTTTCCTCTTGTCCCTTTTACAAAATAAATATAGAATGAAATACAAACAGTATCACAAAGTCTTGATTTCGCGGCAAACCTAGCGAAATCTCGTGGCTCAGTAGTGTGACGCGGCACACCAATTGAGAACCTCTGTCTAGAGGTAAAATCCACACAACAGCCACTTAGTTGTTCGTGAAAATAATAGATAAAATGAAAACTTTAAATGACCAACTTGCACCAGTTTTTATGCTGCTTAATTCTTCTGTTTCATGTAGTAAGAAACAAGTTAAAATGCTTATTAATTAATACTAATTCAGTAAGAATATGATTATATCAAAATTTGTGGTTCTAGAAGAGTTTAAACGAAATGAAAAAAGTACCTCAAAGCTTTATGTATGTTTACTTCACCTTACATGGCATTCATTGCATTTTAACTTTAATGTATGCCTATAAATATTTGCATAACTAATTTAATCTCGTAAAATTATACCTAAATCCGGAATTTACGACTTGTATAGAATGCGAATTAGCATTATACCTTAATGCTTGCATTAAAAAAGCATCTTTCTTAAAATAAAAATAAATAAATGTTCGTAGACCTCATTTGCGTTAAATGTAAGTAATTTAAAATAGACTTCTAATCCTGTTTGTCAAGGAGTGTTTTAAATAAACAATTTTAAAATACTCACCAACATCACCGTATTTCTTTTGTAAACAGCTGTACAAAATGAAGTAATTTGAATAATCTGTCCCTAAAATCCAATAACTGCCACCAACACCTGAAATAGATCAAACAATTACATTACCTGTTAACAGCTCATATATCATGCTTCAATTTACCATACGTTTGCTTACAACAAAAGGGTAATTACCTTTTTCTGTAACGACGTTAAAATGACCAGGCGTAGGGAAATATACGGAACCTCGCCTCTCCCAGGTGGCGCCCCCACAGCTGTACAAACAGAACAAAAGACAATCAGCATTTAGAGCATTTTTTAACAAATCATGTTTAAAACTCAGTTCCAAAACTAAAGAAGTTGAATTGCTCAGAACACTATAACAAACGTGTAATTTAGGAAAGAAACAGAGACGACGGTTGGTCAATAAAATATGATCTTGGGGGGAGGGGGCAGTAAACCTTTACTCATCCTAATAAATTTTTTGAATATTTCTCAAAGTAGTCCACATCGAATTCAATACACCATTCCCAGGACTTCTGCCAGTCTTCAAAGACATGCAGGAAACCATTTTTGACAGGTGCTTCAGAATCGCCTCCGAAACCTTCCCCATTGCTTCTGATGAGGCCTCTCACGAAGGAGTTTCTTCAATTTGGGAAAAAGTAAAACGTCACACCTGGGTAAATCTGGACTCTAGGTAGGTTGATGGACACAACTTATATTGCTTTTGGTGAAATATTCTGCAATATTTGCAATGTACGGCCGTGCATTATCGTGCTGCAGCATCTAGCTTGTTGCATAGAAATATGGCCTTGCAGAGTTTTCAGGACATCTTAAGAGATTTTCCCAGTTACACTTGTAAGTGCAGGTCTACATGCTTTAAACCATTTCATGAATATCGAAAAATAACTTTCCCAGAAGCAACTACTTTTGCTTCTTCTTTGTGTGTGTGATGGTGATGATGGATTTTTCTACACAAGCTTTGCTATTTGGATCGAAATGATAGTCAAGTTTCATCAGCAGTGCCCACATTTGAAAGAAACACAGCATCTTCCTGTAACAGTAAACCTGCATGCGAAAATTCTTTTGTTCGGTGGAACCCACCGTGCACAAACACTTCTCATGTGCAACTTTTCAGTTATCAACGTTCCTTTGTCACAATGGCAGCAGTGGTGTTAATGTTTTATTCCGTAAAACACAAACTGGGGCGCCTTCTTTTGAAATTGATATCCTCTCCTCTTTAAACATTTTTAATCATGTTCGAGCTATGGCGTAGGGAAAAACAAACTCTCCATAGGTTTCCTGTAGCATTGAATAGGCCTTAATTGAAGATTTGTTATGATGAAACCCGAATTTCAGAGCAGTATATTCTCCGCATGTCACTTTTGCTGTAGGCAAAACTGAACCATCTCTCAACTTGAACACCTCTGTGTCACAGGCGAGAACCGGAAGCGACGTCTACCACGCGTGTATTACCATTAAGAATATTGTAAAGTTAAATTTTATAGCCTGTTTAAAAGTATAGCCATGTTTCATTAAACAGTCCTAGTGTAATACAATATTCTGTAACTAAGGCTGATCTTAAAGCATTATTTCATTTCTTTGCAAAATATTGGAAATATTTCGTTTCTCTTTATTTTGTAAACGAAAATTTTCCCAACGGTTTCTATGGCAAATATGACGGCAAAGTAAAATTTATTCTGTCTCGTAAACATTTCTGAAACTAAACTGTCGACTTTCAAATATCGTTACAGGAAAGGACATAAGAACGTGGTTTTCTGCATAACTTACCTAGCGTTGAGGGCATAACTGTAAGTGAGTACTTCACCGTCATTAGTGGTGTTATATGTGTCTACCTTGCAGATAAGCCGTCTATCCAGATCACTAGGTATCAAATACACCGTCTTCCATGTCCCTTTAAACAGAGATTTCTGTAAGTAAAGAGAGATATTTGTTAGAACTTATTGTTACAATACCCCAACGGGCGATTTTATATAATGCAACTTAGTGAAATATTGCCCCTCCAACTCTTCACTTTAATGTTTATGTCCGCTTCCTCTCTGTATTTTTCTTCTTTCTTATCTATATTACGTGAGATATTCAAAAAGTTTTGCTAGCAGTCTATCTATTGTTGGACAATAATGTCTACAAAAATGTAACTAGCGCAGCTGGCAACAATGAACCTTAAGCTATCAAAATATACATAGTGCAAGTTTAAACTTTCATAGCCACTGTCATACAGTCTGTTGAGTTCAGTCCTGTGTCAATAACTGGTGAAAAATCATGAATATTTCTAAAGAAAACTTTACATTCTACATTTTCACACGCTATAAGCAGGTGAAAGAGCGAAACAAACCCGCAAGAACTTGATAGCCATCCATGGTGATCAAATGTGCTCGTTTGATATCATTAACATTGATTTCATCATTTGAAGAAGGACGAGAGACTGAAAGACTACCCTTGCTCTGGCCGGGCCTTGGGAAGATGTGAAGAGAGAAATGCTAAGTATGGAAGTGAGTGCCAGTGTTGGCAGCAGTACTTTGGATCGTTTAACTCTTAAGTACTATGGAGCATTATAGTTGCGTAACTATTATGGAGGGCCTGCAAGACCCCTGTCTTTTTTTAATGCTTTATAATAGTTGTTTCTCTAAGTTCATTTACTTTTCTATTATTATACATCATTCATGAGGATCTAGAATAGTAAATTTTATAAAAATATGAAACTATATAATGCATGAAAACGTAATCATTAACAAAAATTGCACCATTTTTACACTTTTTGTTCTTAGCATATAATCATTAAGTACATTTGTAATATTTTAGGTCATGAAATATTCATTGAAATAAGTGTTCACAGTATACAACCTTAGTTTGCAGATATACTTCAAAACAGTACTAGTAATTGTTGCATTAAATCTTAAAAATGTAAAGAAAATCATTTAGACTTTCGGAATATTATCGCTTATTGCACAATGGAAAGTAATACAGAAATGTAATAAAATAAACATTTTAGTTATCAGAAGGAATATAACCTATTTCCTCAAAGCACAGTACTATGGAATTACTCAAAGCACAGCACTATGGAATTAATTTCTATGTTCTGTAAGCACTTCAAACATAGTTTTTGGAGCACTCCAAGCAAATTGGAAGGCCACATCGCTGACAGGGATATCATGTTTTCCTCTTCAGACGCGGAAGGCAGCAAGTGCAAGTTTTTTCTTGTCTTAAAATACTATTCTTGCTAGATTTGAAATTCAACTTTTATTGATCTATTTGATGAAAAAACTCGGCTCTGGCGGTCTAAAGCCTACGTTGCTATGGATCCCAATGAGACTCCTTGCCAGAGTTTTCATAAAATCTAATCTCGTCATAACTTGAATTCCTTATTCCTGCTGTAGAAACTTCCCCTGTCTGATCATCGACCGTGTTATGTTGATTTTCATCTGCTTCCTCTTCCGAGGATGTGTTATGGTCACTTATTATTTCGAAGTGAGAAACACCATTATCGATAAATTCTTCAGAAATTAGTTCTAGCTTTTCTTCAAAATTAGTATATGTAAAACTTAATATACCTTGTCCAGATGGTCCCTCTTTTCTGAATGTTTAAATGCTAACTGTAAATCACGGGGAAAGGCAATACTTCGTTAGATGCAGAGTAGGCGAACAAAAAGACAAAAGTAACTACATCGTAGTCTGCGTGACTGCTCGCCGCCAGCAACAATGAATAAGTTTTAGGGAAACAAAACTAAAAATGTGCAATCTTGACAATGTGTAGCTAGCACCTAATGTGGAAGAGTTCACTTCCTGCTTGAGGAGTGAGAAATATACAAAATAAAGAAGATCTCGAGTGGTCTTAAGAGGCGGTCCACAGTAATTAAGACTTAGAGCTACGAAGAATTGAAGAGCTGAGGCGGCGGCGTCCAAAGACAGGAACTGTTGCTTTTGTATGACAATGCGTCTTCTCACAGAACAGCTGCAAATTTGAGGAAACTGGAAGTCGTTAAAGTCCAGTTGCTTGACCATCCACCATACAGCCTTGACGTTGCACCGTTCGACTCCTGGTTGTTTCCTCAAGCGAAATCTTGCATTTCTGGAGAAAACCTTTTAAACGAGTGCAGGACCTTGCTCAAGCAATAAATTCAGCTCTGTTGACAACATCTCAGTCCGAATCCGTAGTGTTTTTGACAAGTAGTTGCACATCTACAACTGTGTGCGGAGAGAGATGGAGAGTACTTTGAAGAATTGTGAGGATAAGTTTTTTTTTTAATAGTGTTTAACGCCCGTTTTTGCTACAGAGGCACCACAGGCGGTGGACACTGATGAAACATGAGATGAAATGATAAATTGGGAAAGGATTTTGAAGAAGTGGTCCAAATATAACCTATTTTAAAAAAAATTAATTATAAACCCCCAAAATAGCCTATTTAGGAAAAAAAAACACTATACATATATTTATTATTTATTTTAGTACTATTTATATGCACATAACAATTGAAATACAATCAATATTGCAGGCATAACAATGAACATGTAGAAAAAATATAGGACGTGCTATATCGCGGATAAAAAATAAAATGTTGAGCAAAAACTTCTGATGGTCGGTCTCACTTACAGAAATCGCATACATAAACATCCGCATCTGCCCCTGCCCACATTGAATACACTCAAAATTAACCTTTCCTATCATGTGAAAAGTTTCCTTCACAAAAAATGCAAGCAGCACCTTTATCTGCAAGATTTTTTATAACAACTGAAAAATTTAATTAACTATCACTATCATTAATTGGAACAATTTCGATCTCAGAATCCGGGTCTTCTGAAGAGGACCTGTAGTTTTTCTTTGTAGGCACTTTTCTTCGCTTTGTCTGACGTTTTCGCTCTCATACGGTACAGTCTTCTTGCTTTCTTGGCATTCCATTTCTCCAGAGACTCGCCAAGCACCTTCTTGTATGGAGATCCAGTGATGAGAGAAGCTCCAGTAGATTTCCGGCTCCCATTACTCGTCTTCTTAATGGTGCGAAGAAGCGCAATGTCAAATGGAATGACCTATCCCAATGTATTTGGCTGAGACTGCTCTCCTAATTCATTTTGTGATGCATTAGAAGGCAGTGGCTGTGCTTGAGGAAGATCACATGACTTCAACTCTTCATTTTCAGCTGCATTAAAGTCAGCATCGGAGAAAATATATCTGCCAAATGGCATAATTCCACATACCCGATAACCATTGACAGCTATGTCTTCTCTCTGAATTTTCAGGTAAGCTTTCTCAAACGATTCCATGATATCATATTGACTGAAATGACCATTTGAGCTCGTTTCGTTGCTGCAGCGATGTTTCAAGGGACCCAAGTAGTTTTTGTCTATAGGTCGGAGCTTGTGGGTGCAATGGAGAGGCAATGAAATGATCTTGCTATGTTTTTTCTGTGCTTCATCCACTACCTCCAAACTTCTCACATGACTGTAATGGTCGTCTAATATCAGCAACACTGGTAATTCTGCAGTAGGATGCGTCTTTTCGAAGTAGTGCATTCATTCTACAAATAGGTTTGATTGTACCAACTATGCCAATGGAACCCGCTAGTTTACTCTTCACCAGAAGCTCAGACATGTTTTTTCTCGACAGTATAAACATAGGGGGAGTGAAGTTGCCTTTTGCGTTCATGCAGGCTATAACAAGTCATCGTTGAACCTCGTTCAATAGATGTCAGAGCTCCAATCTGGCTCTTTCCTTTCCTGCCGATAATAGAGCTATTTGCTCTGGACTACAATAAGGCCCGTCTCATCAACATTATATATGCAATCGGCAGAATATTGGTACTCATGGTATGCTTCCCTACATTTTGTTTGTTAAATCCCGTAGATCTGGCATATGAGATCCCTCTTGACTTACGAACAGAAAGAGCAATCTTGTGTCTTTGCAGAAATGACCTGCCTATGCTCTACATGCTTGTTCCGTCCTGATAGTATGGGGAAAATAATTTTTATTGCTAATTGTTATGCCAGACCAGAATTTCCCCCTATATATCTCCTAAGATAGTAGGTCTGTCAAGGGTTTTTTTTTTTTTTTTTTATTATTATTATGCTGCTAGCTATGAATCGAGCAAACTGTCTTTGTTGATTGTTTGTAAAGTGGTATGAGGAACACTGAACAATTTAGAAGATTTTAATGTGCCCATTTTATTTTCTCTCATTGCAACAATGGCTTTCACCATGTCTTCCTCATTCCATCTTTAGTGTTTGTTTTGTTTTACGTATCTTACGGTGCTTCTATGCATCCTGTAACAAAAATTCTGCATGAAGAATTTTTGTTACAGGATAGGAATGGGAGTTGTAAATATGACCTACTAGTCCGTATTTAGATTGCATGCGGTGGCCCACATTAGCACTACCACGAGATATTTAAAATTAAATCGTTCACAAGAGTCCAATTATTATTTGCCACAAAGAGCCATATTTATTAAAGGTTTGAAACAAAAACAAAACAAAAGAAGCTAGAAATAACTAATGTCGTATGTACTTGTTAGCAACAACAACGAAATAACATACCTGTGAAAGTTTCTGGTGCACAAAAATTAAACAAACGAATTCTTTCGCTGTCCATGAGGCAAGTCATGCTCCAACTGAGCACAAATATTCAGAGCGCTAGGGAAGAACATCTCGAACTGTTCACGATAGAGTTCAGCACCAGTAAAGTCAAAGTCTGTGCCCCTATTTACACCCCAGAAGGTAGCCCATAATTGCACCTTCTCTAATATTAACAGTATACAAATACAGTATATTCAAGATATGCCCAACATTAAGTACAGTGTAATATGAGTGTAGTTAAAGTTAAGAAGGGAAAAATATCGTAGATATGATGAGATAAAAACAAAACAGTCACAGTAAAATGAAGTAGTAATATATGTATAATCGTTTTGAATTTCATGCATTTTGCGTTATTTGTCCAATGAACATTCAAATGTTTTGCCGATGGATTGCAAAAGCTACTTACCGTATGTGTATTACGAATCTCCTTCAGCTTTCTTTCTGGGCATGAAGCTGACGAGAATCCAACGAGAAGGAGAAGAACAATAACAGTTTTCATTTTGTTTTCTGTAAACAAGTTGAATATCATTCATCTCCAACATTTTAAGGAATAAGCTGTTTCAACACTAGAATTGTTTTAGTTCATTTATTTAATTCCTGCAAATACGTAGCAGATCTAAAATGTGATTTTTTGAACGAAGGTTTCCTAACGTATTTAGAAAAAGAAACAAATATGAATATATGTTAGTTTACAGTTCATGGGGTAAAAATTTCGCAGTACGTGTGAACGCTTAGCGGTGGAAAACTTAACAAAATGCAGCAACAGTAATTGTAGAGCATCTTAAAAAGTTGTAAACTGAAGCCTGTAACCCAACCACTGTCTCTTTTAGTGCAAATTCTTTCATAATCAAAAAGAGCGTCGCAACAATTATATAGCAGGAGAAAGAAAGAAATAACGCATATGTGAATCACGCATTATAGATATGGAGATATGGAAGGGGGGAGGAGACAAAGAAAAACAAACACCGTATTCAATTAAAAAAAAAACTAAAGTTGATGCTTCTTTAAAGGAATTTGAAATAGCGGACTGAGAGGGGGGGCATAACTTAGGGTTAAAATGACAGAGAGAGAGAGAGAGAGAGAGAGAGAGAGAGAGAGAGAAAGTTAGCCTAATTTATCCTAACGAGCAAGTATCTTATACCATTTACAATGGAATTCGCAGGAAAGCAGATCACCAATGCTAGCGAATAATATAAAATAGCAGTTTGCAAAGAAACGATAGTTTATAAAAAAAAAAAAAAATAAAATGGAATAAAACAAATAAAAAAACCTAATCTAACCTAACGCACAAGTATTCTGACTTACTACTCAATTCAAAACTAAATTACTTTTGATTAGTCTGCTGCAATAGTGGTATACCTGTAGCAACAATTCTACATTTTTCTTGAGGGAAATGTATTATTACTGTTGGAATTCTTAACAAACAAAAGACTTGGTTACTTGCGATTATATAACAGATTCCTCTAACCAGACTTAAATGCCGCCAAATTCTTTGAGTTTCTGCTAGCTTTAACGGTATGAGAAATCAAAGTTTACACACAATTTATCACCTTCAAAGAGAGAAACATATACAAAATAAATTTGGGGTCAATATGAAATGTTACTAAAATTTAAATTTTAATAGGAGGCTTCATTTTAAATTCTAGATGGCTGATATATAACTGTGGCAATTTTCACTTGTCCTTAAATACGATGGTGTGCTTTTGTTTAATGCTGGATTGTGTACAACGAATATCTAACCTTGAAGAATGACTTGTATGAGAGCAGGACTGCCAGATAGTTCCACTCACAAAAGCTCGGAGAAAAAGGAAAAAATGGTCATTTTCTTTCTATAGAAGTGAAAGAATAAAAAGAGGGAAATGTGAAAACTATAGATAAATATATCTTTTTATTATGTACAATAAGCAGAAGAAATAAATAAAATAACAAGTAAAATATGTAACCAGAAAGAAAAATATAGTCTTTAATCCTTTTATTCATCCTTTATTAAACAAATAATTTTCTTACTATATGCTTACGATTGAGGAACAGAGAGAACCTGTTATTCGTCTTTTTCTTAATCTGTTTCTGTTTAAAGCCCAAAGTAGTACTCAATCCGGTCAATGTCTGAAAGATGGTCTTTATTGTGTCATCGCTTTCTGCTGTGATATCTACTAAATTGTTATTGCATGTACCTGTAACCGGTTTTTATGGGAATTCATGATGGAGGAACCAACATAGAATTTACCTTAAAAACAGGAAAACCATGAGAAAACTAGTCTAGATGGTCGATACTGGAACTTTCCTAACGAATGTCTAAGAAGTTTTTCTGAGGCAATTCATTTTATTTCTTCAAGAAAGGAAGTTAATGTTATTTGTTATTTTAGGAGAAACACTTCGACGCGAAAAGGAATTTAAATGTAGTTCCGTGTTAGTCTTAAAATTCATAACGTCTACAGAAGAAAGGGAAATAAACGTCTTATCTGCAAGTAATTACTTTCTCCAAGTCTGCTCCTTGTGGTGTGATACTACACAGCTACTTGCTACTACCGCCCCCCCTCCTTGATTTACGATTTAGATGTAAATCATGCATTCATTTCTAATAATGTCTCGAGCGACATAAGCTCAAAATCCAAAACCAACGTTTTTAAGCTCAATGGCTGATAGGGGAGGTTGCGTTATCTTCCTATATCCTGGACAGTTTCAAATTAGGAAATTCATCCTAGGTTCTAGTAAGAATCTCTTCTCGTCCCTTCTCCAATTGAATGGAAGAGAAATGAGGAAAGTGATTGCACTAATTACTGAACATGGTCATCTCAGAAAACATATACGAAAAGAGGGTCCCTATAAAGATGAAACCAGTTGCAGATTGTGCAAACAGGACGAGGAATCTGCCTCGCATGTCCTGTCTGAGTGTCCAATCCTGGAAAGAAAGAGACTCGTTCTCTCTATAACCAGGGATGCCAACATCGGATCCGAAATACTGCAATTTGTATAAGGAACGGATTTTGGTAAACAACGAAAGCATCCCTCCCAATGGGGTAGCACCATAAGCCTTAAGGCTGACGTGCTGGAGGACTCCATCAAATCCTCCCGATATCTAATCTAATCTACCGTGCCTATCCTTACGAAAGAATCTGATCAAACTCTTCAATTCCGGTAGATCAATTACATGATCAGCATTTGAATGGACAATTCCTTTCCCATATCGACATGAAAGCGAAGTACTCATTCATTCGCCATATATTATCTTACCCCGTAACTACGTCCAACATTTTATGCACATCTGTATATAGGTACGTACCTTTCCAAAAATAAATCGTCCCTAAGCTGAGCTGCATGGAAATTGAGCATGGGCTCTTTGAAAGCAACGAGTAAGCCGTATTTCAGAAAATGGCGCTCTTAGCTCACATTAGACTAACCTTCATTTGCATAATGCACTTTATGTGCGGTATATTGCTTCATATTTTAACAGAGTTCCTTCCTTTATTAACGTCCTCTAATGACTTCCGTTATAAGTATCTAAACAAAAACATGCAAGATATATATCACACAATGACCGCTATAGAAACTGGCAAATAAAATTAACTGTACACCCAGACATATATTACAACATAACATTCACGCAAGGAAAGCAAATGTTTATATCAAACTAAACTCTACAGCAAACTTGAAAAGCATTAATATATAGTGAGATTATTTGAGATCGCGGCTGCGTACAGGAAGAAGCCAGTCGTCGAAGCCGTATAGTGCAAGTGCAGATAGCAGCTTGTATTTAGTTTGAAGGAGGCTTTGTGAACGAGAGTTCCAGACAGACTGTTTGCCAACTTGTTGAAATAAAAATATAAGTACTAAAATAAAAGCACTAGCATTACGCACGATGATTCTGCCTCCTGAAGCGGTTTGGTATGGGTGTCGTTATTAATATCATTGGTTGTTGGGAGCCAAATTTTGAAATTTTTGTGTAAATTGATTATAGGTCGCCCACGCTTTAACCACAATTTCTCAGGGTGAATTTCGCTATTTTGTTAACTCGTAATCATCGAGATGGGAGAGGAATTCAATAGTGTAAATGAGCACGAGATGCGACGTAATACATATATTGGTACTTTATTATGTCTAAAATCTTTCGCGTCCTCTGGTGTTTTACTTACGATAGACTTGGCTTTATTACTAGACGATTCAACACTTTAATTCTACTGCTAGGTCCATCATTAAAAGTGATCACAACGTCAGGAAACCTTAAAGTGGTAGCACACACACGAGTAGTTTAGGGGAGCATTCTCACATTACATTAAGAAAACTTCCGTTTGCGTTTTGAGATCGCCCATTCAGACTCTTCTCTAAAAGTTCCTCTTTACGGAGATCCCTAAAGACTGGTTACTGCAAGTAGCACAGTTTCAGGGAGAGAATGTATGTTCTTATAGGGCTCGCCTCCAAGGGCCTCTGCACATCGATATCCTCCTGTATCTGAGACCTGCAGGACACAAATCATGGTGTAGGGAAGAGTCGGTGAACATCTGAAAGTACACTGTCCAGAACGCTGATGACCTGAGAGGTTGAAGAGCGTCCATAAATAAACCACTGCCCAGATAGTCTTCATTTCTCTGACAGTTGTCTACTAGTTTTTCTTATTGCCAGTCTACATTACAGCTGGAAAAGGTAAATCTCTGGATCTGTGAGTCTGCCTCGACCAGAAATTGACTTTCCATCTGACAATAATTTTCCTGCCAGTGATTTCTTCAAGCTTCGGAGACGGCCCCGTCCTCTTCTATATATGGCCTATACTTCTAATTTATTAATCATCATATTAGTGGCATATATATTTTCTTTCGAAACACTTTAAATTTACCTCTCATATTCCAAAGAGAATTAATCAAACAACATTACTACTGCAACTGTCAGTGCTTGTTATAGGTGTGGCAAGCGCGCCGCCATTTTTAAATAACAAATTTAAAGTCCTTTGATACCGAATTGACACAACAATGTATATATTGTTGAAAAGCCGAAACTCTCTAGTTTTTTTAAGACAAAAAACTAAAACTTAATTTTTTTCAACCCATCAAACTACCCAGTCCCCTTAATGCACTGCATTGCAGATTCTGGCAGCATAAAGGCATGGTACAGTTTTACCATGGCTGCTGCTGAATATAGATCACAGCATCTAGAATCTTTCACTAGGATTAACACTGATATGTGAGTGATTGAATATTCATAATAGAAAGAGGAAAAGAAAGATTTAATAAAAATATCATAGTAACATATCTATTTAAACAAAAATAATTCATTCTCGTCTTTAGTTAACTTGCCATTGATCCTTTGATTAAATGTGGAATCTACAGAATAAAGTCCATCTTTACAAAAAGCATTGCATATTTCCTATGTTTTGAAATCATAGTTTGACTCAATTGTTGGAGTTGCTCTAACTAATTTTTAAATGCAATGTTCTCATCAACTGGTTGCAAAGAAAAAGCTTAGAGTAAGTTTCGTATAGTGATAATTTTCATTACATTCCATTCAAATAACTATTTCACGAATTCACAGGATTTAACTAGTATAGTGAAAAAATAGGTGATTATTTATTGCTGCTGGAGAGTGTCTGCACATAGGCATTGTTACTTAAATGCAACTTTGTTTGATAGTGAAATAACTGCAAGATTTCCCATATTTAATAACATACTGTTTTGCTTAATTCTGATAGTTTTAGGTAAGCTCTTCTGGGAATGCCACTTTCGATTTAACTCCTAAGCCAGGCACTTCCAGGACATGTATTTATTATAGCCTATGTTTTTTTCCCCTTGGTTAGCTATACAGAACTAATTACACAAGAATACGCTCTAAGTATTTTTGTTACAGATAATATGAATAATATATTTTAAGATAAATAGACAACTAACTGATTACTTCAATTAATGATATTTATAGAACAGGAAACACTCTATATAAACTGACAATCAACAATTGTCAGATGAATATTATTTTGATTATGTCTTATATACTTCGTGCGTCTCAGGACAATATCTTTGATGATTATATAGATTGCTGATTTTTGCACTAGCTACTACTCCAAATTTCATGAGTGATTTTCTTGTGGGACTGCTCCACAAGTAACAGCCAATTGGTCAATTCAAGCTGGTACTGTGGTGACAGGAGTCAAAAAGTCTGCAGCTGTGATTGTTGCATAAGTAATTATTAACACTTAAAAAGTACATTTACTCACCATTATCAAGCAAGAAGATGCTGGAACTGCCTTTCTTCATTTACCATATATTTCTGGCATCAGCTTATGAAATTAATCATTGCCCCTCTACAGTTCCCACTGAGAAAGGGAAAATTTTGTCATTAATGCAATTTTTCAGTTCATCTAATGTTATGTATTTGTCTTGTACACTTTTTCTTTTAATGCCCCCAGGGCCTTTAAATCGGGGGACAGAGGAGGCCATATGTTGTTTCTATCATCTAATATTTCATGAATTGCATGCAACTAAACATGGGCTGTATATGCTTTTGCAGAGTTGTTTTCAAAGTCACAAACCTATGTTCCCTCATAGTTAATTCATTTAAGAAATAAAAGAGGTAGAGCATATATTTTCTTTGCAGAATTTTAGGGAACATTTGATACAATAAAGAGGGATGCATTGGCATACAAATTTAGATGTAATGGAGTTGGTATTGAATTTATTCTAGGGCTTCAAAAATTATATGAAGGAAGCATGCTTTGTGTCAGATGTGAAGGTAACAGAAACACATATTATACAATTCAAAATTTGGGGTTGAAACAGGGATGTAAATTGAGCCTGATATTAATTAATTTGTCTATAGATAATATCTTAGCTAGAATTAAGGAAAAAAATAAGCATTGTCCAATTATTGGAAAGTACCAGGATTGCTTTTTGCAGATGATCTCATTACAGGAGCAGTAATCATGATAGGATTACAACATGCCAACGATGAAACTATTACATATTGTACAGAATGGGGCTTGAAGATAAATAGTAACAAATCAAAGATAAACGTATTTAAAAAAAGAAACAAAACTAAGACAAGATGAGATTGTTTATAAATAGAAACCCAGTAGAGATAGTGAAAGAATTTCATTATTTGGGGATGAGATTTATCAGTAATGAATAGAAGGTGAGAGATTCAGTCTAAATGTGCACAAGTAAAAGGTAAATTAGCTATGAAAGCTGTCAGAATAAGTAGTTTTGAATAGCAGGAATTTTCACAGTGAAATATAGTATAATATAACAAATTATTATTGAGGAAATCACTCAAATTTTACTAATTTTGTACCACTTACTTGGACATGTTTCAAAGGCTGTTGCCTTCATATCATCCATGTAAGTGGAACAAAATTAGTGAAATATGAGTGATTTAATAATAATTTGTTATGTTAGAATAAGTGTGTATAAAGTTTCCACATTACCAATGAAATGGTTACAAAGATTACATGAGGCTGTGGTTGAGTACGAAGACGATGTATGCAGTAGAAATTTGAGGAGTGTCAAATCGGGTGGACAAAGGTTGATGCAGTGCATAGAATGTTTTATAGAAAGGTTCTGGGGCTACCAAAAAGTTTGCTAAGGGGGGCAAGTTTGGCAGAATTAGGAAGAGTAGGAAGGAAAGGAATAATAGCAGAGAGAATCTTGAATAATTGGCATAGATGCTTGAAATTAGACAAAAATAATTTTTTATATACAAGAGATGTATTGGGAAGAGAGTATTGGTTTGGGGAGGTAGAGAAATTACTAGAAGAAATTGAAATGGGAAATGTATGGCAATTGGTGAAAGTAATGTTTGTGAATTTTGGAAAGAAGTAAGACAGAGGATAAAAAATATGGAGAAGTAAGAAATTTGGGCAATTTAGAGGATAAAGGTTTATTAGATTTATATAAAGTAATTAAAAGAAATTGGGGACGGGAGAAATATATAAACAATTGTGATCAATTTGGAAGAATAGGTTTTGCATGGATGCTTACAGAAATCCTTTCTAAAAGGATTAAGAATAATTTGTAAATAAGGATGCATTATATGTGGGAAAGTGGGTAGTTTGTTCCATTGTCTAATTGAATGTGAAATGGTAAAAAGATAAAGATAGGGCATTTGGGATGAAAACTGGAACAAAGTATAACAAGAAATAGTGGCAACTTAAATGATATCAGACATTAGAGTAGAGAAAATTAAGTTGTGGGAATTTTTAGGAACAGTATGGGATAAGCGGAAAAGAAAGTACAAGGAAGGAGCTTGAGGGCACACATAGTGATGAAAATTGGTAATTTATTTTGGGTTTCTTTACCATACATATAACCTGGGATGATATGGGACTGGTACTGCTAAATTTTTAGAGATTTTATTTGTTTATTTGTTACAATGTATTGAAAATTTATAATCTTTAAATTGATGCAATTATGAAGTTATGAAATTAGATGTAGACGCAGGGAGGAAAAATGTAAATGTAATTGTAAAATTATGTGCTGAAATAAAATTCACTCATTCATTCAATCATAGTTAATTCTTGGAAAAAATATTCTATTTTTTTTTCCATTGCTATTATTACTAAAAATAAATAGGAACTATTATTCTCTTGCCACCAAAGTACACCACAATCCTGTCTTTAGATCATTGCAAGGTTTCTCAAAGCAGGTTAGGTTTTTCTAAACTCCAATATTGTTGTTTTGTGAATTAACATACCCCACAATTTGCCCATAAAGAAAATTGGATTAGAGTCAATTACTCTGTCATGCACACTATTCAAAATCCATTCACAAAATCTATTCCTGGATGCACAGTCACCTACAGTAGTTTTATAGGATTTTAATTTCAATAACCCTTCAACATAATGTGAATTGATCTGTATGAATGTAATTAATATAATGTACTTATTATGCCTCCTAATGAATATTTAATACACTAGGACACAACATATAAGAACATGTCCATATGTTCCTAGAGTTAAATTTATACTGATCTCCCCTCTGGCTTTCAAGAATGGGAACGAGATCAGAACTGCAGAGCTGGTCAACTGGAGCATTCCTGCAAAGGAAAAAAAATCACCCAGTAAATAACATTTTGTCCAAATCTCTGGGGAGAATCATATTTGAAAACACCAGCTAGGTAATCCATTTAATCAGGATTCAAATTTATATTTTTATAACAGAATGAGCCAAAGAGACGGCCTAGCAAAGCAAGATATTTTGCTAACCAAATAGTTTATTTGTAATTTGCTGTATACCTATTTAATAGCTCTTGCATGATTTAATACATAGTTAAACTAATATTCAGAAACTTTGCAAATGCTAATATTAAAGCTAACCTTTTTAAGATGGCCTGGGCAATGAAATATTGTTGGAACTCCACCATCTTCCATAATTCATTTGCTGTTAAGATTTCCAGAAATAGAGCTTGCAGTAATGAAATGAATTTTTAGTGATGCAATAGCACAAATTTCTTTTTAACTGCTGCCAGCCAATTACAAGAAGTTGTAGAATTCACAAAAGAAATCTGAAAAACAAGCTATAAGATAGATCATACTTTCATTTTATGCATATCAGGAGTAATATTTCTGTAGCATTGTTGCTGCACACATTGCTTCATAAGTGGGGCCCAGTCTCCTGCTGTAAGATTTGTAAATATATACATCAGTGAAACTCCAAAGTTTCTTTATATAAAAACTATTTTAAATCAATTAAAACCTCTTTCCCATGGGAAAGTTTAATATTCTAAAATGGTTAAAATATTCAACTCTTTAAACTATTGAAATTCAGGACATGATTCATGACCTGTCAATCACATTGTCAACTGATATGATTAATGAGTCATGCTGGAGTTGGAGAGGCAGGTAACTGTAAGGGGCTCTGGTGGTCTATGAAAGAACTTATACAAAGTGTTATCTGCTTCCGGAATTTTGAAGTTCATAAGTCTGTGTTCATTTTCCTTAATAAAAATGTTCCCCCATATGCTTAGTTCTTTAGGAAATTGCACAGCTCTCAGTAAATTAATATCTTTGTCAATTTCATGGTATTCATTCTAAAAATGTGCCGCTACAGCTGATTTTTCTATCTGTTTGTGTCTAATGTTTCTCATATGTTCCTTCATTCTGGTACTAATGTTTTTCCTATGTATACCTTTTCATAGTCCTTACAATTTATCTGATATATCCCCGACTCTTCCTCTTTGAGTCTGCCATTTACCTTGTTTAGTTTCAACAATTTCCCAACACTAAATCTATTTTGAGGAGCCAGTATAATATTGTACTGATTAAATTTTTTTTGAAGTTTATTATTCAATTGTGGATGGTAAGTGAACTTTTTGTAGATCTTACCTTTAGATAAAGCACTCAATGTGGTGATTTGTTTAGTTTTCTTTAGTTTCTGAAATCTTACAATTTTTTGATCTATTGTCTGTTTTTTAAAACCATTAGAAATTGCTGTGTCTATTATAGACTGATATTCTTTCTTATATTCAGTACTGTTAAGTGGCACATTAATTAATCTATATATCATACTGTTGAAGGCTGCTTCTTTATGTGTTCTTGGGTTGAAACTATTGGCCTTTATATAATTATCTGTATGCATATCCTTTCTGTAGATGCCAAATTCTAATCTGTTCTTATTTTTAATTATCATTAAATCCAAAAATGGTAAAACATGATCTATTTCCATTTCTATTGCAAATTTTAGTGTGGATTCTTGTAAATTCACCAGTTTAAGTGCATCCTCTACGTGTCTTTTTTGAACAATTGCAAATATGTCATCTACATATCTATACCACATTTTAAAAATATACGGAAAGGCTCTTGTAATGTGTGTTTCAAATGCACTCATGAATAGATTTGCTAGAAAAGGTGAAAGAGGGCTGTCCATGACTAATCCTGATTTTTACTTAATCTTTCATAAGTCAAATAAGCCTGATTCAAACATAATTCTGTAAGATTAATGTATTCATTGATGTGTTTCTCTGTTAGATTAGAAGATGTTAGCCACTTTTTCAAAAGACTTAAGACTTTGCTTTGCAGTATACAATGTGATTGACAGGTCATGAAACATATCCTGAATTTCAATTGTTTAAAGAATATTAAAATATTCAACACTTGAGAGTGTTGAATATTTGAACTATTTTAGAATTTTAAACTTTCCCATGGGAAAGAGGTTTTAATTGGTTTAATATAATTTTTATATAAAGAAATTACATACGTTTTACTGTGTTGATCCTGATCAAGTTTTAAACTCAAAGTTTGTTTACACACATAAAAAAGTTGGTATAAGATGACACTATATTTCACTAACTGATTAATTTGTCGAAACATGTTTTAAGAGCTTTCGCTTTCATCTTCAGCTGGAGTCCAACTTCTTTACATGTATAATCAATATACTTCACAGTTTCTAATTTCTAATATGTTTATGAAGTTTGTTGTTAGCCCAATGTAACAATTGTTAAATCTCTCCTAGTGTGTGCATTAATAAGCAATCAATTAAAATAATGCAACCAGTAGAATTAAAAAATCTAAAAACTGAAAACATACAAAACGTGAAATAGAATTTAAGAGTTAAAAAACTCAAGAATGATCTATTTTAATGAAAGCCTTAAAAAGTCTCCTGCTGGTACTCTGATTTACCAATGAACTGCCTGGTTATTTAATTGAGATCCAAACAGCTTCTTGTTTTGGTGGCAATTGCATTATGATGGCTTTGTCCCAATGATTCAGTTTTCTAAGACCAAGAACTAACTTTCAGCTGTACTAGTTGACTAATGGTACAAATTTGGTTTAATCTGGAAGAATTTCTCATACAAAGCTTATCATCTTTCAGAAACTGTAAAAACTGAAGAACAGTTATCTAAGAAGTGCTTGATCACCTTGATTTTACATATCATCATGTTGTAACCCATGGATGGCTGAAGTCATTAAGGAACAGGCTCATGGAAGGTCTGGGGTTTGATTTCTGTCTAGACCATTCTCCCTGACTGAGGATTTTTTCATCAGTCCTCATAAATTACAAATGCTGGGAAAGCATATTAAACTAGACCTGGAATGCTTCCTTCCTTAAAAAAAAAAAAAACTCCTTTTCTAACTTATTATTTCATCTCATGTATCATTAGTGTCCATTCTCCCTGACTGAGGATTTTTTCATCAGTCCTCATAAATTGCAAATGCTGGGAAAGCATATTAAACTAGACCTGGAATGCTTCCTTCCTTAAAAAAACTCCTTTTCTAACTTATTATTTCATCTCATGTATCATTAGTGTCCACCACCTGTAGTGCCTCAGTAGTAAAAATGAGCATTACATATTATTCCACTGACCCCCCCAAAAAAAAAAAACATGCTGCAATGCAATGCCAACCTGTTAGGATCAATATAGTCTTCAATGACTTAATATCATCACTTGAATTCATGATGAATTGTTAAATTTTAACCAACAAATGAGAAACAACAGAAAGTAGGCATTAAACTGATACATAAATTATTTTAAAAAAATATTGGCGGTGGCAAAGCTATGAGCAGCACTCCCAAAATCTGATCTTTTTGGAGTGATAGCTGCAGTTCTTTTAAGTGATGAAGCTGGACACTTTGGGAGATACTTACTATGCCACCATGAGTGCAGAAAACTGTGAGATGAATGGAATTATTGTCACCAGTATTGTTCAGTGTTGCTAAGGATTTTTTTTCTTTCAATCTTTTAATATGAACATGCCCAAACTAAAAAGTAATTACGTTGATATTATGATTACTCTTTGGAAATATTGTGGGGGAGGGGCTCAGCTCCTTCTGCTGAAACTTTGGGGAAGCCCAAGCCAAGTCAGCACCCAGGAGTTTGCATCTACGATTAAAGGTATTTTACTCTAAATCAATGAAGCTTTTCAAGTATTTAGGCAGGAAAAGGGATTTCAAAAACATTCTTTAGCAATTTAACAGTTGTAGTTTGCAAATACCACAGACCTGTAATAAGTACTATAAACTGTGCATATATGGTACTTCTTAAAATTGTATTTACATCAGGCTCATCTCATATGTGGCCTATATAAAATCATAAACAGTCTGTGCTTTTCTTTTTTAACTAATGCATTTTCCATTTGTAGCATGTAGCTTGGGGATGTGGTGGTCAGAATATGGTGATACACAAGTTGTTCAATTCAGTAAATGTACAACAGTACCTTTTGCAAGTCTATAATAAGGTGCAGTCCAAAACTGCTACTGTACGTGTTGCTATAGCAACATTTGAAGTGTAAACCAACCCCATGGTCTGCTCCTGGTGTCTTAGAACTCAATTCACAGATATGCCATGGGGATATTTCATTATTTAGGAAGATTCTCATGTTCTGTTACTTTAGGTCTCACTAGGTTTAAGCATCCCCTTTGGTGCACCATAATATCATTTCATTTGCCATTGCATCAACACAGCTGTGCCTTAAGGTGATCTGGACTCAAAAGACAGTTATAATGTTGTTACACTGGGGAGGAATGCTCAAGTTTAAAGGATCAGGGCAGCAATGGGAAAAAGAGAGAGAGAGAGAAGAGAAAAATAAAAGAGAAAATTGCAATGAGGATGGAAGGGATGATCTTGAGCTAGTATCATTCAGCGTGTTTCAAAAGCTTGCTGTATGATAAAAGTCAATAGAAACACTTTTATGCACCAAACGTCTTTTAGCACCCCGTTTTCCCACTAGAAACAATGATAACATGGATAATTTAGGAGTATGAGATTACTCATTTTCTATGATATGACCTTCCAATTCATTTAGAAAACTCAATGCTGATATGTGTTGTAGACAGTGTGCTTCACTTCAGAGACAAGCAACATTCTATGTTTGGCAAAAGAGTGTTGAACATTGCTGCAAAGAAAGGAAGCCTTTATGTTGTTCTACTTAATGAATTATATAAGGGTTATTCTAAAGAAAAAGGCAATTCTGGCAACACTACAAATAGTTGATGGGGCAGCCAAGAGATGGCAGCATGGCACAGCTTGCTATCCTTGCAACAGTGATGTGGATAAGGGCCTTCGAGTATAGATATAAGCAAACCAGAAAAGCTTTGTAATGATTACTGGACTTTGGCCAATCTAAAAAACCTACTGTGCTATCAGATTCTTTAATAAGAAATTTACCTGTTTCTTGATTGAGAAAGTTCTTCCATCTTATTTTATGTTCTTGTTTGGTCTAATGGTATGCTGCAGTTCTAGATTTAGGTCTATAGTGCTATTGATTCACATTTCTTTCATATTTTTGCAGTTGATCCTTATGCCTGCTTTACTTCTTCTTGCAAATAAATTTTTCCATATCTACGAAAGACTGAGTGCTCATAGATGTAATCGACAATGTCATTATCTTCTAGACATTGCATCATTTCCACTGAAGTTGACTCTGGACATTGTGTTTTAAATGACTAAATCCAAAGTAATAAGGAAAGTAGTTGGGACATGATGCAGCCTTTCTTCACTCTTATATTATTTATTCGATCAGTTAACTATTCATTTTAGACCATTTGTCATTTGTATCCATCATAAATGGTTTCTTATGAGCTGTACCATTTTTCACAGTGCCCCTCATACTTTGCAGAGCCTTCCACATCAACCATCTTTTGAAAAAATCAATTTGCTTTTAACATGTCAACCCACACAAAAAACAGTGTTGCACTTAACTAATTACACCGTTCCACCATAATACTTAATGTCTATCTGGTCAATGCAGGTCCTGTTCTTCCAGAAATAAGCTTGTTCTCTTCTAAGCTTTTGATCAATCCAGTTCTTTATCCAACCAAGAAGCATTCTTGGAAACACTTTTATTTTGGCATTTGGTGGAAAGATGACATAGACATAATTGGCTTCTACTGTAAGAAAAACCTTTGGTTACATTCTAAGAGTCATGCTAACATGTCTCTAGAAAATCAGTTTAACATGTCCATCTTCAAAATTTCAGCCCCAGCTATGGGAAATGTGGCTTCGGATGAAGGTTTTTACATTCACACCATACCCAAAGTAACAACAAAATATTAATGTTAGTCATTATGTCAGAAACTATTACTGCCTGAACTTCCCTACCTGTTTGATAAAGTATGTCTTTATTAGCACTCATAACCCCCTGGTTTTCCAATGGCTTCTATAGGATTTTATATTTTAATATATGTTTAATGATTCTAGACAAAATATCTTATTTATACATTTTGGAACATACCAAAAATTATGAAATATCTTGAAAATCCCTGTATAATGAATGCTTTTGCAATGTTCATGTGGGGAAGCCTAAAGAAGCTATATTACTGTAATAATGCTTAATAATCGCATTCTCCTCCTTCACTTAAATGTTCACTTTTATCGTGGCTGGTAGCGTTTCCACATCCTGCCATAGAATGTTATCCTCTGTGGCATCTAAATGTGAACAAGCCAGTGTCGCTGTGATAGCTGAGAGTAAGTACATAGTTGCAAGAAGTTGCAATTGTTTTTAATGAGTAAATTGTGAATAGCGATACAAATGAGTAACAATGTCCTTAGTTTGAGGCCCAATAAACTATTTAAATACAATACAACTGAGCATTGTAGTGCTATGATGCATGGAAACAATTAATAAATGTCACAAATAAGCTGACCACAAAATACGAATTGCTATAACATTCTAATATGTATATGTATATAGAAATTGATTTTGATCAATAATTACTGAAAAAGGATTTAGCAATTCTATTTTTGCTAATACTAAAAATGATATTGGTTCGCTGTTTACAAGAGTAGTTATCGGTCCTGTGGTGTAATGGTAGGCATACTTGCCTCCTAAACCCAAGATTGAAATAAAGCCATGGATCCCATGCCATAGATTTACAGCATGTAAAAGAATCTCAAGCCTGAAAAAAGTGGCCTCTGAGCAAAATTAATCTGCCATTTTATGCCCTGAATTGAATGGAATGCTGATAACCTGAGATGTTAAAGAGGGTATGGTTAGTGTAAATATAGCAATTTGTGCTAAAGGTCTTAAAAAATAGGTTAATGAAGGATGTTCTGGTTATTCAAATAACTATACAATTGCCCTCTCCTACTTCCCTTGTATTTACACAAAAAATGAAAAGGTGCATTTTGTTTACATGGTGATTTTGCTTTCCTGGTTCAAGGAACTCTAGTTGCATATTTAGAATACAATACAAAATAACTGTTCCACCATTTACATTATTTAATGCAAAACCAGCACTATTTTTCTCTGCTCAGCATATAAATATTATAATTTATGATATATAAATTGTTTTATTATTGTTGTGATTCTGTGTAAATATATACAAACTGTGAGCACAAACAGTGAATATTGCTTAATATGGCTATTATAAAAAAAGAAACATTCTTTCCCCTTTAGAGATTTATTGGATATTAGCTGCCATGTGGATGTTCCAAGACAGGAAGCCAAAGCAGCACCAATATATCCCCACTTGAGCAAGTATTTCACACGGCCTCATTTGTACATCTGGCACTACAAACCATTATGCTCTGTACTTTCTTTTGTTATTTCAATCCAGCTCAACATATCATCTTTGCTTTTGTCTTGCACCTAAGAAGTGATTTTTCTTTCTTTTTTTACTTTTTCTATAACTTTAGTAGAAAAGCATGTTAAATCTACCTTTAGGAGCAAGTGGGAAATTATAACCTCTACAACAATGCAATGAGAGAAAAACTCTTGTTTATCACAAGGCTATACAAAAGCTGGGCCATGGCTCATGTCACATCTAAAAGTATGTAGTTAATTTTTAACAATTATTAGTAATTATAAATTTTTCATACAAATTAGTGACACTTAATGACTTAATAAACAACAAAACTCACACAGCTAGATTTTAGAAATATAATCTCGTTTTTTAGAATGATTATACTGTATGTTAAAATGCATTAGCAAAAAGAGCCACTTTAAAACATTTAGCACAACTACTCAGAAATTAAAACATTAATGACATCACATATTTTGGGAAGCTGTAGCTTATTAACTTAACTCCATGCCTTTCTTAAAAACAGGTATTTGGAAAATTCCACGGAATGCATAATCTGTATGTACATATGTGAATATGTGCAAAAATATTGTGTGAACTTAGATCAAGTTGATGATATGCTGAGACTGAACTGACTGGAATAAAAAGCAATACCAACATGAAATAAAACTCAATGGAGACATCTTGAAATGGCTCACTTTCGTGGCACAAGTGAAGTAGAAAAGTTATTGCTTATTTATATCTGATCATTCTCTCATACACAAACATATACACACAAGCATTCAAATACTCTCTCTCGCTCATTCTCCCTCTGATAATTCTGCATTGGGTCACTGCATTGTTAAAGATTATTAACAGATGTATTCTCATATTCTCTTTCATAATAATAATAATAATAATAATAATAATAATAATAATTATAACGTACACATCTAAAGAAGATGATAGTATAATAAACCCAACACCTGAAACATATTATAACTGCAATAATAAAAACCACTACATTATTTTAAAAAATGACATATTACAAAGTACTTTACTGTAACACAAGTTAATGAGAACAATGTAAAAGGTAATACCATTTAACTGTTTTAAGTGTAGAAACAAATATGAATCTACCTTAGTATTTTGGTTGTAACAACCAGAGAAGCATGAAGAATACAATGTTTGGTTACATGCAGCATTAGATTTTGTTGAAACTACCTTTAATACCCTAATGGTCATTTTTCTGCTTTAAGTATTTTGAAGCAATGCTATATAAGCAAATTGACCAGACAAATGCCAGACATATATAACCCTAAGGTAGATTGAAAGTAAAACTACTTAAAATCATGTCAACACGTTAAAACACATTTCAAGTAGTTTTACTTGTAATCTACCTAAGATTTTAAGATCGTTTCACTGTGTTGATTCCTACATTCATCATTAACTGATATATAACCCTTGTTACATATGATCTCAGTTTAATTACAACATAACGAATCAAAGATGCATGTAAACACTGTTGTAGCAAATTTGTATAGTTGAAATGCAAAAATATAATTATTTAGCTGTCACAAATACCTTCCTGTCATAAGAGCTCTATCTCAAGAGTTAAAAAGTGAGACTTGAAAGTGATTTTGGGAAACAGCATCACAATGAATGGCAAGACTGATTTGCATGTTGTTTCATCTGAACCATGACTGTGAGGACTGAACAAGACTTTCTTTGCTATTATTTACATGCACTATTGTGGTGAGATAATAAAAGAAAAGGCACAAATATTGCATTACATGATTGTCGTGACGCAAGGCATGCAGAAAAATATCTGCATTTACACATTATTAGCAAGGGTGCTGTTATGTACATTTTTATTATTTCATTTGCAGTGGAAACAAATACTTTTTATTGTTATTTATAAAAAAGGCACCTACTGGATGGATAATTGCTTTTAATGAAAGCTAAATATGCTTTCATATTTGAGCAGATTTCACATATAATTCTCTAAGTGTATCAACATCCCTGATTTAATATCAATATTGGTGTAAAGTGAGAAAGCTGTAAAGGTGCATCCTACTACTCTTGCATTTACACAAGCATATTGCAAAACTTTGAGCTGCACTATAACAATATCACACAGCTGAGTCAATCAACTTATTTATCATATAAGCAAATAAATTTTAAAACAGTACACATTCAGCATGCTATTTAGTATCCTGCTACATTGGCTAGTACATTTTTATAGAATTGGGCAACTCTATATGAGTTTAAAAAGTATTATCATGTTTATTTTTGCAATGTGATGTAATATCAACACATTTTTCTAAAAATTTAGCTATTGACTCATTCATATGAGGCCTCTGTGCTTTAGAAATATCTGTACTAACAGAAAATCCATGCAAAGAGAATTTCTTTACTTGGTGTTAATTTAAAACAATCTCTATTTATATATAAATGCAATAACAGTTCGTCTACATTCACGTAAATTTAGAGAACTGCCCATTATTGATGCATAATGCAGCTCTTAATAAAAAACAAACCAATGAAACATCTAACAGTCTGCAAGAGTATGGAGGGAACAACTAACATGAATGCAAACAACAGAACTACTCCTACTGTATGCTTTTCCGGAGCACTGAGTGCATATCATGTTCTGACGTACAACAAGAAACAATTTTATATTAATTCCAACAGTTACTGGAATAGGTACCAGCTTTTTCACTTGTGATGGCTTCAAGTGATGAGCAGACTCCATACATATAATAAAAAAAATAGTGCTGGAAACATAGCAACAGCTACAGTTTACTTGGCATATCATGAATATGTGTTCCTTATTGCAGAAATCCCATCAGCGAATCTCACATCATGAGATCCTGAAAGCTGCCTTTTAATATAAAGACTCAAGATTGCAAGGTGAAACCAAGCACAATAAAAAGAAAATTATTTTTATTACCTATAAGGAAGGGATGTATGTATGTATGTATGTATGTATGTTTCTCCAGTACTTACATAACTACAATATCTTAGGGTGAAAAGAAATTTTATTGGAAATGTTTAGCCTGCACTCATTTGAAGCCATCAAGATTGATAACATTAATTCGAAAACAACCACATAAAATTGCCAAAGTACCGAATGCAACTTTCTTATGCAAAATACAAAATTCAACATGCTCTATTAAACTGTCTCATTGTACTGTACCTGGATAGTTAACACTGACATTAAGCATGATGCAAGAATACTCTTAACACAACATTATATTAAGATTAGAAAATTTGAAGTCACAAATACATTTTAACCACATTGAAATCTTGAACATCTCCAATCTAACCTTAATATCAGAAAAGTACCTAAAAGATAGCTCATTCAATGAATGACAAATATACTTTGCACAGAAGAGAGATTAAAATTTAATTATATTATTTTGTTAAAAAAAAATTAAAAAAAAAAACACTATTCAGGTGCTGATTTCAACACAACAGTGGTCAAGTATTGTAGGTAACAAACATAGCACTCTTAACAAAATAAGGTTAAATTAAGAAAGTCTTGACTTCAATATTGTCCATTAACATAATTAGAACAATAATTATAATAATAAAAATAATAATAATACAAACTCCAAAACTTGCAAGCCGAAGTAAACTCTAAGCTAAATATAATTTTTGTTTTTCTCATAACATTATCTCACTTCCACTCTCTGTCTACATAATGTTTCATTGCCATAACTACGCTTTAGTTATTAAATATGTAGAACTTTAATCACTTCAACAATAACATTTCAACCTGACACATAAAGAATTCTGAGAAACGTAACTGCCTACAGAGGTACATTATATAGTATTGTATAAAGCTGCACTATATTAAAAAAGTTATAAAGAGTTAAAACACTTCTGCATCAACTATATGTTATAAATATTGTGTGTACATCTTTTAAAAACTATGTGTAAAAAATATTCATTTTGCAGTTGATGATGATATAAAGATTTATCCTCTAATTTCAAGGTGTGTTTGTGATATAGCTATGATACAAAACATCTACAAAGGTATTGCTTAAGAATGTGGACGGTCTTGATTTCAGTTTAAAAATAATACATTGCTGCTTTAATGTTATTTTAAGTTTCTTCCACCTATAGGGTAGATAACACACTTCCTTTTTACACCTGGATTTATGGATTAACAGTTTCAAGTTATTGTTATGATTATAATGTTTACAAGTCCTAATAAGACCAGATTTGTTAAAACAATATGAGCAACACATAAAAGTGAGGTTTCATGGTAAATGTTTAATTTGAAGAATATTCTCTCATCAAGTCACTCTGGCATAAAATGATGGTGTTTCAGCTACCATTTACTGAAGGAGCACAACCCACTAAACTAACCATCTTTATCAGATGCCCCAAGTAACTGGCCTCATTTATTGCTGTGACCTTCAATTTCAAGCTGAATTTACTTTCTTTTCCCAAGTTTTCTCTCCAATTGCCAGCTGATTGAGAGTTGTTATAAGGCCGTTTTATGTGCCTACACCTGTGCTTTTTCTAAAACTTTTACTGTGAAAATAATAGGTAACACCATCAATGCTGTAATCTCACCAGATATAATGTAGGAAGATGGTTGGCAATACTGGTATGGCAACGAAGCCGTGATATAAAATATATATAATATGCCTCCAACGGCACCATAAAACAAAACGCTTAAGATATGTTTGTCATTAAATGAACTACATCATCAGGCAAGACTACTGTTACCAAAAGAAAAGGAGGCTTGCACTTAAGGCTTCATGAATAAAACTGTCCCAGTCATCTTCTTCAGTGGTGAAAACCATGGGAGGGAAAAAAATAATTCTCAGAAACGAAACACAAAAGAAATAAGATGTTCTAAGCACACTTGTTGTAGTAGAGGCACTGAAAACAGCCCTGTGCTGAGAGATTGCATGCTGCTCCCCATTACAGCCATGTCAGCACATTGTCAGTCCTACTGTTTGGGTTGATCAGAGACTGCACATCATCCAGGATGTCGCTTGAGAAATCATCTCCAATCTACAACATAGGAAACTGTGTTTTGCATGAAAATAGAATGTTTGTTCAATGAAAAGCATTACATTAACATAGTATTTTACAATAACATATAAAACTTCAAGCTAATACATATGAGGGAATTAAATAAGTTATCTACCTCAGTATGTTATTTCATTGCTGGGGAGCCTGAGGCCACACTTGCAGGTTAGCGCATGTTTGATTGGAAACAGATCCAGTTACAAATCAGTTTGCAGTAAGCATTGAAACTGAGAGGATGGCAAGTGCATTGCTGTACAAGACTACATGAAAGTGAGTGATTTGCAGTTTAGTTCCTTGATTAAATCCCTCACAAAAGAAAGACAGAAGCCTAAAGAAATCCAAGGGAGGATTAATGATACACCTTCTAACTACTAAGTAAACTTTTAGGCCAAAAAATCTAAACCGGGCTGAGAATACATTGCAGATGACCTCCATACAAGGGATCCTGTGAGAACATCTTACAAAGCAATGTATTATAAAGTGGAAGCTCTGATTTTGCAAAATGGTGATGTCAAGGATGTGTAATAAATAGTCTGTAAACTAGGTATTTCAACTGGTATAGTTTTACAACTATTCATATCCATGTGATGATGTCAAATATCATTTACTGATAGTATCCCAAATGTTGACACCAGAGCAGAAAGCATATTGCCAGGAATTCAGTTAAAAGAATTTGAACCTCCTCCAAGAAAATCCTAATGATTTTTTTCTCAAAGGTTGTTACTAAAGATGAAACATGGGTTCATCACTATGGCCCAGAAATGAAACAAGAACATATATAATCAAAGCATAAGGACTCCAATCCCTAAGTAACTCCATTATTGTCAGCCAGAAAAGTCATAGAAACACATTTTTGTGATATAGAGGTTGTTCTTCTGTTGCAATTCATGCCAAATAAGTGTACCAACACTGAAAAAACCTATGGTTCTACAGTGAAATAGTTACATGAGGAGAAATGGCATGGAAAACTGACAGGCACGTTGCTGCTTCATGAAGATGCACCTTGCCACAAATCTCAAAAAGCAAGAACAGTTTTTATGGATTTTGCACACTTGAAGCTTAACCATCCATCCTGAAGTTCAAGCCTGGCTCCAGTGATTATTTTTTTTTTGAAACCTGAATAAATTCCAAAGGGATTAAATCATAAAGTGTGAGGAAGTCAAGTGAGACTACAGTGAAAAATAATGAGGTGAATTTCACCATTTTCATACTCATATAGATAACTTATTTAAAGCCCCTTGTATTGTAGAGAAAATAATTAGGTGCTATGCAATAAGGAGCATATATTAGTAAATGTGCTTACTATCTTTAACAATCATTTCTTCTCTATTAGAGAAGCAGCACAGGCCAGAATAGATGAATTATACTTAAACAATAATAACTAGACATGTATGAATTAATAATTTTCTTTATTATGTGAAATCAAATTTTATCATTCATAAATAGTTGCCATACATCCACATTTTGACTTGCTTGTTCGTGTCCATACTTAAGGAGAAATGTGGAAATGTGTATTTTCTGTTTTGACTAATACATTTTATTTTATTTACTTTACTATTTTATTTTATTTACTTTATCTATTTTATCTAGTCAAATGCTACTTTGTATAGAATATAGAAAATAATTTGCATACCACAGCATATTTAAGATTTATTTATTAACATGTTGCTATTTGTAATAAATTACAAAGCGAATGTTGTCATCAAGCTGAAATTTTACTGCAGTTTCTCTCAGCAAATCAGGTTCTTTCTTGGCCAGGAGTGAAAATTCAGCAGAATTTATAAATTCCCTTGCACCATACTCTATTGAAATATGTACATTTTTGATGAAGTGATGACTGAATATAGTTGAATGTTGGTTGATGATGAGAACCAAATTATTCTCAAACCAGTTCTATACATTATGACAAGTAAGTGAAGCATTAAGAGTGTGTAGTTCAACTAAATCATACAATAATGTCAATTATATGATTGGCTTTACTGTGCTAGCTTCAATTTACATTTTAAATTAAAGTTACATTATAGCAATTTTTAGGAGGAAATCACTCAAATTTCACTAATTTTGAGTTTCATAAAATTGCTATATTATATAATATACACTGTGAAAATTCTTGCTATTTAAAACTAAAATTATCTTCTTTTAAACTTCAGAATGTAAATCTTTGGACAGAGATATTTAAAGAACTTGGGGCTACTTAACTTAAATGTATAACATTTCAGAATGTAATAGAATGTAATTTGTTTTGAGTAACGGCGGTTTGGTGAGCAACTGAAGAATGGGAGAGATTCTCCTGAAACGTGTCTTACCTTTATGTAAGTGGAGTTTAGTGTAAAAAAATGAATATCTAAGTTTAGGATGTAATAGAAACTATTTACTGTCTTCATTGTACATCAATATTAATAGAGGGGATATGAAAAATATGTGTACTTCACACAGAAAAATAGACTAGAAGTCAGCAAAAATTTTTGTTGCAAATTAAAGTAAATCTCTGCTTTCATGTACTGAATTCATTCAGTTAACAAAAAGAAATAACTTTACGAGATAGTTACTGTTTTCCTATAAATATGACTGACATAAACAGCCATCTACTAGTGCCTCACAATAAGCAGTATAATATGTTATACATGATAATGCATAGTGCAGACCTAATGTAGTTGTATCTGATTTATTAATTTTGCAAAACATCTAAAAGAATGCTAGGTTACCTATTAACCATGCATAATTTGAATTCATAGATTGTTGAAACTATACAAATGTTTCTAAATAGATAGCATTTAAATTCATATTTTAATTCATTATTACTTACTATTTGGTATGTATTTTTACATACTCTTTTTTCTAGTGTTATGATTGTACAGTATTATTTTTTTAAAATTATATTTATTGAGAACCTATATTATTGTTTTATATACATTTTATGAATAATGAATAAGAATATTATTTTTAATAGAGGAACATATGCCAGAATATATAGTCTTTAAGATGGCTAGGGAAGATGAACAATATTCTTAAAAGTACTGTAAAGCATTCCCATGTTGCTTTTATGCTATATATGTAATGCTGCTTTCCTGCCAATTCCCTGCCTACCTCTCCTGAGTCATTGCATATAGTAGGGAGGATAGGGAGGGCTAGGCTAAGTTTTATTCATGTCTTAACTATGCACTAACAGATAGCTTAAGGTCTACATGTGTTCTGTTTGATGGGCTTATATATAATAAAATTGTTTTATTCGTTTGAGATTATTTGTATTTAAGATTTTAATAAATTACTATACCCTGTCTAGCAAAAGCCAATATGCACTGTCAACAAACATATCCTTCCAAGTATTGTTGAATAGCAGGAATCTACAGTGAAATATAGTATAATAAAACAAATTATTATTGAAGAAATCACTCAAATTTCATTAATTTTGTTCCACTTACTTCATCATCAGCTTGGTTTCACTGTCAGCTTCCCAGTACGATATTAAGATGTCGCTCTGTGGACTTTACGAACTTAGTCATGAGGTTAGTGTTATTTGGGAGATCAAAATTAACCAGTTATTTTTAGAATATATTTTCCCACACTGTTAATTATATGGGTTTTTGGGGGAGCTTTTAGGAGTTTTGGTTCCTTTTCCCTTGCCAGAAATAGTGTTATTGCTGATTTTTTTTTGTGTGTTTATATTTTATATATATATATATATATAAAACGAATTCACATTCCACCCATGGGCACACCAAAAATTCCAGAGCCAAAGAGGTAAATCATTTTGGCTCCAGTAAATAAATGTAAAAAAACCTCCTAAAAACCAACATAAAAGACAAAGTTCAGCCAGGAAAACAATTAGGCATTTACGAAATCGGTTACAAAGACTGCAATATGAAATACATAAGAGGGGGGGGGGGGAAGAAGAAAAAAAAGAAAAAACCCAACAACAGCAACCCCCTCCAATTTAAGAAATATAAGAGAAATATAAAATATAAATATCTAGCATGCCATTTCTGGCAAAAAAAAAAATCACGAATTCAAAAATGAACCAAAGCTCTTCAAAAACCCATAGAATTAATAATGCGGAAAAATATATTCATAAGCAAACAAGCAAAATGTTTAATTTTCATCTCCCAAACAGTAACCTCATTACTAAATTTTTAAAATCCAAAGGGCGACATCTTAATACCAAGCTGGGAAGCACACAATGGAACCATTCTGAAGATGAAGGCAACTGTCTTTAAAACATGTCCAAGTAAGTGGAACAAATTAGTGAAATTTGAGTGATTTCCTCAATAATAATTTGTTATATTATATCTTTCCAGTTTATGCTGGGGTGGAATGAAAGGAAAGAGGAACAGACAGAGCACTATGCCTGGACATGCAGAGTTGGTGAAAGTAAATCATGTACATTGAAGCAAAAAATGGAATTTCTAGCTAAAATCATTAATACACAAATTCAAAATCTCAATAAAACCATTAAAACATTACATTTTCATTGTAAAGATAAATATTATTTTATAAGTTAATTATATTCAAAGATAAATCTATCTCATTTCTCTATTTGTCCCACAATGGTCCACTGAATTATCACAAGTACTGATGATACACAATTAAAAGGATTATTGCTTGTAAGATTTCCTACAGATATTTATATATCAATAGCCTGAATTGAGTGCATATCTTGTGAACTATTTACAAATGAGAAGAAATATGATGTTTGTGCTATGGTCAACAACCATGTGCATTTGTTGACATTAAACCTCTGTTTACGTTTGACAGAGTTTAGTTAAATTATCAAATTTGTGATATCAAATACTGTGGTGTCAACACAGATGATGACAGAAGTTAGTGCGGAATATAAGATATATGTTATTCAGCAGTATTATCACTATGGGAAATTTTCTGGGAAAATTCGCCTCCCTATAAAAAGCTGCTCCTAATGCAGAAAAAAATTATAACAATGATCTTAGAATTACACTGCAACATGTACGCCTGCTTTTACAAAAACTTCAAATATTGTCCCTTCCTTGTATCTACATTTAGAGTCAATATTTATAAAAACATATCTTACATGCAAAAGCATTTTTTTTACAAAAACCTTGAATATGCATCACTCAAAAAAAAGGGGGGGGGAGGGAAATGACTTGCATATAGAAAGGCAAAACACTAAAATCAGCCAAAATGGAAATAAAATTGTACAAAAAAATTGCCAAATTTCATAAAATGAACAGAAAAACTTCCAGTATTTAAATAAAAAATAATGGATGCTTGGTCATTGCTTTTACTCAATATATATATATAAACAATGTAAAACAGTTTTTTTCACACTAACTCCATTCACTTACATAAAATTTGGACATATGTTTTGGGAGTTATCCCTCCCATCTTCAGCCTGTAGATAAACTGTTGTTAAACGTGGCGGTTGGGTCTCTTGATGTTCTTGTGGCAGCATCTGTTGGTTCTATTAGGAATTTGCTGAGTTCATCCAATGGAGGGAAATCGAAATTCATCAAATTATCCTTATTTTTTGTAATGAAAATGTTTTCCCAAGTGGAAAGTTCTATTGCATTATGAAGTTGTTTAAGTAGTTTTATCTCTGGTTTAATTTCATGATTTTTATTCCAAAAGTGCGCTGCTATTGCTGATTTATCAATTTGTTTTAAGCAAATAGAACTTTCTACTTGGGAAAACATTTTTATTACAAAAAATAAGGATAATTTGATGAATTTCGATTTCCCTCCATTCGATGAACTCAGCAAATTCCTAATAGAACCAACAGATGCCGCCACAAGAACATCAAGAGACCCAACCGCCATGTTTAACAACAGTTTATCTACAGGCTGAAGATGGGAGGGATCACTCCCAAAACATATGTCCAAATTTTATGTAAGTGAATGGAGTTAGTGTGAAAAAAACTGTTTTACATTGTTTACATATATACCACTCCATTGCCAACAGCTTCGTAAGTACATTTAATTGAGATAAATATATGTCTTACTTTTTAGATTATCCATAAGAAATATTGTATATTTGACAGCCTGATTTTATTATTTTATCCTATATCATCTGCACTAAAATACAACTATGATTTGCAGGACCAAACAAATAAACAAACTTTCAACAAAGCAGTTTGGAAAACTGGAAACACTCAAGTATGTACTGTACAAATATCTTACAAATAACTGTTTTTTTCCATGTAAATGAATATTTCATAAGCTATTTATATCACTTGTGTGACTGCCACGGATGGCCGTTGTTGTTAAGGCACAGACTCGTGAGCAGAGAGGTCTGGGATTTGAATCCCGCCAGGACTGTGCTCCCTGACAGAGATTTCTTTCAGGTTTTTCTCAGTCCTCATAAATACGGAATGCCAGGGAGGTACCCTAAACTTAGGCCTGGAATGATTTCTTTCTTAAAAATAAATCCTTTCCCAATATATAATTTCATCTCATGTATCATCAGTGTCCATTGCCTGTGGTGCCTCCGTAGCAAAAACAGGCTTTAAACATCATTCAATCAATGATCACCACTTTCGGTTATACTTAGCACATTTAGGTCAATTTACTCCCAAAATCATTAAAACAATAATAAATATTGTGCTAGAATTTGAAGTTACCATTGTTCCTACACTTGTAGAGAAATCTTAATACCTTATGACTAATATAGATATGACTTTATGACTTTTGTAGAACAAAACAATGAAAAATCCTTGTAGGTATGGGTTGTAAATTACAAGTGTAGAAGAAACCTTTGTGCAATAGAATCCTATTAATAATTATAAAAGGAAGTACATACACTTATCACGTATTAGATTACACTTTTATCAAAATAGGGTTTAGGAGACATCAAACATTAGAAAGACTTAGCACAAATATTCTTCAAACTGTCTAAAACTCTTGATAGTGTTTCACACACTAAATTACTGGTCAAAATGCTGACATATGAAATAAATGGCAACTTCCTATCATGTTCATATTTGCAATAAGCAGCATATACAATTGCAAAGGAGCAGAAAAAATCATCAAATTATGAAATATTTAAGGTTAGAGTACTGCAACGTTAAATACTAAGCCTGCTTCTATTACTGGTCAATGTTAATGACTTGTCTTATTCATATGACTACAACATGGTCTTATATGTTGAAGATATGGATGGATTTTTGGCTCAAATATTGAATGTTAAGAGATATACCAACACTCAAGGCATGAGGTATCAATAAAATATAGCAATTTAGCTACAGTATAAGTAGTAAACAACTGTAGGTACAGTTAGGTATGGAGCTAATTCAGCAAATGCCTTTGACCGCAGTAATGTAACTTTAACAGTGCCAGAAATCAAATATGAGAGGCATCCAATAAGCCAGTTGAAAAAAATTATGACAGCTAGGGAAACAGACAGTTGTCACTTAAAAAAGATTACATTTCTGACAGTGTTGTCAAAACCTCTCAAGTTTTAATCTCCTCACTTGCATCTAACTGCAGCAGCATATGGGCAACATGGAGGTACCCTAATGCAATGGATTCAGGTGAGAAATAATAATAATCACCATTATCATTATCATAGAGGCACCTTGCATTATACAGAGTGAGATAGTGTTGCAGTCATTTTCCTCTGAAAAAAAAATTGCTTTGGACAAAATCTGAAGTGCTCTTAGGGGCACATAAGATAGTGACCTTAATTTTCCTTGAAATGCCATTCTCAAGGTCATTTCAAGGGCAAATTGCTTTTTTCAATTGGAATGGTACATTTTCTTTTCCAAAAATGGAAAGAGCATTAAATTTTCAGTATAAAAGTTCTACTACATCTATCACATACGAGTGATAGATGATGAGATATTGGACAAATGAGATATCAAACATTATTCACTCACTTTTACTTCTCTCTCTTTTGTTTTGTTGTTGCTATGAAGGAAACTCATTTGTTTATATGTAGATGCTCATTTGTTGGCATTGGTACACAAATGATTGCTCATCATTGCCAATTCAAAACTACAAGGACATTATTCTCGCCAGTTCCACTTTGGTTTCAATTATGGATGTTAAATACATGATGAATGAGAGGATCGATATGATTTTCATTAATAGCAAAGCTCATAAGAATGCTACAGCAGGTGGCAACTAATACGGAGATTGATATCCTGAAAGGAGGCAGCCATCTGTTAGAAATTTTCAACAACTTGCTAACTTATTCTTCGAAAAGAGAGGTGTCACACCAAGAAAACACTATCGAATCAAAAGTGCTACTGGCAAAAATTTGGAAGTCACTGTATTAGCTTTAGTTGCCACTAATCCTCACTGAAACTCCTGTCAACTTGAACGTGATTCAGGAATCTCTGAAAGAAGAGAGATTAAGTGTCACAAATAACATCCATATCACATTAGCCCACATCTATCAGTTAGGGGTGATAGATGATGTATTATTGAACAAATAAGACAACAAATGTTTTTCACTCCCTTTAACTTTACTGGCATCAATTTACATATGTTGGAAAAGTTACTGTTTTGATTTTGTTGTAGAGCCATTCGCAAAATTCACCATGCTTCTGGAAATAATCCCATGAGGGTCTTGATGCAGGCTAATGTGATATGGATGGTATTTGTCATGCTTAATCTCTCTCCTTTGAGAAATTCCCAAATTACATTCCAGTTGACAGAAATTTCGATGACAATTAGCAGTAACTGCAGCTAATACAGTGACTTCTGAATTTTCCCCAGTAGCCTTTTCATTTGGTGGTGTTTTCTTGGTGCAACACCTCCCGTTTCTGAGAGTAAGTTTGCAAATCATTGAAAATTTCTAATAGATGTCTGCCTCTTTTCAGGATATCGATCTCCATACAAGTTGCTCTAACCTACTTCTGAGCTTTGTCACAAATATAAGTCACATTGACCCTCTTGATCGTGTGTCGAACATCTATGATTGAACGACAAATTGGAACTGACTGAGAATAATGTCCTTTTTAGGTTTGAATTGGGAACAATGAGCACTCTTTTGTGTACCGATGTCAACAAACGGGCATCTGTGTATAAGCAAATGAGTTTCCTTCATAGCAATAACAAAATAAAAGAGAAGTGAAAGTGCGTGAAAAACATTTGCAGTCTTATTTGTTCAATTATCACATCATCTACCACCCTAGCTGACAGACTTACCAGAACTTTTAGACTGAAAATTGAATGCTCTTTCCATTCCCAGAAAAGAAAATACATCATTCCATTTGAAAAAATCAATTTGACCTTGATTCCCCCTTTGTTTGTTTCAGAGAAAATGGCTGTGACACTATAAATGCCTCACCTGTATATTCAACTGCAAAATATGGTCTGTTGTTTGATCTCTGGAGATGAGAAAGCAAACAGCAGGAGAAATCCATGAACAAGATGATTAAAGTGTATGGGCCAAATTGTCTGGTCCTCTCAATGTTTCACCATTAGATGAAAATGCTCAGAGAAGGAAGAGAAAATGTTCATGATGAGCAATGAAGCAGAAGACCAATAACAAGTTGAACAAACATAATTGTTGAAATTGTTGGACAAATTCTTGAAGAGGACTATCACATTACATTTGATGATCCTTCTATGTTTACTACCTCATAACCGGAGGACTATTGATAGAACTTAACTCAGAAAAATTGTCTCTGAAGATTTGGATCTCAAAAGTGTTTGGCTGCTGGATGCATGTTTGTTGTCCAAGACATGCAAATAGCAAAGAATGCAAGCAGCTATACATTTTTCTGAACTTCACACAGTTGTTTTCACACAATGATCATTCCACATGTGAATCAACACCAGAGTATGATGAGAAAGAAGGTGGTGCTCCAAAGAGGGCCAAGGACACTCCTATGGGGAAAGTGATGATAACCATTTCCTTGCTACTAACTTAAACCTAACTTACAATTTTCACAATTCAATTTATTTTCAAGAAGTGCTATGAATAGCATAAGAGATCACAGCGTTTTTTTATCTCTGCTCTTACACGTATTCTTCTGAGAAGAGGTTTAATCTTCTTGAAGAAAAGCTGTAACTTAATTTTAATATTTAATTCAAAATCTATTGAAAATAAAGGTCATCAAAAAAAGAATGCTAAGGTTTAAAATTAGTAGCTCCGAAAATAGTGAAAGATTTAAATGATTCAATGTTCAAAACAATTAACTTCATTTTATGTACCTTAATACATTTCATTATATGATCCATTGAAAATCTGCAAATGTTGAAATAATATTCATTCTTCTGCCAAGTATACTCTATCATGTCTGGCTCTACAATCATAATGGCAGCAACCCTATCCTAAATCTTTTTTGGGTATACACTGTTTTTAATGCATCCCCATTTGGTTAAGGTCTGGGCTTTTAGGAGGGCAAGAAATTCTCTATAGAACCAATCATTACATTTCCTGCTTCAGATGTAACCATCATTGAATACCCTTACCATCAGATGTGCTTAGTCCAGGAATAATTTGCTGAACAGAAAGAATTTATTTTAATCCAGCACACTACAAAACACAATGTGCTTTATGAGCACTATTAGGAAGGTACAGCTCTTCTTGATATCACATATATCTCATTTCTTATACAGATGGAGGAAGGCAATAAAACCAATGAATATTTCTTTATATTTCAGTGTTAGGACCAATTTAATATAATAAACAGCTTGGTTAAAGACAAGGGATATGTGCCAGGGAACTGGAGGAAAGCAATTATCCACCCATCATATATGGTGTTAATGAACTACACTAACATTTTTCAGAAAGTTTAAGAGATGTCGTAGATAAGCAATTTCAAATAGGCAATGTATGGTCTACAACTAAACATAATGCAGTTATATGGTATTATACATTTTGGCATCAGATGTTGATAACCCGGTTTTAAAGTCAAGCCAGATGAAAAATTAGTTTACAATATCTTTAAAACTGCCTTGCAAGCATATGAATACCATTTTTCCGCAGCTCGTTGACAGTGTTTTCAAGATTTAGTGCCATAAAAATTCCTCAAATCTGGAACTAATTATTTGACATTGTGACATTGAACATCTATTAACTGCCTGTTTTAATTATGTAGGCTATTCAAAAGGAAGCTCTTTGCTTGCATTGGCATAATGCATAATTCATAAACTGATGTTGTGGGTTCAATTCTTGCCATGCCGTTGAATTTTATTTTTTATTAAATATGAAATGCTTCAATGTGCATACTAGAGAGTTATGAATGAAATTTACTTAATGCTTGCAAGTTTTATTCTCTTTCTCAACAATGAATGTATTAGCTTACTACTAACATGATGCCTAAAACTTATCCAATACATACCCAGGACACGACACGATTCTGATTAGTAAGTACAACAACAACTACAAGGGTTGTATATATATGAATTGATATGTTAAGATTTAAGTGGATAAATTGAAACATCAACTTAAAAATAGGCTAAAAGCTGAATTATTAGGACTGTCAGAAAACAAACAAAATAAAAATATGTGATGAACTAGAGTGGAACTAAAAAACAAATGAACATCTGTTACTCGAAAGCTTATCATAACCATGGCCCCAGAGCGATACATTTAGAAACCTCACTTTGTTATCATGTGCTATACTTTCAAAGTGCATTTCATTAGCCAGTGGCATAATGGCGCTTTAGAAACTTATAGCCATAGCTTCGAAATTTGAACAGATAGACCATATGTTTACCATCCCAAATTACTTATATGCAACATCTCTAAACTCTGAAATTATTTTGGTGTAGTTCATTAACACTCTGTATAAAGGGAAGAGGAACATAATAGACTACCAAATACAAGTATTGCATTTCTATCGAATGTAGGAAAATATTTTACTAGTATTCTAGCAAGCAGGTTGCAGAAATGGGATAAAGAATATAATATTATTTCAGAATTTCACATAGAATTTTGAATTAGAAAGTAAACATAGATAATATATTTATAATAAAGAAATTAGTAGATAAATACTTAAAGGAAAAAAAAAAGAAAACTGTATTTGGCATTTGTGGACCAGAGAAAGTGTATGATTGGGTTGAGTTAGCATATAGCAAACATTATTAAAACACCTTTTTGTGTGAGATTTAAGAAAGCTTTAATAACCGGAGAGATTGGGCAAAGAAAGGGATTTCAGCAGGAATGTAAATTAAGACCAATTCTCTTCAACCTATATATTTATGATGTATTACTAGAGATAAGGAAGAATAATCATTTTATGCCGTTATAAATAATACTGTACTTCCTGTGCTATTATTTGCACATGATTGTAGGGTCAGTTATAATAAAGGGGTTTAAAACAATCTCTTCGGGAAATAAAAACACCATAATGAATGGAATTTAAATATAAATCAAGGGAAAACAAGAATAACAGAATTTAAGAAAGAGGCAAAATTGAGTAAACAAGAAAACTGGAAGAAGGGCAGTAGAGACTATAAGACAGTATGAGAATGTATCTGTTTAGGAGGGAAGGAAGGTTTAAAAATATTTTTGTTTCTAGTATCATTTTAATATTTGGAATTTTCTGTTTATTTTGATATGATTTTTCACTTATGTTCCTTGGTTATAAGTAATTTTAATACATTTTAACAATGTCACTGCATAAACCTGTATCATCATCATCATCATCATCATCATCATCATCATCCTCCTCCTCCTCCTCTCCATCTTCGACTTGACAATGAGTTGTTAAGTTGGTTGAAGATGGAGAGGATGCCTCTTCGAAACTGGTCCCTCTGTACTTTAAAGTAAGTGAAGCATAAGAGTGTGTTAGGCGAAATATGATTTACAATAAATTATTTGTTTAAAATGATGGCTAGCTGTAATTAAAATATGGTGTTTGCCCAAGAATTTGTAATTGGCAACACCTAGAAATTGGCCAGGGTCAGAAGTGTTGTTAGGTTATGTTTCTTACCATATCAATAAAAATAAAAACTAGTCAATTAAAAATAAAAATATATAAATAATAAATAAACAATTGTGCAATAATGAAATTCTTTAACTTTTATGTTCTTTCTCAACAATGCTATATTTCTTCTGCTATTTGATTAATATCTCCTACACAGTGCTACAAGAAATTTTTTCAACTCCATCATGTTTGCCTTATAATACTAAAGCAAAAAAATCATTTCGAACTTCTTTATTATTCAACTTAAACTGAACTTCAATTTCTTTCTATTTTGTGTATAACAACAGCTTAAATGTGATGTCAACAAATGGTTGTTGATCATCGCATAAGTATCATACAAGGGCCATTTGCAAAGTTCTGGAATAATCCACAGATTGCAGCAGTAGTATGGAAGAGGTATGTTATTAAAACCTGCCATCTTCCATAGAAACACTTGTGTAATATTAGATGAATTAATCAATAATCATAGTAGCTATAGCTTTTTATTGCAGTGCAGACACGTGTCAATGGGAAACATGACAATGACAGTATGACAATATTGATAATGCAGTTAATAAGTACTCAGTAAAGACAGGTATGAATGCTTCAGAAATTCATACAGATATGAAAAACATTATAGGGGAATCTGCACTATCATTTTCAGTCATTTCCAAGTGGACCACGCAGTTTAAATATGGATGTGAAAGCTTGGAAGATGACCCATGCAGCGGTTGACCAGTCATGACATCAGAAATTATTGATAAGGTCCTGGAGAAGTGTTAATTAAAGGTGTCCAAAACCAAAAATGCATATTTCACATTTTGAGGAGAGTACTGTGCATAGAAAAATTATCGGCAAGATAGGTGCTGCAACTGCTGACTCAGGATCAAAAGCAGAGTGCAAATTTCTCAGCAAAGATTGGCCCTTTTTCAGAGAGATCCTGCTAACTTTATGTATCAATTTGTGACTAATGATGAAACATGGGTGCACTCTACATACCTGAAACAAAACAGTAGTTTTTAAACAATGGAAGCATCAAAATTCTTCACCACCAAAGAAGGCCAAGAATGTGAAATAGGCTGGGAGGATCATGCCATTGGTTTTCTGGGATGGCAAAGGAGTATTGCTAATTGATTATCTTCCCATGGAGCATATTGTGCTAACCTTTTGGACCTACTGAAGAAGATAAAAATATGAGAGAAAAGGCTGGGTTTATCAAAGAAGAAAGTGATCTTACATCAACACAACGCTTGCCCTCACACGTGTTATTGCAATAGCGAAAATAAATGACTTGGTTTACAATTTGTTACCAGATCCACCTTATTCTCTTTATGTGGTTCAATCTGATTTCCATCTGTTCCCTAAATTGAGAAAATTCTTTGGTGGAAAGAAATTTTCATCCAATGAAGAGCTTAAATCATCAGTTGCAGCATATTTTGCACGCCTGGAAGAATCTGACTTTCATGATGTGATTAAGGCTTTGGAGCATTGATGGAGAAAGTGCATTAGTGTCAAGGGAGACTATGTTGAAAAATAAGAAGTTATGCTGGCATTTTGAGCTTCATTCTGAGAACTTTTCAAAAAATTTCACAAAAATCCACTTAATTTAGCCTGTTATATAGATTATTAATCAATAAAATAATCAATAAATAGCTGTAAAAGGCTTTCCAAGCAATAATAATAATAATAAAATTAATTATATATGAAACTGTTGTATTGATCATAACATATTGTGGTCATTGTGGGACTACTAGGAGTGGTTGACTGCTTCAATGTACATGCCTTATTCTCCACCTCTGCCCATGTCGTCACAGAGCTTTTCTTGTCCTCTTCCTCACTGTTCTACTTCAGCATAAATATTAAAAAATATGTTTGTTGACAGTTCATAACCACTTTTGATTTACATGGTGTAGATTCCAACTTGACTGGTCATGATATCAGGTCTGTGCATTAGATGAATAAGGCACTTAATTTTCCAAGTACTAACCTGCAGTGATGGAACCAAGTCATCTGTAGAATCAATGGGATCACTGAGGGAACTTATGTCTGGACCATCTAATGCTGCCATGTCTGTGGGATTGCCACCCTCTGAAACACATGCAATATTTTAAAATGTGTACTGCTAAAATTATGAACTACTGCTAAAATATTTACAAATAAAAAGTGTTAGATGAAAATAAATTCTTTTGTTTTTTAATAATTAATATTTTTCATTTGATAATAGAAGACTACTAGCTTCTGCTTATATTATTTCAACAATTATATTAGTTTATAGCTCCAAATCATAATTCTACATTAATAAGTTAAAAATAATGCTGACGTAGTTTATTACTTCAAAAGAACCAAACTAAGCATAAATGATTGCCTCAATATCTAGAATACAAAATTGCCCTAGTGATGTTTCTTCTAACTTTGATTAAATCAAAAAGATAAAACAAGATTGTTGATTTGATTTATTTACAGGCACTCTTTAACATCAAGGTTATCATCATCCCATTCAATTCAGGGTGTGAAACAGCCAAAAAATTTTGCTCAGAGGCCTATTCTTTCAGGCTTGAGGTTCTTTTTTGTAAATCAAAACAAGATAAATTGCTGGACCCTGGAGATATTTATGCTACAAGTTCATTGTTCCACAATAGATTAAACACTTAGAAAACTGCTGCACATGAGAACATTCTCACTCTAGCAAAGGTATTGTTATAGCAGCATTTGCTCTCATCAGTCAAGAGACTGACTGTCATCCTCTGGTGACAGCAGAATGAATTTGTTTAGATAATCAACTGCTGGAATCTCAAAGTTCTTGAAAGAATTTTTGTTTTATATAATACAAAATCTTTTCCCAAATTGACATCTCTACTGCATTCGTGGCTATTTTTGATAATTTGGGTTCCTTTTTAAAGCCATAATTTTTTGCCCGGAAATGCACTAAAATTGCCAATTTTTCAATTTGTGTGCATTTTAATATTTTTGAAAAGTTCTTTTATATGGATTTCCAAGTTTATTCTTGTCTTTTCTATATATCATTGATTGCAACTGCCATAATTAGGTTGGTAAATACCTTCTTTCTTGTAATTTTTAATATGATTTTAAAACATTTGTAATACTAAAATTATTCTGGGGAATTGATATGATGTCATATTCTTTAAAAACTTTTTAAACTTATTATGTGCTTTTGGGTGGTAATTGAATTTCTTATTCTTGCCATTTTCATTCATTTTCATCACTGTGCTATTGTGCAAATTAAGAATGCAGCTGAGTTGTTAACTTGGGAAAACATTTTTATTATATAAAACAAAAATGCTATTCTCTAGATGATCATAAACCAGGCAATTGCAGCCAGCAGCAAACATAACCTAGAAATTCACAAGTCTATAAAACACTTTCAGAAACTACCCAAGAAAATAACATTGCAATGGATATGAACTTTCTTGAAACTATTAATATTTCAGTAGTAAAATAATGATGATATAGAGTTTGTTTTGGTGACATTTATACTTCATTTACTTGGCTTTTAATTGGACATATTAAAGGGGCATTCACTCCCATAATCAGCAGGAGACTGCATAGTAGATGCATACTCTGTAGGCAGTTGGAGAAATTTATTAAATATATTCACTAATATATTTGATAAAATGATTAAACAATTTAAAAGAACTAAAGATATCAAAGACATAAGCTCATTATCACCAACAAAAGAATTTATGCAATTCAAAAAATGCTTCTACACCCTTCGTACATTAATAAATTTTAAAAAGTTTTAATATAACACAAAATATCACTCCTCAAAACGTTTACAGTATCAAACATTTATTAAAATATTCCCGCAAATATTATATACCTTCTGACAGGAAGTTGGGTATTTATCATATAAATTACAAAGATTGTGATCAGGTATACATTGAAAAAATGAAAAGAAATTTGGAAACCCATACCAAAGAATATTTCAGAAATATCCTTTACAAACAGATAGAGAAATTGGAAGTAGCCCACTTTTGGTCAGTAAACCATGAAATTGATCCAAAAACAAAATTACTGAAACACACTTGCAACCTTTGGAAATTAATGACATGGGGAAAAATTTATATCATCAAAAATAAAAACTGCATCATGAACTTCAAAACACCAACGCAGGATATGTTCAATAAATTCCTGCAGAGCATGCTTCTACCAGTTGGTTTTCTGCTTATGGCAGTCCAATGTCCAATTAAAAACCAAGTAAGTAAAGTATAAATGTCTCCAAATGAACTCCACTTTAACATCATTGTAATGAACAGGCAGATTTCTCAGGGGGGGGGGGGGAGTGTATTTATCCAACAGATTAGCAACCAAACTGTTAATTAAGAACATTGTATTAATGACTCAAACTACACACTCTTATTGATTCCACTTACTTGTTTAAATGTAGTACATGTTTTGCAGACCTTCATCTGCATCTGCTAACCATTGACTGCTGGATAATTCATTATGCTTTCGGGATATATATTCTGCTTTGGTGGAAGTGTGATGAACTAAAAGTTTATGTTTTCATCTCCGGAAGTGTCATAGTTCATTAATTTGTCTCTATGTTGCTAACTCAATAGGGTCCTTGTACTAATTTTAATAGTTTTGCTTTTTTCACAATGTCATGGTTATCTGTTCAGAAATGAGATGCTACAGCAGATTTCTCCATTTGTTTGTATTTTGTATTCCTATTTTTCCAATATAGACTTTTCACATTCTGCACATTTTATTTGGTAAAATGCAAAAAAATCTATATTGGAAAAACAAAGAGAAACTATGCACACAGTTAAAAGAACATATCAGGAACATAAAATACAAACAAATGCAGAAATCAGCAGTAGCATCTCATTTCTGGACAGAAAACCATGATATAGTGAAAAAAGCAAAATTATTAAAATCAGTACAAGGACCTACAGAGTTAGCAACATGGGAGAAAATCTACATTTATAAATACAGATTCAGATTAATGACTTCAACACTTCCAGGGATAAAAACATAAACTTCATTACACTTCAACCAGAGTAGAATATACATCCCCAAAGCATAACGAACTATCCAGTAGTAGAAAGTGACCTTACAATGTAGTACATGTTTCACAGTGGAGCCAATAAAAGTGTGTAGTTCAACTCAATCATTCAATGATCTTAGTTATATGATTAGTTTCACTGTAACAGTTCCAATTAGCATTTTAAACCAAACTATTGTTCTATTTCTCACAACTAATTATTAATAAAACCAGAATCAGTGAAATTCATAATGAAAATATTGTACTTACGAAGTTGTTGACAATGGAGTGGCAATATAACCTAAGTTTAAGTCATAATGAAAGGAAAAAAAAAAAAAAAAAAAAAAACAGATCAAATGCTGTGGCATCCTTTATTATATGAATATCTGGCTGCACACCTTCTAAAAATCAGTATTTACACAAGATTGGTTTGATACAAAAGTCAAGTGAGGAACTATCATCATCCGAGCATTGTCAGCATTCCTTCACTGGTCTATTTGGCACGTGAAGAAAATTGGACACTGATTAAAACAAACCAACTGACTGACCGACATTTGTGAGAATATGGCACAGCATTTCAATACTGCAGATATCAGTTGGGAGAAAAGATATAAAATTGGTTGCTGGGTATTATAAGTGGACAATAGCTCAAAAGATGCACAAGCTGATGACATGTGATGAAAAGTGTAAGATGCTGTCATCAATGATTGGAGCCATAAATCTATTATCAAATAACTGAAACCACTGCATTAAAAGATGGTTATGCTCTGTATTGGGTGTATTGTAAATTGTAAAATGCTGCCAACTAGCCAAACAATAAATGTCATGTGTACTCTAACCAGCTGGAACATGTTCATGAAAACTAAGGAGCCTGAACTTGTGAACTGAAAAGGTATTTTGTATGATAATGCAAAAAACCACATACAGTTAAGGTGGCTCATGAAACCATTGCCTTGTTTGGGAGATTCTAGTGCACCCCATCATATTCTCCAGATATTCTGCTATCAGATTATTATATTTTCCTTTCTATGGATAGTCAAATCTATAAAAAACATTGTAACATCTGCTGATCTGGAAACTACACAGGATGTATTTTTTGCTTCTGGAACTAAGGAGTTCTATCACAATGGAATTCACAGTCTTCAATCTCATTTGCAAATAAGTCCTTAACAGTGATGGTGACTACATTTAAAACTAACGATATTATTTTGCTGAGAATACGATGCTTTGAAACATCTTGCCTGAAACCGACAGAATTTTTTTGATTGCCTTATTAATAGCTATATCAATATCATTTTTCAAATTAACAAGCCATGGGTTTCTCCGCAGCTTTATTTTAAAAACAATTCAACATTTTTCTTTAATTCTAAACTCTCTTATTAATCAAAAAATATAATTTATTGACATGAGAAACAAAAATCCAATGAAATGCAAATAATTTAATAATTAATAAATTATCAATTAGATTTATAAAAGAATATATGTCTCACCACTGACACCATCCATATTGTCATCCATGCTTGTGAGAAAGTCTTCAGGAGTATGTGGTAGGGAGTAGCTGTTGCACATGCCCAGTCCACTGTCTGCAGATTCCTGGCGAGAGTGATCTGTGAGACCAGATAGGAAAGGATCCATACCAGCTGAGCTAGCACCTGGCGGCAAATCTGTTGAGCTTTGTTGTCGCATCATCATCTCTTGCTGCGGATCAGTAACAATCCACTATCCATTTAAAAATATAATGGTAAGTACATAAGTCAGTATACGTTACCAGATACAGGTCTAACTATAAACTTCATATAGCAGACCTATATATGTTCTATTTATTTGCATAAATGTAGACACTAACAGTTCAAATAGCAACAAATGTGATATGTGAAAATGGCACAGTAAAATATCCATGTCCATGCATGGGATCTTCCCCTCTCTCTCTATGTATATGTAGAAATTTGCCAACATTTTTCTTAAAGTACAATGAAGCCAAAGTTTGTCTTACTATAAATGGTGAATTGGTAATAACTTTATAACATATTCAATCTCAGTGGAGTTTTCCATCTACACCTATTGCATCAATATGCACAATTTTTACATAGTATTAATAAAATTTAGTTTATAAAATGGTGTTCAATAACTCATTTTCTGATGCTGAAAGAATTACTTAATCAGCTGCACAGAGCAGTATGTTAAGAGTGTATATTAACCCACCAGTGGCTGCAGGACAAAAACATTCTGTTCAGTACATTTTGCATCCGGTACAGTTTGTTTATTTTTCTAAGTTTCAGGGGAAAAAATACATCTATGTTAAACTACCCGTAACATTTTAATCACTTTCTACCAGCATGCGATAACAGTAGATGTTGTGAAAAATTATGCACTGAGCCTGGAATTTTGAGGGAGGAATTTTTAGACTAAAAGAAGGCTTTAGAGAACAATGCACTTTAAATAAAGAACAACCTTGTGAGGTTTTTTTTTTTTTGAATAGTGTTTAATGCTTTAACTACTGATGGTGGACACTGATGTTACAATGAGGTGAAATAGTAAACTTGGGAATGGATTTTTTTTAAGGAAGAAAATATTCCAGGCTTCTAGACATTCCAATGTTTACGATACCTCCCTGGCATTTGCCATTTATGAGGACTAAGGAAAATCTAGAAAAAACCTCAGTCAGGGAGGATGGTTCTGGCTGGAATCGAACCCCAGACCTGCTGCTCATAGTCCACGCCTTTACAACCTTGGCCACCCGTGGCAGTACCTTCAGAATGGATTTCTATTTTGTTTACAGTAATCGTCTGGTACCTACAGAAAAACCCCTTATATGGTTGGGTGCAAGATATGAGAAATGTTCCCAATAGCATGGGACCTTAAGGAGACCCTAATTATGGCAGACAGAAGATGCATTAACTTCAAACTGTAACAGCTTATAAAAGAAAAATAAGTCTAGTAGAAAACAGAACAAATTTATAATATCAGAAATTTAAAAATATTTATGTATTAAAGTAGCCTGTAAACAAAATGTTCACATATCAACCACTCATGAGTTAAAATTTTTTACTTAAATTTCATTGCAACTATAAAAATTAAATAACTCTTATTAAATATCTTAATACTCCTGTTAACACCATTATACATTTTTTTATTAACTGTATTGAAGGCTTTTTAATATTGAAAAAGGTTGTGCAGATTGAGAATAATATACTTTCTCTATGCTTTTTTGTTATATGATTTAAAGATAAAACATAATTCATAATGGATCTATCGGTTATAAAGCCATTTTACTCCTATTAAAACATAGGAATGCTTCAATATTACTCTTATTAAACCATCTTGCTGAAAAACTAGAACTGTAGCAATTCATTTTCACTGTACAATTTCATATTATATTCCTTAAGATGTATTTAAAAATCGGCTTTACTTTTTCAGTAAATTCAACTCTCATATATAGAAATTAAGTTACTGAAGAATTATTTCTGTTGCAAAGTAGTGCTAATTAATAAAATATATTTGACTATAACATAAAGCCTTGACAATTCAAATTTTAATAATTCAAAGGCACAAATGCCAAATAAGAATTTTTGCCTGTAGTTTTCTTAATAATTACTGTTAAAATGGCTCAAGCATGGCTACAGGTTTGCTGTGCAAAGCAGATTGGAGATTTTCTGATCATTCTATTTTATTAAAATATTCATACTGGAAAATGTTAAAAATGTTGTAAAATCCATACTTTTAGTTGAAAACATTTATTGTAATTAATTTCATGCTATCTATGCATTTTTGATAATATGTATTACATCTAGTCCCATTTAGTTTTGATTATCCAGACTTCCTTTTGCCTCTTTCTGTAGTTTTCTCTCAGGGACAGGAAATCCTTATTTTAGTACATTAATATGAAACACTGAAGTTTAAAAAACTAGTTTTGCAACTGCAAGAGAATAAAACATAAAGATGGTGTACATAGACCGAACTTAACATGATATTAACATGGGAAGAAATCTGCCAAGTTTGTGGTTTTTGTGATCAGCTTTCCCATTAAAAGATACACTTTCTTGCTACTTGTCATTTTTTTGAAACAATGAAAACAGTTTATTAAATCTTTACTGATAATTACAGTGAGGTTATTTGAGTTATGGGCCGGCAGAGTATGGGCTGCATACTGGAAAAAACAAGTCATCAAGGCTGTATAATGAACTTGCAGACAACAGCTTGTAGTTAGTATGAAGGAGGTTTTTATCAGCAAGTGGTTGTGCATTCATGTGTCACTTGTGTATAAATATGTGCTAATTATTTATTCTTCATTAGTTATGCCACTGTATAAATATAGTCTTGAAGGAAGAGTTTTATGTAAAATACTATTGTGAAAATGAATTCTTGTAGAGAAAGTTGTGGCAACTGCACTTTCCCAGTAAGCAGCCGTAAATCAAATAACTTTACCGTAGATATATTTTATTCTAAGTGTATATCACATTTACCAAAATATAATCCTAAACCTTTGTTAGTCATTAAAATTATTTTGTTTGTAAATGCCTCACACCTTAAAAAATTGTACATTTTATTTTATATTACAACACCATTTATACTATTATCAATAACCTACTTCAGCAAGCAACTAGCTAAATTTATTTAAAAATAGATAGATTGTCTATATTGAGACAACTGATTCATTCTCAGCTAGTGTGTATAAATAAGATGAAATTGTGAGTTTCTGGTGAAAATTTGGGGAATTCACAGAAAAATCCATTTATTTTTAACAGAATGAAAATTACTATTAGTTACTACTACATTTAAAGATGATTTCCTAAGCAGATTTATATTGTTATATATTTAATTTTATTTTTTGCATATGTATTTCATGAAGGCTTGAAGTTAAATTATACAATGATGTTGAATGTATCAAGTAAAATTTTTCTAATAAAGTAGATGCATTTTAATGAAAATATGTTTTTTATTTTATCCAAAATTTCAACTTTTCCAATTGGTATCTAGCACTATATATGAGTGACTTAAAAATGAGATATGATATCTGGATTGCCAAATATAAAAAGGAAAATGAATATATATAATATTGTGGTGCTATTCCAATGCAAGGAAATCTAAATGAATTAACATATTATCTATCCTATAGCTTTTAATTTTGATATTTTGCACCTACATGAATGACCGAATAAATGATTGAACCAGCAAAACTTTTCTTGTTTTCAATTTTTATCCATGCTTGCCATTTCTTCTGCTATCTAGTAATTTTATATGCTTATACAATATTTCTGTAGAATGTGTAATTTTGCTGTCCAAAATTCAAAAAAGAGTTGCAATAAATGGAACCTATCTAAATCTTATGAATTTAAAAAACAACAAAAGCTATAGGTTAAGGTAGCAAGACAAGGCAAACCAGACAAGAGTTTAAACGCATTTCATGAGCAGAGTGAACAGTGTGCTTGCAGTGCATATACTGATTTATCTACCATATTTATTTCATTCCCTCTTGGTTATTGTGGCGACAATCATGATGTTTTTTTTGAGAGTTTTAGCATTATTTTAATGAATAAACATTTCATTTTGTCTTGCTTCATTAGCAGCATAGCACTAAATATTGTTGCCACATTTCTTACCACCAGTTCTGTGCATATCATTAATTACAACAATTGAGATACAAGAACTGATGCAACATTGCTCTCGGATACTTGCACTTAATAGTAATTCAGACATTCTTTAGAGAGAGAAGGCAATAATAAGACACATTCACCACTAACAAATTTTTCCCTGTTTGTGGAACATGCATAAACTCTTGGTTGGGCCAAAACGTATGCTACGAATTAAAGTATATAAAAATGCAACATGAGTAAATTTGAAACCTGAAGAATTATAGCCAAAATATATATCTTATTGTAAATAATCAATGCTCGAGAAAGTGCCAGGAATATAAGATGAGGCATATATTAATTATTTTTGCAAGAATGAAAGAGAGTCTTACAAATTTAGTTTGCACATGTTTATAAAATTAACCTTTTAAATGGAATAGCTATTATGGGCATAGTTAAAAATTAAACTAAATGGAATAAGAATGATAATAGTATACAGTTAATGTTTTAAAGCAAATAAATAAGAATATATTTTTAATAAAATTTTACAATTTAGATACGAATATTATTGCATTACAACTAGTATTCAAATGATGCATGAAAGCGGTATGCAATGCTGATAAAGAAATTGCAAATAGGTTGTTAAGAAAAATATAAATAATCAGCTTAATTCTTCTTTTCAAAGAAGATCTATATGTTTAATTAAATACATGAGATGAAACAAAAAACTCCAAAAACCCATTTACAGGAAGGGTAACAATAATCTGGAGTCTGTGTGAGCATAAAACACTTCACAGAATAACTAAAATCAGTGATGATTTTACCTTAAAACAGACTTCTGATTTATAAAATAAAATTTTTATTATATCTCTTGAATTATTAGAACTACACATAAACCACCATGGATGGCCGAGTCATTAAGGCATGGATTCATGAGCTAAAGGTCTAGGATGTGATTACCCCCTGAATCATTCTCCCTAACTGAGATTATTTCCAGGTTTTCCTCAGTCCTCATAAATGGCAATGTTGTGGAGGTACCCTAAACTTAGGCCTGAAATGCTTCCTTTCTTTAAAAAAATTTTTTTTCCTTCTCAATTTATCATTTCATTTCATGACCATCAAAGTACACTACCTGTGATGCCTCAGCAGTAAAAACATTAAACTTAATTTTAAAAAATTAATGCAATGCAATGAAAATAATTGCCACTTTAATTTGAACTAATAGCAGTGCACAATGTTCCATTTAAAATAAATATCAAAGACTCATCAATCCTTGAGGAAACTGCGCCAATGTTTGGTCCTATGATTTATAACCTCCTAAGTTCCTAGACCTTATAGTTAGTGATTTTACCTTAGGGGAGCATTGAAAAATAAGAGTATATTCAAGTAACCCTCACACACTGAAGGAACTTAAAACAAACAAACGAAATAAAATTCAGTCCATTGGAGAACTGATGTGTGTCAACAATAATTTCCTAAGATAAAAGCAGATTGTGGGATCAGGAAAAATGGGCAACATTTCTAAGCACCAACTGTAAGGAGGATGAGTACCAAAGTCTGTTATTCAGTATGTTGTATCCAAGTTTTAAAATGGTCTGCATGAGTCTATGCAAGAAAATACCAGTTGCAATGCGCGGTCTAACTGCTGACTGGCTGAACTATGTTTCAGAACTTTTAAACAATAATAATAATAATAATAATAAATATTTGTTATAGATAACAATGAAGTACAGAATCACAGAACTAGATAGCACAATGTGTAGGGAAATTTAAAGGAACAATTCCTGAATGATACAAGACTTGATTTGCCTGTTTTGAAGGAAGATTTATTTATTTATTTATTTACTAGTCTTGCATATCATATATTGCATATGAGAGTGCAAATGATATCATACACATCTTCAATAACCAATTTCCATCATAAAATAATTGAATTTTTTTTTAAAAAATACAAACAAATAAGCTTTTTATAAATGCTATGATACAAGTTAGTTAACTGATATAAAGTAAAGCAATGATCAAGCAAACATGGAATAGTTTGTGATTTATTTATACTTTTGTTGCTTTTATGAAAGCTGGTAATTTGTTACACAAATTTACTCCTGTGTAAGTTATCCCATTTTGGCAACATTTAGAGTTGTATCTTTCTAAATGCAAGTAATTTTTTGTCTGCTGATATGGTAATTATGTGTATACATGTATTTTTAAAGACAAATTTTCCATTAGCTTTTCTTCATAAAAGTAAATGCAAATATAGATCAATATGTGCAGTTTTCTGCACACTGGTCAACATGGATGAAGCATCACCATGTATTTAGACAATCCATATCAAAATGTAATATTTTTAGTTGCTTTTGGCAATAACACAAAATATATATGCTAGTGAGAAAGTCAGTTAAATGAAAAGATGGAGGGAAAAAAAAAAAAAAAAAAACCCGCGCGCACACACACACACACACAAAGTTGAAACATTTGCTTAAAAAAATTCTAGTAATGAATAAATTAAATTTTACTCCAGAAAATAGTACATGATTTATTTGTTACTTGGTAGTGATTTGGTGTTGTATAAAATGTTCTACTACAAAATAATCTGCAGTCCACCACAAGGGAGAAAATGGGGATTAGTGACTCAGTGTGGACAATGTTAATGATACCGATCATTTAAGCTTTGAGTAAATTTTAATTGCTTCATGTGATACATCAAACTATCAAAAACTATCAACCCACATAGCTTTGCATTTTACTTGAAATATATTACATACAGCTTGTGTATTTTACTTAAAGGCAAAACATATGGATGACAGCTTTGCAAGTACAAACTTTTAGATTAACCTAACAATGAAAATTTGTATGAGAAACCAACCTGTCTTATGATTTCCTGCTGACGAAGTTTTAATCTTTCTCGTTCCATCTGTAATGACTGGAGCCTGAGTTTCTGTTGGCAAGCCTGGAGGGACTGTGATGTGAGTGGCTGGATCCAACTGGCACTGTGCTGTGGCAGCATGCTCCCCACTGGGGACTTCTGCAAATGCAGCGCTAAAAAGAACAACATAATGTTAGCAGTAGACCTTCATAACCTGGGGCTTTTACATTAGCCTTTGAACATGATATTAATAGATTAGCAGTCCTATTGATTCATCTGCTAAAGAAGAATAAAGAAAAAAGAAAGAAATGTAGAACATTTTTTTATTGCTAAGGGAGAACTTCTTTAGTCCTTACATATCACTGGGATTATTCCAAGGCTACAGCTCAGCAACTTCCAGAAAAACATGCTTTAATGCTTTTAATAAACAGAAATGCTTACAGAATGAACACTAGAAATAGTTGACTGCAACTTAAACTCGCCTCACTTCAAGGATATTCATTACTGAAAGAGTTTCTAAGAAGTACTTTGAGTGGACATACTATAAAATTCAGGGTAAAAGATTATTTGGAAGTTAATAGACATTCTAATATAAAATAAACAGCTGAATATTCTCTTCAAAGCATAGCATTTACTTGCTTATTTACTTTCTTATATAGGCCATTAATGTAGGATAAATCTGTTACAATCAAACTTCCCTAAATTTTAGCAACAATATAATCTTTAGCAGTCATACTATTCCTAATTTATTCAACTATTATTTGTAATGAAGTAAGTAAAGTGCTGTTACCAGCTTTTCTTAGAATCATAATTAATACTTAATTTGGAATGATTATGTGGAGTTTATCACTCACATTATCAAAGCAGTATTTTTTCGTTTTTAAATTATATTCAATCCATGTAGAGTAAGTTATTCCATATATATGTTTCTATTAATAAAAAAATATTATAAAAATTATATTGAGAGTGTCACAAAGAACCATTATTTGTTAAATTGAATATTTTACCTCATATTTATATATTTTAAATGGTTTACTTTGCTCAAAAATTGCATCAAGAATTATGTTTCTGTCATAAGAGAAATGCCCTGCATAGAAAATTGCACATTTACAATCAAATGCATTCTGCAGTTATGACAGCAACCATTCTTTTTCTCCTATTGCACTACAACCTGAGATTGGGCTACTGTCTGATGCAGCGACCTCTGCTTACTCTACCTTTGTCTTGTGACTTCATTGATACAGGGCAGTAATGCAGGGGGACACATGATCTGCATGCTGGCATTACAACGGTCACTTATCACGTAACTTTCTAGATTAAAGAATGCCAGCTCTCCATTAGGCAGCTCCCCAATTGTCCTCATGTGACTGGGTGGACCCCATTCCAGATTTCCCTAATTTAGAAATGTTCCTAAGCAGGTACCTGGAATCGAAACCGGGTCCTCCTGGCCAGCAATCAGTAATGCTAATTGCGAGATTAAGGGGGGTGATCAAGCATTCTTTCTGCCTTTATGCTTTTAGAGACTATTGGTGTACCGGTGTTAATCATTACAGTGTGTTAGTGAAATAAATTTTATGGTAGTATATTGTACTGAAATGTTATCTAGCAATAACAATATAAATCTACAGGAATTATGCCCATACTGTAGAAGAACTTGAAGAAAAATATTAATGCCACAATTATACAAATTATGAAAGCAGAGCAGTTGTAATAGGATGTAAATGGACATTAGCTTTGAACCCCTGGTACTCATTATGAAATAAAAACTAATATCGTATGCATACTGATCAAAGTATTGCAAGTAGAAATTGTAGGGGCATCTTGTCCATCAATAAAGCTAGCAACAAATACAATCTAGGCTCTGAGCAGCTTATATTCAGCTGTGGATATAGGCCAAAAATAACTCTCTGTGTTTAGAAACAAAAAGTATATATCATCATTCTCATTTTCATTCATGCTACTATTCATGTAAAAAGCTAATAGAACAACCAAAAAGAAAGCATAAAATATGAAAAAATCTAATGCATCTAACTAATATGACAGAAATATATAAAATTTCATTAAAGAATAAATTAATATTATAATTTAATTTTTATGTAAAAAACCTCACCAAAGGAGAGCTTGCAAATACAATAAATATCAAAACAATAAATGCAATAAAGATGATTATCTTATATCAAAAATATATTTTATTTGTATATTATACAAATGGAATGGGCATAACCACTGTTGAAGAAATAGCTGAAATATTTGTTTACAAATATGACAAATGAATGAGTGAAGGAGCAATTTAAATATTCAAATTTATTACAAATACAAATTTGATTTAATACAAATGAGTACGACACTTGGTAACTTAAAATCATTGGGTATATCTGAAATTGAGGATATGCTTAGCCTAAGCAGAAAACAGTTGCAAAATAATTTAAGTGATAATAAAAATCAATAACTGTACAATGACAGTTGGCTTTGATTGGTTCAATTCAATACAGCAAATTTGTTGGTAATATATAAACGATTTATAAAATTAATATTCTCAATAAAAAGTTTTTCTTTCCTATGGAGGTACTTTAAACATACATGACTTACAGTCATTAATACAAAAACTTTCCTGTTTCTTGCTGATAGGCTGGCAGCCGCGTTCTGGGCCAGTATTGGGGCGATGTCCTCCAACAAGAGTTTGACAGAACGAATGTGTTGTCTTTGTACGGCAGAATGGGGAACGAATCAGGAAATCCTGGCAACATTTTCGTGTTCCGCATTTAATGTTCAACTCATATGGCAACGTGTGACCAACGAACCTGGCGCCTGACTCCTAAATCTTTTGGCGACAGTCACCTTTGTATGGCGTAGTAATAAAAGCGGATTTAAGTTCCAGATATATAAAACCTGTTTAACGTTTGTCGGCCAATAATATTTGGTATACAGGCAATGTATTAATATTCTTAGGCGCATGATTTCGTACTATATAACTAGAGTGACCATTTGGGTCTGAACTGGAGCCGATATTTGCGTTCTCGGAGGGTGCACCAGTAGTCGCTGGTGATGATCTCTGGTTTACATGTCCTCGACTGATTCCCTAACAATTTTCAAGCGTTTATTTTTTATTTTTTTATTTATTTCCATTTACTGATCAAGTTAAATACTTCTTCTTTCAAGAAATGGATCGCTCCTTGCGAAAGATGATTTTCATTTCTTTTGGGGTGTAAGGATTCTTGCGTCATTATAATGTTATATGGTTTTAACTTCACCTTACTTGGTCTAAACCACAAAAAAGGCTGGTGTGCGAAAGATATCAAAGAGGTTTTATTCGGGGGAATCTCTCAATATATCTAACAGGTACTAATCTTTTTTGGTTTAGGTTTTCCATTGCTAACATTTAATGCCTTAGGAATTTTCTTCAGTTTAATAATTTGAAATCCTAAAGTTAGGGAAACTTTTAGCCAAACATGAAATTACAGCGAATGAAAAACAAGAGATGCTGAAGAAAAACGTTAGCAGAATTTTGCAATGTGTTATAAAAGTAATTCTAGGCAAATGTCGCCTTAAATTTCAGGTAAATAGCACCATTTATCACTGTTAAATAATTGCCACTATTGATTTGCAATTGTTTCCTCCTTTGCAAAAGGGAATGGCAATAATTGTGCAGTACGACCGAACGTTTGTAGACATACACGTATACAAATAAATAATTTTCACTAAGTTAAGTGCACTTTTACAGTGTGTCACATCATAATTGTAAATTTATTTATGTTTCCGTTGTGTAATAGTATCTTAGTTAATAATTGTATACATTATTTTCATGTTATAAATAATTATTCTATTCGCGAAATAATATTTTCATAATTATAATAATATTACATATGTACATGTACATTTTTACTTTGAGAAATATAAAATTATTGTAATGTCAGTTCCAGTTTCGAAGGATCATAACTTTTCTTTTTAGATTCTCCAAAAATAAAAAATAAAAAAAAACAAAAAACAACGATTTGTTCGTAATGAAATTGGATAATGGGATTGTATTATAACGAGAACAGAAAAGAATTTTATTAAAGAATAAACAAACAAGTAACACTTAAATATGACCACCATCGTGTTAGATAAGAAACAGCATTCCTAGATTGTTATTAATAAATTCTTGACCTTATTTGCAATTTGCAATTTTCGATCTACCCGATTGCTCTTTATCGGCAAACTACATCAGTTTCCTCAAATTTGTTTAACTTACGAAATTATTTTACAGAACAGGGTCCATTTCTCAATCTACGTGACGTTTGAAATCTTCTCATTGCATGGATATTGTCTATTGTGTTTGTAATAACAATGAATGAGACCATTACAAACTCATAAAACATTATAGTGATCGAAAATTCTGTCAGTATTCAAAACCACAATAGTTTATACAAGCGTAACACAGTTATCATAGCAACGAAAGTTAAACAAATGCATATAGCATAATACAACAATCCTTTTAAGGTATAATGACATCGATATAGACCTAAAGTGTTAATAAACAGAGAAAATATCGCCATTTCAAACCGAAAACTTGTTTTAGATTACACCATTATATTTGATAATTCAATAATTATTTTATTAATTCTCGCGAAAGGATATGACATTTAAGTATCTACTGCCTTTCATTAAATCCAGCCTGACATGACAAAACTTTTAATAGAACTTCAAGAAAATATCTTTTAATCCTTTTTCAAACGTAATTAATCAATTTCCGCCCTTCTTTGGCCCAGTGACCATGACTATTGCTAATTGTTACGCCATATACTTACATCGATGTCATCTAACGCAATGCAACATATTTATAGCAAACAACAGAATTGTGTTACCTCTTTCTTCAGATAAACATAAATTGGCTACGTTTAAGTATGAAAACGTCTTGCTTCCTTCTTATCGCGCAGCTTTCAGCGCTGTCTAGGAGAGTTACGAATGATTTCGAATCGAGGCCCTCTGCGGTTGGCGCTTTGGCGGAAAAGATCGTAAAGCAGGTGCACAAATGTGAGCCAGGTGGCGTACCTGTCTACACTGCTGCCAATTTTCTTGTCCCTTTCTCTTTCGTGTGGACCCCGTGGCATATGACGGCTTTGCCAGCTGTGTCAGTCAGTAAGCATCCAATCTAATCCATTCAGATGAAACTGTGTTTCAGTGACACTTTATATTAGCTCAAGCGTTCCAGGACAGAACTTCTGTACTGCATAAGCCATGGTCATTTCCTGTTGCGCCTATTACTCTGCAGGGGGCAGAGGTTAAACATCACCAGTGTCGCAAATAGTGTTTTATTATATGCTTTTACGTTTCAAAACGTGTCCTCCGCATCAAGCTTCTCTTGAGACTCTACAAATGCTTTATAGTGAAATATCAGTAATTAAAGAAGAACTTGTAAAGAAACATGGAACAACTTGCGAGATTCAAATGACGCTAAGGAACGTATTTTAAGGTGTAACACCTTTACAGAAATATAGCTGTTTTCATGCTGATCATTTGAGATTTGTATTTTAGGACATGAACTGAAGTGAAATAGAGAAATTTATTGCACATTTTCGTGAGATTAGTATGTTTATCCCCCTTTACTCCTCTTTGATGTTTTAATGTTTTGTTAAAAAATGGGTGGGAAAATATTCGATTTTCACTCTTTTTGACCACCCACATAAAATCCTAATTTTATAATGCAGACTACAGCTATTAAATGGCATATTTATAAGTTTGCAGGACCAATAGTTTCCAAGTTAATCAAGATCAGTTGCCTCCTAAACCCAAGATCGCAGGTTCAATCCCGACCAGGACCGATAGATTTTTTTCGAGCGTAAAAATCCTAAGTATGGCTTCCTTCGGAAGGGAAGTAAAGTCGTGGGTCCCGTGTCGTACATTTACAGCACGAAAATGAACCTCAAGCCTGAAAGATGAGGCCTCTCAGCAAAATTTGTCGGCCGTTTCACGCCCTGAATGGAATAGGGCGCTGATAACCTGAAATGTTAAAGAGCGTCCGTAAACAAATTAAATGGAGAGAGAGAGAGAGAAGCCATCACAGTACTCTGTGCGGTACGCGAACATTTTATACAAAGAAGTCTCTAATCTCTAGTTACCCTACTTGATTGTGTTGTCGCAGTTTGAATGCTCTACCATGCCAAAAGTTCAGAAGGCGAAATTGCATGCTCTTTAAGGACAATTCAAGAGACAATTAATTGAAATTGATCTAATTCTTCATCGTGTCATCTGCAATGTATATATTGCGGTCGATGAGAAGCATCAAAGCGCCAGAGCGGCAAGCAGACGAGAATGTTGACCTCTACAAATGGCTACATAAATAAACTACCTTGATACGTTCCTTCACTTCAGAATTTGAAAAGCAACAATCATGGAATCATTCTCTGCAGATCTTAGCATGACATTAATTCAGTCACAAATTCCAGTCCACAAGCAATGCTGCACTCCAATAATCCTTGGAGAAGTATTTGTAAAGGTCAGTACCGGATGAGAGGCCCTGAGAAGTTAATTTATCAGAATGCTTTCGAAAAAGTAAAAGATTTGCTCGGCAAACATGAAGTGGGATTCATATTAGATGAAACTACTGATGTATATTGAATGTGCTAGTGTTTCCATGCCCTTAGAGATGTACTAACTGGAGAAAACAAACGCCTTCATAATCATGCAGAGTCACCCAATAATTCACACATAAAGATGTGGCCGGAATACGAAAGAGTCAAGACTTGTGGTGACTGATCAAGCACATAAATGAAATATTCAGAAAGGAATACAGGAGGGTAAATGACTTCGTTACTGCTCTGAAGAGGATTCTTGTAAAGGTCCAAAACTGTCAAATTTTGTACCAAGAAGTTACTGGGCTCCACCTTCTCGTACCATAGTTTCCACAAACGCAACAGCTATTAAGCATGCCCAACAATTGCTCAACGACAAAGACCTAGGGCTGAAACGTTTCGCAGTGTATGGCTACAGAAATTTGCCTAATGTAACTCAAAGTTAAGAAGAAGAAGAAGAAGAAAAAGAAGAAGAAGAAGAAGAAGAAGAAGAAGAAGAAGAAGAAGAAGGTATGAAGATGGAGCCACAGTGAAAAAAGTTGATAACTATGAGGTACAACCTTGACAGATTTGCCAAAAGTCAAACTTGAATTCATTTTGACAAACAATCCGGATGCGGAAGCCTTTGCAACTTCCATTCAAACCCAGTAAATGTCACGTTTACTTCTTAAATGTGGTTTACTTCATGTAATTTGCTACAGTATTGAATGATTGTTAGTGTAACTGGTTTAGATCTGAATAAAGACATATTATCAGCACCTTTCTTTCCCCTTCCCCGCCATAATTTTGCATCTTAAAATCCGTTCTCTGAATTAATGGCATTTTAATCAACATTTTGCTTTATAATATTTCAAGATTTACCCTCTGTAATCCTGACTTAAAAAAATCAAGATGACAAAATGTGAACAAATTTCTTTTATGTAAAATAACAATAACTTTATTTTTATTTAGCATACCTTATTAGCCAGTAAACACACAATAAAGCTTAGTACAGAGTCCTCGTCTGGACGTGTGGCCGGCTTAATGGGGATTTGCTTGGCACCGGGAAGCATGCTGTTTTCCGGCGGAGTTGGATATTCATAGTCACTTTAATTGAAGTGCATATATTTCTGTATACATTCACATTGCAACAAACACTAATTTTTTGGTCATACAATGGCATTTCGTGTACAAGATCGAGTTTTTCTGCACTGCCGTATCTGTTGTTTTGTATCACTGAGTGACAATGGAAGAAAAATAAATAAAAAATAAACGTGGGTCAATAGAGCGAACATCAACATTATACAACACCCAATTGCAAAAATGAACTCTACTCACATCGCGTGATTGTAATTCATAAAATGTAGGTACCTTATGGGTTTTAATTAAGTTTCCGAGGTTTGCGAAATTCCTGATTCGTGTACAAGCTTTCTCAGAAATTTCTTTGGTCTTCATTTTAATTTTCTCCGATGTCATGACTTTTTCTTCTATAAGTACATGGCGTTTTACTTTCGGTTTCTTATCAAGAATAGACCTTGTTTCCCTAAATCTATTCACAAGATTACAACCCGTTTCTCTGTGAGGCGCGCGAACAGCAGGGAATATGTCTATAAATCGCCGTCTCATTCTCTACAAGAGTTTACTGTCACATAGGAATCATACAGGAAAATTCTATGTGCTAAAGTATACGGACTTTTGGCATTATAACAGACTATCACACTCTATAACACTGAAACACGTAGTCTCACAACATTCAACTCCTATCCCTGACTTCCCGTCAATTGATTAGCCGGCACACCGAGAGTCCATTAAGCTGGCCACGCGTCCAAATGAGCGTTCTGTGGTTATATGCTTAATGCTCAGGTAACAAAAGCATGCGTTTTCGCTTTAATAAATTATAGCGGAATTTAGGTAAAAATATGGAGTGGATGTAACATTTCAATCCATTTTCATGAAATTATAGTAAGTATACATGTACTATTTATCTTATTTCAACATGACAACCGAAAAAAGAGGAAATAATTTAGACTTGTTAGTGTGGGATAAACTTTTGTAATTTTCCGTTGGATTTTAAATAGTCCATATTGCGGATGACTACTGAAGAATTCCAAGGAGAATATTAAAAGACCTAAAACAATGGCAATTGCCTTCCAAAGAACTGAACGTTTCCCCGATCTTGACAGGAGGGGGGAAAAAATGTACCAGAAAAATGTTTGAAATGAAGGACGATATTAAGAAGATAAAAGTGAGAATTCAATTGGAAAAAATGATATGAGAAATGCGTGGCTTAGAAGTAAAGCAGATAGCTGTTGGAAGAGGTGCAAGATAGAGGTAGGAGAGTTAAGTATTTAGTCATTAGTATGTCGTCAGATGAATGTAGGGTTAAGCTTTATCTCATACCTGGCTCCAGAACTAAGGAACTGACTAGACAAGCAGAGAACTGGAGTTAAAACTGTTAAGAATAGTACACAAGGTTTAAAGCTCAATTAATTGTTAAAAGTTAATGATAACTGGGTGATTAGTTAACAAAAATGTTGTTAACAACATTCCGAAAAAGTGTAAAGTTCTTTAATTTTGTTATATTTTGCTTTTTACGCAATGAATATTTATCACAAACCGCAATATAAAAATTGAGTGAGGCGTCTTTAAGCCTTAGCGTACGAATTTAAATCTGTTCTTTAAAGAAACCTGAGTGCGGTGCTAAATTTCATTATAGCAGCTCAACGAATAACTGTGACGAGAAAATATACGAGGTTTTGACTCACTCTCGGCCCCTCCTGATTTTCCTCTATGACTTTCAACCTAATGTATGTAATTCAACGATATATGAAATTGACCTGTTCTGATGTATGAGAAGGAAGAACCTCATAACTAGTGTTGAAAAAGATTACCGTCAGTATCAAGGCACGCCTGCACACGCCTTACATGTTAGAGAAAGCACTGTAAGATCAGGAGATTTTGCTGCATATGAGCAATACTGACATTGGAGCTTTTGGCAACACTGTACTAAATAGGAGCAAATCGCTCACAAACTAAAAGAAAGATTTTCACAAAAATTGTGATTTCATCTAAATTTTTCGTTATGAACAGGTGTCTCGTACATGGCAAGGATTCTCACTAGTCCAAAACAATCGGGTTTTCTACAGTGGTGGCATTAATTCTGAACACTTTGTATCCTTTTTAAATCTTATAAGATATACAAAGATTGTGTTGCGCTAAATGAACAGCAGTTCACTTTCACTTTGTTATTGTTTTTTCTTTACCATATTTATTATCCTTAAGAAAGGCGGAATGTGCTACATTATTTACACGAGAAACAAGTTTAATTAACATCATCCAGTAACTTGAATAATTTCATCTTAGTGCAGCAGCTACATATCGTTATGTAATTGTATTTTTTAATAGTGTTTAACGCCTATTTTTGCTATAGAGGCACCACAGGCGGTGAACACTGATGATACACGAGATGAAATGATGTATTGGGAAAGAATTTTTTAAGTAAGGAAACGTTCCAGGCCTAAGTTTAGGGTACCTCCCTGGCATTTGCACGGAGGAAAACCTGGAAAAACCTCAGTCAGCGAGGACGGTCCTGGCGAGATTCGAGCTCCAGGCCTCCCGCTCACGACTTTAACGACCGCGACCACCTGTGGCGGTGTACCTAAATCGTGTGATCATCATTGATTCAGCGTTGCCAACTCTATAAATACACGACCATTTTTGTCGTCATCTTTTACCATTTCGTTTTAGTATTATAGCGGACTACCAGACATAAATAACAGTCTGTTTCATATCAGTTGCCCATAACCATTGACAAATAAATAAATAAGAAATCACAAATCACTGCCACATAAAAGTGATACAGTAGAAAGAATGTTTTCTACCATTCATTTAAACCAAACTAAAATTAGAAACAAATGGTCCTGTGGGAGTTTTACAGACAAAAAGAATGTTTAGTAATTCAACATATTGTTGCAATTTTTCAATTCAAGATGATATAACACTCATGAAAGCAAGGAAAATCTATAAGGTGGCAGTGATGAAAGTGCAGATAAATAGATAGGCAGCTAATGTAATGGCACTTGTTTAATTATTTTGTTAATATAATAATACTGTTTTTGTTGAATTGGTGTTCAGTTATCATTAAAAGATTTGTAGCTCGGAATTTTCATTTTAAAATGTTCCAAATGTGATTAACATAATATTAGGTACTAATGACACTTGAGAGCAATGGGTAGACATGTAACACACCAGTTCCCCTGAATTAGCTACTAGCTCGTTACTCTTGTTCTTCATACCTCTCTGCTAAGAGTATATGATATAATGTACCACATTTTTATATGCTTCACCTTCCGTCCCTCAAGCCAAAATTAAAACATTTTGCGACATGGTATGCAAAATCTACCGATTTTTATACCCGATATACGGATTTTTCAAAACCTATTTTTATGGAAAGGGTTGACAACGCTGATATAGCTAGTCGTGAAGCGAACATCTTTCAGAGTGAGTTGTAAAGTGATACCCGTAATTTGAAAAATGGCTTCTAAGACAAAGCGCGTTTATTGGTCACCAAATAAAAGGAGTAATACAGCAACAATTAGTGAATAAGGTTATTTCTATGAAGGAATATCGAAATTGGGTGGTGGCGCTACAAAATCAGGCATTAGAAAATTTTGCAAGCGGCACGAAGTAGCTGGGAGCACTAAAACGTCTCCAAGAAGTGGCAGAAAACCGAAACTAACTGCTCAAGAATGCCACAGAATCTGCTGCCTTTCTCTACAGTATCGCTAATGTAGGGCAAAAGATATTATATGCCACCCTGAGACCTTTTGGGACCGAACAATCAGAAAAAAAACTTTACGAAAATGGTCTGAGCGAGGACCCCAAAAAGAAGCCTATCTCAACCAAAGGCAGATGCAAAAGCGTGTGCAGCGGGTTTTAACACACAGGAATTGGACGCAAGAAGACTGGGGTAAAGTCATTTGGAGCGATGAAACGAAGATCAACATCTTTGGAAGTGATGTCGTCGCCTAAAAGGTGAGGAATGATACCCGAGTGCACCACCGCCACTATGAAACATCCTGCTACCGTCATGGTAAGGGAAGCATGGCAAGGCATGGTATCGGGCGCCTAGCAGTGTTAGAGGACAACATTAATAATATGTATACCAAGAAGAGATCTTAGACTAAAAATGCTGCCTACTATTTGTGATTTGTTTGGGGGTGACAGTCAGCGGTGCATAATCCAGTGGAATGCCGCAAAGAGAAATGGTTCAGGCACCATCATGTTAATGTCCTTCTTGGCCATGGAACAGTTCTGACCTCAACCCAATTGAAATGTTGCGGTTATTGCTGAAAGTTTGGGTATCACGTCGGAATCCCACTAACAAGAGGAAGCTGATAGAGGTCATCATCCAATCGTGGTTTAGAGTGATAACACAGAAAATCTCCATGTTTGGTGGACTCAATGCAACGAAAAATCGGCAGTAATCAAATCAAAAGGATATACAACAAAATATTAACACAAAGCAGTTATGATAATCCATATGAATGTGTCCAAAATCTAGCGTTTACAGCTGTTTTGATAAGCAGTTAGTTTGCTCATTTATGAAACACTGAACGTTAATACATATATGTCTAGTTTTACTGAAAATTGACTTCAATAAAATCGTAAATTTCAATTAAAACCAAAAGCCTAATGTAATATTACATAAATTTCTCTAAAAGTGTCCAGAATTAACGCAACTACTGTAGGAGCTGGCAGGCCCACTTAGAATCATAGTTCAGTATTTCCAGATGGCATAGACTAGCTGCTGGAATCAATGGCAGTAATTGAGTCTCTTCCGTTCGTCGGGATATTTCGATTCTTGTAAAAACTGAATCATGAGCACGCAGGTTTGCTTTTTTGCAGACGTTGACTTGTACAAATTACCATCCTCTACGACAATTTACACAAGAGAGGCCTGCAGTCTGCTTTTCGTCTTCTACATTTCTAAAGATAGTTTCGGACGTCCTTCTTCGTTGACATTCGACAATATTCCCTTGGCCGTGGAGAGCAAGTACAATCGGCCTTCACGGGCTAGAGAACCGTTACGGGTGGCCGAGGTCGTTAAGGCGCGGACTCGTGAGCGGGAAGTCTGGGGTTCGAATCCCGCCGGGACCGTCCTCCCTGATTGAGGTTTTTTCCAGGTTTCCCTTAGTCCTCATGAATGGCAAATGCTGGGAAGGTACCCTAAACTTAGGCCTGGAACGTTTCCTTCCTTAAAAAAATCCTTTCCCAATTTATCATTTCATCTCATGTATCATCAGTGACACCGCCTGTGTTGCCTCAGCAGAAAAAAAAACGGACGTTAAACGCCATTTAGTGCCGCCACCCGTAACCAAATTTCTTATCTACCAAAGCATGTCCATGTCAAATTGAATCAACTCCATTGGTTTGAACGCAATGAGGAGAGTCCGAGAGCGAGGGAAACAGCCAACACAAAAACATTCTTGCAAAGTAGCGAAATCCAGCAATTCAGGGGAAGGAGAGCATCTGAAGGGATGGCAGTGAGAAATGAACAGCGGTCCACCATAAGAAGCCGAGACTATCGTTTTTGGAAAGTTTGCAGTATCTCGTTTCACATCCCTTAAACCCCTGCAGCATCTATTAGTTAATTATAAACGCAGGAAACAGAAATACATTCTTACATGCTGTGAATGCATCACGAATTCCGTACTAGATATGACCAGAGTTGAAAAGACCAGTTCTGGACTTTTCGTGCACTAATTTTAAAGTCTAACTCATCTCAACTTAAAGTACAACAACCCTTTATGCAAAATACAGAAGTACAAAGTAAACATTAAGTATCGGGGATATATACGAGAAAATAAAGTGTGATACCATTGGATTAGAAGATAAAATGTCAATTGTATCTACGTACTTTGATTTGCCGAGAGTCTGAGAACGCGCATGCGCTGGACGAGGGATGGAATGGCGGTGCGGGACCACAAAGCAGTTGCTGCAAAACAAGAGACAATCACAAGACACAACAAACATGAACTATCTGCTGCAACAATTAACACTTTCATGCAGATGGTTTCGAGGCAAGCAAAGCATTCTGCACCTCTTATTTTCGAGAAGAAAAATAGACTAGAAATATTTAACATGCTATACCGCTCCCCGGATTATCTACCCTCTTTAAAATCTTGAAGGGGGAGATAGATAAAAGAATGTAAATAATAAAATGTATCCATTTTTTCATTTGGAAAAGTCAACAAATTACAGGATTAATTAGACATCTAATACAGTAAGAATTGTGTAATAAAAATTAGCACGTATATACATTTAGAACAAGCGTTTTTACTATGATTAATTAATTTATTTTTGCGACATTTAAATGATGCAATATTATTGCATACCCATATATTTACAATTTAACAGAAAATGCATTACTCATTTCTTAATCTTATATTCACATTGTGTTATCTGTCTCCTCTCCCCCTTCCCCCTCTATTACGCGCAAGCGGGCTGGATTCGCAAATAGTTGCAAACAGAGAACGACGCAGTTCGATTTCCGTAATTCGTGGATTCCGCCAAAAATCATTTCTAGAACGATAGCTACAAATGCATATTACGTCATACGATTATGACGGCAATATTTCTTTCTTGGCATCTACCGGGCTTTAGTTATAAACGTTGTCCGCTCACGTGCACGTTTAATAGCCGGGCGCCCTATGTCAACTCTACTTGCTAAAACTCGTATAAATCTTACCTTATAGAAGATGTTCCAATTGTCGTCCTTCCTTGGCTAAATAGAAATTGTAGGTATCGGGAAAACACTTTCTGAGTGACACAATTAAATTCAGTCGGGGTAAGTTTGTCATTTCATTACTGATGTTTTCTTTTACACTCTAAACTCCCACTTGTTATAATTGCGGGAGTGATTTTGTTGGTGAACATTCAAGATTTGCGCCAATTTCATCTTTTTCTCTGTTAGAACCGTGTCTTTTCGCTTATATAATTCATTTTATGCTTAATTTCATAATGTTTAGTAAAGTATGTCCGCAGAAATACTGATTATAAGCTATTATAATGTCGGGACCGTGTGTATTACAAAATTTATACCGATGCCATTAGAAAGATGGCTCAAAGAATTAATGTTCTGAATATAGCAGAATGTGTAAGTTATTTATGATAAGAACAACAATTCTTACAATGCTGGTATATTAACAGCATTATTAAATCGTGTTGGAAAAAAAAAAAAACCAAAACAACATTGCAATTGTATTGTATTGGCTCTTTCGCTTGTCATTTGTTGAATTGTTGGATTGAAGCAAATTGTGTAAAATTATGTAAATGTTTACAATGATCTTAGTTTGAACTTCGCAGCTATTTGGTGATTTAATAGTGACATCAGAGGAACATAGTTGGAACTTTTTGGAATACAGTAGGACACAGTACAGTACAGTAGGAGTGCAGTGGCAGTTTCTACACCAGGCACCTAGTGACAAGACAACTGAGACGTGATACAAAGATTCTGTGGAGAAGTGATGCATATGTGATCAAAGGAAAGACTGTTCAGTCAATACGGAAATTATGTAATGTGTGCAGGAGAAGTTTGCAAGCTTAGGAAGTTTGTGCGTAGAGCCAGTCTACAGTTAAACACCTCAAAATCCACCGTCCAAGGTTTCACTCTTACAAACTGCAATTGGTGCATAAGTTGAAACTTGCTAACTCTCCAAAACGACTTGCTTTCTGTGAACATTGTCATAGAGTCCATACCAGTAAATATGTGTGGCTTGAGCGTCTGTGAGGAAGCATGAAATCTTTTAAGTCTTTTTTTCTGTCACTTGCTTCGTGTAAACATAACTACCGACAGCGACATTATACATGAAGAAGTGTTTCTGTGGACACCGTAGTTATTTATGATACTTCTTAAAGCGCCTTTTTTTGGACATGCGAAGTTGGTAAAAAATAAATTTAGGAATGTAATCATACAATGTTTTCTTCCCCCCCCCCCTTTTTCTGCGATAGTATAAAATTTACATGAAATTGTTATAAAATTACGATTTCACGACTGTCTAAATCGACCATGATCAACAGAGCGGTTAGAAAAAGTCGAATGCTACATGCAAGCAATGAAAACTTTATACGTAACTAAAGAATATTAGGAACTAAAATGTGAAAAGGAATGTTACATTTGTTACTTATTTCTTTATGTGTAATGATTACGTTATGAAAGATCGGAATAAATAATTAATTTCTTATTAAATGAAGTTTGTACGTAGAAAATGGCAATTTCTTGTCGGTGCGAAAAGTTACTAATAGATTTTTAGGGTATAAGCTTTTAAAAACTCGCCTTAGGCACTAAACAATTGGATGGATTGCAACCTTACGCATTGTCTTGGAAAAACGCTGTAAACAACACAAAAGGAACTTTGTTACGAGGGGCATTTAAAAGTTTTGCAACCAGCTATTCATTGTTCGACAATAATGTCTACAAAAATGTCACTAACGCAGCTGTAACAATGAACCGTAGGCTATCAAAATATACATAAGCGTAAGTTTAAATTTGCATAGTCGCTGTCGTACAATCTGTTGAGTTCAGTCCTGTGTCAATATTTGCTGAAAAATCATTAATATAATAAAGAAAACTTCAGATTCTACATTTTTACACGTTATAAGCTAAGTGAAAGAGCGAAAAACATCCACGAGAACTTTGTCGCTGTTCATGGTGATCCTTTGATACCATTGCAAGGTGAATTCGATCATTTGAAGAAGGGCGAGAGACTGAAAGACAACCCTCTCTCTGGCCGGACTCGGGAAGCTATGAAGGAGGAAACAATTCAAAGAATGAGGAACTTGGTAGAGGATATTACTCTCGAAATGCTAAGTATGGAAGTGGGTATCAGTGTTGGCAGCATTAACAGTATATTCCATGAATATTTAAAGCTGCAAAAAATCTGTGCAAAATGGTTCCACATTTCCTAACGAATGAAGAAAACAAGAGGAGAGCATGATTCCACCAAATGGTCCTGAACGTTTGATAGATATATGCACTGGTGATGAAAGTTGTTTATGTTACTATACCACCCCAAATAAAGCTCAGATCTGGGTGTGGGTTAATGAGAATGACCCAAGACCAGTTGTTCTTTGACAAGATTTTCGTTCTCGGAAGCGAATTTTCACCTTTTTCTTCAACTATGAAGAACCATCATTAGTGGATGACTATGCCAGGAGGAATGCTAATGAATGTAGAATACTATGGCACTATATTGAGATCCTTTATTTGAAGAGCTGAAGCGACGGCGTCCAAAGGCAGAAACTTCAAGGCTGTTGCTTTTGCACAACAATGCATCTCCTCACAGAACAGCTGCAAACTGGAAGAAACTAGAACTCCCGAAAGTCCGGGCGCTTATCTATCCACCCAACAGCCCTGACCTTGCACCGTGCGACTTCTGGTTGTTTCATCCGGTGAAATCTTGTATTGCTGGAAAACATTTTAGATGAGTGCAGGACCATGCTTAAGCTATAAATTCAGCTCTGTTGACAATATCTCAATCCAATATCGCAGTGCTTCTGACAAGCGGTTGCGCCATCTACAACTGTGTGTGGAGAGAGATGGATATTACTTTGAAGGATTGTAAGGACAAGTTTTAGAATTCAATCCTTAACTTTGACTTTAGGACGACACTTGCAGAACATTTTGAATGACACTCACATTAACGGGTTTTTGATCTGCTATTGTATAAATTAAGTATTACACACAAAATTTCATTGTTGTAGAGCAAACTGTCTAAAGCATAATCGCGATGAATGCATACTGCCATGAGACCGGCAGCAAACAGGTTCAGAAAGTGTAGTACAAGCACATGACGATTGGGAGGGGAAAATCGGAGTTGAAGCACGTTCGCAGCCGGCTGTAGAAAAACATTCGCAGAAGCGCACAAGTTTTATAACTAAAGGCGTATTATGTGACTATGTTTCTATGTTGGAAAGATTCTAGCGCATTCCGAAACCTTTTTACGAAGGTCTCGTGCGACAAATATCTTCAACATGGGCTAGAAGTGTGAGCCATTTTCGCCATTGAAATAACAACAATACACTCAGAAAGAACTGTGTGTCTGGAAAAAGTGTGAATAAATTTTGAAATGATTCAAGAATGTTTAAAAGTGAACAATGTTAATTGTAGTTTTGATTGTGCAATGAAATCCTTGGCGAACTTTCCATATGGTATTATTTGTTTCTGAAAAATAAACTGAGGAATTTACTTGCCCTTTCCGGAGTTTAAGGTACAATGTAGGCTTTCACGGCCAGTGTCAATTATGTAAACTAAGTCTTTCGGGCAGTAAGGCCATAGTCCAATGGGGTTCTTCTCCTTCATCTTCTCAAACCTTTCATCCACGACTGCGGTGGACATCATCAATGGTATGGTCGACGTAACCTTCTTGAAGACGAGGTAGTACAGGCAGGCCGGGTCACAGGGTGCTTTCAGCGGGAGGGCTAAGAGAGAACTTTAGCGGAACCGGTGCTGATGGGTTGGTGAGTCACAGTTTTTATGTACGTGCTAAATTTGGTATCAAGCGCGCTATGACGGGGGTGAAAAATGCCTGTAGAGGTTAAATGTTGTCCAGAATCTCCCGTGGCAGAGGATGTACTTGATGTTTGCGCCCTCTTACTTGGTCATAGTTTCGAAGGGCATGAATAAATCTGTTAGGATGTCGTGAAAAATTTTGGTAGGCCTTGGTGGTCCGTTTCCTAATGATGTATGTACTCGAGGTACCAGTGCTGGCGCAGGAAAATTGCTGGAAACATGCGGTTGTACCAAAGGTGGTGCGCAATGTAACGTTCTAGACTTTTTGAAGGTAGGAAAAGTGCATAGCCTCATACTTCGCTCACATACATCATGTTGACCCGGTATATTCGCAGTTTTTTCTGGATTGGTACGGAATTGGCTCCGAAAATTGGGTACAGTTTGCTGGCGGCTATCAGGGCTCTAGATTGGAGCACCCTTATGTGGGGTCCGAAAATGAGCCCTTGAGCCAGGATCACCCCGAGATACGCTGCTCACGTCACCCAGGGAATTTGCTGACCAAACAATCTCAGAGGGCCCGGATTGGCAGGTCTATATCTCTTAGTGATGAGAATAGCCTTACTTTTTACATCACCAACAGACATGTGCCATCTTTGAATCCAATTCCTCAACTTTCGTGAGGTGAGCACGAATGCGGGTCACGGCTGTGTCCAGTTGTGAGCTTTGTGACAGTATCATTACATTGTCTGCATACAGAGGAGTCGTTGTACAGGCTTGCCGTGGGAAATCATAGTGTTTAACGCCCGTTTTAACCACTGAGGCTTCACGGGCGATGACTGATGATACATGAAATGGTATGATAAATTGCGAAAAGATTTCATTTTTAAAGGACAGAAGCATTCCAGTCCTAAGTTTAGGATATTTGCCATTTATGAGGACTGAGGAAAACTTGGAAAAAGTCTCAATCAGGGAGGACGATGCCGGTGGAGTCGAATCCCAGACCTCCAGCTCAAAGGGTCCGCGCCTTCACGATCTCGGCCACCCTTACCAATGAGATAAATATAATGAAAATAGGGGGTGAAAGATAACGCACTTTTCTTCGGTAGGCCAGTGCTCATTGGCCTGATACTGGAAAGCCGTCTTTCAACTTTTACTCGTAATTGTCTACCTGTTAAGAAAATGGACAGATTTGTATCATGGGACGAGACAGTCCGGCTGTTATCATTTTGTAGAGTAATCCGTTGTGTCAGATAGATAGGAAGGCGTTCTTTATATCTAGCATGACCGGCCACGAAGAACATAGGTCACCGGAAGTCCAGGGTACCCGTCTCTACTATTCGCAGCAGTACGAATTGTTGAGTTGTGGAATGTCGAAATTTGAAACTGAATTGCTCTTATAAGCGACTCAAATCGCTCAAAATAGTCTTTCGAGTACCTTTGAGACTTTTGGAAGCAGGCTGATCGGCCAGTAGCTTGAGGGGAGAACTGTTTCCACGGTCGCGCAATCATGCGGAGATTTACGCAAACTGACTCGTTGAGGGAAATGGTGGCGGTATAGTCTAGATCCAACTCCCTCAGTCAAGAAACCAATCAGAGCTCAGTTCCACAGGCATCCTCACTACATATACTGCCACTATTTCCATCTTAGGTTCAACATCCCCAACCTGTAAATATTTCCTTAGATTAAGTTAGAGAGAGAAAAAAAGATAAAAGTATATTAACTAAATATCTGGAAATTAACAAAGAAAAACTGTTCCTCGTGAACTCGAAATTAGAGTCACCTATGAGTTTTTTCCTAAAACCACTAAAATTTATTCCTGAACCCCTCCCCTCCAATGTAATGCCACAGGATACTTCGATTAATAAAAAATCTCAATCTCACTGCCTCGTCTTCAGGAAGATTACGTCGAGCACACACTGATGATATCCGTTCCTAGAATTATGAAGCGGGAGAAAATAGCTTTATGATATCACTAAATATTGCACATTTGCCGACAGTTAAAAGGATTCAATAATGAGTAATCTAAAAAGACAACAAAAGAAACAGACATACAAAATTTTATCACGAAACGTGGGTAATGTAAGAACCTACAAGATATGGGGAAAATGTAAAAACGAAGGACCCATTGACTCTGTTCTGCATGCTCAAATAAATAGGCAAATAAAAGTTAGTGCAAGGGAAATGGTTCTGTTAAGCGGATTAGTGAAACTTCTGAAATATTTTGTGTCATCCTCAATGTGAAATGAGATAAGGGACTCTACAATGGCATGCTATCCTAAAATGACTCAGTGAGCCCAGATCAGTTTCCTACCGTCTTCGATTTCCTATCCAGTGAATTCAACAGAACAATTTAAGCCAACTAAACACGAAATTTAGGGCAATGTCCACGCTCTCCGGGCCCAAGATTCCGAACTCGAAAAGTTTCCGCTATGAGCTCAACACTTACTGTGAAAGTGCAACCGTCGCCGAGCGAAAGGTTATTTAAAGCATAAAATGAAACTGTATTACAATTGATAAGTAGCACTGACCTGTGTTTGATGCCACTCAGCGGCAATACATTGTTGGCACTTGCGTAGGAAATTCCTGTACTTCATCGCACTTTTTTTTCTGTAAGAGCACGGCGGTTCGTTTTTAATAAGTTGGCAAACAAGTTTCCCTACCTGGAACACGATTGCCAGGATAATTTCTTGCAACCACTTTTCTGCAAGAATCCGTTTTCACATATGCATCATACATAAAAGTTCTTCAAGACTATATTTATGTAGAAGCATAACCAGCGAAAAATAATTAGCACACAATTTACACACAATGAAAGCACAAGAAACACTGAACGCACAACCACTCGTTAACAAATTGGACACAAACAACTACCTGCACATGCATTATACGTCTTGATGACTGGCTTCTCCCAGGCCCGCATTCATGGCGCCAGACAAACGGAAAGGGGTTAGTAGGTTATAAAACTGTCAAACTAAGAATTAAACAAAAACGTTAATCGTCATTTTCATTACATTCAGTTAAATTAGCAATAATTCTGTGAGCTTAGAGTGAACGAGAAAGATGACAAACATAAGCCCTGGAATAAAACACTAAACAGGTCAATTTATCGTGAAATAATGGACGCCGTTTTAGTTTTAGCGAATTCTGAAGGAATTGCGGTTGTACTCATGAAACGATTGTTGACAAATTTCTTCAATTTTTTTCATCGATTCTACTTACCTAGGCACCGAAAATGACAATGAAAAAAGTTTATATGTGTGTATTAACGCCCTAACGGTTGCAATTTATATTTTTTCTCAACGAAACTCGGCATTCAACCGTCAATTTAGCAAACGATTCGTTGATATCGTTAACTAGAAACATTGGACCAGTGAGGGTGGAGGTTAACCTAAAGCGAAACATTTAAAAACAAAATTAAAAATCGTTCTAGGAGCAGCAACTTTTGTTTTTTCTCAACGAAACTCGGTAGATTTCATTAAATAAATTAATAAAAGTAGATTCTGAAAATCAGGGCAATCGGGCCATTAGGAGTGGGGATATACCTGAAAACCGAGTGGAGGTTAAAGTAATGGAGAAAAACCAGCGGCAGCAATTTTGAATTTTTTAAAGGAAATTCGGTATATGCCACAGAAATAAAATAACAAAAAGTGATTCTGAAAATCAGTGAAATCAAATGGGGATTTACCTGAAACCCAACATTTAAAAAATCGCTCTAGCGGCACCAATATTTGCTTTTTCGCAACTAAACTCGGTGTATACCATTCATATAAAGCAAGAAAAATAATTTATGAAAATCAGGAAAATCGGGCAATTATGAGTGGGGGTTTACTTGAAACTCAAAATTTAAAAATCGCACTAGCGGCACCAATATTCTTAATTTACATTAGTAAAAACAAACTTCTATTGTAACAAAAATAGTAAGTTGAGATAATGTGACTAATAATTAATTTTAGTAGAGTTCAGTAGATAGCACAATGCACACTTCTTGATAAGATTCTCAAAATTTAAATTAATGCCAGTTTAATAATGTTTAGAAAACAGACACTTTCTGATGGACAAATGTTAGTAAAGTTGAATAAATATTATTGGAAACCATTTCATTCTTTCCGTCTACATGTCTATCTGCTTGATGGCGTACTCCAGTTCTTTCTAATCATTTCCTTTTCCCATGTTATTTGGCATTCTTTTTCTTCCTCTTTGTTGGAAACATTCACATGCCAACTTCGGTAGTATTTCTTTATCCATATGTCCAATGCTTGTTGAAATGTCACCTAGAACGTTACCTTGACCTTCTTTTTGTCTTACTAACTTCGCTATGAAACTTGAGCACGCAGTCGCCAGAGAATAAATTTCCATTGCCAACAGCTCCTGTTTATACCTAACGTTCAAGGTGCCAAGTATCTGAACCATAAAGCACTGCATTCTTAATAAAAGTTGACATGTTTTAATTTATTGCTTTCTTTATAAAATTTTTGTTTCTTTAGAATGGCTATTGCGAAATTTACTCTCTTTATGAATTCTTATTAATTTTTTTTCATCATTAACGGTTAAGTATTTTGGTACCTCAGTCTCAAAATAGTTGCATTTACTCAACGTCTTATCCAATGAACTAGATACGGCCATAAAACATACAAAAAGGCCTGGAACGTTTGGTGAATTGGTGTCCACTTCAGAACATGCATGTGCAGTGGCTATTTCATGAATCTAAAAGTTTGTTGACATACAAGGATAGGTCCATAAGTTTCCGGCCTCGCCTTCACAAGATTCTCATCTGGTGTCACATCTTAATTGTTAAGCAAATAATTGGAGCTGTAACTTCCGCTCCGTTGTGTTCAGTTGTTCAGACATAGTTGCATAAAGAAGGCTAAGTGTAGAAGATTGTGATATGTTCAAAATGGAGTTTCGAGATGTTATTAAGTTCTTCACAAAAGAAGGATTTACTACAAACGAAATTAAACAGCGATTGGACGGTGCATATGGGCAAGAATCCCCCTTATATTCTACCGTAAAAGAATAGGCCAAGCTCTTTCGAACAGATTGAGAAAGTAATGAAGACGAAGAGCGTGCAGGTCGGGCCTTGGAGGTGCTCACTCCTGAAAACATCGCTCTTGTGGAAGGGGAAATTATGGAAGACCGGTGGCTCAAAGTTACAGAAATAGCAGCAAGGATTCATGAACATTTAAACATGAATAAGGTTAGTGCAAGATGGGTGCCTAGACTTCTTTCCTCAATCCAAGAGCAGCAACGAGTCATTTGTTGTCAGACATTTTTGGAGCTCTGCTGTGGGAACGAGAGAGAAGTTCCGCAACCCATTGTTACAGCAGATGAAACTACGACCCTATACTATGATCCCTTGTTCAAAAGAAGATCAATGTAATAGCGAAAATCTGGCGAAGCACCGCCTCTAAAGGCCAAGGTCACTCAGTCAACCAAGAAGATCATGAACACAATCTTTTGGAACTGTGAAGGAATACTCTTCATTCACTTCAAGGAGAGCAACACCACAGTAAACGGGGAGTACTATGCTGGCCTACTGCACAGACTACGTGTTTCCATCAAATAGAAAAGACGAGGAAAGCTGAGTGGTGGTGTGCGCCTTCTTCACGGCAACGCGCCTGTGTACACAGCTCTTGTAGCAAAGGAAGTTGTGAAGAAATGTGGCTTCAAGGAGATCGACCATCCACCTTACAGTCCAGATCTAGCTCCCAGCGTCTATTTCCTCTTCTCAAAACTCAAGAAGGACCTTAGAGGAAGGAAATTTAAGTGTAACGAAAAAGTGATGGATGCTGTTTATGCCCATTTTGCAGACAAGACTTCTGCCTTTTGGGGGGGGGGGGATTGAAAGGTTAATTCAAAGATGTGAGAAGTGTATTGCAATAAAGGGTAACTATATTGAAAAGTGAAACATAGTTTTTGTCTTTATCATGTAGAAAATGGTTAGGCCGGAAACTTATGGACCTATGGACCTATCCTCGTAGGGACGGACTGGGTATTTCGCGAGACCGAATTTTGAGTGCGCACGAAACGAAATTGGCTCTATTACTTGTATTTTTCTACAGATGTATCTGCATAAATAAAATAAATCACGACATAATTGACTACAAACCTTAAAATATTTATTGCTATTTTCAATAAGTTAAACAGCTCTCAGGTTTGTATATTATTACAATCTCAATAATAATAATAATAATAATAATAATAATAATAATAATAATAATAATAATAATTATTATTATTACTGAATGTATTATTATTATTATTATTACTGAATGTATTATTATTATTATTATTATTATTATTATTATTATTATTACTGAATGTAAGCATTCGAAATATTTACTTTTGACTCTACAAATTAAGTTTCCGGATTGATGGCGGTAGGCTGTTATGTTGTTGAGAATTAAAACCTGCGACAATTCTCTTGTTGCACACTTGCAAAAGTTACGACAATAATGCGTTGAATCAAATTCCTCCGAATAATTCTGACCAAATGACCGCAGAAATTCCAAGTTCCTACTTTTTTATTGCTGGAAAATCTTAAAATAGTGAAAAATATTTCATAGAATAATAATTAATCAAGATACTAAAACAAATCGAGTTATTATGATTATTTCAGGTTATGTTAGGCTTTTTTATGTGGTAAAATGTTGCCAAGAAAATGCACGTAGAAAATTCAATAAATCGAGGTGGTATTTGTGCAGTATAATTTGTCCTTGGATAATGACTTATTATATATAATAATTTTGCACGACACAATCATATTTTTATGATATTCTTCTCTCCTTCACCCACTTGATTATCTAGTAATAGGTATCGTATGGTAAAACTGCTGAAAAGCGTGGAAAACACGATATACACTTTTCAGAAAACTCATTTTTATAATTGTAAAACTACGCTATTCTTGCCAGTTCTTTGAGGAAATTGTTTATATCAGAAACATTATAATTAAAAAAAATTATACTTTCTATGTTAAATATAAAGCAGGAATTTAGAAGAAAAATAAAATAGTAATTTTTCAAAATGCTTGACCGTTAATAAGAAGTATCAACAAACAACCAAAACCGCAAACCAGACTTAAAAAGAAATAACTCCTTAATTAATGTGTTCTACATAATCCATTTATATTAATATAAAATACGGGAATTTCATATATAATTTTTAAAAGAGAAGTGCATTTTCATTGCGGTTAAAGGCTTAATTAACGAATCCATAATTTCCACATTTTAGATGATTACTAAATACAATTTTTCTGTAGTGATAAGCTCATCTGATAGATTTATTGAGAATTACATCCAACTCGGAGATGGATTTGGAGCAAGAACATCAAAGCTGTCCCTACTGCAGATACTTTGGTTCAGGCTATGTTCGGAGCAGTTGGAATTTGCTATTGCATACATTACATTTCTGTTTTATCCAAATGAAATCTGGACACTCTCGTACATACTTCCACCTGCAGATATTTGGAGCTTGAGAAAGCACATTCCTATATATCATATGATGCGGATTTTTTCGGACATCTACACATTTTTTCAATGTTAAAAATCATGCAAGGCCACCGCCGCCGTACGCCTCTAATACCCAAAGTAATAATGTATATTCTGTTTATGAACATAATGTGTTGAATATGCTCTCATCTTTCCCTCATATTTCTATAAATTCCTTTGATATCTTTCTAACACATCATTAGAAAGCGGAATGTCCCTCTAACGATCGGCGGCAGAAGTGGGTGGTGCCAGGAGCGAACCCCCGAATTTCGTACCACCAGGAGCATCGTCCCCATCGATCTAGCCCCTTTGGAGCCAGTCACGGATATATCAACACTGTTTTGTATTATTTACCTGCCTACATTCGCCCTAATCTTGCTTTTCAAAATTATCCAGTGAGACTGAAAAAGTAAACACACCCTCCAGTTCGTACTTTGGCTTGTTGTTTTAAAATACGATATGACATTTGGGGTCAGTTGTATATAGAGTAAACTTGAGTTTAGGACATAAAATTAACTATCAGTTGTATAAACATTATGGTTGTATAAACACTGATCTAAGATTATTTCGTCTTAATCTCAAATAAAATCGCGAAAATTCCCAAGTTAAACACTAACTAGAGTTTAGTAATTGTTAAATAAAGTATTTCTCAGAGTAAAGAAGTATAACAACTTCATTTATAAATAAAATAGTTAATTGCGTTTATTTTAATTTCACGTAGATAAAGTTTCTAAATGTTTCGGTTTTCATTTCCGCGTAATAACAACAGAGTTGCGTTCAATTGTAGGTTATGTTAGGTTAACCTTACAAGCGGTATAGGTATTGTACAGATTTCTGATTTCTGAATCTCACCATACTCCTCGTGTATTTCATGAAAATTCGTTCCTAGAACAGGATGACAAAATATTCAACATGGGATTTCCTTAGCAAAAGCTGTCGGAGAAATGGAACAGTACTACGTCCCCGATTACAATCACAAACTAAGCGAAATCATGCTTTGAATTCGATGTTTATGATTTTTTTTATTTGTTTATTTACGGGCACTCTTTAACATCACAGGTCATCAGCGTCCCATTCTATTCAGGGCGTGAAACGGCCGACAAATTTTGCTCAGAGGCTTCTTCTTTCAGGCTTGAGGTTCTTTTTCGTGCTGTAAATGTACGACACGGACCTACGGCTTTACTTCCCTTTCGAAGGAAGCCCCATACTAAGGGCTTTTACGCCCGAAAAAATCCATCGATCCTGGCTGGGTTTGAACCCGCGATCTTAGGTTTAGAAGGCAAGTATGGTTACCACTATACCACCAGGACCGACCATGATACTATTAACTTTAAGGTTCTATTTAACAGATAGCTTCCAAATAGTTATTGGAGGTATATTTAAAGTGGAAAAAGGAACGGCCAGCAGAATCATCCATAAAGTTACTAGAGCAATAGCGTTATGAGACCTCAGTTCATTAAAATGCCTACCGCAGAGGGTGATGTATAGAAAGTGACACTAGGCTTCTATAACATTCGCAACTTTCCTGGAGTTTTAGGTGCTGTACATACATGGGATTATAATATCCTTCTAACATTTGCTAAAATTTGCCGCTCGCATTCGCTTAGACTTTTCCTTATTTATGTTTGAAGATATATTAAGGAAGGGAAGAGGAAAAAAAGTCGAGGTGGGAAAACACAATAATTATTGTTTTTCTTAAGTTGAACAGTTGAACACCAACTCGCTGTAAACGCGAATTTCTCTATTATTTTGCGATGTTGCCATAGACTTGACGGTTATTGCAAACTCGTGAGCGGGAGGTCTGGGTTCGAATACCGCCAGGACCGTCCTTCCTGACAGGTTATTTCCAGGTTTTCCTCAGTCTTCATAAATGGCAAATGCCGGGGAGGTACCCTAAATTTAGGTCTGGAACGATTCCTTCCTTAAAAATAAATCCTTTCCCAATACATCATTTCATGTCATGTATCATCAGTGTCCATCGCCTGTGGTGCCTCTGTAGCAAAAAACGGGCGTTAACGTTCATTCGTTTCATTCATAGTCTGAGGTTATTTTTACGCAACAGAACCTCTAGATACTTTTTAAATTACAGTTAGAAAGCAATATCCAGTTAGCAACTTTTATACAAGTGGCCCTTAAGAGTTTATTATTATGTTTGATACCTGCCCACCTAGCATAGCAATTTATTTGAAGCGCCCAATTAAATTATATTTTCTGCTTTTTTATTAAACATATATTTTCGCGCACCCATTTCTGAACCTTAAGCTTTTGCCCTTTATTTATAATTGCAATTTTCTTTCTTAGTACAAAGAAAAACTTTCTGCTACTTTTAGTGCTCCTTTCTCCAGCTTATATCCAATAAACAGTTGAAGCGAAAACTGCATATATTCAGAATTTCGGTAGTTGTTTTAGCTCGTGTTCTTATCAGAACTATTTACAATATGTTTTAGTCTTATACTGATTCCGTTTATTAAAATGCCTATATTCATATATTTAATTTCTATTTACTCTCTACTTGTAAACACTTTTCGGTAGACGTGAATGATAAATTGTTGATTTGGATTATTTACGAACGCTCTTTAACAGCTCAGGTCATCAGCGTCCCATTCAATTCAGGGCGTGAAACGGCCAATAAATTTTGCTCAGAGGCCTCTTCTTTCAGGCTTGAGGTTCTTTTTCGTGCCGTAAATGTACGACACGGGACCCACGGCTTTACTTCCCTTCCGAGGGAAGCCATACTTAGGATTTTTACAACCCAAAAAATTCATCGATCCTGGCCGGGATTGAACCCGTGATCTTGGGTTTAGAAGGCAAGTATGCTTACTACTAGATCACCAGGACCGATTGTGAGAGGAGAGGGAGGGGGTTAATCTTTGAATGTACAACACCTAACTCATTTGTTTCATGTTTCCCATAATGTGCGAGGGTTGCATGTGGGATTGTGGGAGTGAAACTGCTGGAGTCAAAGTAATGCATAGGTTCGTGTAACAGAAAATGGAAAACAGGTGGAAATGTCTCGGAAATCCGCGAAAGGAACTGATTGTGTTGTCATTGTTCTGCCGTACGGTCTGTTGAATGTAATGGTTCAGTGCATAACAAAATACATGAGCAAATTGGACTGTTCAAACTGCCCGGTACTTTATTGTTTTGGGTTGGCGGGCGGTATGCTGTAACATTTCGGTCATCAAGGGGGAATTTATTAACATGATGTAATTATTCACGAACAAAATTTTGTAGACCCGGACACCAAAATGTTCAAACCATGTGGACGAGGGCTAAGCCAAAGATAGGAGGCAGTATGTAACTTCGGATGCACTCTTCACATTTCTGTGGAGAAATTCATTCAAGATAACGAATGTATTTGCATCATTTATCACATGCATTGCGAATATCTACAATGTGGACTATATTCTTGTCTTGATAAAACAACATATTCCATATTCCATTTTGGAGAGAAAGAAATTTAAAATTACTGCCACCATTCCATCACTCCAGCAAGCTACCACCCCTGCAGCAACAAAACATTTCACCTGCGGCTTTTCACCGCAATCGCGGCAAAAACGGCTCCTTTAGGATCCGCCAAAAATATCATTGGACCGTGACCCACAGCGTACGCAACTTCAGTGCTTGTGTTTCGCGATTTTCGTGCTTATGTGTATTTCCATGGGTTTTCAGCACCTGTAATAATCATGTGTGACAATCCGCGCACCATCTAATGTTAGTACTGGGGGGTATATTCAAAGATTAGCAAAAATAGTAATAAACGTGATTAACAAATTTTCCGAAAAGTGTTCTACACTCGCAATAAAAAGTGCATTGAGCTTGTTGTGGCAGTAGAAGAAACTAATTTTGGGAAATGAACGGCATTTGTGATACTATCGTTGATGGACTGGTGATCACAAAAGGTGAATCGAAATCTTCTTAACCGCTTCAATTATAAATTTATAATCTTATTTTTTTAAATAGTGGTAAGTAAACAAAAATTATAATATGGCCTGGTTCTATTCCAAGTCAATATTTTATCTCACTCCAATACAACATTTTTAATTAACATACCAATTTACACCATTCAGATAACTATATTTATCAGCATTCGTTGAGATCCAGTCTTCGGTTATCTAGAAGACTCTGCCCCTTCCCCTCTTAAATGGAGGAACACTATAATAATACACCAAACATTTTCTAGAATTTAACAAATAAATTTGTTCTCATTTATAAACTCCTGCCCTTAACTGACTAACATCCATACACATTTGATCTCCTACATATAATCACAACCAGCCAGTTACCCAAGACAAACACACTCCAACTTACAGATCCTCTCTCTTCTCTGACCATAACATTTGTTCTTAACTCTATCCAGATATTCCCCAAGATTCCTAATTTGTCTTTGGTTACCCAATATTTTCTTTGCTGCAATTTCGATCATTTACCACATAGTGCTTGTTGTCTCCTATCACTTGTTCCTTAAAATTCAAACAGATGATCTACATTTTCCAAGTTTCCACATATAAGGCAAGCTCCATGCTTACAATTACTTCTAAAATCCCTTATGCTCCAGATTTGTAATCTAAACCATGCCATTCCCTCTTTCTCCTGCTTATTATACTTACTAATATATCTACCTCTTTTATCCTCTGATACAACACTAGTTTACCTCTTCCCTCATTTAGAATGTAATATCTGCACATCTATATCCTCAAACCTTACTCCAGTCGGTCCTGGTGGTGTAGTGGTAACCATACTCGCCTCCTAAACCCAAGATCACGGGTTCAATCACGGGCAGGATCGATCTTTTCGGGTGTAAAAATCTTAAGTATGGTTTCCTTCGGAAGGGAAGTTAAGCCGTGGGTCCCGTGTTGTACATTTAAAGCACGATAAAGAACCTCAAGCCTGAAAAAAAGAGGTCTCTGAGCAAAATTTTTCGGCCATTTTACGCCCTGAATTGAATGGGACGCTGATGATCTGAGATATCTGAGATATTAAAGAACTTCGGTAAGTTAAGCAAATCAACAACAAACCTTACTCTAACCTGTTTCCAAAAACCTCCCTCCAAATCACTTCTTCATAACCATACATCATCCATTTCAGTGCTTGTTAACTCTTCCCCAACTATGTTTACCCAATAGAACTTCCCTACCCCAGGATCCTGAAATTTGAAACTTTTAACAAGGAAAATTTATTGTTATTCATTTGATGTAACACACGCTTTATATAGTAATTTGTTAAGTAGTATGCCATTAGGTCCTTACTTATTTTTGGTCTGGTGTGTACAGCCCTCCTTTTTTGTTTTCATTAGCACCAATTCAAGAATGAACAAAGTTATTGTTATCCATGAGTAATTGAGGTTTAGAGTATTTGGGGTAACTAATAACTTTAGTAAATTTTTTAAATTTGAATCATAAATTTTATTTGGATTTTAGGTATTTTCTTCCACATTCTAATTTTTGTTAACAGTATAAAATTAAAGGATTAAGCGTGGTATTAAAATCTGCCTCCATTTGTTTCTTTCGCTTGTTTTTTTCTTTTAGGTGTACTTCGATAGTATCGCTGCCTTTTTTCATTACAAAAGTTTCGTTACAAAATTCCTGACACACCAGCAGACAAGCTAGCTGAATCAGTAACATTATAATACGACAGTTCAACTTTTTTTTTTTTTAAATATTGTCTAACATAATAAAACAATTTCATGAGCCTGACCAAATTGTATTTCCTTGGGGTCATTTCATTAAATGTCCTAGGCGTGGCCATTGGAAAAATTAGAACAATTCAAAAGTGCTGGAGTTACTTGATATTATTAATAAAAGCGTCGCCTTCACAAGCTTATATTCGAAACCTGTCCGAAACTCTTTTAACGGATAGCTCCACAGTGCGACGATGAACTAAATGCGTGGGGGCAAAACTGGAGAGCTTCGTTTCCTTAGAAAATTTATCTTGTTTTGGGCAATGTTAAGGATGACACCTGGTGTTTTACTTTTTATCGGCCAAACGTCAGTAGAAACAATTACTCTCAAAACCAAATATAGCAAGTCAATTTGCAGGGTCGACCGATATCGTAAACAATAGACAATGGAAGTTAAAGAGTAACATTTAGCCATTCCCATCTCTCATCTGGAACGTAATTGCTTGAGTGTTCATCGGGAGAAGGTAGCACAAGCTTTGATATGCCCCGTATGATCGCGGCGATAATAGCTATATATTGCATATATCTCGGTGTCTTGTAGATTTCATAAGTAAATAAACAATGCTCCTAAAGGCTTCCAGGCGTTACTTCAACCATACACTCCCGTTTGATCCATAAGAGCACAAATATCCATATATCGGATTCATATTCGGAGATTTATGGGTGCAGGAAGGAGACAAATTTCAGCATACCAAACCCTGGTTACTCTGGAAGTGTAAATGTGTTGTAGTGAACATAGTTCAATATTGACATCTTCGGCAGAATATACAGTTCGCACTCTCGGTAACAAGCAGCCTATACTCTCAAAGGTTCATTCTTGGTTCAACAACCATCTCCAGAAAGTGACACATCCTGCCGTTTTTGTTCCTGGCTGTAGCAGGTACTAATACCAAAGTATGATGCTATCATCCTCGTGGAATAAAAAACACTTTTACGTCGGCATACTGCCGAGGGGGAAATGAGCGAGTGCTGTTCAGGGCTGATAGATTCTCCTTTCAGACTGGCTTCCAGTTGTGAATCACAGCAGAGCGGTATCTTCTCCCTGTTAAATCCCCCATCTGTAAAGTTCATGTGTCTCACAATACAAAAACATTCTGTATGATGAACTATAGCCACATCAACATCTGTAGAAGTCTGTTTCGGTCTTACATATTTACTCGATTCTGAGCCCACCTTTTTCTTCTTCCTGGAACCACTGGACCCAGTTCTTCTCCTTTGCCTATACTAATCGCTGTTTAGACAAAGCCAAGACTGTGCTCCCGCATGTCAACAAAATGTTCTAAGTTATTGACAACTGCTTATATTTACAGCGACGCTCAGTATGAAGCTGCAATATTCTCCTTACACCTAGTCAAATCAAATTTTTACTATTGCCATCTCTGCATTTTTGATAATCGCGTGTCTGGACGTGTTTAACTGAAATACAGAATTTGATTAGATATTTAGGAATGTAGGAAGATGCATTCTACAGGGCCTAGCTCCCAGTGAGAGCACGTCTTGGAGGAAGGGACGAACTATGGGAGATACCGGGCGGCGACAGCAGGAATGTAGACGGTTCCCTAATATTGTTTCCAGATAGAACACCCCAAAGCCAGCAAGGACACCTCCAAGGGCTTCCATATTAACTAGACATAGAAAATAAATATTTCCAAGAATAAGCCTCAGTCATATCGCACAGAACACCAGCCTACCTTTTTTTTTAATAGAGTTTAACGCCCGTTTTAACTATTGAGGCCTCACAGGGACGACAATGATGATGCATGAAATGTAATGATCTATTGGGAAAGGCTTTTATTCCTTTCTATCTTTAAGGAAGGAAGCGTTACGTTTAGGGCACCTCCACGGCATTTATCTATTTATGACTGGGAAAAACCTGGAAAAAAGCTTCAGTCATGGACGGTTCTGGTGGGGAATCGAACCCTAGACTTTCCGCGCACGAGCCCCCGCCTTTAACGGCCTCGGCCACCCGTGGCAGTCCCAGCTTACCTTGCCTAGCAATTTCGATTCTGTAACAGAACCAAAGAAATGAAATGACATTAACTGGGAGAGCAGAAATGATCCTTCCCAGCGGAAAACCACGAAAAATCCACTGTCAGGATAGGAATTTTGAGTCCGGGACTTCCCCGAATGCCAGTCCCGGCGAGATGGATTGTGGTGTGTGAAGCTGGTTTGGAAAGATTTCTGCCCGGGCGTCTTGTGTGAGACAGCCCTTCCGAGGAGATCGAAAGCCGGCGTCCGTGTTCTATCTGGAAACATTGTTGGAAACCCAGTCATACCCGTGTCTCAACGCTCCTGGATGTGGCCATCCAGTGTGTCCTTCACCTCATCCCTTCCTCCCAGGAGCGTCCCTTTGGGGACATAGGCACAAACAGCAAGACTGAAGTACCAAAAATGCCATCTTCCATCCCTACCAATCCAATCTAATCAGCGTGGTCACCATTCAACTTCTGTGGTGCTTTGGCAAGGGGTATCCTATAAGAGTCTACCAAAATATAAGTTAGTGAAAAAGCGTCTATATAAAGTGTACAAAGATAATGTTCTAGAGAAGGCTGTGAAGCCTCTCAACCAAACAATATATCAAAGAATTTCCTCACCCAGCCCAGACTTAAACTTCCTGAACATTTTAGAGACTAAAATTGCTCTTCCAGACACAGCATTGTCTCTTAAAAAAAAAAAAAAAAAATGGTTAGTCAAGCAATAGATATAATCATCATACGCCAGCTACAGATAAATTACTTACATGTACGCTAAGGGTGAATTTTGGAATTAATTATTGATACAAACTGCCATAAAAAGAGTATTATTAATACGAATGTTTATGTAATCCATTGCATTATTATTATTATTATTATTATTATTATTATTATTTGCAATTTTTCTTCAAAGCCCCAACAGACTATGTTCTGACAGGGTCTTGTTCCAGAAAGGTATGATCTAATACATTGCAAGTGTATAGACGTATAACTTGTAGTTATTAGTAAAATTCTGTTCCACAAAGGTTTCTGCTACGCTTGTACTTTACATCCACACTTATAAGTGTACAAGTGATTTTTCGTTGTTCTGTTCCACAGAAGTATTAGTATTAGCTGGGCACTGGTAATTTGTATAAATTTCTCTACAAGTGTAGAAAATGTTAATACTTTTAATAATTTTAGACGTCAGTTGACCCAAATGTGCTAAGTACTAGCGAAAGTGAGGATAATGATGAGTAGAAATATGTTTAAAGAAAGAATAAATATTTGTATACAATGATAAAGCTAGGTTAAGTGCAACTGATATTGGCGTTTACTGTTTCAAATGCATATTTCAGACCAGCATCTTATTTATTTCTTAAGGTTCTTGCTACATGCCACGAATAAAATTTATTTCCATTCTTCATACTTTATTATAATAATCTTAACAAAATTTCCAAATTTTTTGTTTATAATGAGAACTTGATTGTCAAACAATATAAACAAATAAATAAACATAAAAGATGAAATGGACTAATAAAATTAATGACTAAAAGCAATCGGGAAGCTCGATATTCTGCCATCTCTTGACTGAAATTGTTGCTCCTTATGGCACGACGTCTCAAAGTGGATTATTACGCTTGAATATCGAAAAATGCAAAATAAGTATTTAAATTATAATTGTGTCTGATAAAAAACATAAGACCCATATAGCAGGAATGATAACATACTGCTCTGCACATTAAAAAATACGAATTTGTTACTAAGGAGTGAACATAACCTAATTCAAGGTATCGACTTGTAGCAAACAGCTGTTCCTCCTTCTTGCTGTTACATGACTTCACTTGTAACTTTTTACTAACGTAATACTTTACAAATATTGTGCTTTTTTCGTGAAACAGAAAGTTACAAGAACTTGTGCTAACACACTTGTATGTATTAGACCGTACTTTTGTGGAATATAACCCAGGTATGCAATAAAAGTGCTAGCATTTAATTTTTATAATAAAAATGCTACGAGATTACAATTTCAAGGAGACTATTTTGTTACATAGGAGAATTACAAGTATTGACCACTAGCGCTGGTTTTTCGAGCATATTTATAGGGTGTCTCAAAAGTACGCAGGATTTAAATTATGCGCTATTTTATTCCCGTTGTGTTGGCAATGCTCTCTGAAGCACATGCAGTAATCACATTGCGGTTGTAGTGAATTAGTCGTGATGGAGAAATCCGTGTTGCTGAAGGGCACAACTATAGTGAAAACATATTACAAATAAGCGGCATGTTGTGCTGAAACCGTAACCGGGCGCATTTTCACCTGGATGGGTAGGTAAACAAGTAGAACTCTCGCGGCAAGGAAAATCCTCGTATTGTTAAAGAAAAGTCAGTTTATTCTCATGGAGTGCATTTTGGCATGTTGAAATTTTTAGACCGTACTTCTTCGAAAACGAATCCGGAAGTGCAGTAACTGTCAATGGTGTACGTTATCGCGAGATGATAACATTTCTGTGGCATCGTTGGAAGCCATATACTTTAGCTTTGATGTTGTTCCAGCAGGAATGCGCTATGTTTCATGCGACGCGAGAAACCATTGATTTGTTACAGAGGAAATTTAATGGGCGGTTGATTTTGCGCAAGTGATCGCAATTGGCCACCTAGGTCATGCAATCTTACACCGCTGACTATCATCATTGGGGATTTGTAAAGTCCAAGGTTTACAGCAAACCCATACCGACCATTCCTGAACTTAAGGAAGAAATCCGAGGTGCTGTCGCAATAACTGACCCACTAGTGTGCGAAAATCTGATTTGCAAATTTAGTCAAAAGAGTGTAGCAGTGTCATAAGAGACATTTGCAGTATATTATTGTCCATATTTAATCGGAGTGTTTACTCTTTCAAATTATGTCACAACATTACCAAATTATGCATAAATAAATTTAAATCTTGCGTGAAATTTGAGACACTCTTTATTTCTTGAAGCCTGAAAACTCAAATACGATCTACTTATTTCATGATTTGAATGTCATAGCGCCTAAATGTCTCGCATTCATATGAACTAAGTTTAAGCTCACAACTTCCAACCTCTGCTCTCGAGCCCTGTTTGTTGTCAAAGGAAATGCGTGTATTGCTCGATTGTGGTTCTCGGAAGAGCTGTACGCAGGCAAAGAGCGAGCTAGAGTCAAAATGAGACGCGCGCTTAAATAACCCACATAGCTTAGGTGCATTGTATTAGATCACTGCCTCCTCACTAAGCACATGCGAATAACTAAACCCAGAACCAATAACCGAGCCAAGGGCTCCGACATGAAGAAGCGACTTACGTATCCTTGGATCGAACCAGGAAGTTGTTCTCGTGTGGTGGTTGATGAAATACACCTCGCCTTCAGGAGTCGTCGCCTGCTCCCAACCTTCAGGTAGGGGGCCTAAAGCACTCGTGTCCACCGATTTGGTTCCTGCATAACACAAAACAATTGTGTCATGAAAAATATTTATAAAATTTAGTAAAAAATACCTTCATTATAAATTCTCAAGGATTCAGTACATTAAAACATTAATAGCTTGCTTCTTTTTTAAAAGTTATACACAACCTTCTTGTTAAAGAACTTCTATCTACTTCAGTGTACACAACGAATTCTTAAATGAATACTACAGGCTGTCTAAAAAGTCAATATCAACTATCAAAAACAACCCTCACTCTCGCCGCTGCCGCTAAAGTTCTATATGCCGTACAGTGCTGCCATCTCTGTCACGCATTGACAATAAGTGCCCGTGTATTTTAAAACAGACTGCATGTTTTTATCTGTTTCCAGTTCAGAGAATAAAAAATCGGAGGTGTTATAACTTGAATGCACCTTATATATTACTATATGTTTTGTTTGACATGCATTTTTTCTTTGCAGGTGAAAACGTTGGTGTTAATATGAGATTTGGATATTTGTAGTACTACCTGAAAGTGTGTTGGAGGTTTGACTGTGGAATCCAGCGAATGGATGCGATAACAATTAAAAGCACGCACCGCAATTTAATAACAAAGGATAACGTCACCAGCGTAAGGAAATAAAGATCATGGCAAATTTTGCACGCGGCATTAACGAATTTACCAATCCGTTTAAGAAAATGCATAGCCAATGCTGCGACTTATATGGAGATGTGAGTAATGTCAAAACGAAACATCAAGGGATAAAGTGTATAGGGACAGACTTATCAAACGCCGTGTATAACGTGAAAATTGTACTTTTCCACGAAGACAGAAAACATTCCAAAGAGGAACTGCTGATTTTGCGTAATAAAACAACCAGGAGCAAACAAGATGTTCCTGGAAGAGGATTTTTCTAAGGTCCTAAAGTATGACATGACTTGGTTCCCTTCCATCAATCCTGGAGAGCACGGGACCTCCCATGTAAGAGGTGATTGTAGCAAGAGGAATTTAGTTACGCTTATTTTACTACAAAGCATAGAGGGACAGATGGTAGGTCCATCGCCATCTAGTAGGAAAATAGATGACTACGTGCTCGTGATATGGCCGATAATTTTGTCCAGGGACCTCATTTTTCAAGTGTTTTTTAACGTGTTGTACATCTACAGCATGTGACTTATATAAAAACTTGCGCTAGAGATGTTTACACCCAAAATTTTTCATCTGTCGATTATTACTGGTTTCTATACTGTAAAATATATTTAAATATCGCAACTTCACGACTCGAGATTTATACATGGTCCCTGAATTGCCGTACAACATGTCAAAGCATTCCCTCACGTACTTTCATGGCGTACTACTATATTGGTTGCATCTAATACTGGTTTTAGGGATGGACAAACGTAAACGTTATGCATTTTCTTTCCTTTAAATTTCTCTAATATTTTCATTACTGAACAAACTACATTTCTAACATTGAATCGATGCACAGTTGTTAGGTACATTTATTTTCTTTACTACTCCATTCCTAGATTCTAAGCGTCGATCGGTGAATTTCGGGGACGCTCGTAAACGCTGTATTCACAACGCGCAAGCAGCGACTTGGACACTGTAGTGGACGCTTTGCCTGTAATCGTAATGATCACAATCATAAGCATCTAGAGACGCATTAGGGAGAATAGCGATGGCCGACCTCTGCCAAAGCTCTTGAGTTCAAATCCCACACAATATTTTTGTTTCAGTTTTTATTATTGGTTTTATAAGTGTATATGTAGAACATCATGTTGCCTGAATATCATATTATATTTTAACGTATCATTTGAATTTTATGACATAATCTATGCACACACAAAAACGTAATCACAAACTAGCGCTTTCATTACATATAACTAAGTAAATACACGAACAGAAACATTTATCTTCTAGAGTGAAAACACATAGAAATAAACACAAATTAATATCGGGTGTATTATCCCTCAATCTTCTGAGCATAATGATATTAGATTTCTACAGTAGTGTGGACGAGAGGCTACAATATACCAGGCTTCTTGAATTTGTGCCCATAAGCCATCTTTTGTCCTTATTGCTTGTGCAGGGCATGCGTATGCGGCATATTGCATTTATATATAACAAATACTGAATGAAATAATAATAATAATAATAATAATAATAATTATAATATGAATATAAATATATTCAAGTTAAAGCTTGCTGCGTATGGGAAACTATATTACGAAACTAATTTGTCATAATATGTCACAAAAGTTTATTAACAAGACAAAGTGCTTCTTGCTGGGATTTGCACTCTTAACCACTGCTTCACTGCACACTCTGCCACAGATCTAACGGAATAGACACACACTAGTCAGTGTCTTTAGTACATGCCACATAACACAGCTGCTACAATGGCTGCACAGTCTTACTGGTTATCTTATGAACCGCGCGCTATAACGAATACGAACGACTTACTTTTTTTTTAAATAGTGTTCAACGCCCGTTTTTACTACTGAGGCACCACAGGCGGTAGACACTGATGATACATGAAATGAAATGATATATTGGGAAAGGACTTTTTTTTTTCAGGAAGGAAGCGTCCAGGCCTAAGTTTAGGGTACGTTTGGCATTTGCCATTTATGAGGACTGAGGAAAACCTGAAAAAAAATCCAGTCAGGTCCCGGTGGGATTCGAACCCCAGACCTCCCGCTCACGAGTCCGCGCCTTAACGACCTCGGCCACCCGTGGCGGTTGAACGACATACTGAGTGTCAGTTCACGCAAATAAAGTATTTACGCAGTTAATGAAAGGAAGAAATATAAGCACAAAGTATCTATAGCATGTTCTTAGTAGTTAGGAATTATAGTTGTTAAATCAGCTGCCGCTTTTATCCAACCTTTACGAAGAAATCTGCCTATTCCGAAAAAAATTATACGAGATTCTGGAACACCGTGTATCGATTCCGGCTAGATTCTAAACTATATGGGGCATTTAAAAACACACGGCATAACTTCAGGACAGATATTTTTATGTCCAGAAAAACACCCATCGTCATAAACTAAATAGAATACATGAAAGAGATCCAACAGAACTTTGGACACACTATGTACAGAAAAGTTTATGGACCAAGTCCGGATTCTAATCTACATAAGATATTTAAAAAATATACGGCATAACTTTTGGACTCGAGATTTTTATGTCCAGAAAAAATCTATCGATCCCAGCCAGGTTCTGAATTATATAAGATATTTAGTAAATACAAAGCATCCCTTCAGAACTCAAAGTTTTTAAGATATCTCACACATAATGGCAGTAAAAACGTGCAGAACGTTTTTGGCAGTTAGAACGAGCTTCTCCACACATTATTTAACTGACATAACAATAAGATGTAGCTGATCATAATTTGACTCGATCTGCCACGCGGCACACTGCACCAGCCGCATTTCGTGTCATTTTAAATACAGTGCTCATTTAAATCATATTTATAACTTTCATACTCCTTTAGAAATTGCAAATCAGCTATAACTTGTTCAATAATATGGGGTGTAGCTAACTTTACACTCCATATACAACGTAAACAAACCCATGACCTTAACGTGCCTGGCCTATGTACGCCGCCATTTTGTCTACAATCGATAGCAGCATTAAGACGTGATGTATTATGTCGGTCTTGGCTAAAGCACTGCAATGAAAAACATGACGGGACGCGGGCCGGTGAATGAAAAAGAGGGCTACATAGCGGTCCTGTCCGTGTGTTTATTTCTGTAAAAATATTTGGCTTCAGTTTAGTTCATATTTGCCATGTTTACAGTTCGCTAATGCAGTAAATCTTCTCTGGGTACAAATAAATGGGAAAAGGGGAGATATGGCAGGCAGTAATGGACAATCCTTAGTTTAACAAACAACTTAAAACCGTACCATTTTTCTACGACGTTACAGTGTTTTGTTGAAACGCAGAATAAAGACAACATGCTGTTTCAGTAACATCTAATTTACATATTAGCGATGTAGCGGGTTCGACCTTGATATTCGTCGATTTCATTAGTTTCGAAGATCAATATTAGGTTACTGTTTCATTACCACTAATTTTCAAAGAACAAAAAAGAAAGAGACGGTACAGTAATTATCAGCTATGCGCAAGGCACGCTGTAAAACGTTAATACTTTACCAAAAACAACGAAAAAAAAAAAAAAAAAAAAAACCAGGCATTGCCACTTCTTAATATATAGTCTTACATACAGAGATGTAAATGCTATCGCGATTCTCTTAGTCTAAAATATCACGCTCCTTTTAAAGCCCAAATCTCACCATTCCTGAACAAAAAAAGACGCTAATACCACTATTCACAGATAACATAACCAATAAATAAAGAGATTATGTAGAGCTTCAACAAAGCCAATCTCTCTAAATTTAGCAAAAACGAAATTAAACCAATGAACGCAGAAAAAAAAAAAAAACTCAAATAAGAAAAATTGTTTACTCGATTATTGGGTTTGGTTAGAACTAAGTTTGTTCTTGCGTTTTTTTTTTTTTTTTTTTTTATTGAAAGATTTTCATTAAAATGAAAGAACTAGTCTGAACATAATCGTAAATTCTGAATAACACATTAAAAAAAAAAAGCTTAAGTAACGATATAAAAAAATGCACACACACACACGCACACGCGCGCACGCACACACACACACACACACACACACACACACACAAAACCCTTCTAGCTTGTTTTACTGCAAACTGTGCAACGAAGAACAACGAAAGGATCTCCTTTATCCATCGCGTCTATGAAGATATTGGCAAGGAGTTAATATAGCTTTGAGACACTTCCCTAATTACTAAAAACAATTAATACAATTACAAAAAATAACCTAATGAAAGTGACTTATATTGCCATAGTATTTTATACGAATATTTACATCGCTCTGTTATAAAATATCCCGTCAGTGCGTAAAAGTGTAGAGTGAGCAAAGCCGATAACTGTCGAAATGATAAAGAACGCGCATTATTACTGAATAAGATATCCAATTTACTTACATCTCTTTCTTACTCTGAAACGACTTGCATTCTTAATGAAACAAGTGAAATGCGTATCAACAAATACGGCCAGAACCATCTACTCCAACTAAAAACAGATGAATAAAGAAACAATGAAATAATGGGCACTATCGTTTTATTTAAACACACGGAAACTATTAAACGGACTGAAATCGAAATAATATTCTCCAATAGTAACATATTTTAACATGTTCCACCAAACTGAATAATTGTCACTGCCTTGTTAGTACTTGGCCTACGAAGTAGGAAACAACTGCACACCAGTAAAGACATTTAAAAGTGTTAATAAAATCTAAATGTGTACAATGATGGCTCTGGTTGAAATTCAGTGCGCATTCGAATACCGGATTAGTGTATGATACATCATGGAAACAGTCTCAATAAGGAATCTAATATAATTAACCCATGTCTTAATTTATGCTGCTTTCAGTTCATTGCCGTATTAATGTGCGCGTGTTAGAGAGTTATAAATATGTCCTTCCAATCATCCGAGTCGTCACTCGCTTCTTTGAAATTAAGGTTAGCTAGCAGGAGGTGATTTCTTAGCTTTGAAACCCTGAAACAGTGCCAAAGACATTTTGTTTACCAAAGAACGTGCCTGAGAATTAACCCCGGTTTATATATTTGCTTTCCTCTGGGCGTTACCAGGGCTGACCAACCTTCTAGCACATTAATTAATTTTTTTGGTTAAATTCCTGAAACATGTTACAATTTCCTGTTTGCACACACAGTTCTCTGGGAACACGTGTATTTCTCTACATCTAAGAAATGCGAATGTAGACAACATTTAAAACTAACGCATTAAATTATATGATATTCCGTTCATTCATTCCACTAAGAGAGATGGGAAGGGGGGATGTAAAGGTAAACTGGTGTTAGAATAAGTGTTTCAAAATCTGAATACAATAAAACTCGAATATAAGCGAAGAAATATAAAATAAAAAGCTAGAAAATGATTAAGACCATTATTATAATCGTTTAGATAATAAGCTAGTAGATTTTATTTGTCAACAAATTGAGCAAAATAGTCATTATTCATCCTGCGCACTGGATAAATGAGTAGAACTGTTTCACTAATTAGGTTATATTATTACTACCAACTTTTCACTATTTGCGGCATTGAAGGCATAATATTACCTGATGTATTTCTTCTAGAAGGGGTTGAAAGACTACCAAGGAAAAGTCCCCCATCCGCGAAAGAAACACTGGATTTGATGAAAAATACTGACCAGCGAGGAAGAATTCAAGCTTTGGGAAGAGATGAAAGTCAGAAAGAGCCACTTCTGGACAGTAGGGTGGATGTTCTAAAAATTAATTTTTTAACTTTCTTTCTTCCGCAAATTGGTGCTTTCTCACGAATATTTTCATCTATCTGGTTTAAAAAATTGTAATAGTGCGATCTGATTATAGTTTTAACATTCTGAAAATAATAATGTAACAAAATTCCTTTAACCTCTCAAAAGACACGTCATAATCTTTTCTCCAGATAGAACCGGCTTTGGCTTCTTTGGCGCTGACCAGCCGGCTTCTGTTCATTCTTTTAATGATGTTTCGATTTTGGTGTATCCTAATCTCATCCACAGGTATAAGTCGATGCACAAAATCAGTTCTGTTGCTGTTAAAACTCTCCAAGCACAGTTTATATATTTTGATATGTGGGGGATTCAACAAAATTTTTTGTGACCAACCTATCCATTGTTGTACAATATCTACAAAAATGTAACTAACGCAGATGGCAAAAATGGACCTTAAGCTATCAAAACATGCACAAGTGCAAGTTTAAACTTCTATAGTCCCTGTCATACAGTCTGCTCACTTCAGTCCTGTGTCAAGAGCTGAATATTTCTGAAGAATATTTCTAGATTCTACATTTTCACACAGTATAAGCTAGATCAAAGAGAAGAAGAAAAAAAGAAAGAAAGCCTACAAGGACTTGGTAGCTGTATATGGGGATAGAGTGTGTTCATTGGTACCATTGCAAGATCGATTCGATCATTTGAAGAAGGGAGAGAGACTTTGAAAGACAATCCTTGCTCTGGCCAACCTCGGGAATCTGTAACGACAGAACAATTCAAATAGTGGAGAACTCTGTGGAGGAAAATGGACATATTACTGTTGAAATGCTAAGTACAGAGTTAGCAGCATTGAAAGGCTCTCATAAACATTTAAAACAGCGAAAAATCTGTGCAAAATGGGTTTCACATTCCTAACCAACGAAAAGAAAGGAATGTGCAAGGAAATTACTGAGCATGTTTCCGCCAAATGACTCTAAACGTTTGGCAGATATATGCACCGGTGATGAAAATTTGTTTAATTATCATATCATCCCAAATAAAGCTCGGCACTGCGTGAGAGTAATTTGAATGATCCAAGACCAGTTGTTCTTCGACAAGATTTTCGACCTCGGAAGCGAATGTTCACTGTTTTCTTCAACTATGAAGAGTCATTTGTTGACTGTATGTCAGAAGGAATGACATGAATGGAGAATACTATGACACATATTTTGCATCCTTTATTTGAAGAGCTGAGGCGGAGGCGTCCAATGACAGGAACTTCAAGGTTGTGTTGCTTTTGCACGGCAATACCTCACTTCACAGAACAGCTGCAAATTTGGGGGGGGGGGGAGGGAGGAACTGAAACTCACCAAAGTCCACTTGCTTAACCATCCACCGCACAGCCCTGACCTTGTACCGTGCGACTTGTTTCCTCGAGTGAAATCTCGCATTGCTGGATAACCTTTTAGATGAATGCAGGATCCTGTTCAAGCTATAAATTCAGCTCTGTTGACAATATCTCAGTTCGAGTACCGTAGTGCTTGTGACAAGTGGTTGCATCGTTTACAACTGTGTGTAAAAAGTGAAGGATTATGAGGATAAGTTTTCCGATTCAGTCCTTAGCTTGGACTTTTAAGGTGACACTTGCAAAACTTGACACTCAAGTGAATGGGTTTTTGATCTGCTATTAGCAAGAGTGACACCAAAATTGCGCAAAAACGTTTGTATGTAAAATATTAACTTCCATGTTGCTTTGAAATGTCTATAGCCCCAACAATTTGTCACATTTAACTCGTCATTCACTACCATATGTATTGATTCAATAAATTCTTCTGTTGTTGTTGCAACTTTTGGAAGTTCTTTAGGTGGATCATTCTTAGAGGCAATGCTTTTTAGTATAAACGATAATCACGAATTAGAAATCTCAAAAATCTTGACGAATTATATGATAGCGATTGGTAAAATGCTGATATAATTTTCACAAATTGCAGTGTAAACTCAAATTATAGAGAAATTTACCTACTGTGGAAAAAATGCCATTCTAGCGACATTCATAAAAAACACGAGTTAAAATTTTTATTCTGAAGTTTATGGGTGTTAGCAAATATGTATATTTATTTATTTATTCACAAAGACATGCTTGCGGAGGGAACATGGTATCCTTAATCCCACAAATACCAGAGACACTGCCTCTTTGCCTGCATAGTGTACGGTGAACAAAATCAATTCTTCAGATTAGTGTGAGGCAAAGCGCAAGGACTTAATTTGTAAATACAGGCTGTGTTTGGTCAGAGATGCAATAAACTTTGAACGAACTCAATAAATTGTATCGAAAACAAAACTTATGTATAACAAATTCGAGCACATGTATCGTTCAAACTACTTTAATGAACACCTGTGTTGAGTAGATCGGTAATTGTTTCCAAATGCATTATAAAAATTTCAGAAAAATGTGACATTTGTTCCAGTAGCAAATTGTTTGGTAAAAATGGAAAACCTGCAATTTGAAAACTGGTAAAATGTCAAGCAGAAACTTGTTTGTCGAAATTATAGCTTTATTTCTGATGTAGTGATTAGGATCTAACTCTCCATGCTCACATTTGTTGGTTCCAAAAATTATTGATGGGTATTATAACTTCCGGTCATATTAGAGAATCAAGAACAATGGAAAAGCTTCCTAAAATTTCTGAAAAAAGTATGAGATTTGCCCAATATTAGATCATTTAAACAGTTTGACATTATGACAGAATATCATGCTCTTAAACATAAGACTATACCCCAAAACATTAAAGTCATACTTCACTTCAGCATTAAAATTGACACATTTGTAATTTGCCAGTACTGTATTGAAATCTATTTGGGCTTCTTGTTCATCCAGTGGAGCAGAGAAGGTTTTCTCATAATACAATTATATAACAAATGACAGAAAACAGGTGATGAAAGATATTTGTATTGTAACGCGTGCCATAACCTCTTTTGCAAAGCAAAAGCGTATAACTATTTGAGAATTACCATTAGATAATATGACAAATAAATTAGTCAAATTTTAGGTATTTTATTTATTTCTTTTCATTGTAATAAATCTTGTCAATTTTGAAAATGCCATTGTAAACTTTTTCAATAAAATTAAAGGGCTAAAATTGGTAAAATTTACGAAAAAAATTTCTAGTCATGTTAAAAGTTGAGTCCATGATTAAATTTACCAGCACATATTTTAATCATTGAAAACGAGAGACAAGAGTCCTCTCAGTTTTTGTAAATTTTGCATGAATTTCCATTGGCGTTAAACCATCTTAAAGATCTATACTGCACGTTACTCAATTTTATCCATTCATTGGAATACCCATAACACATCTGCTTTAGAAAGTTGACAGATATACCAAAGGAAAACCAACTACTTACCTAGTCGATTGCATGGCCACATATGGCTGAATTGGAAAACGTTTTAAATAGGAGGGCTTGTTAACTACACTGATGGATATGATTTTTCAGGATAAATTAATTTTTAATGGGAACATTTAAAATTTAAAAAGTTATTTTAAAATTGGCGCTTTTCCTGCTTAAATAACAGCAAGCACTCTTCTCTTTCACAGATATTTTCTGTCCTGTATTACGGGGAGTACGAAAGGACTATTTTTGTAATGTTAAATTTATCAACTTCAGTGCCTATTTTCTCAAGGACTATTGAAGCTAACGAAATGTAACTTTTACAGCATACAAATGCATAATTAAATTTGATTATCTATTTTCAGTACTATGCCATGACTTTGAAACTAATTACAAATATTTACAATTGTTCGTTTTTTTCTATTTTTGGCAATAGATTATTTTTTTACATTGTCACATTTTGACTTAGCCGTATCATAATAGATCCACATCAACACAATAATATTATGAATAAGTGGTATAAGTTTCACAGTGTTAGCTTATACACATCCTAAAAAAATGGGAAACTTATGAAGAAGAAGAAAAGTAGTTTACAATAATTGCAGCCAAAAATGTTTTTACGTAAAATTAAATTCTTGAGAAAAAATACGAGTTAAAATCCTCCAACAATGTAAAACAAAGGACGATGTCAATTTATGAAATACAACTTTTTCTATCATTCAGGGAAAAAAAAGAAGAAAAAAAAAGAGGCTTCTGCAGTGACATAATTAAAATTTTAATAAAAAACTTATCATCAAGGAACATTAGTGAAAATCATATCAAATAAACAGAAAATTCCAAATACTAAAATGGCACAAAAAAAAAAAAAGATTTTTGATGCCCCCCCCCCCCCAATGCTTCCCTTAAAGGTCACAGATCTTCGATTGGTTTGCACAGCTTGATGAGATTTTCAAACGTTTCTATGGGTACCGTATATCAGAATGGTTAAACATTTGACTATCTAAATTAAGTATAGCAGTCGTATTTGAAATACATGTTTGTTATAACTCATCTTTTCCACTTCAACATAGGATAATAAATAAAGTTGAAAAGGGGAAAGAAGGCGCGAAACCAAGCATTAGAAAGGCCAGAGCACGCGAAGTCAATGGCATACGGCAGTGTTACTGTGGTAGCGGTACATTTTGGGGCCCCGCGTTAGGTGGCGCGCTTGCACAAGATTCACCTGTACCAGAGGCAGTGGCTCCCGTATGTCACATAGGGTCTTTCATAATTTCATGCAATGCACATTTACATATATCAAGATTATGCTTCAATTCCTGGAAATAACCAACGCGGCGAAAGTTAAACGACTGTACTGTTTCTACGCAGGCTCCATCAGCATCACGTGATACCAGTTTCCTTACTATTCAACCAATGCTTGCTAGAACAATTGCGCCAATAACTGTAGTAAATGACATTTAATGGAGCCTAATTATAGAAACAAAATTCCTTTAATTATACAGGGAGAAATAAAAGTAGCTTTCCCCCCAAATCCGTTTTCATACTTTTTCACGTACAAAACATTCAGAATGAATGGACAACATTTGAAGTGTTGTATATTTTGAAATACATACAGTTTATGTATAATTCATGTACTGTTCGAAAGAATGGATGTTCCAGATTAGGACATATTTATTACATTGATTTGAGGCTGACTAAAAAAAAATTACAGACCATTTATTACTCCAAAAGGCACAGTCAGAAAGTTTCCGGACTGGAGCAAACTGTTTATAATACCTAATGCTTAAACATACAGAGCAGTTATTCGAGTTACAGATCTCCCGAGTGCGTCTACTTTACTGCTTAATGCAGCCGCCGCAACCGCAAAATGGAAAGCGAGAGTTGCCGCACATAAAATTAGTATTCTTATTTTAATTTAGAGTAAAACGATGCTCTATTTAAAAGGGAAAATAATAAGCACTAACCATTGTTATAAGAAATGTTGAAAACGATGCACCCCAGCGCGGCTGCATAAGAAATTCCTATATTTCATAATACGTCTTCCTTAAGGACATGACGGTTCGGAACACGTTCCTTGTCATTGACATGTGCCTGTCTAGGCGAAGGGTTTCTCTACCTGGAACACGATTGCCAGGATATTTTCTGGCGAATCACTTTACCAACTATCTGCAAGAACCCGTTTTCGCATATGTAGGTACTGCATATAAAAATCCATTTTCAAGTATATATTTATGTAGTGGCGTAACTAACGAAGCAGCCTACTCCCAGTAAAAGCACCGAGTAACATTTGAATGCACAACCACTCGCTGACAAAGCCTCTCTCAAACTACATGTATTATACGGTATTGACGATTGAATTCTCTCAGCATGCAGCCTCACTCAACCGGCCCATGTTTGAAATAACCTCACTGTATGGAAATGGGATGGACATGTAGCGTGGCTATTAAGCAGCAGACATATAACTACCATGTATAGGTAGGAGAGGAAGAGGGAGACCGATAACAAGGTGGGCAGACTCCTTCAGGAAAGCAGTCGGGACACACTGGACCAGCGTAGCACGGACGGCAGTACCTGGAAGAGCCTAGGAACAGAGCTGCAGAAAGAAGAGACAACCGAAGCCAATAGTGAAAGTGATACCAAACTTATAATACAAAAATTTAATAGACCCAACACTTGAACCTTCTAGTTAAATTGTGTTAAACTTGTAAAATACGAAACACTATTCATTGAACAAACTCATCGGGAAAATAGCTGACCATGTGAGAAATCAAGAGCCCCCAGCTTGCAGAGGCCCGCCCTGGATGGGACGTAAGTGGCTTAATTCATTCACATGAATGAATTCATTAATGGCATACGGTAGCCCATACCTTTATCTATAAATCAACATAAGTTCCACCAGCCTCAACAATATGGGCTGAAAGTAAGACAGTAATGTCGTGTCGCGGAATGCGCCTGGAGCGAGAACATTACCACAAAATTACTGATTGCGCTTTAAAAAGCGGCTTAAACCATGAACAATGAATTGTTAGAATTGTACAAACTTTAGATGACCTGCTCCTTCGCATAGAAGTCTTAACTTGTTTTACGGAATTTAAGGGCAGCTGAATATCTTTTAAAGACGAAGATGGAAGTGAAGGTTTTTGACGATAGAGACTTCAGAAAACATCGTCGCTGTGGAGATGTGCAAAGAAGACCTTAAATCCTCAATAGTGGATCGGGAAGTACCTCAAAACTTTTTGTCTGGTTTTTTATATTCATTTTGATACAAAAACTTTATTTACACATTTTTTAAATTTAACTATATGATTTTTTATTTTAAGTTATGTGTGCCTCAGTAATTAAAATGTTTATTTTATTTATTTACGCAGACATTCTTTAACATTTCAGGTCATTAGCGTCCCATTCAATTCAGGGCGTGAAATAACCCGTAAAAAATTTACCTGCCGTAAATTTCCGACATCGGACTCCTACTTTACTTCCCTTCCGAAGGAAGCCATACTTAGAACTTTTACGCCCGAAAACATCCATCGACTCTGCTCGGGACTGAACCCGCGATCTTGGGTTTACGAGGCAACTATGGTCACCATTAGACCACCAGGACCGAGAAATTAAATTGTATTTTAGTCAACTATTTTGGAGGAGCATACAAGTCGGTGTTTGTGCGCTGCGATGTTGTTATATCTGTCGTATTAATTAAATAGACGGAGTACACAAATACAGACGCGCAGAGTATCGAGCATAGAAAGAACTTGCGTAACTTTTGCTAGAAACAGTGATAAGTTTTGCATAGTGTCTTACAATTATTATATTTATCCATTTGAGTGCCTCATTGAAGTTGAGATTTAATGGTAGCTCACATACAAATAATTTACTTTCTTTTTCTTTTTCCTCCCTCGCGAAAAGGTAAATATTTCTTTTTTACGTCAATTAAATTAATACACACCTTGTTTTACCTAATACCAAAACTAAATGTGTGCTTTTCTGCTACTTTATTATGCTTTCATTACAGATACGACAAGTTTAAGCATATTTTGTCAAAAGTTCCCACACATTTTAGAGCATTGTTTTAATGAATATTTTCTTCATTTTCATATCCCAGCACTGCGCTAATGCCTTATGGGTGATTACAATATTATTACCTTTTTCTGTGATTACTGTTCCGTGTATGTCATTGGGTTGCCTGTTTACAATTTTTACATTTCCTTCACGATATTATTCCCTCAATTATGTTTCACAAAGTTGCTATGAGCTAATGCATATTACTTTGCAACTGTGTGTTCTAGTGATACGATTAATATAAGTTTAAAAAAAACTAATTTACCAGACATCCCATGGGGTATTTTTCCGTGACAACTAAGGAATGCTTTCTTCGGAAGGGAAGTAAAGCCGTGGGTCCGGTGTCGTACATTTATGGCCCGTAAAAGAACCTCAAGGCCTCCGAACAAAATTTATCGACCGTTTCGCGCTCTGAATTGAACAGGACGCTGATGACCTGAGATGGTAAAGAGCGTCCGTAAATAAACCAAATAAACCCATGACAAATTAACCGAAAAATAAACTATTATAATTTACTGGGACGGTAGTACGTTTTGAAAAGATATAAAAATAAATAAAAAAAACCGCATTTAAACCTTTTGGAATTAATATGAAATACAGAAGAAAATACTATAAGATATTGTTTATTAAATTTAGAGACAAGAAAGCCTATCGCACCTGTGATGCAGTTTACACAAGCTTATAATGAATCACAACACAATAATTTCAGAGATCGTTTCTTATTTATTTTTTAGTTTATTTATGGACCCTCTTTAAAATCTCAGGTCATCAGCGTCTCATTCAATTCAGAGCGTGAAAAGGCCGAAAAATTTTGCTCAGAAGTCTCTTCTTTCAGGCTTGAGGTTCTTTTGTTTACCGTAATTCTACGGCCAGGACCGACGGCTTTACTTCCCTTCCGAATGAGGCCATACTTACGATTTTTACAGCCGGAAACATCTATCGACCCTGGCTGAGGTTCTACCCGCGATCTTGGGTCTACGAGGAAGTGTGATTTTTTTGTTCATGGGCCACAGACTATCTATCTCAAATTCCTTGTCTAGGGACCCTGTACTATCTCTAAAACGATAGCAATCTAGTTCATTAACACCGAGAGCTTCCAATAGCCAGAGAAATAACAAAAACATAATTTTAATAAAAACATTTTCAGCATCGTCTTTGAAAAAGGCAAGCCGTTAGCTGCAATTCATCGGTCGCGCGGCTGGCGGGTTGTGTGCAACTGCGCTATGTTCTGCCGCTTTCATTTAACTTGCGCAAGCGTAGAAAGATAAAATATTCGTAATATGCTATCGTACAATAAACTTATTGGAAAAAAGTTAACAGAACACAGGATGATATACACGCAGCTTTTGTAAAACACAAGATAATCTAGAGAACGCATTATTGGAATGTGCACATTATTTAGAACAGATAAGAGAAAAAAGAGAAATTTTAAGTGGCCACCAGGTGGCACATTTACTTACAAATAAGGACCTATATAAATATCTTGAGTAGGCTGCACTCAAAATAAGTAATCTAGCACAGGAAGAGGTGATACCAGAAGAACAGATAATAAGAATTATGAGGTAAGCTGATCAGAACGCATACGTATACAAAGAGAGTCCCCGACATGAATAGATGACATACAAGATAAACTTTATTAAATCAACAGGAAGAGAATGACAGACGAGAAAATGAAGGTGAGGAAGAAGGGAGTGGTGGAGAAGAATATACACTAAATATTTTTGAACTACAACCGGAAGAAGAGAATGGGTAGGAAGTATATAATTTTTATCTATAAGAGATGAAATTGAAAAATTAGGCAAATTGCAAGAGGACTTTGGTGAGTATAGAAGGAGAAGAGAAATAGAAGGGTGAAAGAACAGACAGGAGATAGACAGGAGATAAAAGGAAATAGAGAAGAAACAGCGATGATGAAGATGAAGCAGAAGAAGAGATGGGGTAGTTGAAATATACAGAAGAGTAGGGTGAAGAAGTTGCTGGGTACCAGCATCTCAACCGTTGGGCTTCCGACGGAACATTTTTAGTTTAGGTAGATAGCTGGCTACCAGCTATTGGTTATATTTATTGGTTTCCAGCAGAGCAGTAATTTTATTTAATTTGTTTTTTTTATTTAATAGTGAAATGTTTAATTTTTTACAGATATCTTTTTTATTTTGTTTATATAATTATAGGATCAATCTGTAAAGTTATTATGTATTGTCAGAAAGATAAAATTTAATAAATGATAAAACTTTGGAAATACTCTACGTAACAAGATACCGAGTATTGCAGGTTTTGTTTTATTTTATTTTATTTTATTTTGTATAATAACACAAATGTCTTAATATCTTTGCTACATAATACAACTCCTACGACGAATTTTGGGAAATTAGAAAACCTTTTAGGATTGAATTCAGATTCAAGAAAATTTAGGACTCATTCCATCTCTAGCTGCTTTATATATGCAACATAAAAATTGCTCTTTCAATGTATTTAATATTGTTGAAATTCCGTTTCTTCTGTCTAATTTTTACCATTAATATATCTATTCTTTTATAGCATTATCTCTAAAACGTTTGTAATATTGTGTAACGTTATAGGTAGTTATATTTATTTATTCGATTGCAAATATTTTTTCTTTAATCATAAACCGTGTCCTGGAGGGTCGAATCGTTACCTTATAGTACTGAATCAAAATTTCAAGAACTCAGTTCATAACCAGATTCGAGCTTGCGATCTAACACTTGAGCGGTTCCCTAATCTGGCTAGCTGGTGAAGAGGTCGACGGCCTTCCATGGTCGCCACGCACATGCTGCCGAGAAGGAAAAGTAACGGACTCTGCTAATTCTTACGTAATGGGCAACTCCGGAAGCAAGAATACGTGTCCTTAAGAAAACGTACATTTGAGGTACTGCTGTTATCAGCTAGGTTAAGAGCACGTGACCACAGACACTTACTCAAGCACTTTACTTCCGCGGAAATACGATCCACTTTTGGTGCACAGTTCATTCATTTACCCTTTCCACACCTACAAGCAAGTCACACCCGAGCTAAATTAGATATTCTTTTTTTTTTTTCATTACTTTAATGCAGTTAGATTATTTATTTAACGCCATAGACGATTTCTAGCCCACCTATTCGGGAGATAAATTACCACAACGGTAGCAAATCTTGGGCATCTTTCATCAGGGAGAGGAAAAACCTAGGTCTACAAAGTTCCCACAAAATTTCTTAAACAGTGTGTAACTTCCGTTTCACTACCGATGCCTCACAAACGATGAACATAAAATGATGCACTGGGAACGGAATTTCGGGAAGGAAGTGTTTCAGGCCTAAGATTAAACTACCTCCCCGGCATTTGCCATTGATGAAGACTGAGGAAAACTCGAATATATTTACAGCAGAGAGGACGCTACTGGTGAAATTGGAGAGAGATTAGAACCCCGGACCTTCCGTTAACGAGTGCGTGCCTTAGCGACCTGGGCCACGCGTGTGGGTACTGGTGGAAGGTAAGAGGAAGAACATGACGGTAATGCGATTAGTTACTGTTACTTTCTGAGAGAGGGGAATATATATATATATATAAATAAGGCAAATTAAGTGAACATACATTGGACGCTTCAAAACTATATTATAGACGTCACAACGCTTGTATTGGACAGCCCTGCTCTGAGACATTTCCATGCTCACCTTTACGACGAACCCGTCCAGTTCACAACAACTTTACACGCGGTAATAAAGTTATGCTTTAAATAAGAGAAATGTTTATAGTTATGTAGCATACTTTGGCCCATTACCCTGTTGTTTTTAATTCATGAAGTTTAGAATTGCATTAGATTAGTGTTAGAGTTATGCCACTAGTCGCTCCCCAGCATGGAAAGTTAGTTTATGCATTGCAGTATTGTTTTGCACTACTGGGGAACTATGTTTAGACTATACAGAGGTGATACAGTTCTGATTAAATAAAGAAAACGCGGAATGTTTGCACCACTGGGCCCTATTTCACAAAAGTATACTTTACAAATAAGTGTATACGGACTTGTTAGTTAGAACCCTCGTTCTGTCCCGGAATACGCGCGTCTCCTGTGAGGGAGGTTTCAGTTACAGAGGAGAATTTCAAATACCATTACTTCTCGACAGAGGGCAGAAGTTCAGATGGTGAGCCCATCATCTCCACCGCCATCTGACAGGGAGCAAAGCTATGAACGCTTCCTTACTTTAAAAAAATCCGTTTTATCATTTCAACAAAAATATGTGTCCACCGCCTGTACTGCTTCAAAAAGTGCGCAAAACACAAATAAAAAGAGAGAGAAAAACAGAGAGAGAGAGAGAGAGAGAGAGAGAGAGAGAGAAATCAGTGGACAGTTTTGTTTATGTTGTTTTCGTCGGAACTCATCAAATTTATCCATTGTCACTGTTTAATTTTTATATTAGTTGGCGCATGCACTTATAAAATGTGTGCTCTCAGCAATAATACGAAAAGTCAAAAATTAATATTTTCGGATTTGTGCCTATCAAAATTGTTGATTTTCTCAACATGGGATAAATTTATCGCAATAAAACGAGAAAACTAGTGGACTTAAAGAAAAAACGGCCATCCCATATTTATATGCATACTAACCCTCTTTTTATATAAAATGGTCTCCTCAGAAAAGCCATTTCCATATCAGGATTCGGGACAGAAATCTTTACAAAGCGCAAGCCTCGCACAAAGCACCACCCCACCTCTCCCTTGCACTTTAAACTCTGGAACAGAACCAACGAAATGAAAGGATATGACCTGAGAGAGTGAAAAATTCATCCCACCCCAGCATTCGCGTGTGACATGGGGAAAGTACTTGAAAACCCATATTCAGAGTAGTAGGCCCTAGGGATTTTGAATCCGGGACCTCCCGAAGGGAAGGCCAAGCGTTACCTCCTGAGTCACCCCTCTCGAAAACCTTGGTATTTATTACTAAAGTTATGGCAATGCTCCAATGACCTACGCCCCTCTACTGCTACTACCCGCTTCATGGTCTTGTGTCGCGTGTTGCGGAATTGCCTGGGGTACCTACCCTTCATGTGCAACCGTAGCTAACCTCTATCTTATCTCGGGTTCCTAGCTTACTCTATTGTAATTGTACTCTAGCCCTCATGCTCTCTGTTGCTTCAGTTTGCATACTGTATATTATTTCCCCAGAAAGCCCATCCCGATCGCTGTTGTGGCTGCCACGATAGCGGAAATGAGTTTTAATCGGTGCTGGTATTACAATTGATACGGTCGGTATTTTCGGGTTCTTCCTTTTGCCTAATTTTATTCCACCTACAATCTATATTTCTCTCTCCCTTTCGTTTCTTCTGCCTTATTCGACTCTACTGAATTCTCATCCATCTTCTGCGTAATTCTGAACCTCTGATTCCTGCTTAGGAAATTTGGAGACACTGAATTCGGAGTTGTAGCATTTCGACTTCTAAATGCTGAGATGGGCAAGAATCTCTTCTTCTCTGTTTTTTTCACAGCGATAGAAACGTCTTATTAAGACCTACCTTTGGGGTTTGTGGTGCGGTAGATTTCTCTGCTTCTAACACACCAGAACAAACAAAACAAGTCTCCATAGAAACTGACGAGCTTCATGGATCAATCCTAACCCAAGGCACAGAAAAACCTTAGAAAAAAGGTGTGCTTAAATTACAGCGAACATCTTATACAATACATAGACATGAAAATGGAACAAAATTATTTCTGCATTTATTATTTTTCTGTTCTATGATTTATTCTATTTCATATACTATAGTATCAACTATCATGGCTACCTCTAAAAGAGTCGGTCCTGGTGCTGTAACTATACTTGCCTTCTAAACTCAAGATCCTAGTTCAAACCCGGTCAGGATAGAGGGCTTTTTTCGGACGTAAAAATCCCTGAAGTAAAACCGTGGGTCCCATGTCATACATTTACGGCACGAAAAATAGCCTGAGGCCTGAAAAAAGAGGCCTTTGAGCAAAATTTGTGACCATTTAATGCCCTGAATTGAATGGACGCTGTTGACCTGAGATGTTAAAGAGCGTCTGTAAAAAAAAAAAAAAAAAGAAGAAGAAGAAGAAGAAGAAAAAAAAACTTGAGAACGAAATAAGGCGAGTGCTCAGCGAAATTACACATAAAGAGTTGCAGAAGGTGTTCCAGAATTATCTAGGTGATCTTTGCATCCAGAAAGATGAACATAATTTTCAACATGTGTTTTCATAAAAGGTAAGATCAACGTTACGATTTCTTATTACCTCCTATTACCACCGCACGGCCCGCTAGAACGCCTGAAGGTTAAAAATGACCGCAATATACTTCCAGAAGAGAACTGACATAATCAACTAGGTTGAGCCCAAGGTTAACCTACACAGTAACGAAAATTCCATGAGATACTTTCGCCTCTCTCTGACAATAACTTAGAAAACTACCAACTCGCTTGCGCAATGCAGGCAGAGCCTTCGATCGAATTATCAAAAAATAAACAACTAATAACCTGAGTTCGTGTTGCATTATTATAGCAAATGACAGAAAATCCTTATATGCTGCAGAAAATGCCGGAGTTTAGGAAAGCAGCTTGCTTTCCCTTTCCTTACTGCACTAGTCAACCAGGAACTCGGGACAGGAAGTCGAATGTATGACAAACGACCTTCGGTACTTCCTAAACAAATTATTACGATTGACAGAACGAAAAGCACATTCAGTACAATTTCAATACAATTGCATAACAAAGAAGAAATGAACTTTTGAGAGTTCTACTATTAGGAAAGGGGCTTGAAGTTGACATTTTGCCCCTTCTTTGTGATAACTTTTATACTTTATCATGAAAACTCCATCTATAGAAGTGCTCTGATTTCACTCTTACAGTGTCAGTGCTTTGGCTGTGAGAGGGGGGATTAGGAAGTACTATTAAAATTAACATTATGTCAAAGGAGGCTCCAGATAGGCTGACTATTTCTGTAGTTTCTTCTCTGCATGCTGACCTCCTTCCAGATCGCATTAGTACAGTTCGCGAGGCAAGGGGTTAAAATCCTGACACTGGTGTCCAACATTTTTGGCAACAATAGTCTAGCAATTCTTTCAATCAGAAGACTATTTCTTCTCTTAGTGCAGATAGATAATGGACGTGTTAAATGAAATGCTCTTTCGCATTCTGAAGTGAAAACTGGAACGGAATCTATAATCTGCACCAAACTAGCTAAGTGGAGGAGAAATTAGCTTGTCACTGACACTTGGGCAGTGTTTGTGTCGGCGACTCAGCTGGCGAGAGGCTCGTCCAATCAGGTAACAAAAACACATAATCGTCAGAGGCATGCCATTATCAACGTTGTAACAACTACGAGTTGGAAAGTTTAAAATTACCCAATTACAACGCGTTTTCAAGTGCGTGCATTGATCCAATTTCTAATATGCAAGTATTTTTTAAGGGTATTGATTCTGATTTGTATCATTCATTTCACAAAAGTGATTGTGTAGGATTTTTTGGGGGATAAAAAGTGCACATTTTCCTATGCGTGCGTTTTCATACACGCTATTCCTTCGCGCCAATGCATCAAGTTCATCTTATGATTTCTCCCGCTAGATAACACTACGTAGGTTCTATTGTAGTTAAAGAAAATTTCCCCCATTACAATAATTTTGAAACCATTACCGTGGAAAATATTTAAGATAAAGGGTTCAATTATATAAGAATAAGTGAGTTTTTATCATACATGTAAAATATGTATACCAACAATACACTTGGAGTGTAAAATATGTTTTAAATCACAGAGGAGCAGGAAGATGATCTTGGAGTGCAGCCGCTGAAGACGGATAGCGAGTAACGGAATGTGGCAACAGCGTGCTGTCGCGGCCATGTAGCAGTAGAAACGTCAATCACAAAGCAATCCCCTCCCACCAGTTTACAAAGTGCTAGTGGTTTCACGATGATCTCCTGAATATCTGAATGTACTTGTCATTAAGATAGGAATGTTCACACAAGCTGTAGATGTTTGCATCACGAAATGGTGTCTGTTTCAGGATGCCAGTTTTACCGAATTTCGAAGGAATTGAGGTTGTACCCAAGAAAAGAATTCGAAAATTTTCTTCAAATCCCCCATCCATCCTTTTTATGAACCATAAAAATGATAAACAAAAATTATATACGTATATAGTCTGTTTACCTCTAGCGGTCACAATTCTCTCAATGAAACTCGGCTATAACAACAAATTTACAAACAATTCATCGAGTTCATTTACCAGCAAAATTGGACGGTTTGGAGTAGGGGGTTAACCTAATACAAACATTTAAAAATCGCTCTAACTATTGCAATTTTTTGGTTTTTCTCAACGAAACTCGGTATATGCCATTTAAATAAAACAAGAAAAGCAATTTCTGAAAATTAGAATTTTAGGAGGGGTTTCACTTAAAAACTCAAAATTTAAAAAGCTCTAGCTGCACTAATTTTTTTTTTTGCTGCAAAAGAAACTCAATATATACCATTTAAATAAAACAAGAAAAATAGTTTCTGAAAATCACAGAATTCGGATTATTGGGAGTAGGTGTATACGTGAAAACTGAAAATTAAAAAGCGCTCTAGTGGTACCAATTTATAATTATTCTCTGGTAGTGATATATGAGTCTCTGCCTCCTCCCAATTTCTGTAAATTCAATACGTTAATTTCCCTGTAGAGTCAAAACTAATGGCCCCCTCGGTCCTCGATTTTTATCTCTAGGAGACATTAAAGGAAAAAGAGTGCCAAGGTAAATCGGCACACGTTAGATGAACTGAAAAGTAATGTTCATAAAAATTCTTTCATGAGAGGCAATCCCAGCCTCTTCTTGCTTAATAATGATGAGAATGTACCTTTTAAGTGTTAGTAATAATATTCGCGACAATCATAGCTGCGGACTTGCTGACTCCCATTCGCTTAGGTAATAGCTTGCACCTACCGATCGACCGTTACGCATGGGGCGGTCCGTGAAGGAAAACAATCCACTGTAATCTTTTTACTGCTGTTTTAATTTTGTTTCAATTGGTTACACGATAACTCGGGTTAAATACTTTTTGTTTCGCACTTTTATTTAAAAAAGGAATTAACTAAAATAGTTTAGCACTGAGTTAGATTGCCTAGAAGTGTTTTCGAAGAGTATAACTGGCAAAGCTGACTGCAAAAGGATACAATATAAAATATTACTACTGTTACCTTGTTTTTCAATTAAATATTTTATTTATATAAATATTGTTTTCATATTTTGTTGTATAGTGAAAAATTTTGTACCCTTTAGAGGACACTTTCGTATATTAAGCTGTGTTTTAATTTCCATCAAAATAGTCACTAATGCATAAATAGGACCATGCGTGGCCGGCAAGATGCACGGAGGTTAGAAAAACAAATGATGTCGACACACCCTATCAAAACGCAGACTCAACCCGAAATGAACCCCAGTTCCATAAAATATTCAGTAAGTATTCGAATCGATTTTCATTCTTTATGCAAACGTCATTGTTATTCCCGATGAGAATCAGGCCGGGATCGATAGATTTTTTCGGGCGTAAAAATCGTAAGTATGCCTTGCTTCGGAAGAAAAGTAAAGCCGTAGGTCCCATGTCGTACATTTACGGCATGTAAAAGAAACTCAAGCCTGAAAAAAGAGGCCTCTGTGCAAAATTTATCTACTGTTTCACGCCCTGATTTGAATGGGACGCTGATGACTTGAGATGTCAAAGAGAGTCCGTAAATAAAACAAATCGACAACCGATTAGAATGCTGTTATATACAGTTGACAAAAAAGTTCTCGGTTTATTTTCGAAGCTCAAATTTCAAGCGTTGGCAACAATTAAATGTGTAACAAATAAAACCGAGACAGGAATTGTTACCAACAGCTAAAACTGTTAAGTTGGTAGGTTCAATGCTTCCTGGTGTTAGTCAATATTACAAGAAGCGCGTCAAACTCGAGCATCCGGAAGATACGAGCTCGAATGCTTTATGAAATTAAACTGGGAAACAATGTAATTGCAACGGTGCGGCAAATATGCCAGCCAATGAACGAACGGTGCGAATATGATTGAGAATAAGCCATGCAACAATGGATAAGAGGGTTCCCTTAGCGACTGTTGAGTGAAATAACAACCAGACTTGTGAGGACGTGGCACAGAATTCAACGTCAGTGCAGAAATCATTCGGTCACATGTTATCAGCTTAAAAAAATACATAAACTCGATCCCTGAGTTCCAAAGAATGGCCAAAATCTGTTTTATTGTCACGTCAGATGAAGGATTTCTTCATTGATAGGCTGATGACATGCAATGAGAAGTAGATCTTCTACGACACTCCAAGACGCAACCCATGAATCTGTTCCTAAACAAGCGAAAGCACCACTGCACTAAAAGGAGATTATGTTGTGTTTGGTGTGCACTGCTGCTGCGGGCCGGCCAAACAGCCAATGCCATTGTGTATTCCAAACAGTTGGAACGCGTCAAAACTGAAAACTAAGCCACCTGTATTCCTGAATTATACAATTGGTACTCTTTTGCATGATAGTGCAAAGCTAAATACAGCTAAGTTGGATAGCGAAACCGCTATCCTTTCTTTGGATAATCATTTTCGAGAGCAGCAATTCCGTAGATTTGCCAATCTTAAAACCGCACTGCATGGACTTTTTGTTTCCCATATTCCAGGAGATAACAATACAATTCGTAATATTCCATCACGTTGGCAAAAGGGCTTCGATAGCGATAGTGACTATATTTAATACTAAAAATATTTTGTTCAAATATGACGTTTGGAAATATCTGGTTTGAAATCGATAAAAAATTTGGTCACCTTACAATACAGCGGTTAAATTCTCTTTGTGTAAAACTGAAAGCTAAATGTCTGGGATGACGAGTTAGAGGACATTTTTACGGCTGTTCTCAGGGCCCTCTTCCACAAAAGTGGGGTCTGATACATTACAAGTGTATGCGGTTATTGGCAAAATTCTGTTCCAAAAAGATTTCTATACGCTTGTACTTTGCAACTCTATACTTACAAATGTACAAGTGGTTTTTCATTGTTCTGTTCCACACAAGTATTAGTATTGGTCGGGCGCTAGTAATTTGTATAAATTTCTCTACAAGTGTAGGAACATTGGTAACTTCAGATACTAGTGCAAAATTGATTACTTTTTAATGATTTTGGGAGCCAGTTGATCCCAATGTGCTAAGTATTAACGAAAGTGATGATAATGATGAGTAGAAATATGTATAAAGAATAAATATTTGTGAACAATAATAAAGTTAGGTTAAGTACAAATAAAGTGCGGCTTATGACTGGTATTGGCGTTTGCTGTTTCAAATGCATATTTCAGACCAGCATTTTAGTTAATGTATTTATTAGGTTTTTGTTACATGCCATGAAAATAATTTCTTTTCATTCTTCATTCTCTTTTGTGGCACAAGTTTCAAAGTTTTTTGCTTGGCAAGCAATATAAACAGCTAAATAAATATAAAGGATCAAATGTACTTATAAAATAAGTAACCTAGAGCAATCGGAAATGCGATTCATTAGCCATCTCTCGACGGCTAAATTGACGCTCCTAATGTAGCTGTAAGGGACCATCCTCTCAAAGTGGATTATTACGCTTGAATATCGATAAATACATAATAAAGTATTTAAACTATCATTATATCTGAAAAAATACAAGACTCGTTTAGCAGGAATGACAATGATTCTCTCTGTATATTAAAAATCCCCAAAGAGTGGACATAACGTAATTCAAGATATGACGATGTATGACAAACAGTTGTTCCTCTATCTCCCTCTTATATGACGTCACTTGTAACTTTTACTAACATTATAAGTGTTGCACTTCTTTCGTGGAACAGAAAGTTATAAGACCATACTTTACAGGGACTTGTACTAGTATGCTTGCATGTACCTACTTTTGTGGAACAGGACCCTGATGGAATTTCAGCATAACATTTACATATCTTATTCTCCAAACGGTATTTAAAATAAAATAATGACATTTATGAAGATTTTCGCCAACATTTTTCAAAAACAGCTGCGGTAAATAATGCAAGTTTTGTGTGCATACCTTGTGGCTGAGGTGACGAGGAAGAATGAGGAGATCCGGCAACGCTGCTGATGAGGTCTGCAGAGGACTGTTGCTGCTGCTGTTGTTGCTGCGACTGTGCAACTTGGGCTGCAAGAGTTTTGCGTGGATCCTCCCAGGTTGTCGTCTTGGTGATATGACTGCAAAAACAAGAAGAGAACTAGTTAGTTATGCATCAGCTTGGAAACATGTTGCAAGCAGAGTTGCTAAAATATTTAAAACATGAAATAAGAACAGCACGTGAACCTGAAGCCATATTGGGCATCATAAAATATACGCTCCATTAATCTAAGAATATAAAATTAATAGCGGAAAAGAAAAACCGCTCTCTAAAAAATTCGCGTAAATTCAAAGCTGACAACGGATAAAACAATCCATGACATTTAAACAACATTGGTAAGTGATGAAATTATTCCCTTAGAAATTTACATCTTTTTTGAATAGTGATTTCACGCTAGATCCAAAACAATAAGATTTTAGTAGTATGTGTGATAGTTTGGAAATTGATAATTTTTTACAGAATTATATTTAGGAAATTTTATAACAAACACAAATAATTATCCGTTTATTTCCACATTGGTAGAATGGCGTTGTTTGGAATTATGCTGTAAGCTTCTAAAAGACATAAATCATTCATATTGATAAGGGGGAAGCAAGGAGCAAGGAGGAACCAGAATAATTATTAAAAAAGAATGTTGTTTACGTCCCACCCAAAAACCTGGCTACACTAAACTCCCATGTTTTATTTGCAAATGGAACAGCCGGGCACGAGGCCGTCACTGGATTCGAAAAGACTGGCACTTTGGCTACTGATTCCAACAAAGTGTAGGCGAAAGGCTCATTAGTGCTTCATTGATGATTCTACTACCTCTCCATATCAAAATTGACTTAATAAAACTATTTACCAAGGCTTTAAACCAATATTTTCAGTGTATTAGTAATACATTTCTATTCTCTCAGATGCAATATTGAGACAAGGCTTTCTTCATTGTCCCAATATCAGAAAATTCACGTTAGAAAAAATCTCCAATTATAAAGACGCTGCGGACAAAATGCTAAGAAATAAAGCAGGGCAACTAAGTGTTCTACCACCTCCAGTTTTTACAGTTCAGAATACGCCGTGCTCGTATGACGTTATGCGCTGTTATTCAAGAGACCAGGAAGAGTGTTTAAGAATGTGGCATATATTTACCATTTTGGTTACCAATGACAAAGAAAGTTCCAATAAGAGCATCACCAATAATTCCGCATTAAAAGTACGGTGGTAATCTATCAGTCGGAGTCATCGTGGATTGTTGATCAATCAATCAATCGTGACTAAAATGATACAGTGAAATACGTTTCTGAATAGCTCTTGGAGAGGGTACTTTCTTGAATAAAATGTACATGACGCCATTTAAAAAAAAGCGAAACTCTATCCCTATCTCCTACATTAATAGAATTACAAAAAAGTATACCATCAGTAATAACTGCCCATGATGTTAAAAACGTTTGTTTGAATCAATTTTTTATATGAAGTATCAGAAAAAAAGTTATTTCAGGTGAGCAAGATAAATGAGACACCCTGTTTATGTATTTTGCTGTTTTAATTACCAGTTTACTTTTCAATATTTGTAGGAATCGAATCGCTGACGTCCCACGCATGAGTCCGCGCCTTAACGACCTCGGAGACCCTTGGCGGTACTCCCTTATTTTGTTTTATTTCCTAGACACTTAAATTTGGATATTCCTTCAAACCTCTTTTGTCTTACTTTTAAATTTTCTTCTCCTGTTCACCGAGGCTGATATAACCATATATAATTTTTTTCTGTATCACTATTTTATTCAGAATGTGATACTTTGAAATTTTTGGACACATCCTGTTTAATCGCCTTATAATTGATATTTTTACTTAAAAACTTTACTTTTCTAAGTACAATATTGTACTTAGGCCAAACTGGCCTCCAGGTGTCCTTATAAATACATTTTACTACAATATCTTCATAAGATAACGTGAATTCCCAATGGTATAAATTAGCAAATCATTAAGCGACGCTTAAATTTTTTAAAGAGTATTCATTCACACGCTAAGCATACCTAATAGTTTTATAACCTGCAGTGTCCCCCAAAATATTTCAAATAATGTAGCAATACAATTATTAAGGCCAACACAAACAACAGCAGAGCCATGGGTGGCTGCTGAGAGCACGCTGCCAAAACTGGCACAGGAAGTTGGGAAGGCGGCTACACGCTCCGCTAAACCACGCGGTTGCTGCGTCGTCACACTGGTAAAAATAAGCTGGCCGGAACTCTATCTCCCTCATACATCCGGGGCCACCAACATTATGTAACGAAGAAATCATCATTCATCACATCACCACATTACCTAGTCAATTACATGTACATTTACACGTGTATTTAGTATTTGCATTCTGGGCAAAGCAATAAAACCGTCGTTGCATTGAGAGTGGTGAATTTATCCTCTTTATTCTTGAAACGCTCTTTATGACGACGACAGGTAAGTCATTTACTGATATACCAATTAAAACTCCTTTTTGTACCCCACAACAACAGCCGTTAGAACGGATTCGGTTCAATCAACATCGAACAGGAGACTGTTGAGATGTTCAAAACCAGTAAGTGTAAATTGGAGCTCAAGAGGAAACATTTAGTGTACTTATTTATGTGATATAAATGTAGGTTAAATTAGCCACAGTTACTTGATTGTTTAGCACACACATGCGAGGGGTCTTTCTCTTTCACGTGCCAGTTTTTCGCTTACCTATATGCAAAATTTAAGATGGGTTGAGAACAGAGGTGGCTGGACAGCGATGGCAGTACTTGAAAAGTACCTTTATCTGCTGGAAGCTGTGCCGTTAAAAATGCATAGGAATTTAAGGTGGCCTACCATTCAGAATCAACATTTAAGAGTGAGGAAAACTTGTTCTCAATGAGTGCCACTCTACACATCTTTAGCAATAGTAAATCAAGATGAATGATGTAGAAAAACGTCGGAAAGATTTACGACCACGAGGTTTTACAGCAATTTTCAAATGAGGAAAAGATTTTACCTTCTCCTGTCGCCAGCCTCTGGCCAACAGACAGTTTGTAGTGTTGCAATATTGTGTCCCCCCATTGTTACCGTGTATCAATGCGGATAAGAAGATCAATATCATAAGTGCCTAGCACTGGGTCGAAATATTTCTATATCACATAAATTACCTAACAAGACAAGTAGAGAGCATTCTTGTGTGCATGTGCTTCTAAACACTACTTTTTACCTTCAGTAGATCCAGTTTTACTACTGTACTTATTTCACATGCTGACTATCCGTGTTAATATGACACTCTCCAGTACACACATGAGGATAGCACTGATGGCATGAATATGCTGCGTCTGTATAGAAGTAAATACAACAGTCGCAATGTCAGCAACATCTGTCGGTAATATGTTCGTATTAAATGAATCTTTCTTTCTGCTTACTCCATACTAAGTTCATTTGCTAGTAGCTATTAGAGTACAAGTGCTCCTAGTTTTAAAAAAGAAGTGGTCAGAAGTTAGGTGTGAAATATTCATTTTTAATGTATACAACTTTAAAAAAACATTCATAAAAGAGAGACAAGATCTTTATTTTAAATTGTGTAACAACCTAACAAGAGACATAAATTACCGTGTCACGCATCTGTGTTGAATTCAAAAGATCTGACCCTGGTAGTATGTCACCTCGAAAGCATAAAGGACCCCCTAAGTGAGTTAATAACATATTTAACTAAGGACGCTGTACGAAGAACTGCTTGGGGTTCATACGATGAATGTGATAGTCTAACAATTATCAGTTTTAAAAACCAATATTTCATACAAAGGCTGTAATTCGTCCACCTATGGAATATTGCGCAATTTACACTTCAAATACAGAAATACAAATTATGGATATAAATTCTAAACATACAGAAGTGACATTCTGGTTTCACGGTTAAAATTCCTGTGCGCAATGCATTAAATTCGGAATTTCTGGCGACGGGGCCAATCTTTTATTTAGATGGAACTTGGGTTAATCAAAGCCACTCGCAAAAATGCATTTGGGAAGACTCCTCTACTAATAGTTGAGCGAAGGTACCTTTGGGGAAGGGCAGGATGCTTATCATTTGTTTTATGTTGTAGCAGAGAGCAAATGGGTATTTCATTCTAAATAAATTTTTGTCACGAGCAAATGACAACTTTAACATTAAAGGATTTTTTTTAATGATTTCCTAAATTATTTAGAAGAGGAAAGTAGATTAGATTAGATTATGTTAGATATCAAGAAGATTTGATGAAGTTTTGAAAATCCTCCAGCAGCCTCAAGGCTTACTGTGCTAGGAGAGTTTACCAAAATTCGTTACTTGTACCTACAAGTTGCAGTATATAGAGAGAACGAGTCTCTTTCTTTCCAGGATTGGACACTCAAACAGGACATGCGAGGCAGATTCCTCGTCCTGTTTGCACAATCTGCAACTGGTTTCATCTTTATAGAGACCCACTTTTCGTATATGTTTTCTGAGATGATCACGTTCAGTAATTAGTGCAATCACTTTCCTCATTTCTCTTCCATCCAATTGGAGAAGGGACGAGAAAAGATTCTTGCTAGGGCCTAGGATGAATTTCCTAGTTTGAATCTGTAGTTGGTATTTATCCCAAATGCTTATTTTGACTGCAGTCTTAGTAGTATAAGTAATGATTCCGATCACCGGCTCAGGGCCAAAAATGGGTGTGCTCAGCTCTCTGTTTTGCCAGCTGATCTGCCATTTCATTCCCATAAATGCCCTGCTGCCCCGGAATCGATCCTGTTGCAGGATGTCAGGGAAAACAAGACATTTTGACATTCTGGCACCATCTAGATTGCACCTGGTCAGAGGAAAATGCTTTTAGTGACTTTGACTATCTAGGAGCGTGAATATTCATTTCCTTCGATAGCCCTTCTCCAGTCCTCTATAGGTACAGTTCAGGGTGACATAAACCTCCGCCTGAAAAACTGTACTATATTTACCAGTGCTTATACTGAAATAGTCCCTGGAAATCGGCCCTACAGGTATTAGAGGAAAGTATAGTAATAATGCATAATGGCCCTTATCTTTCGGTCACTATAAACGAAATTCTAAATATATCAAAAAGTGACACCATTCAATGATGGAAAGAGAGAGATATACATTCAGTTTTCGGCAAACAAAACAAAACAAATGAAGAAGAAGAAGAAGAAAAGAAAAAGAAATTTTGCAATATGTTTTAACGTTCAAAAATCAGTCTAAAATGTACGAACTTGTTCAACTGGCTAATGAAAGGGGCATGAAGCGATTAGATTGCCTTCTTATCATTGCCATCACAACCCAATTAAGAATGTGTGGTTTCAAATTAAGCGGAGGTTGCATATAAAAATCGGACATTTAAGACGCGGGAGACGAAGAAATAGACAACGTGATACGGAAACACATCCTACGTTCGACACACTGAAAAATTACAAGATAAAGAAATAGGACGTGACCAAATGCTAGAACCAATAATAATAATAATAATAATAATAATAATAATAATAATAATAATAAAAATTTACAAGCTTCTGATGACGACAGTGACAAACTGTTAACTATGACGATGATAATTGTGATAATTGGGATACCGACCCCGACAACGAGCCTTTAGTACTTCCACTGGGTTAAATATCAGGTAAACAATTCGATTTATTTTGAGAGTGTATGCATTTTTATTAAACTGTAACTATTATTGCTAAGTGCGACGGAGTTAGGAAGTGATACAAATACTAGCGACAACTATGCGTAAGCATTTACGTCCCACAGGCTGCAGCCGAATCCCTTTCCAATTTGAAAAACATTATAGTTGCTTTTAGAACGAGTAACGAATGTTTACCATATCTCATGGCTGCAGAGATGAGACAATAATTAGACAATGCTAACAATCTTAAGCAAGGAGGTTATCATATAAGAATTCCCAGGAACATCGACATAGAATGTAGGCAGTGGATTGGAGTACATTTCAGTACTTCAGCCTTGCTCTAAGGCTGGCCGTTCGTGATGGCACCTACGGGAAAAAGAGATGAAGTGAAGTGAAGGATACACCTTAAGTATGGCTTCCTTCGGAAGGGAAGTAAAGTCGTGGGTCCCGTGTCGTAGATTTACGGCATGTAAAAGAACCTCAAGCCTGAAAAAAGAGCCCTCTGAGCAAAATTTGTCGGCCGTTTCACGCCTTGATTTGAATGGGTCGCTGATGACTTGAGATGTTGAAGAGCGTCCGTAAATAAATGAAACCAATAAAAAAAAGAGTTAATTTAAGGTGTTTAAAGCAATGTTCCATTATAAAATAGCTAATATTATCGCAACGTTTTTAACAAACGCGTAAAAAAAGAATATTCCGAAAACTATTGACAGTAAGTAAATGGAATTTTGCATGTAGGTAATGTGGATTGCAAACAATTGAGAATTTTACTTTTAAACATGTTTGTAAAAGAGAGAAATACACATTGGTTCGCGCTGTAAAGTCGTTAAGACGGAATACCCAAAGATAGGTGAAAAGCACTTCACTTGCCATACTGTGTTTACGCACGCCATGTTTGTTTACATGTTTTGCTCTTTCGGTGTTCGTTGGAAGTGCCCCGAAGCTGCGCGGACACTAACTGCGCATCCCCTTTGGAGCATCTCCAAGAACACTGTCCTCCTACGCACCATATAATGTAGACGAAGAAAGAAAGACGGCTTGAAATGTTCCTCGCAGGAGAATGTTTTCGATTTCTGCGGTGGCATTTCAATTCTCTCGTTTCTGCCTGTCGTAATCACGGGTCTCGCCTAAAGCAGCACCGTGTAAAAGAAATCTTTTGGAATTATATGTCATTGGTGCGTCGAGAATCTACAAATAAAAAGTAATTTAGCTACGATTGCAGGTAACTTTGTTCACGTACTGCGTGGCTCCTTAAAATCACAAGGACGAATATGAAATAGCCCAGAGCGATTATATTACTTAGCCAGAATATCATCATTATGCTGAATACTTGGTTGGGTTTGCTTATTTTGAATTATACAAGGCTAGTCAAAAGTTTTTGAAAAGCACAGACGCATCAACAAAAATATTTAGAAATTAGCTTTCTTTTCTTTCTCTCTTGATCAAAGAAGAACGTTTCTAGATCATTGCTGCGCGAGTTATGACGTCCTTAATTCTCCCTCCCTCCATACTTGAAAGGACATCTCCGCATCGCTATAACTTTGCAATTCTTTTCACAGGCAACAAAAACTTTTATGATCAATTTAATAAATACTTACGATATAAAGTTAAAGTTAAAGTTTGCTGTTAAAAGCAAAATAGTAAAATTGGTAAGATAAACTGAGAGCCATCAACGAAATGATTGGATATGGCATTCTATCACTCAGTTTATTTATTTACGCGAATCTAAATGCGCACCTTTTTGTCCAAATGCAGTATTCAAAATTGTAGTGAGCATTAGACTCGAGTGCAAATCCGTTCCGTAGTTCGCCGGTAACTGCAATCAAATTCATCGTTTATTACGTCATAATGCATTACTGCATTTTTCGAAATGGTAACAGAAAGGCAGAAAGAGAGTTCAATGTAACTGAGAGCAACGTTCGCTTGTGGCGGTAACAGAAATTGGCATATTTGCAACTAAAACTAATTGGAAGAAATTCACTGTCCTCATAAAGGAAGACATCCTGACATTGTAGAAAAAGTTTTGCAATTCGTACATGAAAGAAGGAAGAACAGGCAACCTGTGACTAGTGACACTATAAGAAATAACTTTTTCTTCTTTGACCTACGTCAACTGTCTTGACAACAGCACGAGTGATGCATTTTGTCCCAGGTGCTCCAATGTAACAATAGTCCAATTATAAATTATTACGTTCTCATTGTTTTATGAAGAGAATGGGCTTATCTCTAAGATACCATACAACAAAATGCCAAAATGTGTGTGTGTTTTTTTATGACTTTAAATTTCAAATTTGAAGAGCGTATTACATTAGCGTAAATACAGTAATTAGAAATTTAATATTAACACGATGGTTTTAAAATACCATTAAACTATTAATAACGTTATTTTAATGATTACATTTTTAGCAAATTTAATGTGTGTCCCAAAATAACGCAGCATTTAAACTGCATGTCATTTTCCCCCTGCTGAGTTCGTACGGGAAAAGTTTCCGAGATCGTGCACAAATTACGTAAACTTTTCGGTCAGTCAAATGAAACACGTGCTGGATCAAACATTTGAACAGGAAAAAATAAATAAATAATAATGAACACTTCGTTAGGCACCATGCGGTAGATTTCGACGAGTTTGTGCAATTAACTCAAGAACTGAAGTGAAATGTTCATTTGATAAGCCGGGTATTCGTCTATTGTGTGCTGGAGAATCCGCAAGTGGAGAAAGATTAAGAAGGTAAGAAAATTATCTTTAGCGATGAGTCTTATTTCTACCTTAATAGTACATCACCAAGTCAAATTGTCCCATATATAGTATGAAAATTGTTCAGGCTGTTCAAGAACAGTTCAGTCAAGCCCCTGTGTGACAGTGTGATGCGGACTTCGGACCAGCTGAGTGATTGGGGCACTTATTTGAAGACAAGGCCGAAAATGCACTAAGTGTCAGTTATATCACAGCTTTGTAGCTTCATTTGAAATTGTAGCACATATGCTGCTGTTACAGCAGGATGGCGTCACCTGTTGCTACCATCAGTGGCTATCAGTTTGAACAAGGTAATGCGATCTCACACGGAAGAATTTCTTTCTAAGTTGACTCTGCAATAATAAGGATGCCATAACAACAAAAGAGTCTGATGAATAATAGGGGGATATTGTCAGACATTTTATTCCATGTTTATATCGTAATGTTTTCCTTTTAAACTTATGTAACAATTCTGCCAAAGAGTAAAAAGGGTTTTTTTTAATTAAATTCTGCGTTTTTTTTTCCACACCCTATAAAACAGGAAATAGGATACAATTTTTATTGGTTTAATTTCTTAATACTCTTTATTGTCTACGATTAAGAATAGACCAGACCAACATATTGGAACATTTATGAGAGTTAAAGAACTTTTAGATGTTTATAAACAACAAATATAATAAGTAAACATATTTTACTTATGTAACCATTTCTATTAATAAAATGTGAGGACATTTTGAATTTCAACCAAACACAGAGCATGTGCTGTAAATTTATCGTTATTTTAAACCGTAACCATTACACAGCATTGATTTGCAATTATCTTATCACTGTTGTCAACTCTGCTTTTCCACAAATCCGCGAGCAAGAATCCATTAATTACAATAACCAACAATTACACTACAAAATAATAAAAGGGAGAAAATAACTAATTACTCCAGCCGATGAACTCTCGTATCACATGGCACCAATTGGAATCCAGGAACAATAACAATAGCTTATCCATTCACAGGACAGATGAATGCACCTGCTCTTAACAATACTAAACAAATTGCGAAATTCTGCTTCCACATCTTTATGTACTATCCTATACAGAAGAAATGCCGATTTGCAGTCCCTATCGATTTGAAATATTATCGTATTACGAGGACATCACTCAGGAAACAAATGACATATGATATACGAAGGCTTTGCATAAATAAACCCTATTATTATTATTATTATTATTATTATTATTATTATTATTATTATTATTATTATTATTATTATTACTACTACTACTACTACTACTTGACATTATCAACCGACGGCTTGCTGTGACTGAAATTCCGAACGGTAGCGAAGAAAGCCGAATTCCTCCCGAACTCTAGTTGGGAAGTGTTAGTATGGAGTTGTAATATTTTTTGTAAATGCTCTATATTAACCTTATTAAACTTATATTAACCTAACCAACGAAAAAGTAACGTTTATTGTATTAAGAACAGTGTAGACAAAAATAATTACAAAAGAGGGGGAAATAAGTAAAACATTTATTCCATTAAGAACAATGTAAACAAATTATGAAGATTACAAGATATGAAAAAAAAGTTTACCCATGAGAATTTGAACCCATTTCGTGCGAAAATGAGCTAATAATGTTATATTCGGTGAGGACATTATTTACCTAAAATAATCCCGACTACTAAAATCGTAACCAATCGGCTTTCTTCGCTACTTCAACCGCAGCAAGTTGTTAGTTAGTAACATCAAGTTTATTATCCTGTTATCGTGTAATTCCGCTTGTTGTACCTGTCTTCAATAACCTATAAATAAAGAGGGGGCGTATATGCGTAGTTCGCTTGCACTGCAGTGACTTCGGTGTTATTCCAGTAGCTTCGCTTAAGGCAAGGTTTATTACCTGTGTTATACTGTGTCAGTTGCTGCCTTCTGTTCGGGCTGTAAAGATTAGAGTTAGTTCATTGTGCATCTCATAAGTGAAAGTTTATTCAAGACATCTGTGTTGTGAGTGAATTACATTAGATTATTCTTATTAGTCCACTGAAATACCTACCGAAAAATTCACGTTTGAACAAAGAATTTTCATGTCCGATACATACCTAAAAAGCGCATCATGTAGAGAGGTGTGTAGACACTTTTAAGGTTAATAAGTTTACGACAACGTGATAGCTAAACGCTAAACATAAGAAGCAAAAAAGAAATATTCTAACGGAGGGGAAAAATTGACAAAATTCATGTATCATTCGAACACTCTCCAAAGAAGTCTCTAAGACGTGTTGCACAGCAACACCTGAGTGTTTCAGAAACCTCTGTTCATAGAACTGCTAAACTTTTAAAATTGAAACCCTACAGAGTGACTATCATTAATAAATTGCAACCTCGTGACGACGAAAAACGAGTAAGTAACTATAACTGGATTTTACAAAATATCGTTGACGGTACTTTTGACCCACATTTAATACTCTTTTTCAAATGAGGCATGGTTATTATTTAAACAGAAACAACCCCCACACCATACGAACTTAGGAACAATATAAGAACAGAAATTATGAACCTTAAGCAAGAAGAACTTATGCCTATGAATGGAAATTTCATCCGAAGATGCCAGGAATATCTGAACACAGATGAATACTACTTATAACGAGGTTAGTAGTCATTATAGAGCATGGTAAGTAATGTAGTGCATGTAGGACTTTTAGAACGAAAAAAAAAAAAACAGCGTAATAGACAGCGCGCGGAGTACGCGATCTGCGGCCCGGCAATAAAAGGAACGCTCTGTATATCACAAGTGACACGTGAATGTATAGTGGGACTGTGACTCAGGACTAAGAATTGATCTTAAAAAGTTTTACACCTCGCCATATTTGCTTACATATTCGGAAAACGATCATATTTCGTATCGGCATTCCTTCTGCAGCCCTGTGTACTACTTTCCAAATAAAACAGGAAATCCTTTCTTCAGTTTTCACAGTAGTGGTTTAATAGCTGTTCATTTAATTGATTAATGTATATTCAACTAAATAGTTCAAAAAGCTGTAATTGTTAAATATATATAAAATTGTTCTATAAATGATTTAAGATTATGAACACGTATTCCTATAATTATAAAAGAAAAGCGCAGTACATGCAATTACCATTGTTAAAATTCTATTTTTTTCCTTAGTTGGTATAAGTGAATAAATGGAAATGTTGTAATAGACATTTGTCTATTTTAGAATCACGATTTCTGAATTGAATAGGTTTTTATAAATATAAGTTTAAAGATTTTATTATTAATAATTTGTGGACGAATTTAAAGCATGTTATTTTTATTCTGATTGTATTCGTGAAATATTCCAAATAAATACCACCTGAGCTTCCTAGATGAATTTATAAATAATCCCAGAACATCATGTGACATTACTTGTAATAAGATTCAATTAAGAATGAATGAATTAATGCCAATTTTTGTCATGGTAACAGTAAAGTCTGAATTACCAAGAAAATTAAAAGGAAGTTTGTCATTTTGATTTTTCGAGGAAAAGTTAAACCGGGTGTAGCTGATTCAGACCATGTTCAGCAACGAACGACATGGCCGGAAGGAAAGCTGATGAGATACGTCTTGAGCAAGGAGAGGCAGAGAGCAGGCGAGGTGAATGGATTTAACACGCGTTGGGAGCGATTTCTGGCGTTGGCGGACGAATTTAAGAATAAAGTAGGCGCCGTCTGCTACCAACAGACCACACGACACGCGTCTTCGGTCTATGCTGCCTGGAAACCTATCAGCACAACCACCCCGTTTAATATCGAGCACCAAGAAGCGAATAGAGAGCGGAATGTTTGGTTTCTTGTTTTCTAGCTACACCACTTAACTACCTCTCTGTACCACGTCGCCATTAGTGCTGCTGTTAGCTGCCATGTTAAGCGAAATCTAACACATGATGAATACACTCAGTGCAAAACAAATGGCATGTAAGTATAGCTTAGCCTGCGCTGAGAGCACATTTCCTATATGTTCATGTGGAAATGAAAATATCCCATTATTGCTGTTAATTATTATTGATGTAATTTAAAAATCGATTTACAATTATATTTCCATTAAAATATTTCCTATATTATTCACATTCTTATACTTGAAAGCTAAATCCCTTTATTATCCTAAAGTAGTAGTAGTAGTAGTAGTAGTAGTAGTAGTAGTAGTAGTAGTAGTAGTAGTAGTAGTAGTAGTAGTAGTAGCAGCAGCATAGTAGTAGTTGTAGTAGTATATCAGTAGTAGTATATCAGCAGCAGTAGTAGTATATCAGTAGTAATAGTATATCAGTAGTAGTATATCAGCAGCAGTAGTAGTATATCAGTAGTAATAGTAGTAGTAGTAGTAGTAGTAGTAGTAGTATATCAGTAGTAGTAATAGTAGTAGTGGTAGTAATAGTAGTAGTAGCAGTGGCAGTAGTAGTACCAGTAGCAGTAGTAGTATATCAGCAGTAGTAGTAGTATATCAGTAGTAGTAATAGTAGTAGTAGTAGTAGTAGTAATAGTATATCAGTAGTAGTATATCAGCAGCAGTAGTAGTAGTAGTAGTAGTAGTAGTATATCAGTAGTAGTAATAGTAGTAGTGGTAGTAATAGTAGTAATAGTAGCAGTGGCAGTAGTAGTAGCAGTAGTAGTAGTAGTAGTATATCAGCAGTAGTAGTATATCAGTAGTAGTAATAGTAGTAGTGGTAGTAATAGTAATAATAGTAGTAGTATATCAGCAGTAGTAGTATATCAGTAGTAGTAGTAGTGGTAGTAATAGTAGTAGTATATCAGTAGTAGTGGTAGTAATAGTAGCAGTGGCAGTAGCAGTGGCAGTAGTAGTAGCAGTAGTAGTAGTAGTAGTAGTAGTAGTAGTAGTAGTAGTAGTAGTAGTAGTATATCAGCAGTAGTAGTATATCAGTAGTAGTAATAGTAGTAGTGGTAGTAATAGTAATAATAGTAGTAGTATATCAGTAGTAGTAGTAGTGGTAGTAATAGTAGTAGTATATCAGTAGTAGTAGTAGTAGTAGTAGTACTATATCAGTAGTAGTATATCAAAAGTGGTAGTAGTAGTATATCAGTAGTGGTAGCAGCAGTAGTAATATATCAGTAGTAGTATATCAGTAGTGGTAGCAGCAGTAGTAATATATCAGTAGTGAATTACAAAATATATTTGTTACAAATCTAACTCATCCATGTCGCCCGGCTACTGGGACCGTGCGTGCTTTCCCAATACACTAAGAAATATATGAAATTGCACAAACCAATATTTGACTCTTAAGGGACAAGCAATAAATAAATAAATAAATATAAAATGAAACAAATAAATGGAAAAAGAAAATTCCAAAAAATATTGTGACTTATGTTTCCCCTTCCTGGTTGTCTCTCTCTTCCGATCTGAGCTGTCTCACTATGTTTAAAAATTTACTTACTCCCTCCTCCTGCTTCCTATCTGCCAGCAAAGTCCAGCACTGCCACTGCCCTCTCCCTCCTTAACAAATAGGGCCGGTCGTTATCCCATGGAACAAAATATTTTAGCTCTCTCTTGCAAAAAAGTGATATATGTGTATATATATATATATATATATATATATATATATATATATATATCATGGTGTCCCAGAATCGCCATACAGATTTTCAAGTTCCTCATGGCACGTTCTCAGTAATCACGCATTGACGATGCTACTTTATCCCACCCTTATGGCGTAATGTGGGTTACCTATTCTGAAAAATTTAACGGCGATTCTGGGACAACCTGTATCACACCCGAATGTGACCTCAAACTTTTCCTATATGATTCTGATTCCACATTTTGGTATAATTCTGTGAAAAAAATTACGCCTGAGCCACAATTATTCGAAGGTTCTGGTTCAGGATAAAATCTCTGTGAATAGATAACCTTAGAGGTCTACAGGACATTTAGACCCTGATGGAGGAGATTTTTTACTATGTCTGGATAGTATGCGGTAGCTCAGATAGAAGCGCATGAACTGATTTTTTGCTATTTAACACTGATATCAAATCACGACACGTGTCGTGAAGACATACACATTTGTCTACAGCTGATGTTTTCTACCAGTTTTATCTTTTTTGCACGTATTTTCTCTACACAGCCTCATTAAGGTTTAATCTGACAATATAATTTTTCAATAAACCATCTGATAAAGGGGAAAATGGTGTGTTTAGTGCTCAACAAGCAGGACCTTTCAGACTACAGAAAGAATTCAGAAAAAGCTTCATCAATTTTCCATCTTACGACCGGTGTTAATATAGTATAGAATATTTCTTTCAATCTTTTATTACAAAAAGTATAGCAAATTATTCGTACATGTTTTACAATTGAGACTGACACAACTATACTGGACTCCCTGATCTTCGACATGAGTTGCCTACTCTCTCTCTCTCTCTCTCTCTCTCTCTCTCTCTCTCTTCACATTCCTAATTTGCCCCTTACTCTTTCTAAATATTCATCCCATACTCCTACTTCTATCACCCTCTGACTGTCAATATATCACATATACTCTCTCTCCAATTACTTGTTTCCTTGCACATTACACCTGTTGATTTACAAGCGAATTAATTATTAAAGGGAAGTGATTACTCCCAATTACTTCTTTTAATACTTTAAAAGTAATAGATTCTAATCCACCCCTTCGTTACACATGTCTTGTAATTTGCCCATTTGCTTTTTCAAACACAAATTCGCCTTACAAACACAAAAATATATTAACATAAGTTTTAATAGTTTAAAGAAAACATTGGTTTTGTATACCTAAAATAACAAAGTTTTAAAACTTCGAAGGAAATATAAAAATTTTATATTTAAGGGAAGGTTTATTAATATTGATATAATAAGTTATTGTATTGAAAAATGTTAATATTAATGTGAAATATACTATTAAATATATTCTTCTCCTATTGCTCCGTTACTAATAAATAAATCCTTGATAATATAATACAGTTACTCAGATAAAATATCTGGAGTTTTTAAAATGATTTCTGAATAATGACATGCTTTCGGTGCACGATGAAACTAAAATTTTGTATTTAAACTGCCCTCGATGAACATTGTTTGATTCCATGACCACCAGATGGCATTTTGGCCACAGCAGCGGAGAATTCATTTTGTGTGCTGAAATTTCATGCGACAATTTAACGTCAGCTTCGCAACAAAATGAGGGAAGGAGCAACCGAAGGTGTACTTATTCGTGGATGTTGTTCACAATTTAAAAATTCTAGTTTTCTGTGCAAGAGGAAATCAACTTGTGCCTTTCTACAGTCGACGTAACAATGCTACTAAGTTGCCGTAAATATACACATTGAAATATTTTGAAATAAATAAAAGAAAATGTCATGACAGTTTCATTGCTGTGGATGAAATTACACTGTAAACCTCTGGATATACACAGAATGTTAATGAACTACACCGAAATAATTTCAGAGTGTAGAGATGTCGTACACACACGCGAACACACGCTTATCTTCTTGCTATAGAAGAACTCAAGTAGTTCGAAGTATAGCGATTGCAACTCTGTGACTTTTTCTTAGCGTTTTATCTTTTTCTGCTTTTCTAATTATTGTTAATTTAGTTACATTGTTAATAATGTTATATTATTTTTCATTTACATGTGCAATTTGGGATGGATAAACTTATGGTCTATTTGTTCAAATTTCGAAGCTATAAGTTTCTAAATCACCAATATGCCACTGCCTAATGAAGATGCCCCCCGAAAGCATAACACAGGATAATGAAGGGAGGTTTCTGAACGTATCACTCTGGCGCCATGGGTATGACATTAGCTTTCGATTAAGGGGTAGTTATTTGTTTTCCAGTTCGAGTCTCGTTCATCACTTTTTTCCGTTTTCTGACTAGGGCATAATAATTCAGCTTTTAGCCTACGTTTCAAGATGATGTTTTATTTTATACACTTAAACCTGAACATATCAATTCATATAATTACAATTCCTTGCTTAGAAAAGGTAGAATTATAGGTAATCTTAATAAGATGCGTATCGCATACTCAAAAGTTATTAAATTTCATTTATAATTTTTTAGTATGCGTGTGGCAGTACTTCATATTAAATAAAAAAAAATGACAAGAACTGAACCCGCGGAACGCGGAACATCAGCTTTTGCGTTATGCTTTACGCCACACAAACAATTAAAGAATTGCCTATGGAGTAAGTCTCATAATGCAAGAGTGCCGCACTGTCAAACGATTAGTGCGAGATTTGAGGGATTTTATGACACTAAATAATGAAAACGCTGATAACTAGTGTGGGAAATTTATATTTCTATGTTCGCAAAGCAGTTTTAAAGACATTCTAAACCAAATTTTCACCCGGCTTTGCTGTTAACACCGATATATCAGCATCTGATGTAAAACTTTTTATCACTATTAAACTGTGTTATGTTTAATTGTGGACCAAACACTGCCTATTTCAAATTGCAAAAATATGACATCTCCACACTCTTTGAAATTATTTCGGTGTAGTTCATTAACACCTGTATATTACATATGACTAATCCTGTACACACATTTCTTTATATGTTAGCACGTCTTTCGCTTGGAATTTGTAAATAAACTGATTCAAACCACATGTTCAAATTTCTTCCCAGAAGTGTTGTTATTTCTGGAACTACAGCAACTGAATTCACAATCAGTTGGCGCACAAAATGCCTAAAAGTATATCAACTCGGTGACGCATTAAACATTTAATAATATTCAGTGAATGTTTATTGATTGAAAAGCACTGGCTTAGAGGTGAATTTCTGTTTGGGAATAAAACGTACCCACACGTCAAATACACTCTCACTTTAAGGGCCACGAGTTGGAGGAAATCTCACCAGGTAAGGCGGTGAAAGGCTGTTCCATGACGTCATAACGAGACTTGTTCCATTGGCAGCAGAGGATGAAAAGACCTTGAGGAAATTCACAAATGCACTGGTCAGGTGCTTCCTCTTTGTGAGGAGGCTTACCCCACACGTACAGTGCATGACCAGAGTAACGAGGAGAGTGGGAAGAACTTCAACTTAGGGCTAATAAAGAAGAGAGTAAAAATTCTTAATAGAAAGTAGCGCCAATGAAACTGAAAAGTGTTTGATCTAGTACGATTCTCGAATGAGACATAACATATGCTTAGATAAAATGTATTGCTATTTGCGGCATTTAGTGAGAAAGGAACGTAACTACAAAATTAGTAGGCCAAAAAAGATACAACCGCCTGTACCAAAAGGAGCAGTACCAAGTCAGCGATCAACACGGAAACCGTTAGAGCTCTATAAGCTACACGTGAAAAGAAATGTAAAGCTTTAGTTATAAACTTTGTCCCAAACACAGGTTTTATGCATCGGCTACTATTTGTACCACAAGAAGCACAGGCACCCCCGTTTGTCAACGCCACTCTGAACCTATTTCCTGCCGGTCTTACGAAAACTGAACTGTTGACTCTGAGGAACGCAGCTAGTTGTATGCATGCATAATTTAATCAGAATTTTTCTGACCATCTGCCTTCTTCCAGCACTATTTGCAAAAATTTGAACCCACTGGTTCAGTACACAATTTAAGTGGCACAAAAGTTGCACAGAAGGACGAAAAACCGTGGAAAATGAACATTTTCACATGCAGCTCAATTCATAATTTCACATGACTTGGATTACCGAAATGTCTTGTGAAGATTTCACTGAGGATCAAAAAGCTACACCTAGGAATGTTTCAAGAGACTTTTGGCTTAATACCGGTATCTAGGAGAAAGTTTCTGCATCGAATCGTAACTTAGGAAGAAATATGAGTACAGTCAGCGAATTTGATGGCTGGTTAAAGTAGATAGTCCTTGATAGGTCGCTTTGATTAATCAATCGCTTGTTGTGGCTTGCTAAGGTGGTTGGGTCACTTTGTATGCGTTGAAAGTTCAGAGGCGGAATGCTCCAATTCTTTCGCAAGTAAACAGAGATCTCGTTGTGGGCATGATGCAAACGAACATGACGCCACAAAGAGATAAAAGTGACCAGTCCATCCCTGCACTAATCTCACCGAAACCTATCGGCCTGACGGGTGTTGGGAAGGCAAAACCGTGTCCACAATACCTGGGAGAGGGGGGGGGTACAGAATATCCAGTGTTTACGTTGACAGCCATCAATTTCACTGGCTGTACACCACATTAAACCTGAGTCGAAGCGGTGCAGTAAAAGTGGGGGAATCCGCTCCTGTCAATTGGGAAATCTCTCAACAGTTTTGGGGGCTCCCATGACATTTTGTTCATAGAATTTCTTTATGAACGTCAAACGGTCAGTGCAAATAATCTTCTGGTTAAGGTAACACTTCATTATCGAGAGAGGCGAAAAAGAAAGAAAGAAAGAAAGAAGGCGACGACAACAACCGATTCGAAAAATTCTCCAAGACAACGTCTGTCCGCATACTCCTTTGACGAAATCCCTTGGATAGCATTGGAACGGTTTCCACATCGTCCATTATTGTGATTACTATGCGTTTGGCACTTTAAAAGAAGACTGGGAAGTCGGCGATTCCATAGTGTCTAAGGTGGGCAAGCATTTGTACACAATTGACTGGAAATCCAACCCCACTCTTTCTTCCACAATGAGATAAAGAAGCTTCCCATTGTATGCGAAAAGTGTGTCATTAATTTAGAAATTATGTAGAAAAATAAGACGTATTTTTATTTGGTTCCAAAAATTAAAAAAAAAAAAAAAAAAAAAAAAATCTGTGTTATTTGATTTTTAATTCAAGTTTCGAAAATTTAAGGCAAATATATATATTAAAAAAAAAACACCACAGTGTTGTTTGGGGATATGCATTTCGCAATTTGGCAACACTTACTACACATAGCTTACACTGGATACCTACTCTCACGTAACGTAGTGCCCGCTCTAGCGACACCAGCCAAGCTGTATCTATGAGAATGACTGTCATATGTTTTAATCCAGCTTAAGCCTCCCATGCTACTAATTGATGTATGCTCATAGCATTTCCGTTCAACGCCCCGAAGAACTTAAATAGCATACGACATTAAAAACAAAAGCCAATAAATTACATGCAAAGCTCCCCGTTTTAAAACAACTGTATAATTTAAGTGCCAGCTTTAATAGACTACGGGAAGGCGAGACCCCCAGGCAGGGGTACAACAGCTCTCTCTACCAATATATACAGAAACCTATTCTTAAATTCCAAAAATCTTACGTTGGAAGAGATGCATTACGTAACGTCGAGCGTCACAAGAAAATTTTAAAAATAATCTCTCCCTTCTGCTTTCCTAACGCCACATAAACATTCTTTCAACAGAGCTAGCCATTCCTACATCACCATCTCGGAAAAGTACAACGAAAGATGTGGGTTTCACAATGTAGCCAACCTGAGAATTTCTTTTGTTACAGCCATTGTAAACCAGTAACAATCTAGGAGATAAACATGTGCTGATTTATTTATCATATGTTTTTCTTTGAATATTTATGTTTATTTATTCATAATACTGAGTTACATATGAAAAAACCCCTGGAGACTCGGATCTTTTCATAGATTTATTAAGGGCGCCTGGCGTTGATTTCAAAAATGCAGTCAAATCTTGTGTTAATCACAATATTTCACAAAAAAAAAAAAAAAATGCGAAATCTTTTTAACTCGAATCCCTAGAAGAGAGAGAGGAAAAATATCCAATATTCGAATTAGCAAAAACATGTACATATGTGCATACAATTAAATAAAATCAATAAAACAAAATTATTTTTCACAGAAATATTTACATGCAATAAAACGTGGCCGTAATTTGTGTACTATTCTAGAGTGCAGTAAATTAAAAACAAATTTCATTAAGTTCGGTAATATTACATAGCCCCCCCCCTTCTACGTTTTCTGTACCTAATATTAAAACAACAATATGCCCCTGCTTAGACATTATTAATTACTGTACATGCACAAATCACGGCCTACAAATTAGGAATTTTGCAACTTAAGATTTTCACAATTTTTTGTTCTTACAAATGTTAATACCTGGGGTACGGGGTTGAAAGACAAACAACTGCACACACAAGGAATAGGAAATCTACACTATGGAGGCAGCATAGCTATTGGGGATAGGGTTGCAGGACGGCCTGGTAATTAAAAAAGGTGGAAAATTCATATGGAAAGGATGAAAAATGCAGGTACAGTATACGCGATCAAAAGATACTTTCCCTACAACAAACCAGTTGAAATGAATTGCTGTTTGTCTTGAAAACTATCACAATTCTTGGATATATCTATTAACACGACATATAGTTTTTATTTAGGTGAACTGTATTTAGTTAAAGCAACAGTGTAAAATTAAGTTAACATTATTTAATTAATTTGATGTATTCAACTAGGTTGACATAGTTGGGTTATTTATTTATTTCATTTATTTATGGACACTCTTTAACATCTCAGGTCACCAGCCATTCAATTCAAGGGATGAAACGACTGACAAATTTTGCTGAGAGACGTCTTCTTTCAGGCTTGTGGTTCTTTTACGTGCCTTATGAACATGGAACACACAACTTTACTTCCAAGCCACACTTCGGATTTTTACGTCCGAAAAAATCCATCGACCCTGGCGAAGATTAAACTCGTGATCTTGGATTTACGTGGCAAAGTATAGTTACAACTAGACCACCAGGACTGTCTTTAGTTAAGTGAAATGTATTTACATTAAATTAAATGTAAAATTAAGTTGAAGTGTACTTAATTAGTTTTACGTATTTAACTAATTGACAGGTGTTAATTAGTGAAATGTATTTAATTAAGATAATATGTGTAAAATTAAGTCAGATATATTTAGTTAGCTTAACGTATTTAACTAAGTCGATATCTAATTAGATTGACATATGTTTCGTTAGGAGAAATGCATTAGATGAAATTAATTGGCATGTAAATACGTGTCAAATTAATTTGACATGTATTTTAATTAGTTTGATTTATTTAATCCTAGGTTGATTGATAGAGGGGAGTATCACACGGGGGCATGTGATCAGAATGCCGGCACCCAGCGGTTCGCCTATTACCCAGCTTTCTAGATCCAAGAACGCCGCCAGGCACCTCCCCAATTATGCTCACGAGACCGGGTGGACCCCGTCCCAGACGTCTAACAGAAAAAGATTCCTAAGCATGGGAATCGGCCAGCAGTCAGCAACGCTAAACACTAGACCAAGCAGGCGGTCTATATGCTCTTTACTAATCGCTAAATGAAACTGAATACTTTCGTTAAATTAACTGGTTTCTTATTTGTTTTGAGTATTTTGTTGTAAATAATCATTGTATTTTTATTATTTTTCACTGCCAACGGGTGTAAGCACAACTGCAGTTAATACCGTACTTATGCGAATCTAACGCGCCAATGAATGTAATGCGCACCCCAAGTTTGAAATTTAAAATCATAAATAAAGATTTGGGAATATTGTTGTACGGTGTTTTAGTTCCTTCAGATCTGTATATTCTAGTTTAGGCCTATTTTCAGCAGTTAACTACACGAAAACCAAATTGAGGCCTTGAAATAATATAAAAACGACTATACGTCTTTCTTTTCTCCCCTCACCCGAATTTCAGTTGTTTACGCTGATATGTGCAATGTTCCAATGGACCAGATGTCATCTGTAAACCCTTCACACTATGGGCGGTAAATGGTGTTGATGCATACTCCGCAGGTCTCTATAGTAACATAGGGGGATCTTGGCCATTTCCATTCAATTTTTCTCTGACACACTTACTTATCAACAGAGTCGGAAGTTCAGGCATTTATTTTGGTTAACATACGCAATAATTAAAATAGGTAATTAATAAATTTAATACTTATCCATAATTAACATACTTAAGCTTACTTTTCTTGGTTACAAGCAACAACAAGACGTATTTTTAATGTATCAACTGTCATAGTCAGCTGCTTGTCAAAGAAAACATTTTACATCATGAAAAAAGAAAATTCCACTTTAACTAAAGTAATTAGATCATATTTAAAACAAGCTATTTCGGAAGGGCTCATACAAGTTACAGCAGAACATTCGCCATTAGGACATCATGGAAATGATGATCAAGACAAAATAAAGTGGTTTAGAATAGTTCTGGCGAATAAGAAGAGATGTGCAGTGGTTACTGACGGAGTTCGTTTTCTTTATATGCGTTTTATATGGGAATCAGGTTAGTATTTCTCCTACTTCCGTACTGCACACATTGTAGGGCCGGTTTATTGCACAGCTTTACCACCCTCGTCTTTTTCGCTTGCAATTCTTTGTTACATCTTATGCAGCTGAGAAATTGCCGCCACTACCAAGATTTTTATCATGTAGAGCGATATAAGGTCATTAGCCAGGCCTACTCAAAACTACAGTACTTCCTCTTGTTCTTTATTTCCTGATATTCCTGGAATTCGTATGCGTTCCTTTCACTAATGAAGCTTTTGTTATTTAAAAAGTTTAAGTAAATGGTTGAATAAAATGTTTTTGACTGTCGAAAAAAAAAACAAAAAAACATTCTATATAGATATTTTTGCGAGGTGAACATTTAATTTATTTTTATAACTTTTCATTTCGATATACGGAAATTCTTTGTGCTTTTTAAAATAGGACATCGTCGAATAGGAAGACCAAGAACAAGATGAAGTGATATGTTTAATTCAGGAAGGAACAGGTCGAAGAAGAAGAAAACCAATAATAGCTTAATATTTTTAAAATTTTCTTCCACACAAAATATGAAAAACGATGCAAAAGGATTGTGTGCTTTTTAAAATGCGTAAATAATGCAGGAAAATCATATTTAAATTCGTTTCTATTGGAAATGAAGGCCATATGCAAAGGAAAGGTGCGAAAAAAACTATATACAAAGAATTTAAGATTATAAAGACAGTAGAAAAATGAACACCACAAGAATAGGAACAAAGGTTTTGGTGCTGCAAATATTAATAAATGTGTTTATGGCTGCTCAAGATGACTGAAAATGCAATAGCTTTCCTTAAACAAAAATACAGTACAGTGCTTCACTGGATCGAATACATTTGCTATAATAAACATATTCTTTATAATAAACATGCAAAGTTGCATTCATATACAATAAACCTTGTTTGATCAGTAATATAATTTAAAGATTTCAACAACCAGACACTTGCATTAACCATAAAAGTTTCTGAAAGCTTCCTTTCCCTAAGTAAGACTTCCTTCCTGTTGAGTCGGTCCTGGGGGGGGGGGGGGGGTAGTGGTAACCATACTTGCCTCCTAAACCCAAGATCGGGGGTTCAAATCCGACCAGGATAGATGGATTTTTTCGGGCGTAAATATTCTAAGTATGGCTTCCTTCGGAAGAAAAGTAAAGCCGTGGGTCTCGTGTCGTACATTTACGGCACGATAAAGAACCTCAAGCCTGAAAAAAGAGCTCTCTGAGCAAAATTCGTCGGCAGTTTCAAGCCCTGAATTGAATAGAACGCTGATGGCCTGAGGTGTTAACGAGCGTCCGTAAATAAAACAAATCAGATCTTCCTGTTGAAAGAAATAATATATTCATTATATATTCCTCCCCCCCCTTTTTTTTGAAGAACTAGGAAATATTGAAACAGATCTTTGTAGACTATAAATATCTCGTATGTATATTATTTCTTTTACTTTTTTTATACAGAATGCCAAAACAAAGCTAATTCTCTAAATACCCTTTTTCCACAACTGTCGTCCTTGGCAACTTAAACAATGGTTTAATTCACTATATTTTGAATTAAAGAGAATCAGGGAGTGCACTTTTGGGTAACATGTACTTATTAAGGGCTAAAACAAAATTGAATAAACAACAGTACATTAACATAACATTCAAATTAAGTTTTCTACCAACCATTTTTGTACCCTTTTCTGAAAGATAGGCCAATATAATTCCTTATTAATTAATCCTTTCATTTTACCCTATTCTAAAGTGTTTTGTATCATAAATGTCTTAAACATTAACATGAAAAGTTTGTAAAATAAGGGTATTTTAGAAATGAATTCCAAATTATTCTTTTTGTTATAACAAAATGAGTTTGCAAAATGACAGGATTAAAATATAAGAAGCCAGAAATGCAGTATGAAAGAAAATGTTTTAGTTAATAGTTTTGAACAATTTTCTAAAAAAAAAAAAAAAAGGAGTTATGTTTGTTTATGGAATGACATTACTCTGCTGATTGTTTTGCCTCCATTGTTTAAGAGTTTACAGTGTCTTCATAATAATATAAACACTCATGTGGGATATATTTTAAAACGTTTCTAATGTCCTTTGCCTTTTCTGGATTAATTGGCATGTTTTCCTCTTATGTTGAGGATTGGGGAACAGAGACTCACTGAACACCAGGTAGACTAAGGTCAAATGTATGCTTAATGATTCCATCAATGTATTAACATTATGGGGATGATTGGTGTTGCATACAAATTCAGAGTAGTTGGCAGGTGCAAATGATATCTTGGATTTGCGTGGTAGTGTTATTTATTACATTTCTTTTATATTTCTGGATTTGGGGTTACTTTTTTATTTTAATTGGTTCCTCTTCCATTTTTTTAGTATGTATGAAATTATTTTGTATTGATAGATGTGTCATTTAAAAAAGAATATTTATAGCATAAATACATTGAAACAACAGCTGATGATAAAGAGAGTTTCTTCTACCAATTGAGATACTGCGGAAACAATTTCATATCCTGGAGTAAGGGCCTTTAATTCCCTGCTGTAGCTATACAAATAGTTTGGAAGAAGTTCTTTTTAGCATGGAATGTGTGTCTATCTGCAAGCACACAGAATCCACCTCCTTTTTACAAAATAGTGGAGAAACGGCCTTTTAGAAATGACCGAATCAATTGTTGTAGATCCTGTGATTTGTGGGTGGTAACTTTAATACTTTCGGAATCCTTAAACAGTGTCCACACCACATCTGCAACACTTATGTCTCCGGAATGAGCCAATGAAAGCGTTCTGTAGGTCAGGTTTACAAACCTGTGGCGACATCACTAGGCTCCTCTGGTATTGCTTCAAACCCAGAATGTTTTCGGATGTATTCTTTACAGGTTCATTTGAAAGAATGAAATACTTGAGGCTCTCTGCCGCTTCTAGCACGAACTTTGGCGGAAGAAGATGTTTTGGAACGGATCATAACGACAGCAGTTGAGGTTAGGGTTAGTGTATCCATATTTTGTACATTTGGGCTGCTGGGTCATCGCACCAGGCATGCGCATTACTTCATCATCTTCATAGCGGAGAGAGGCTCCCCGACTGGCGGGCGCCATTGTCGCCACCGAAGCGAAACAAACAAAAAACAAACGCAACCAGCCATCGCGCAGCGTGTGTGTGTGTGGTTTGTTGGAGCGCGGCCCACTTTTTGTATTTTGGAGGGATATTTTTACATTGGGATTCGGTCCACCCGCCCTCCCCACTTCTTCCTCTTCTTCTTGTATCTGTCTAACCGGAAATCGTTGCTCATCGCTGTTGGCAGCACTGCGACACTTGCTGCTGCAGTTTAAGTGAAGAAGGCGTGGTCTTTTTAGCTTCCCACACCCTCTCGAATGACAGCTGCTTCTGCAGCAACATGATAATACTATCCTTCCAGGGTTTCCTTTGGTCTTTTGTCTTTTAAAAAGTTTGGCTACTCTCAGACCAACAGGTAAGAAACTTACCCCTTCTGCGTCTGGCAGCACAGTTAGACTGACAGATTACCAAAATAAAGGGTACCCAATATCGAATAATAATTCATGAAAACCAACATTCAGCCAATGAAATTCGGGGGCATTTCCAATATCTTCTGTCATAAGGCTTTTCGTTATCATAATTGTAGTTGTGATTGACAGAACGTGATATAACATCCGCTTCGCCGGAAGTTACCGTTCTGATTATCGATTCGCCAGCTGTCGTTAAAAGGGCAACAAAACCATGACATACCTAGTACAATATTCATAAAAATATATCAAGTGCAAAGATGTGATCCAATAAAGATTGGACCGCAAACTATAAACTCCACTGTTCGCAGAATCCGGTTATTTCTTATGATAAAATGCAAAAGGCTACAAGGCCTACACATTTACACTAGTGCAGAAGCAAGACTCTGTGTGATTCTCCACCACGATTTAACCCGGTATTGTTTACCTCTGGAGAACTTAAAAAGAAATTTCCGCATGTAATTTAGTCCATATTTATACAAGACTGAGTCAGACAGTAATCTTACTTTAGCAATCAAAATTCAAAATAATGTAGTAGTGTGTTGTACTACATAAAAGCATGTTGGAAAATATGACGTCAGCGACCATAACAAGATGGCGGTCCCTTGGAAACATGCATGAGCGAGAAGCAATGAACAATTTTCAGTTTTTTTTGGGGGGGGGGGAGTGGTGAGGGCAAGAAGCCAACAGGTAGCCATAGGACAATGAAGAGACAAAATGGATATTCCTGTGTGTCACTTCAGTAGGTCTATGAGTGGTACAGAAAGGTTAAAAGTGGAGTGTCAACTGTGAATGATGCAGCTCGCTCTGGTCGATTACACCAGGCACTGCCGCTGCAGTAGAACAAGTGATACGAGACAATCGATGAGGTGGCTGTAGAACTGAAGATCAGTTATGGCTCTGTGCAGCGCATTATCCACGATAGAACCGCAAAGTCTCTGCTCAACTCACCCCTGAATTGAAAGAACGTTTTGTGATGTTTGAAAAACATCTACGACGTCATGGAGCTAAAGCGTATAGTCACTGGTGGTGAATTCTGCGTTCACTACCTCCAGCCAGAGATCAAGCGCCAAAACCAAATAAGTTCCCTACCACTGTGTCAACCGGTGAAATTATTCCCAAACTCTTCTGGTACTATAAAGAACCAACCAAGAAACTTACATGCCCAGAGGGCAGATGTTAACATCGAGTGATATTGCGCATTGCTTGAGAGTCATTTGAAACCTGTGCAGTCAGGTCGAAATGTCAAGGTTTGCTCAAAACTGGTATATTCTTACAATATGATAATGCAAGACCTCACATAGCTCATGCAAACGATACAAAAAATTGTAGATCTTCGTCTCGAGTGTATACCGCATCCTGCTTATTCACCGGACCTGGCGCCTTCCGATTATCACATCTTTGGAGCACTCAAAGAGACGCAAGAAGCTCCGCACTGACGACGAGGTGAAAGACTTGGGTGGTTACGCAGTAAATCACAAGAAATCTTTTCTCGTGCAATCCAGGCATTAGTGAAAGGCTGGAACACCTACATTTAACGTGTTGGAAACTACGTTGAAAAATGAAAAAGCGTTTCCACAATGTATATATGTTATGAATAAAAAAATTAAGTTAACTTTTTGACCCAGTCTCGTATTAATAGTATGTACTTCGTCAATTTACCCAAACAGCATTGTCTCCTTGATCGCCATGTGTCACCAAGATCTAGACATAGCAATTCTGAACAGAAAAAAAATCATAAGCATCAATTCAAAATAAAAATACACAGGTAATGGGAATCGCATTGCTACATGGCGTCTAAATGGGGAAAAAAAAAAAAAAAAATGTCAGGAGTCAGTACGGTAAACATTTCTCTCTTCTATAAGCCTCACTTAAAATTCTTGTCTTTCAACAACTCAGTAATGGCCTGTGTCAGAGTCGTCCGTCTCGAAGTAAAAAAAGTGACAGGTTAAAAAAATGACGATGTTCACCACTATTCCCGAGCAATGAATCAGCCAGAAGTAAAATTCTGGCTTGCTGCAATTGTTTGCTCATTTGTTTTTCAAACACTTGGCGTGTGGTCATATATGTGAGTAGGACTATGGTGGCAGTGACCTTCCACGATTCCACTCATTGCACATTCAGGTACCTAATTGGACGACAGATTCCCACGATAAAGGTACTCATCAGTGGCGGCTGGTTTACACACACTACGATACTAATAATCTAGCAATTGTTGCATGTGCTCCCTTTTTTATAGTTCAAAAAGAGTTTTACAGCCTCGATGGGCCTTGTGAAGGTCTAAACAAGATATCCATTAAGTTTAATACACGTTTAAGATGACATGAATCTCTGTGAAACAAACAGAGCGTGTGGAAAGGTACAGAAGGTTCATCACGGAAGATGAAATAAAGAAAATAGTTCGCCAAAATACATAGGAGGACATATTAAATTATATCCACAATTACTTTAATAAGTTTTACAAACACGCTTTTTAGACAGCTTGTGTTAAAAATAGTTATTTTAACATATTCAAGTATATTGCAATTAGTGATATTCATGTGTTTCTAAGATGATTAGGAATCAGATTCGAAGAAAATCAATGATAACTGCGCAATCCTACGTGCATCATATGGCTTCTTTTAGCGCTGAAACATTACCTTTTTAAATTTGGTATTATTTTCAATTTGGTATGGCAAATGTAGTAGTAGTAGTAGTAGTAGTAGTAGTAGTAGTAGTAGTAGTAGTAGTAGTAGTAGTAGTAGTAGTAGTAGTAGTAGTAGTAGTAATAATAATAATAATAATAATAATAATAATAATAATAATAATAATAATAATAATAATAATAATAATAATAATAATAATAATAATAATAATAAACCTTTCCGTTTACACCTCCAAAATACATTTGAAAGCCATTAATTACCCCTTCTACATGTTGGTAACATTGTCCAGAGATATAGCTAATGTTTCTTTCATGTTCCTCCAAGTGAGGAATAAGATAAATGTTTCTTTGAAAACAAGAACTTTTCGGAATGAATGAAATAAATTTCACTTATACATAGTTACTAATTTATTTATAAATATCAAAAACTGTCTACAAAATACTTGGTAATACACCACAGATGACACTGTTAACTTTCCTACATCAAAGTCGAGCAGAAACTACTCTTATTTTTTTTTATTTTTATTTATTTATTTATTTTTTTGCATACTGAGGGGTGCCTTAATGAATAAATAAAGAATGTATTATCAAATTATTTACACTCAGTCAACTTATCTCTGTTAATATACTGAAAGAGATTGCAGGGACGCAACAACGTTGTCCTCCTTTGCGAATTCTTATACACCTGATTCCTCACTTCTCACTTGTATTATCACAGAACGTAAATAAACAGGTGCACAGTTGAAATATGCTTTTTAGGATAAAAAAGGTTCATCAATGCTTATTACGTAATGTATGATAAATAATTACCACAAGCAATATCACAAGAGGGTCTGAGAAAGGTTTGGGAAAGCTCAGACCCTCGATTGATATTTATTAGGACTATTTTACTAATTAAAAAAATAAGAATTTAAGTATAATTTCACTAAACTTGGCTTACAAAATTGTAATAACTGTATATTTTTAATTATGAATACTTAACTTTTCAAGCCAGCTTGCAACAAACGAATGTGGATTGTCAGTAATGCCAACAGAGAAGAGTCAAATACGGGTTTTAGGACTATTTCATGAATAGAACAAGTGTAAAAGTAATATATATATATATATATATATATATTCGAAATTCGCGCAAAGAATATTAACAATTGTATTAACTGTTATAATTACCTATTCAGAAACCGTGAGACTGAAATAGACGAAGGCCGACTATTACAATCGCTACCGTTCGTTTTCTAATACCAACCAAGAAAAACAAAAGAGATAAGATTTTAATATTTCGAATAACGTGTTTATTAAAACTTTATGGTTGCTTAGGCAGATATTGTTACATACTTTATAAAATTATTTCAGACTGACTGAATACGCAAAAACGATTGTTTCAGCGAATGCAAATTAAATTAGTTAAATATACATTTGTTGAAAATACAGTTGAATTATAGTGGAGGCATAGATTTGGCGGCACTGATCAGAAGACAAATACAGTTCGCGCAATAAAGAAATATGATAAAGCTTTACGATTATTTTACTACAATATAGGGGCGTGATTGTTCAAAATTCCAAAATTTGTTTCATTTCGTTGATCGTTTTGACAATTAAATGCAATAGTAATTTAATTTTTAACTTGAATTTTATATATATTAGAAAGAGAGAGAAACAGTTGCTACTTCTTCATACTCCCAACTGTACCTGTACACCGCAAATACAAACTAACTTACTTTAAAACATACTCCAATAGAAACCCTTGCGTAGCTTAGCAAACAATAATGACATTATTAAGAATAATCGTCGGAATGACATTCTGAAGAAACCAAAGCAGAGGCTGTTTTGTAGTCCAAAATTAAATTTGCGAAGATGAGCACCAGCACCTTGCACCAGCCACCACGCCGAGCAGTTTTTACTGCTACTCTAAATGGCCAGGAAGCAACATTGTTTATAGATACACGCCGTAATCGAACAAACTTAATTTCGCGGTTTGATGGTTCGATTACCACTGTAAGATAACTTGGTGGCGTTAAGGAAACGAGTACGACCAAATGCTTGTGTTTTCGAGATTGGTATTTATGACAACTTTTTCAGTCTCCCACAAATACAGTTAACAACGTTTTATAGCATGTCGGCAGTCGCTGAGTGTATCAAAGATGCACGTTCCCACAGCCTACAGCGGGAATTTATGAAAGAAAATGACCTCCTGGTTGTTGAATACCTACCATTTCTATGTCCATACTTTGAACTGGAATACCACGATCAAAATAAACTCAACGCTTTCTGGTATTATATGCTATTACATGATAATTAAAGTACAAACTGACTTATTAGCAAACGCACATCCTCTATAGGTAAATGCATAGTTTACTGCAAAACAAATGCAGTTACTAAACTGACTTTTTTTTATCCACCGCAGACAGGCAACAGCCTAAGGACTGTGTTGAAATTAAGACATTGACCACCAATAAAAACGCTACTTGCGCTAAATAAAAATATCTTTTGTATATAGGTCTTCCAAAGAAAAAAGATACTTATTTACATTTTCTCTTCTCCTGTTCAAGTTTTAAAACAAAAATTATATGAAAACAGTGATGTGGGACGGATTATTTGTTAATTGTAACTGTAGTAGCGGCAGCATGCGGGTCCTCCGTTAGCGGGGGAAGCTCGGAAACATTTACACTTTAAACTTTTATACTGTCTTGGACCAGTAAAAATTTACAAGGACTTATATCTGCATTCCTCTAAGATGGTTAGCCTTTATCCTGCTTATTTCTGAGTTCTCTTGGGCCAGCAGGAATACGGCTCATGGTCAGCACTCGGTGTTCTTCCTTTTCTTAGGAATCAGATGTTGAGGGGTTACTGACACAACGAACAACTGACTGGGGGTTGTTTTCGTGCGGTTTTTTTTGCTTCCTTTATCAGTGGAAAGTTGACTTTCACAGTGTTAACTGTTAAGTTTCAAAAAAGCATATCTGAATAAAGTAGATCTTTTATTGAAGACTCTTAAGTTTAACTGTTAAGTTGGAAGTGAAACGATTTGACCTCACCAACCGAAAGCTATAGGAACTTACTAGGCAAGGCAGCATTTATTTTAAGTGGTTTAAAAAACCATCTCAGTTGACAGTACGTGAAGTGAGAACGTATCTAGGAATTATATTACAAAAGCAATAGAAAGGGCAAATTTCGTTTCTGCACAAACCGACGAAACGATCGATATCACATACATGTCACAAACTGTAGTGATATTACATTACAGCAGTGGAGGTAAACCGTTGAAAGATTCATAAAATCCATTGCTGTTTCTGAATTGACTGCAGAAGGCTTGTAATTTAACAGCTGAATTAGAAGAGTTCCATATTAACCAGAAGTTTATAGCAAACGTACAATGGACTGCAGTTATGTGAGAATGTAGAGAAGTATAAATCTTGATATAAGAGACCTTCCCCCGCGCCATTTGGGTATGCCCCTAGCGCACCCTCCTACAGGGGCCAAGAGTCACCACTGCTTATAGTCTATTTTTAGTTTCTCCTTATAAACAAGAAAATAAAATTTTCTGTATTCAAATTTTAAACAAAAAAATTAAGCGTGGCTTCCTAATATTTCTAATGCTACAATGAGTAATACTGGAAATCACGAATTTGCTGCAGCAGTAGAGCTGATAGATGCAGCAGAAACGACGCCCAACTCCGTTGAACCATTGCCTTCATCATATGCTTCATTTCCTTATCATTATCAGAAAAGCAAAACCTAAGAAGTTCTACAAAAATGGTTCTGAAGATGAGAGCATCGAGCAGATCAAGATATCAAAACTGGGAAGGAAAGCAGAAGAAAAAGTCCTTGGATGAACTTTTCTAAAGTTTCCTACTAGATGGCGATGGAGGTTATGAACTTATTATGTGCCACTCAGTCCTCTGTAGGTGTAACTTAATTACCCTTGGTATGGATGGATGAACGAATGGTCAAGAGCGAAGAAGAGCACTGAGCCTTGTAAACCGAGCGGTCAGGATCTACGGCAGTGACTGCGCGGACGCAAATGGGACTCATAACATGACTTTAGATGGAACAATACGTCAGTGGAGCCCCTTCCTGATTGATCAAGTCCCTCACTTTCATTCCAATCATCGGGATAGAAATCTTTCCCAGAGAGCAAGCCACCGTCACACCGCACCAGACCACCGCATCCTGGCATTTTGACCAATTAACTGTGGGAGAATGGAAAATTCCTGTAATGTAAATGTCCACCCCGGCATTCGCGTAAGTAATGGCGGGAAACGCTGAAAAAACCCAAAGTCAGAATGCTCGGCCCATAGGAACTGAACTCGAGAACTGTCAAATTCGAGTATAGATCGTTATCACCTGAACCCCTAGCTCGGTAAAAGAACGGGCAGTGCCAACATAACAGCCAACCACCGCGGACCCGTGAATTCAGCTTTAGGGTAAATAATATTTCGGAATGCTTACATTCAGCAATAATTATTGTCTGATACCGTGTACCGGAGGTCTGGGATTTGATTCTCACCAGGGCTGTCCTCTCTCACTGAGGGTTTTTCCAGGTTTTCTTCAGTCATCATAAATGGCAAATGCCGGGAGGTATCATAAATGGCAAATGCCGGGAGGTAGCCTAAATTTAGGCCTGAAACGCTTCTTCCTATTAAAAATAATTCTTTTCCTAGTTTCATCTCACGTATCATCAATGTCCTTCACTTGCCATGACTGAGTATTTAAAACGGGAGTTAACTACTATTAGAGAGAGAGAGAGAGAGAATTCTGATTGTTGTTTAATTAAATAAAGACGTAATAATAAATGTCGATATGTAATTAGCAGAGCCCGGAAGTTAGGCAAAATATCTTATCCATCTTGGTGGATATGTACAGGAGTAATATACAAATGAGTCAGATAGAAATTAACATGTTTCCCTATATTTGATATCTGTAGGGCCAGTTTTTATTTAGCCTTTTTTTTTTTTTTTGCCTATTTTAAGCTTCAAGACTTTGTTTAGCCTGTTTTGGATCGCTATGAAATGTTTCTATGATAGTTTACGCATTTTAAAACCATGAAAGAATTTCAACACATCGAAGTGAAAAAAGTTATAAAAATTAAATGGCACATATATCTCACAAAAATATCCATTGAGAATCTTGTTAAATATTTATTTCTTTTCAAGGAGCCGGAAACTTTCTTCTAAATTCATTCGCTTAAGCTCTTTAAATAGCTGAACCTTCATTAGTGAAAGGAACGTATGGTTAACTCGGGCATACCAGGAAATAGAGGGTGAGGGAAGTGCTGTAGTTTTGAATAGTCCTGGTAAATGACCTTGTATCATTCTGAACGAATCAATTATAGAAAATTTATGATGGGGTAAATTTTCAGCTGCATAAATGTAACAAACAAGTGCAAGCGAGAAAGATGAGAGCGGTACAGCTGTGCAACAAACCATTCCTATAATGTGTTCGGTATGGAAATATGAAAAATACTAACCGATTCCCTATAAACACATAAACAGAAAATGAACTCAACCAGAAACCACTGTGCATCTATTGCTCATTAGCCAGGACTATTCAAAACTCCTTTACTTTGTCTTATCAACATTACCATGATGTCCTGAAAGGTGAACGTTTGTTATAACTGGTATGGGTTCCTCCGAAAAAGCATGTTTTAAATAATCCCCAATTACTTCAGTGAAAGTAGAATGTTATTTTTTATGATGAAAAAATGTTCTCTCTGACAAGCGGCTGACAATGCCAGTAATATTTTTTCAATACCTTGAAAAAATACGCTGCTGTTGCTTGTAATCAAGAAAAGTAAGCTTAAGTACTTTAATAGTGTAATAAAGAAATTATTAAGTATATTAAATACCTGTTTTCATTAATAATGAGTGATATCGCGCTGTTTTCACTATTAACAAATGGTTATTTTAATTATATAAATGCCTATTTTCAGTATTTTAAGTGCCTTTTTACCTGCCTATTTTAATCAAAATAAATGCCTGAATTTCCGGGCTCTGATAATTATGGCATTCCTTTAATTATAAAGAGTTGTCTAAATACAGTTAGTGCAGCGAATTTCGTGACATTCACCCTCAAAACCGCCACGGGTGGCCGAGGTAGTTAAAACGCGGATCGTGAGCGGGAGGTCTGGGGTTCGAATTCCGCCAGGACCAACCTCCCTGACAGGTTTTTTCCAGGTTTTCCTCAGTCATAAACGGCAAATGCCGGGGAGGTACCCTAAACTTAGGCCTGGAACGATTCCTTCCTTAAAAATAGATCCTTTACCAATTTATCGTTTCATCTCAAGCATTATCAGTGTCACCGCCTGTGGTGCCTCTGTAGCAAAAACGGGCGTTAAACACCATTCACTCATTCACGCTCAAAATTCGATCCTGCAAAATACCCCAAACTACCCTTACTATATGTGGTTAAGATTAAGATAATAAAACAAAGGAATAGTATCCGATGTAAAAATAAACAAATAAAAACCGTTTATCTACGTCTCGACGGTTAAACTACTAGCTACGTTATACTTTATATACCGAAGTTCAATTTCAAATTGAACCCAGTTGCTTGTAACCACTCACAAAATATATAAGATAATGCCTTTTCAATAAAGATATCGAAATAATAAAATATACTTTGAATTATCAAATAAGAAGAAAAACAAATAACGGGATTTTATCCCAAAACCTCCTTGCAGGTTTTTTATGTTTAAGGCCCTAACGAGAGAACGCAGCATGTTGTAAGCCCAAGCGACGGCGTGCTCGATACATTTTCAATATGGGAACGTTCTGCCATGTCGGAAGGCAAGTTCGGTTTCCTGTCGGGCGTGTCGAGGGATGCGGACCATGTTTATGTTGGCAGCCTTCTCTGTTTCGGCCAACTTGCTCCAATGACACTTCATCTTTGTAATAACTACACACCTTATCGGATCCCCGTGACCCGCAGGGCTAAACGAACCGTTCCTCTTTTCTCTGAAAATAAACATTTTGGGCGAAATAACTCAATAGCTGTGGCACTATGCTGGAACCTTGCCGGCTCCGCACGTACGTGAGTCAATTTACCTTGGCATTTCTTCGTGAAAGCAAAGGGCGTTATGAACAACTGGTGACAGATCCCGGTCCCTCTCTCTCTTAAATTTGCTTCTCTACTCTTCACAACCTTCAGGTTCATAGTCACATTTTATAAACAATTTTAAGCGCATTTAAAATAGCGACTACACTCTAAATTTGGTTCGGTTCAGCACAAGATACTCGTATATGTAACATTTCAAAACTGAGGCCGCGTTTCCTAAACAGGTTCATTGAATCTACGTCAATTTATTTGGTCCTTGATCACAGCAGAGTAATCCTGGAGTCGCAAAAGCTCAAAGCAATTAAGGAACTCTGACACTTATTTCTCAAGTTAGCAACATATCCCCTCCGTCCCAAAATAGTCACATTTTACAAAGGCCATGTTTGCTCTAGATATGAAAGAACCAGGAAGGTACAGATCACTGAACTTGAGCTTGAAACGTTGAGTACAAGGCTAGGAGTTCTTATCTAACATGCATAAGAATGCTAATGTGTAGACATTTCTGATCACCTGCTTTGCATCAGACAAAAATGGTTTCTTCAAAGAGGCAAGTGTTGAGAAATTTGCCATACAATTTCTCCAACATCAGCCACAGTGGATGAACCGTTGTTGTGAAGGCCTTCGAAGATTTTCCTGCTTGGACGATGGATGTCTTCCTGATCTTGCAACAAGTCATGATTGAATGTGTGAAAGTTAAAGGGAAGAACTGCTACAAAACTACTTTACATGGAGAAGCAGGGTTTACGACGACAGCAGTGTTCGGCTTTGGTTCTCCATTGCAACCCTGACACGTCCGTATTGCTGTGAGAATATTGCTAATGCCATCTAATATAGGCGCCGACTTTTCTCGCATGCTGGAAGAGATTTGTGGATATATACGCCAGGAATATAAGCCAAAACACAAGTAAATGTTCACCCCGATGTAACTAAAAGCTATCTCCCTGTTATTAATGGTATGCATTAATTAGCAGGCTAATTAAAATAAAGTAAAATGTTTAGTATATGTAGTTAACTTAAATAAAAGCATGTACTTGTAGTAACTGTACAATTACATTTTATTTTTAAAAATATGCGAACTGAAAATGTGCGAAACAAAAATAACTTAAGGGAAGTATTAAAGGGAAAGGGGAATCAAAAATAATATTTTGTTTTTGTATCATTCTAATATTTGGAATGTTCTGCTTATTTTTATATGGCTTTCATTAATGCTTTTTGGTTATAAATATTTGTAATAAAAATTTAATTATGTCACTGAAGAAGTCTTTTTTTTTTAAAAAAAATCGGAAGTACTTAAAATTCTATATCTCAGGAACTATTTGTTCTACAAAGCTGAGATTTATCTTGAATGATAGAAAAACTGTATTTCATAAATTGGCAGCATTTGTTTTAATCACATCATTCAATGTTATTTTACAATGTTGGAGGGTTTTAGTTGATGTTTCCCTCAAAAAGTCAAATTTTCTGTAAAAACATTTTTTTGGCTGCAATTAAAAAAACTACATTTTATGCATAAATTTCACATTTTTAAGGGTGAATATAAGCTATAACTATGGAACTTTTACCGCTTATTCATGATATTATTTTGATGATGTGGATCTATCATGGCACAGCTTGACAACATAAAAAAAATATAATGCTGAAAAAAATAGAAAAAAAAAAAAGGAAACAATTGACAATAATTTATAATATACTTCAGAGTCATGGTATAATAGTGAAATTAGATTTGTAAATTTCAATTATGTATCTGTATGCTGCAAAACTTTCATTTTATTACCTTTAATAGTCCTTGAGAAAATGAAAACTGGAGTTAATAAATTTAACATTACAAGGATATTTTTTGTAGTGTTTAAAGCCATTTTTTACTACAGAGGCACTAGAGGCGGTGGACACTGATGATACACGAGATGAAATGATAAATTGGGAAAGGATATTGTTTAAGGAAGGAAGCGTTCCAGACATAAATTCAGGGTACCTCCCCGGCATTTGCCAGATATGACTGAGGAAAATCTGGAGAAAAAAAAAACCAGTCAGGGAGGACGGTCCTGGTGAGACTCGAACCCCATAACTCCCGCTCGAGTCCGCGCCTTAACGACCTCGGCCACCCGTGGCGAAACAAGGATAGAACTTTCATACTCTCCTTAACACATAAAAAAGAAAACTATTGATTCAAAACATGCAAATAAATAAAAACATTTTACGAACTAAAGCTCAAGAATTACATATTTTAACGAAGGTCTGCTATCGCAAATCATTTCTTCGAATTTGTCGGCTATACCATGGATATCCAAAGAGTTGATTATGTTAATGTGGCAGTTATATATGGAGATTGCATTAAAACTGCCCTTAAGAAGGTAGTTTGTTTAGCCTTCCAAGATTGCAGAATGATCTTTCAGCTATACAAACTTCGGATAGCACAGTTATCACTAAATAACTGAAGAAGAGCTCTCTAGAGATTTCTTGTTCATCTGCAAGTCAAAATACCTTTATATTGTAGCAATGTAATGTCAACCTATCAGGACAAACGTGTGTTTGACTGTCTATAATATTATCACTTCTATTTGTGATGAATTGCTCAGTTTTAACTAACGGAAGAGAAGCAACACTTTCAAATTTAGACAAAAGATGAATTTAAACATCAATTATTAAAAAAGTCGTCACGAAGGCGCTGTATAAACTAAGCGAATTCCACAGGCAATTGAATATAACTATAATAAAGAAAATTCAAATTAGGTATATTAATTAATGGAATTAAAGTTATGACATTTAGAATCATCATAATTGAGATTAAACCACAAAAAATAATGGTATACTATTAATTAAATGTAACATATGACCACTAATAGACAAAGTTATAATGTGCGTGAGTACTTTTAAACCTTTTTAATTGTAACCATGTTTATGAACTGAGCTCTTTACATTTCACTAAAATAGAGCAAAATAACAGGAAGTTTAGACTAAAATTATGTATTTAAGAAGTTTATATGTGCCAATAAAACAAAAACATGTTACTATTTAGAAACAATTACAATGTACTAAGCAAATATACACAATCAAAGGTTCCATCTATTTTCAGTGGCTGTGATATTTAATTTAAATTTTATTGTAGAAAAAGCATGGAGTACAAACATTTTCTGAAGGTTATTACTACATACAAAATATAATTCTCGCATACATATGATGAATATTTCACATTTGATATCTTCATGACAATGTTATTTTTAATATAAAATATATTCATCGTTATAAATACATGTTATATGATGAATTAATTTGTTATTTTATTTTGAACAATATAGAGAAAATTAAACGTAAGAGCGCTTTTTAAATGTCAGTTTTCAGATATACCCTTACTCCTAATAGATACTGTTTTTCTTCTTAATTATTTCAATGGCATATATCGAGTTTCTTTTCAACAAAATTAAAAACTGCGCCCGCTACAGCGATTTTTACATTTCAATCTAACCCCTACTCTTTAAATTTTGGTTTTCAGGCATTTCCCCACTGCTAATTTCAGAAATTATTTTTCTTAATTTATTTTAATAGCATATGCCGAGTTTCGTTAAGGAAAAAAAAAAAAAAACTGCAACCACTAGTTCGTTAAAGACAGGCATATGCATATACATAAATTTTTGATTTAAAGAAAAATTTCAAAAATCTTTTCATGGGTACAACTGCATTCCTTCGGAATTCCTAAAAATCATTAGGCAGTACACATCTTTAGAGCACTTCCAGAACCTGATCTTTTTGAAATGAACTTTTGGCGTGACAGCTGTGGTTCTTGTAAACGAGGAGATTGGGCACTTTTTATGACTTATTTCCAAAATATGTCATAAGTGGATATGAATTATGCCAGGCTCTAAACCATATTATTTACGCTTCCTGAAAACTCAGAGAGTACTGTTCTTTAGTATAGTGTTAACAGAATCAATCTTGCATAAAATATACACAAGTAGAAATAAAAATTAAATGATTGCATTTAAAGTCTAAAACCACATGCTTCAGAACATACAGCTGATGCACCTGCTTCTGACAATTGTGCAAGGAACTGAATGATTGAAGTAAAACTACGAGAAGCAATCGCCCATCTAGTTGAACAGAATGCCGTATGTTAACAGCATATTGAAGAATGAATGAGAGTGAAGCACTAACAAACAAATGCAAACATTTTAATCAAATTTATCACATTTACTTGTGTGGGGCAGCGTCTATGAGCCTATTTTGAGGCATTGACAGTACATTCTTTTGAGCCCTCGGGCACCCTTATCTTAATATTTTTTATTACTTTTTTGTGTCTCTCAGAGCCTCTGCAGACATTCGTAAATGCTCGTGTGCTGCCGTGTTTGCATTTAAATCATTTTGAATAACTTTTTAAAACAAAAACCAGCAAGTTTAGATTTTGAGGGGGATTTTAAAACCAACGTTGATTAAATGTTTGGTTTCATGCTGTCACACCAACCACCCTCACTGTGAAATTCAAACGATACAACCTTTTGATACTTTATCATATTTAATACCCTTGTATATTTGATTAAATATTTATGGAGAATAAGTATTATGCTAAAATAACTTCCGACTATGTCTTATATTACAGTTAACTTCAACATTTATTTCGAAATATTTATGCACCATTCTTTTCTAATGCAATTTCCACAGTGGGAGTGTTTAAAGAAGACTCAACACCTCGTGCTATGGAGGGTTTTGGTTCGCATGATGCATTAGCTGGAGAAGCCATACTTATATATAGACAGATCTACTTGCTGTTATGCAACGCCTTGCGTTTAGACGGACGCTTGCACGATGCAGTTGCTGATTACGATGCCGAAGAACCTTTTTTAACACAACAAATCTCGTATCATTAATGTTCTGTCACCTCAATAATAGCGCTGGTGTGTTTACTGGTATGTTTATTTCTATTCTCTTTCATGATTTACACATACATAGGCTTATGTATGTGTGAGTTGTCTTTGTTACTGCTTGCACTATTACTGTCCCTGTTATTATTACGTTAAAAGTTTTTATCATTTATGTTTACAAGCATTTTATGTACACTCCACCCCATGTTTTACATGTATTGTTGTTGTTACTGCTTATGTTATAACTGTTCTAATGTCTCTGAAACTTAGATTAGGTTAGACAATGGGGTTTTGTTGGAGTTTTGTCCATTTCCCGCACGTCAGTGTAAAGGCTTGTTGTGCAACACCATAGGAAGAGATACTTTCACTGTTTCCAAAAATCTGATCCTCGAACAAGATGCAGTACTTTGGCTCCAATGTCAGCGTCCTTTCCCAGGTCTTCCATGGTAATTTTCTTTCTTATCACGAATGAGAAATTGAACAGGATGTGCGAGGCTATCTCCTCACCAGCTAAAAATGGGTTCATCTTTGCAGAGCCCCACTTGACGTAATAGTTCCTGAAGTGACCATGTTCAGCAATAAACTTTACTTATTCTTCTTCTGTCTAACTTTAGGACGGATGAGGAAAGAGTGTTGCCTTGGTCCAGTTTTTGTCCAGAGTAGGTTTGTCACCTAAGGGACATTGGGAGTGAATTTTCAAGGTTCCACATTTTTGCATGTTTTTTTTTTCTGAAACTTTTACTGTGATTTATTGCTATTAAGTTAATATGGATACCAAATTTCATTCAAATTGCATAAATCCTTTGCGAGTTGTAATTTTTCCCCATAAATTGTATTACGTAAAGATGCAACATAATCAAAATGTGCCATGTGGCTTATGAGTTGAGAAAATTGCTTGGAATTTTTGCAATTGAAGCTTTGAACTACATAGAAAAATTACAGGGAAAAATGTTTTAAATAAATTTTATGAGTGAACTGTGATACTTTTTTAAACCTATAAAATTTAATCATTTATTCATAGAATATATATATACCTGGCCTGAGATAAAACGGTAAACTGGAAAACGTTTTTTTTTTTTTTTTAATGGAAGTGTTCCAGCCTAAGTTTAGGGTACCTACCCGGCACTTGCCATTTATGAGGCATGAGGATAACCTGGGGAAAAAAAAAATCAGTGAGGAAGAACGAGAACGGTTCTAGTAGGAATTGAACCACAGACCTCTCGCTCACGAGTCCGCGCCTTAACGACCTGTGGCGGTCGCTTTAAATCTGCCACACTTAATAAATCGTTTTTATATGAAGTTTTAAGTGCATAGTTAAATGATCAAGTTAAAAACAAAGAGTTTGGAGTACGGAACAAAAATACAGAATATTAGAGGACATTAGCCACCACTTGGAAAAATTCTCCAACGCAATCCATTTGGTACCTTTCACAGGAAACGAGACTGTTTTATGGCTCTTTGTGTAATATAAATGATTTTGAGGGAATAATTTATTTTCTGCACATAATGGACATAGCGGTACTATTGTCCCGCAACTCTGTTTTTACAGTAACGCCATTCAGTTTCAAAACCTGTGAATTAAGGGGGGCACGTTGCGGTTTAACTCTACAGCTGTGAGCGTGCGTCGGCTATACATCACGTTGCACACGGTGTCTCCCCAAGAGTAAACTGGAAACACGGCAGAATGGTAAAGCGTAGCGAAATGTGCAGTGGTTTCTTGTGGTTCATTTTTGGGCTGACAAATTGGCGCCGGACCGCCCACTAGACAACGTTTTACTCAACAGTTCTGAGAAGTCAGTTGCTCACGATGACTGTTGAGCTCTCAGAACAGTTTCACTGACCACGCCGTCCATTCACAGCTACAGTGACTTCCAAGTACAGGTTTTAAAATACTGATTGTCAGAGTTCCAACCATTGTGCTGCGTGGGTGCTGGTTCGGTTTTTCCCACACAGGTAAAGCTGTTCACACACTCTTGGAGTGATGTTGTATGGCTGTCTCGCAACATCTCCCATTGCCTCTTCTCCCTTCTTCTACCTACTTGCTTTATTTCGCGTTCCATTTTCCATTTCTAGACTTACCGGCTTCTAAAATCCTTTACTCTTCCTATTTCTCCCTTTCTTCATACACTTTCGTTTTCTTTTTGTTATTTCTTCTTCAGCTCTATTGCTCGTGCAACCTCAAAATTACGACCCATTATGATATCCCGTCCGGCCAATGAACGGTATTCTGTTATATTGTTTAATATGCGTGGTTTATTTTAAGTGAAAATTTACAGTTTTCATTCCGTAGATTTATTAACGTCACGAACTTACAAGGATTAGGCCTACGGTCAAAGGGATATGCGGTTCACCCATCGCTCAAGTTCCATCTAGTTAGACTGTAATTTTGTCTAGACACCTCTTACGAGGGTTACCTTTTAAGTTGTTATAAAAACTAGGATAAAAAAAAAGAGACAAATTTATTGCTTTTCAAAATATGCCTTTATAAGATTTATGCATCTTTGCACGCCTTTAAACCAATTCTGCAAACATTTTTTTCCACTCTGAATTTGGTATATCAAAAACATGGTTTTTAAAGGCTTTCAACAGTTTCTCGAGGTGATGAAAATCGCTGTCCGTGCATTTTTTTATATTCGGAAACGAAAAGCAGTCGCTAGGCGATAAATCAAGTGAATGCGGGCAATGAGACAATAATTCGATGTTTCTTCTTCAAATAATCAATTTATCGACGTGCTGTGTGAGAGCCGGTATTGCCATGATGAAGAATAATGCGACGTTTTTTGTTGTTTTTTCCTGATTTCGTCGATAACTTCTGGCAAACAAATTGTTGTATGCCTTTCAGCATTAATATTTGCGACATGTCCAGTACAACCGAAGAAACAAACGATCATTTTCTTGGAAGTGCTTCGTGAACGAACAACTTTTGTGGGATTCGATTCATCTTGGAACACCCAAACAGTGGATAATTGCTTAGTTTCCGATTCAAACGAATATATCCAAATTTCGTCACATGTTACGATGTTGTATTCGGATTTTAAAGTTCTTTGATGGAATTTTTGGGAGCATTTCATTACATCAATTAACACGAGCGTTTTTTTTTTTTTTTTAACTTCTGTCAAATTACGCGGAATCCATCGGGAACAGATCTTTTTCACAGTTAAATGTTTATGGAAAATCGAATGTACTGCAGTCTTTGATATGCTTAAGGATGCCTCTATCTCACTGTAAGTCACATGCCGATCTTCAATCATGCTGCGCACATCATCGATGTTTTTTGGAATGACCTTCACGAAATTCATTACTGACGGATGATAAATGCAAAACTTGTGCGCTAATTATGCCACACCATTCGTTCCATAGCTCTAATTTATCCAGAGAATTTAAAATTTCTTCATTTGCTATCTGTCCTTCTAAAAATGTCGTACATAGGTTGTAAGCTTTGCAAAACATTTTATAATGGATTCATTTCTACTGTTGTTTTGCTCCGTTTGAAAATCATAGGCGTTCAGTTATAACCAAGTCTTCCTTGTCCTGTCTACAAGATTTCGATCATGCATTTAATTTAACACTTACCGATCCATGTCTCTGAAAGTTATATATTCAGAGATAGAGAGATGGCAGCTATAGTTTTGCATAAAGCGCGTACACCACCATATTTAAATCTTAAGTGTTAATATATTCTCTCTCCCCCTCCTGTTACTTGTTTAATCTGTCTCCACGTATTACGTTATCTTCGAGCTTCAATATTTATTTTTTACTACCTTCACTTGTCTCCTGCCTTTGAAGAACACTAGTTGGAAATAAAGCGAAAATTGAGTGAAAATTTTAGTGTTTTATTTATTGCTTCTTTGGTTTATATATATAAACTACATTTTTTTCATTGTTGTTTTTGGTGCCTAGTAAATATGATCGATGGAGATTAGAAGTAATTTTTAAAATAACATTTTATGAGTACAACCGTAATAGCTCACTAATAAATAAGTGTTAGTGACTTGCGAGGCCCAGCGCTTCGTCTTTGTTCAAACTGCTGTTAGCTCTTTCAGCATCGTGTAAAGAACGGTTAACGTTGCATGCTGGAACAGAAAGTGACCTTCCCATCCTGCTGGGCGACCTTAGCTTGGCAACAGGTGGCGCAATTGAACTTCCGGTGGAACACATGTATCATAAATTGTTCGACATTTCCTTTACTTTACCGCTTTGTGTTGTGGCTATTATTCCCACATAATGATGTAAACAAAAACATCCGCAGAAAGAAAGCACCAGCAATGGTATTGTTTATCTTTCTTTCATAATAGAAGTTTGTTTACGATAATGTTATCGTATACTCCATTATCGTGTTTTAGGACAAATGGAAAGATAAAATACAAAAATATGGAATATTTTTAACTTTTATCAAGAAATATCGGTAAGTATATGAATTTTATCATGCAGTTTGCAGAAAAGTATTTGTTTTAATTACTTAATTGAATAAAGAAGTAGTCATTTTTGTTTTATAAATATTTATTTAGAAACGTGTTTAGACAACAAAAAATAACTTACTAGCAACTCGTATTCGGGAGGTCCTAGGGATCAAGGTTCAAATACTGCGGTCGACTACCCTCATTGTTTCCGAGATTTTCCTCGGTTCATTTTAAGAAAGAACCAATGCCACGGATTCCCCTTCCATTTTATCTTCATCCCATCTATGTGTGGCTGTGTTTTCTGGTTTTGTGATGTAATCTAGACCCTCCTGACTTAGGATTGTTCATACATTCAGGAGTAACTCAGTGTGCATGTTTAGAGTAAAATAGCTCCGATAGGCTATTGACCCGGCATTGGTGTCCTACAAACGGAGATTGGTAAATACAGAGATGATTTAATTGCAATTAACAATTGGGTATAGCCGGGAACATATATTACTACGTTTAATAAATTAAATATCTACGTGTGTGCCATCGAAACTAATAATACTTTTTGTCAATTGCAAGCATTTTGAAATATTTAGTATTGATACTAAAGTTTAAATCACCGAATTGGTGGTGGTTGGCGTTTATGTTTGCACTACCCGCTCCAGCGAATTAAAGCCTGTCTTGTTGCACAGAATAATAAACGCCAGAAATTAAAATTACTGCTAATTAATTAGTACATGGCCTATCGAGGTCTTTGCAATGTCAGCCAACTCGCGCACCTTCAATCGGCACCGCCACGGGTGGCCGAGGTCGTTAAGGCTTGGACTCGTGAGTGAGAGGTCTGCGGTTCGAATCCCACCAGGACCGTCCTCCCTGACTGGGGTTTTTTCCCCAGGTTTTCCTCAGTCTTCATAACTGGCAAATGCCTGGGAGGTACCTAAACTTAGGCCTGGAACGCTTCCTTCCTTAAAAAAAAAATCCTTTCGCAATATATCATTTCATGTATCACCAGTGTCCACCGCCCGTGGTGCCTCAGTAGTAAAAAACGAGAGTTAAACACTACTTAAAAAAAAAAAAAAAACTTCAATCGGCCAACATCGTGCACAGGCATTGTGGATTTTTATCACAATTCCGTCGGCCGTAGAAGTTTCGGGACGCCCTGAGCGCTCATCATCTTGAATGGATGTAAGCCACGCTTAAATTCAGCAGCCCACTTTTTGACTTCGAAAACGAAGTGGAAAGATCCTTTAATATGGTTTTCTGTTGAGGTTAAACCCTTCAATACAAAGTACTTTATCACAACTCGTATTTCAGTTTTATCCATTTTGTAGATAATGTTAACACTAGTTTGTTTACACGATCGTCAAAAATAAGTGATTACACTTAGGAGTCTGAAACTTTACAGCGCGCCATCTAAAGGATGCTACTTAACAAATATCACAGTAATTTGGCCATCTTCATGACATCTGTGAGCCAGGACAAAAACTTTTATAACACTCCTCGTATTTTCTATACTTTCAGTAATTTGCACAGTTTATATCACATAGACTCTAAAATATTAATATGTAGTAGTATTTCCTCTTTCTCTAAGCCAGGGCTGTAATAATAATGATAATAAATCTAGAATTAAAAAAATATATAACTCTTGTTTCTCACTCAAAAAAATGTCGCTTTACATTACTGCTTTTGGGAACGGATACGCTAGCATTACACAGTAAACACACAGCCTTTCCTTTGTTTTCAATAAAGCAATTACTGGTCCTTCCATTCACTGTTAAAGCTCTACTTTCTTTGCCATTTTAAGCAGAGTTGTGTTTAAAAGATAACTAATCAATAACTGAATAATATAGTTAAAGTTTAAAACGAGGAAAAATCCACTTAAAACATGTTTAAAGTATAATTTATCACAACACAAGGCACAAAACGTCACATGCTCACAAGCAATATGAATGTTCACTTGAAAACAAGGAACTTGGAACATTCCTATTGTAAGACTGTTATAAACCGTTTGCATTGTTTTCGGCACAGCTTTGTAGGAATTAAAGTTATTTTGGGGGCTAATTGAGTGTCCCAATGTTGTCTTAGTGAAAATCTATCATGGCAGGTGTCGGTCATGGTGGTGTAATGGTAACCATGCTTGCCGCTTAAATCCAAGATCGCGGGTTCGATTACGGCCAGGATAGATGGATTTTTTTCGGGCGTAAAAGAAACTCAAGCCTGAAAAAAAGAGGCCTCTGAGCAAAATTTGTTTTCAATTCATGCCCTGAATTGAATGGGATGCTGATGACCTACGATGTCAGCGTCCGTAAATGAACGAAATAAAAAAAAAAAAAAAAAAGGTCATAGGTAGTTTATGGCATTACAATAAAGTGAATCATAAGGAAGTGGTCTGTTTTGCACAATAAAATGCAAAATTTTATTGCTATAACAAAATTTCTAAGCTTGAGGACGGTGCTTTTGAAACGAAATAGAAAAAAAAAGTATAGATAAGAAAAAATTGTTTTAATTAAAATTTAATTCGAAAATTAGTTGCGAAGGGCGCCATAAAAGGGCATCTCGGGCGACCGCGTAGGACTGGGCTACTCTAGACTATTCTGGACTTTACCGTTAAAACGTTACATTAAATGGTTAAATAAAATGTTCATTTTCACTTTGTGTATCCTTAACGCCCCTGAATCTTTGTGCAAATCGCATTTGAGCTTCACAAACGACTCATTTTAATAACAAAGAAAAAACTTTTAGTGGTGCTTTCACACAGCAATCGCCTAATTCATAACTGGCCTAACACTCAGAGAGCACTTCTATTGATTTTGGAAGCGAATGACGCATGAGTGTTAGATGCTTGCATGACTCAACCAAGTGGCACATTCCTTGAACGGTATGGATCCAATTAAGGGCTATCCCAATGTGCTTGTAGAATACAGGGAAGAGTCAGGCCAAAGGCTCTAGGTGACCCAGTTGGTTACATCAGCTCGATATTATCTCTTTATTGCTTTCTTCTGTCCATTTTGTTGCAAGAGGCGACTACAAAAACCTGGCCATGATATCTGTGAACTGTTGTCAGTGTTTGCACAGTGGTTCTTGATGAAGGCTGATTTGGAAAACAATCCAAAATCGTTGAACGATAAACAGGATGAGGCAGATTTTGTTTGGAATTTTATTTCTCCTAGAGAGGAAGTACTATACACAAAACCTATACTCTCAAATAAAAAGTTTTGCAGAAAGAGCTCGCATACATAATCTTACCATCATTGATGTGGGGACTGCGATATGATTTAATCAAGAGAAACATACATCAAGTAGAAAAACATGTAAAATACATTTTTTTAAAAGTATCATGTGGACAAAACACTGTACGCTGGTAGAATGTCAAACTGAACATAGTATTTCAAAACCTTTAACTGAACATAAAGGGTTGGGTTCGAACCCAGGTTCACCACGCTGTATATGACGCTGGTAAACAGCAGATGACAATTATCCACTTGAAGTGTCAGAGGAGGCGGAGGGCCGGTTTTAAAAATAGCTCTCTGACATTTTCATTCAAAGCCTTGTTTTGTAATTACACATCCGACCTCTTGTGACAGACCAGTTGACACTGTGGCAACACTGTACTTACAGTGCCACACAGGGTTTTCAGCTGAAACCGCACGTTCGCGTGCAATATTTAACTGTTTTTCACTTGTTTGTGTGCTTCCATTGACTCCAACTCACGTCACGGTCACGGTGTTCGTTCCAATGGCGTCTCCGTTGAACGGAACCCTTTACGGCTGTTAGTCTCACGTACTATTTTACGTATTGTTACGTTAACGCCCGTCTATGTTCTTGTTATGTAAATTTTGAACTTATTGACTACCAGTTTCTTATATCATTTCGTTCTCCATTGTTTTAATAACTCCTGTTTAAAAGTAACACGCTGCTAAAAAAAACTTATTTAAATCGATTAACAATCTGATCTCCGATCTCATAACGCGATTGCTAAATGCCAAACATGTTTGATTCGTTCAAGCAGCCTGTCGATATATTTAAATATCTCTATGGATACAGCACACCAGGGTCTTTAAACGATTGACCAAAGGATAAGAATATAAGTAGGGACTTTTGATGTTGTTACGCCTACAACCCCGCATCGAATTGGGTTTATTCTGAATGAATCCGTTTGATATCACACTTATCGCTGCACCTAACATTTATGTATTTATGAATGTAGAGATTACAAATTCATTAATAAAACGCTAATTGTAATGAAACTGTTTGCTACTAAAATGAAAGGCAACTGAATAGAACACCACATTAAGAAGAAGAAGAAGAAGAAGAAGAAGAAGAAGAAGAAGAAGAAATACTCTAGCTTTTGGTTTTATATGTATTTTGGTGATTTTTGAATGACGAGCAAAATTAATTACGCATTTATATAGTTAATATTATTAGTTTATTTTCTCTCCTAAATTCCTAATTTTGTGTAGCGGAGATAAAATGTAACGATACTGAATTTTAACGGGATACAAAAAAGTTGGGCTAAGGAACTTAGTTTTATAACTACCGTAAATGACAGATATAATAACAGTCTATTGTGTTTTCCGCCCTTTACCTATTACTTCATAATTGAATTAGGGGAAGGAAAGAAGAATATCATAAAGAAAAATGAGTGGTGTTCTGCAACATTACTAAATAAAACAAATTGTTATTTAACAGCAAATCTCACTGTAAAATACCACCAAGGGTGGCCGAGGTCGTTAGGCGCGGACTCAGGAGCTGAGGTCTGGGGTTCGATTGCCACTATGACTGTCCTCCTTGAATGATTTTTTCCCCCAGGTTTTCCTCAGTCCTACAGATACTACACATTAATATTTTACGCCTTACCTAAAGCTACCACCACTAACATTTCTTAAATAGAAGGTACTCGCGTCGTTTTCACAGAAATGAAGTTCTTAAAAGGGCTCATCAATACAACAATCCCAATAACTAATGCAACTTGCGTTTCTAGCGCGAAGTTACATATTTTCAAACGGAACAAAGACTATTAACTTCAAGAGAATAAAACTAGATGAGATTAGCTTTTTTTGCACCATTTAGAGAGCTCCCATGATCATCAGGCAAAAAGCAATACATCGCCCCCGAATGTTAGGCAAAAACGGTACATGCCTGTTCGCATTTTATATACAACTTAGGGAAATTATCAACAGTATGTTGCAGTTTATCATGGAAGGGTCCAAATTCCGATCATTAATCATATGAAACTTTTACAATTGTCTAATCATATAACTACTTAGAAATAGTCTTGATGACTTTTATTTCGTGGAACGAGATTACAAATTATTCTACGCTGATAAGATACGCATTAGAAATGAGGTGCATCAGAGTTCGCTTAGGAAAACTGCATTGTCACATCCTGGAATATCTTTCAGCACTGTTGAATGCCAACAGAGATTGAGTTTGGAATTGAGAGTAAATAATTTATTCATCTGTGTTGTATTCATTAATTTAGACACCCTTAGATAATGCTAAGGGGACAAGCTGAAGCATTTTGATGAAAATTCATGAAAAACTAATTTCCCACATTTTTTTGGTACATCTTTAGATCATAAGATGACGCCTATATTAGACACTAAATGTCTTGTCTGCCCTCTGTTGGGAATTATAGTAGCTATTTACAAAACCAGGCAATGCTGTGTTTGTTGTTTACACCTCATGGTTTTTGTCATGTTCTTATGAAATATTTGTGTGTGTTATTTGAAGTTAACTATGTTATTTTCTATGAAACCAATTGAAAAGTGTCAGTGAAGATTTTTGTGTTGTGTTTAGACCTACGCCTAATTATTCAGTCATTTTCAGATATTTGGAAATTTGTTTTGCCAAGTTACTTTATGAAAATGTTACAAATTATATTTTGTACTTTCTTCTCTACAGGAGACTAGAAAATAAGCCTCTCCTTGAAAGGTAGGTTGAAGAAAAACCCCAAAATGCAAATTCGTTGTTACACAATTTGATTTGTTAGAAGTGCCCGAATACTACATTGTAAACATCGAATTGAACTGCCCGTTCACAGAGTATTATTCAGGAATATTTACTGTTGGAGAACAACAGAAAAAAAGTGATCTGTCTCCAGGTAACAATACAGGAAGAGAGATGAAAGAAGGGTCAGACAACATAACAAGCGGATCTTAGAAAAATACAAGAAATGCAGACAGATGGTTAGATGAGCTAAAACATGGGCTCAGCAACAAAAAATTAAAGAAGAAGGCACTACATACACAACTGGAGGTTTTTAGGAAGATCAGGAGATCTGCAAGTCTAAACATTTCATAAAAAGTGTTCTCAAACTTTGACCTCAATTTTCTTGCTAATGAATATTTACTGTGTTTATGAATAATTTAAATCAATTAGACACAAAGAACTAAAATTTGCAACATATATTTATCAATCTGTATTATTCAGTTTGGTGTATAATAAATGTATTCTGGCCAACAGAAGGTTCTGAATCAATGATTTGTTTATAAGTATGCATTATTTAATTAGAAATAATTGAGACTATTAGTTTTATAATATATATCATACACAACTAAAAATACCAAAAAATGTAGCTCACAGTGCCAGTTTTTATTAAAAAAAAAGGCTCATCACTATATTTCTCATACATTCAGAGTTATTCAAAAGTTTGTATGTCGTAAATTTTCTTAATAGTTTATTTATTGCAAAAAATAGAAATTGTTAATGACAACTACTGGTACATTATGGGTGATGTGTGCATATTTTGTACATTCAAAATACAAAAACGTGGAAATCAGAAAATTGACCAGCCTGCCAGCTTAATAATATGAAAACAGAAATATTAATAGTTTCTGTTGAATCTTTGGAGAATTATTAGGTATTCCGTGGGAGTTTAAAAGAAAACAATAATGCTAAACGCTCGGAACTCGATGGAAATGATCGAGGTTATTAATGTTTGTTCTGCATTTTACTAAAGTTAGGTTAGGTTAGGTGGAAAGACACCGCACATTCCTGCCTACCGCCACCGTATGTATTTACTCTTTTATATGGAGAAGTGAGACGGGACTTCAACACGGACGTGGTGGATGCTCTAGAAAAGATAATATTGTTTACTAATGTTGAAAAAGTCGAGCCTAGTGCATGGAGAATGTAGGAAGAATGCCGTGCATTTCTGTACTGTGTACGGACATCCAGGATAAACTACAAAATGCCGTTTATTCATCAATGTTCAATTGCAATTTAAAACCTCAAATGCATCCTTTATATGGGAAACTCATCTTCCCAAGAGGAGCGAGGCACACAGCCTCACCTCATGAAATTAAGAACGTTTAAATAACAGAGAAGCACTTGACATTTTTGGGGTGTGGTGGTCTACCCACTTGCCGCAGCGTGTTGGCTCAGCTCCTATACATGTTATATATTGCCTGAAGTCTACCTACGACTATTTCACTGTTGCGTGACACTTGAATCATCCAACACGGCTTGACATGCCAAATTAGTGTGTCTGCCTTTGTAGTTCCCTGTTCATAATGTTTCAACTGGCCGTTTGTTTAAGCGCAATTTTTCTTGCCATCTGAGAGCATTGATGAAAGTTACTAAGGGATTAGAAAGTACCACCTATTCGTAATGATTGTAATGGAGAAATTGTAATATCTTGTACTGTTAATTTTTTAGTAAAAACATAAATTCAGGTAAGTGGCAAGCAATAATAATGACTAATGAGATATGACCGCTGCTTATCACACTTGCACATAAAATAATATTCGATATAAAATTAAACAGAATTGCAGGATTGCTTGTGATTGATATAAGACCCCAATATCTGTGGAGCTTGCATACAAAACAGACCAAGCTCATCAGTTTAAATTTACAGAAAATAGAAAAAAACTAAACATTATCTTCCCATCAATAATATGACGTAAATATTTTTGATCATAGTGAGAGGGCACATTCTGTTTTACACAAAATGCCCTTGAGCTACTGTAAAAATATATAGGACTTGTTCACCATTGATTGGAAATTGTTTGTCCATAATTATTTTGAGTAGTTTCTCAAAACAATATGTAAGATAAACCTGCTTAATTGTGACTTTAAAATTATTCCTTGTAATGAATCTATACACAGTTTGTTTAACATCGAGTGAAACAGTGTAAACGTGTTATTTTTCAAGTTTCCAGTGGACGTGTTATGTTTTGGTCGAAAAATCTTAATTCAGCGACAATTTTCTATGGCATTCGTTCAAGTTTGACTGAAAATCAATACAGATATCAACAGATTCCAGTTAAATTATACCGGAAACATTAGTAACTCATGTTCGTAAAATGATGAACTTGTCTGATTTTGTAACGCAAGCTCCACATCTGATTTTATTTGTTAAAATTTCTTCCTAACCGGAGCTTTAGTCCAAGACTTTAAGAAATGAAATGAATGTTTAATTTAAATAATAAAGCAGGTTTTAACAATTACACACGTTTTAGTCATGTACGTGACATTTAAAAAACATCGCTGTTCAGGTCTACTGTCTCGGAAACCTATCGGCAGGTTAGAGCAACTTCCAGGAGCAATGTTCGATTGCTAGAGAGCCCTCGTTTGCCGGCGGAGTCACATACTCATAGTCCCTTAAATTCAAGCTTACAGATTTCTACAATATACCAAACACCAATATTTTTTGTCACACAATGGCATTTAGTGTACACGTTTGGGGTTTTTTCTGCACTTTAGTATGTATTGTTTTGTGGCAATGCAAAAAGAAGAAGAAGAAGAAGAAGAAGAAGAAGAAGAAGAAGAAGCTTTGTTCGTTAAAAAAAAAAATTATTCCGGGCCAATAGAGCGATCATTAACATAATTCAACACTTAATTTGCAAAAATTAACTGTATTCACATTATCACGTGGTTGCAATTCCTGAACCACAGTTATATTACAGGGTCTTAATTTTAGAGTTTAGAGGCATTTCAAGCCGAAAAACACGTGGGTATCACAACGTTCAACTTCTATACAGCACAAAGACTTCGCGTCAGCATATGGAGAGGTGGTAAAGTGAAGGGGGAACAAACAGGGTAGAAAAGTCCCCATTAAGCGTCCAAATGAAGGTTCTATACTAACAGCTGAGTGCTAACAGCGCAGCAAGCGAATAGGAAGAATACAATGGACAATTCACTGAAGAATGTCAAATAAATTTGTGAAAAAACACAGAGCCATAAAAAATCACTTAAAATATTAATAAAATAATAAAACGTAATTATGAAATACGAATTTGTAATTATTGAATTCTACACATGCTAAAATGTTGCATATCAATGCTCTGCGATAAATAGTCTAAAACGTGAAATTTCACTTTTTTCCTCTATCTACTCGTAACAATTTTGAGGGATTCCAATCCAGACTTTGGGATAATCAAGCCATATATTTCAGCATCCAACGTTTTTCTTTAGATATAATTTATCTCAGGGGGCAATCGCATCAACGTTTAGAACTGTCATCTTGCTGGAAGATGAAACTTTTCTACTATATGCAATCTAGATGGTATTGTATATGATATTAAAGAATTCTAATCAAACATCTCTTGCCTATCACTATCTGCGATTCTAAATCTTATCTATTTCCAAAAGTTCAATTTTTAATGAACTGCCTATCGTTTGGACAACCAAGATTCCTTTCCACTTGTATTTCTCTACATTTTTTACTACATTTCCTTCCTCTATGTTTATTTTATATAAGTAATTTATAATTATTCAACTATCCTGCCACATATAATACCATCAAAGTTACCCCATTAGGTGCTGTTCTAGACCTAGGCTGTCGAAAAGGCGGCTCGCCCATCCTTATGATGCGGCCCCTGCCCCATTAGGAACTGCCTCATCCAAAAAATATTACAAAGATAAAAAATTCTGTACCTTCTCCTAAAAGTACGATTAATTACTTAATAAGCGCTTCTGCGTTATATTACTACAATAGTGATACTGCAGTTTGCATTTCTGCAGTGTAAATAACTACTGCGTATAGCGATACTGCAGTATAACAGTTTCAGTCAAAGAATACCTGCAACAATGGCTGTTTAAACAAATAACTGTTACTATAAGGTTCAGATCGCTATGCAATTCCTCATTAGAAATAACCATAAAAGACACGGAGACCCTTTCCTTTAAAATAGGAAGGAAAAAGGGTTAGAATTCTTCAAACTTTTTTCCAAAGAGCGTTTTCCTAATATGCGGAAAATTGCATCAATGTTTGGAAGCACCTGTTTATGTGACAGTACATTCTCCACCATGAAGTTCGTTAAGAATCTGTACGGAAGCTGCCTCACTGACTTTTCTCACCTGCATATTTTCCGGGCCCCTGTTAGTGCTGCCGATCGCCCTCGTCTGTCGCATTAAATGCTTATTAATATTTCAAGTACTGCTGCAATTGGTTAATTAGTTTAGGCTGCGGTCCGCCATCTGATAGTAAATACTTTTATGTTCCTCAAGCTAACAGTAATTGGACACCACTGTTCTAGACAATCCTGAAATATGCTTACAAAAAACTCTATTTGATCAAAATGTTTCCAACCCTCATCTGCACCCCAAATAACATAGCACTGTATATTTTTTATAATCGTTTTATTTTAATTTCCGGTTGAAGTTCTTATTACTGTGAAAGCCAATTTTATTATTTTAGCAATTAAACATGAACATCTACATGATTCAACAAAACCCTGAAAATGTATCTGGGCCAGTGGGAAATCATATTAAATAACAGATGTACGTGCTTGGCGGAAACTACAACAAAAGTATACGAATATGTTCCAGGTTAATGTTTTAGATATTCATAAGTGTGTAATGAAGCAGCTTTATAAGGGCGAGCTGGCAGATTCCAACAATTGTTGCAACAGTTAATCACAAAAGGCTTTATCCGTGACTGGCAACGCAGGATGCGACTGGCAGGCAGACTCTGGTTTGACAGTGTGAATGTGCAGGCTATATTTATCAGACAGCTAATAATATCACCGCCGCGGCCCCTGACGCGACTTGCCGCCAGTTTATAGCGCCACCCCAATGGCGTAACATCATCATACCAGTTGCCAGCCAATGTGAACCACAAGCTTCTCAATAACAGAGTACTTCTCATTTTTTGTACTTATCTAAGTAAACTTTTGCTCTACTGTGAAACAATAATTGTCACTGAAATTCTGGCTCCCACAGAGTTTGAGGCTGTCTCAATTTATGAAAATGTTTCCTCTGCATTACTTACAATTTCGTGACATCAATAGCTGTTTCCTCAGACACTTATGGGTATGTCATTATCCTGAACGCTGCAGTAATTTCATTTTTGTAATATTCACGACGAAGTTTATCTACTGAAATCTTTTGCAGTGCCTCTATGTGACGAACACAAAGACCTTAGATCGAAAGTTTCATATTTAAATTAGAAAAAAGGTTTTATAATTTAAAAACAGAGATTTTAAGTTTTACAGATAAGACAAATTTGAAGACAGAAGATATAAAGCACACAAACTTCTTACTCATTCCTTGGGGAATTTATATTTAAAGTGATAGGCATTTAAATGTCTACTGTAGAAGGTTTGGGAAATACCATGCTAATTAAATCAGCATTAAGGGGCATTGAAAGTGAATTTTCAAAGTGTCCCATATTTATATGAATTTGTCTGAAACTTTTACCGTGATTACATTGCTGTTAAGTTAATATATATACCAAATTTAATTCAAATTGGATAAATACTTTGCGACATATTATTTTAATTACGTAAATATGTCGCATAAATGTCCCACGCCTCTCACGAATTGACAAAATTGGTTGGCATTTTATCTCATTCCTAATATTGCCAACATAATATTAGCATTCCTAATATTATTGATGTTAGGATGAATTTTGTCATATAGAATATTACACTGGATACTTCTGCACATTGTGGGAAATTTTAATTAAGTTTAAACAAAAACTGTTACGCATGGGACATTTTGAATGTGTAAAACCGAAGTTTTGAGAAAAACGATGTTTTATATATATATATATATATATATATATATATATATATATATAAGTATGCTGGGAAACAGAGTGGTTTAAAAGGACAAGTGAAGCTCTTTAAATGGTTGTAAAGTTCGAAGGGAGAGGGGGGAGCTGCAATATTGACTCTCTGTGGACGCCCAAAGGTTCAAGGAACCATTTATCGCAAAAAATGTTTTTTTTTTTTTTTAAATTTTTTGATCGATTTTTGGCCAAAACACACTCTCTGTGTCCCTTAAATTGAAAATTAATTTAATTTAAATTTTGTTCAAATTCTCTTTTTATAATTTACCAATAACAGAGACATAACCCTTCAAATTTCTTAGCTTTTATATCAACAAGCGAAATTAGAAATCGAGCAAGGTGGCTCAGGCGGTCATATTTGGGAATCGCATTCGATAAGACTCGAATCCTCTTAGAATCGGTCATCCAAATTAAAAAAAAAAAAAAAAAAAATGTCGCTGCTTTTCCCAGTCTTTTAGGCGAATGTTAGGATGCACCTTTCCTTTACACGAAATTTCCGCTATTTCACTTCATTTCATTCCATTAGTTCTGTAACAGGTTTTGAAAGACGAGGTGGGCTGTTGTTGTGCGCAGTTTGGCGGTGACTTAGTTTTGGAAAGGTTTCTCCCTTGCCGTCTCGCATGGAAGCGATCTTTTTGAAATTTTAGAATTCCTTAGAACGGGGAAGGGTGGGGGTCCTTCCGCCGGCGTCTGTAGAGTCTATCTGGAAACATGTTAGAGACTGGGTCTATCTCCGTATCTCACTGTCTGGGGATTCTGACAGTCTGTAGTTTCCCTTACCTCATCCTTTCCTTCTGTAAATGCCTCCGTTTGTGGCACACGCACAAATGGTCATCCCTTGAACATGGCTGAGGTACAAAAATTATTCCAGTCTAATATAATAACCAATGCACAATGCTGAAAAAGGTCGTTAAATACTGGGTGTGTGTACTTAGCATCGTAAGAAATATTATTTTATAAAAATGTATTGTTCAGAAAAATATTGTACGCAAGTTTATTGAATAACTGCAAACTGCACTGCAGACATTTCCAAGTCAAAGGTACATTTCTTGCAAATGACAAGATTTTAGTATCAAAACACATTAAAACACATTACTTCTATTTAAAATGTTTATTATTACAAGGTAACTGTTTGTAAAATGAAGAAAAGCGAAAATGTCGGAATTTTAAGGTGAGGTCAGAGGCCTATTTACCAATGCGACGTTTATTTACTTTTTTGTACCTTTTTCTCAGTAAGTATTACAGATACCTCAGTGAAACTTTTACTGTTTGTTTTTCATCGCTATAAGTTCTGAGCCGCTATTAGGAAATGTACTTCATAAAAATAATAAGTTATTATTTGTAACAGATTCCTTTTTATATTAATCTTCACGTACAAAAGTTCTTATGCAATGACCTAAAACTAGAGCTCAGCAATGAATGTAATATACAGCTGTAAACATTTCAGGATTCTATATTAATTAGTTTATGAATAATATTTACACTAAATTAGCGTTAAAGTTAATACCACTAATTGGCAATTTACACACTAATCCATTTCTTGCACCTGCATCTCTCCATTAAAATATTCAAGTCAATCATATATTATCATTTCCTTTGTTGTCTTCAATATCTTCCATACGATTACCAAATCTCTTTTTCTTGGAAGCACTAGGGGGGTATAAGTAATTTATTTATCATTCATTGAATTATTCTCTTAAGAAATAAGTTTTTATTATTTTCATTTTCACTACTATCATGCTTTACTGGACAGGATTTCCAGGTTTTCCTTAGTCCTCATAAATGCCAAATGCTGGGGAAGTACTCTAAACTTAGGCCTGGAGTGCTTCCTTCCTTTAAAAAAAAAAAATCCCCAATTTATCATTTCATGAATCATCAGTGCCACCGACCGTAATGCCTCAGTAGTTAAACAAAACAAAATAAAAAAGATAGGTTTTATATTACCCGTATATTTTGTTTTTAAATTTTTTATAAACTCCGGTGGACCTAGGCATAATATTAGCTGTATTTAGAAAAGAAAACTGGGAAGTATAGCTTGTAAAAATGAAAACAAACACAAAACTTTCTATTTACTTAAAAAATTAAAGACACAAGCAGCCATTTTTGATATTTAAAACAGCAATCTACCTACAAAATACACGAAACCACACCCTTCTATCACAAATGGTCTGAGAGATTTTTTTAATAATTTATTTCAATAGTGTTAACGCTCGTTTTAACTACTGAGGCACCACAGGCGATTTTTTCATGTTTATGCAGTAGTGCAGGGTTTTAAATAAAGCAGTTTGATACAAAATAAAATTACGTATTTAAAATAATTTACTATTGGAACTTTTCAATAAATGGTATTTCGAAATAATTATTTGAGACAAAAAAAAAAACTAAAATTTGATTTTATTTCAAAATTTGACTCTTGATCTTACCTTAAGGGGAAAAAGAACCACATTTACGTAAGCCCCTACCTTTACTGAAATTCCTGAGGAGTGGAAAAACAAACCTACATATTTGAAACAGTTGGTAGCCTTGCAATCATTGTATGACAAAGGTTAGAAGAATGCAGCGGGTATTTCGAAGCCAATTTCATTTACTTGCTGGCAAGAGATCGGAGACAGGAATGTGGGTCCTTGAACCAAAATTCATTTGTAGTGCATGCTAATCACATAGGAGCACTGCCCGCTCGCTATCTCTGCATTCTTCACTTGTTTTCTGCTACAACACACACACCTGTCTACAGCTCCAATAACGTTGTAGCTTCCGCAATAACAAATAGCAAGTAACTAGTTTACCTTAGTAACATGAACCAAGGCAAACAGCACCTAGACAGGAAAAGCAAGTTCAAAATGTATAGTACACTCTACTAAACATTCTCTTATGTAAATAGGGGTTAACTTCATCATTTTAACATCCTATAAAGGTAGGAAATCAACTTGTTTAAAGAACAGCGTAACTAAATCACTGGCCGTATTTAAGACTTTGCAGTATTAGTAAACGTTATTTATCCATCACTAGTATTTAAACAGCTAATTGTTTCACAGCAGCGACTTAAATGTTTATTTACTGCTATTTATTCTTATTCACTCCTAAAAGTATACTTAAAATAATGAAATTAAAATGAAATAAGTGCGCCTTTGGGGTAACGTTTAGGAATTTAATCAAGATACAATACAGATGTCCACTTAGCATCCTGCTTCCTGCGTTATTTTGTTTAATACGGTTGGTCTTCATCAGGGTGCCGAAATAAAGACTTCATGTATAAAGGTAAGAATTTCATGTTGTAGGCTGGTACGTTCTGTACCCTTTTTTTTTAACGTCCAGTTTTACCACTAAGGCACATATGATAAATGAAATGAAATGAAACTTGGAAAAAGTGTATTCTTTGAAGGAAGAAAGGAAGTGTTCCAGGCCTAAGTTTAGGGTACTTCCCTGGCATTTGCCCTTTATGAGGACTGAAGAAAACCTGGGAAAAACCTGTCAGGGAGGACGGTTCTGGTGGGAATCGAACCCCAGACCTCCCGCTCAGAGTCCATGCCTTAACGACCTCGGACACCCGTGGCAGTCTGTTCCTGTGTGTTTCCCATGATAATGTACAATGAAAAGTCGTAAAAAAACGAGTTCTCACATGGAAATTAAGCGTTTCCGGACCCATGTTCATATAACATATTTTCATCTTCCATGTGCGAGAAATCTGGCCGACCTTATTTGTTACACCCGGTATCTTTGTGTTAACGTTTAGAACCCGGAAGCACTGTTTGCTAGCCCCTTCCTTGACGTTACTAGTGCACAATATAAACAAAATACTTAACTAAATATAGGAGGAAAGGGAAGTACTTTATAAGGAAATATTACGATTTAGGTAATTGAGCACCACACCACGAGAATCAAAAGGCAAAAAATCACGGGACACGAACCAGGAAATTGCGACTGATACCGGAAGTGCAAGTTCAATGATCGATTGCAGTCGATTCGATATATCGTATTGATATGTATGTCTGCTAACGATTCAAGTAGTATTATTACAAAATTTTTTTGGTAGACACTGTAGATATGTATAAGTTGGTATAACTGTTGAAATGCGGGAGGTATGCGCTCCCGTATATGATCAAAACAGGGGGAGTTATTTCTGCGATAAAGTAATATTTTGATCATTCTCAGGGGATTCTCATACTAAATTTTAATGACCAGTGCCTACATACTACGTGATGAAAGAATATTTTACACTGAAACTCAGAAATGAATATTTGTTACAAGTACTCAAGTAGATGTTTTACTTCAATACACAATAGGAATTATAGGCACAACCTTGAACATCTGAAACCAATTTCTTATTATCCCTTTACTCAGCACCATTATAAATTGTGAAGGAAAATGAAAATGATGTAAAGAGTGCTGTTGGTTACATGTAGGTTACTCCATCCTTTCCAAGATAAGGAATATTCTTCGCGGACATGGGGCAAAATGAGATGATTAGAGCTCAAATTTTCTTCAAGTGAATTAAATTTGCTTAGAATTCCTGTGAAGAATGCAGTTTCTCCATCATGCCTGGCAAAAGAACAGGCTTTATGTTCTGTAACCTGTTTATTGATGATTTGGTTTATTTAACGATGTTCTTTAACATCTCAGGCCATCAGCGTCCGTTTCAATTCTGGGCGTGAAACGACCAACAAATTTTGCTCAGAGGCCTCCTGTTTTAATTTTGAGGTTCTTTTACGTGTCGTAAATCTACGACATGGGACCCACGGCTTTACTTCCCTTCCGAAGGAAGCCATACTTAAGTTTTTTATACTCGAAAAAATTTATCCACCCTGGCCGGGTTTTAACCCGCGATCTTGGGTCTTCGAGTCCACAACCTGAAAATGCAGTTCATCATATAGTATAATTTTTCTGCAAACCAAAACTTATCTAGTTAACTTATTCTATTTAATTATCTAGTTAACTTATTCTATTTAATTATGATCTTTTTTTGATTTCTCTACTTTTAAATAACATTCTTTGTCACTGATGGATATTTATTTTTATCCACAAATGTTTATTCAATACATTAAATTAGAATATCTTTTTTGTCATTTTTAATGGTGTTTAACGCACTTTTTTTACTGCTGAGGCAACACAGGTGGTGAACACTGATGATACATGAGGTGAATGATATGTTGAGATAGGATTTTTTTTTTATTTAAGGAAATGTTCCAGGCCTGAGTTTAGGGCACCTTTCCGGCATGTCATAAAACAGGACTGAGGAAAACCTGAAAAAAAAAAAAAAAAAACTCAAGTAAGGGAGGACGGCCCTGGCGGGATTCGAACCCCAGACCTCCCGCTCACGAGTCCGCGCTTTAACGACCTCGGTCACTCGTTTTTTATTTTTCTGTCACTTTGGATCAAATTCAAACTTGTACTAGATCATAAATGTTTCTAAAAGTCTTAAGTATTACAAATCCACCCATTATAATTAATCATTATTATTGTAATTAGACTATCTGTTTAGTTGTAAATTTTAACTCCACAAATGTTACCAATTTATTCCTGTTTCTGTTTTCTCTCAGTATTTCTTGGAGTTTCTTAATTTTTTCTTTTCCTCTTTTGCTCTATCTGTTTAATTTCCTAGTTTACTGTTGACTGTAACGTGGTAAATTTCGTTTTCGTGAAATTTTGTGAGGTATTCTTCTTGGAATCTTCCGCGCTCCGTAGATTTCTCAGAAAACATCGAAGTTTGTAGAGTGTAGGGTGCCTTTACTATTAAAGAATGAGTTTCAAATAAATGTTTTCGTTTTATCTTTAATATTTCACAACTTTAGAGGGGTGTTACCTATTTCATTCAAAACTGTACAAAATGCATATTTCATTTAAATTTTGCTCTCTTTTGACGTTTCGTTTTTGTACAGTTTGGGATACTGATTTGACTAAACTTTAAAGTCGTGTAGCGGCAATGGCTTTATTAAACAAAAAAAGGGGGGGGAGGGCGATTGCTCAGAACTTATAAATAAAAATAATTTTGACATTGTGGTTTTAAACGTTTACTAGAAAACTTATTTACAGTTACTTAAGAATAACCACCGCTTTTAAATCATAAATACAAAGTGATGAAAATATACGTGCACGCTTTTAGTCCCAATTTAAAAAATAAATCGCACAAAGGCAGACTTTCTCATAAAAGTGTTTATAGTATGAAACAGCAAAACTCTAAGACCTCTAAACTCATAAGGGGCAGATTGCTATAATTGAGCAGAGCGCGGAAGGTCAGATGATAAGAGCATCGGCACGGTAAGCAAAATATCCATTTTTCGAGTTCTAGCTTGAAATCTAATAAAAATTACAAATCTTAGCCCAACATATGTTATATAAAACATTTATATTTTGTATAAAAATGGATTTTCTTTCATTACTTTGATTAGATACCCTTAACCCTCAATCCAGCTGATTTTTTAATTTCTACAACATGGAATCATTTTTTTTTTAATTACTAAGGCAGGCATCTGAGATGATAGAACCAGCATTCTTATTCCTGTTCGTTTTATATGAGTATTTTACCATATATTCAAATTGTTCCTATACTAGTCTATATCTATCGTGGTATTATTGGAAAGTGATAGGTGTGCAGTAGTGCGGCAACAAAGGTCCGTATGTTACAGTCAGTGAAAAAGTAGGGTGTTTATCGGTGTGTTTTGTTGTTTCACTCCCTCTCGTATGTGTCTTGTTTTTCATGGCAAGGTACTGTCTTTCTTTTCTCGCATATTTCAACATTTACATTAATTACTTCATTTTTTAAACCAGCTCTTAGCATTTAACAAAACTATTTCATTAGAAATTTAGTTACACAGAAAGACCCTGATGAAAAAGAATCCAAAAAGTTACATTGAAATGGGTTCTACTGCTTACTGTTATAGAGCTGGTACTGTTTTTATACCCAATTTATTCATTTTCACAAATACATCGAGTAGGGACATTCTTAGATAAAATTTCTTATTGTGTTAACTAGTCTCGTGGCTTAGATGTATTTTGTATCCATTATTTTTTACAGTTTGCACCAGAAGTTCCTGCATTTGAAAGGTAATAGTGTCCGGCAAATTCTTGATGAGATGATGGCAGTTTATGGAAACGATTGCCCATCTTATGACACTGTTGGGAGGTGGAAAAGGAATTTCCAAAATGATTACATGTCCCTCACAGACAAGCCAAGACCTGAAACATCATCATTGACGGATGATGTTCCCAAGTGAAGAAAGTGGAGTGTTTAATGCTGGAAGACAGATGAGCAACCATCCAAATGATCATGAATGAAACTGGTGTCAGTTACGGTAGTGTGTGGACAACTACTCATGACGAACTGCAGTTTGCACGCTGGGTTCTACATTTGCTAGCCCCTTTCCAGAGACAAACACGGCATGACCTTTCAAGACAGATGTTGACGCTGTTGGAAAAGGATGAAAAGGTAACCGTGGATGAATCTTGGATCTATCAGTATGAACCACAGACCAAAATCATGAGCATGGAGTATGAGAATGGGCATAAAACTCCTCCCATATAGTCAAAGGTGCAAAAATCAGCAGTGAAGGTCATACTCTCAATTTTTGGGGGAATGTCGTGGAGTCATCCTCACAGATTACCTTGCAAAGGGACAACCCATCACTGGCACATACTACAGCAATCTTCAGGACAAGTTGCGAGATACTCTGAACAAGAAACGCCATGGTATGCTCTCAAAGACATTGTCTCCTAGCTGACAATACACCAGCTCACTCATCTCAAGTTGCTGTTTATAAAGCAAGAGCATGTGGCTTTGAGATTTTGCAGCATCCGCCTTATTCTCCCGATCTCGCACATGGTGACTTTTTCTTGTTGCCAGAAATGAAAAATCCGTTGCGGGGTCGCTGATTTGACGACATAGTGACGTCGTTAATGAAGTGGAAGAGTGATTTAAGGCGCAATCTGCAGATTTATACAATAAAGTTATTTGGAGAGTGAAGAAACGCTGGGGAAAATGTGTAATTCTGGATGGTGACTATGCAGAGAAGAGTTAACAACGACAAATCAAAACAAAAATGTTTAAAGATGATCTTTATGATATCCTTTCGTACATGCCTAATGACCGCGCCTGTCTTGCACCGTTTTTGTTTTCTTTTTTTGCCAAATATCACATCACACAGGTATGTCAGTGCCCCCCTAGAGTCTAGACTTGGCCACCACGCACTTTGGCGCTTCGCCTCGGACCACGGAGTACTGGGAACGCGCCTTGGTTGGCAACACGCTGTGTTTACTTACTATCTATGATAATCTGCACACAAGCTGATTGGAGAATGTTCGTACTGATTCACTAATGCAGAGATCCCAGTTCTAAGAAGTTGAGGGAGACAAGAACGTAATACTTCCGCAGCAGTTCCAAGAAGCACATGCTTACATTTTACTCTTTTAACTATTACATTCAGAAAAATAAAACGTAAGCATTCTATGTATGTGTCACATGAATGACTGCGCTTTTTCAGCATTAATAATACAGACAAGAGAATGGCTTGGCAGGGCAAGTGTCTCTCAATAGGGGACAGACCTTTCCAGCTTTTGCCAATCTATAGCAAAACTACACAATGTGTTTGAATGTGCTTACGTTCTTTACCTGACTTGGTCCTTGACAGGTCGTTTCTACCTGGACGCGACATTCTGTGAATGGAATCCCCCTTTGGGATGAATACCTGTGCATAAAAACGGTTGAACAAGTGTGGGTGCCTGTACAATTATATTCAATGTTTTATCATATCCATTGCTTTCGATTAAACATTGAACACGTTTATATAATGCCGTAATTAAATTGTGGCAAACCAAAACCGGAATATCTCTCATCAATCAAAACTTTTATTCTTAACGTATTTCTCGATGTGCAATTGTTATAACAATCTTATAATTTCGAAGTGCAATTGTTTTCTCAATATTTAACTTCGACATGCAGATATTTTTAGGCCGTTTTCGTGAAACGACTAACGGCAGCCATTAGTACTGCGTTTAGGCAAATTACATAACTCAGTTGCAATGACTAGGGAAAAAAAATTATGAACGGCGGCGTCAGCTTTTCCTTATATCAGAACGTTTGTTATATTACTTGTCACAAAAATGCCGAAATAAAATAAAAGAGAGCAACTGATAATGGGATTGCTTTTAGCAAAGTTCAGTTAAGGCGTTACTATCTATTTTGGATGTGTTGATAGCGGAGATGAATTCTATGGGAGTTGTAAACAAATAGGCATAACTTTTTTCACATTTATAATAAAATGTCCACTTTTTCCTCATAGATAAATGTTGATTTTCCAAATTATTTCCATAAAGATAAATATTCATAATCTCATAAATCTTATATTATTAGAACATGTTGCTGTAGGTTGGAAAATGCATTGTTATAAACAGAGATGGAACACTTCCTTCCCTAACAATATATCAGTATAAGTATTACGCCCAAGCTAGGGTGCATAACAGTTTGTGGTTGCAAGGCAGAAATCTGCTGTTGTTTAAATCAGAACGTTAGGCAGATATCAATGCCGCCTATACTATGGTTGATGCTAAGTCACCTTCGTGTCCATGGTAGCATATGTTCAATTATAAGCCATAAAGTACTTTAAAAGACATCTATCTAAAAGGATGGTGAACCATGTCTTTGGAAATATTTCAAATGCTTTGCTTTAGTTTTACTACATTACCCTCTCTGCAGCAATATCCATGCGGTGTACTTGGCTATTTTATTATGGCATAACCATTCCTGTAAACGAATAATGCATGCTTTTTATTACATTTTTTTTTTACATGTGTACAGCTAATGTGATTAACATTTAAGCTACATAGTTAATTTTAGGCGTACGATTGCTTGTTTGTTTCTCTGTATTCCAAAATCGTTATGTTCTCTCCGCCAGCATTTATTGTACACTTTACACTGTCAATGTACATCGCTCCGTATCGCTCCAGCATTCCCTGCAATTCGGTATTTTCCGCTGTGGTTCGGCATTGAAGCCACAGGAAGACGCCAAGAAGGGTAATATCGAATTATTTGTCCATGCGCATGCATAGATTATTTCCCCATACTCTTACACAAGACACCACCGAGTTTATAGCTCGGCGCGAATACCCAATTGTTAATGCTAACAATAACAATCTCCCCCCGGGCCTCCTTATCGACGTCCTTGGCGTGTAGAAAAATTCGGTTTTCAGGTATTCCTTCACTTCCATAGGTCCGATTTCCCTGATTTTTAGAAACTATTTTTCTTATTTTATTTAAATGGTATATAACGAGTTTCATTGCAAAAAGGGGGGCGTAGGTAACCTCCCAATCATAATAATCCGATTTCGCTGATTTTCAGAAAAAAAGTTTTCTTTATTTATTTCAAAAGTACACCGAGTTTCGTTGAGAAAAAACAAAAATTGCGACCGCTATAGCGATTTTTAAAATTTCGGTATAAGTTAATGGAAATTTGAATACTTTTTTCAAAAAATCTTTTCATGGGTACAACCGCAATAGACCTTCGGAATTCACTAAAAACCCAAGGCCAGGATGGGCGGCTCTGAACCCGAAACCTCCCGAATATGATTCTCACAGGGTACCTGTTAACCTCCTCATTACTGGATTTCCCTGTCATGGAATATGTTTTGAAAAAAAACATCATCTAGTTGCTGCAGCGTTTCTTGCTGTTACAGGCCATTTCCATCAGCGCAAAAGTCAGAATTACTTCTCGCTGACTGCAGATTTTAACGCGGATCGGCATACGCCTAAATATTCCTGCCCAGGTTGCGACCAGCCCTTCTGGAGCACGCTACGTCATCAATCAAAACACATTTACAGCCGGCAGACGTAAACACATTTCCTTATTTTTGGTCATCCCCAGAAGCTTCCCATGTTGTCTGCATGAAATGGCGCGGAGAAGGAAGATTAATTTTAAAGGCTCTGAGAGATACAATTCTGAAGAAGAACATTCCTGATACGCATAATTACAGTCTGGCATAGCATGATGAAGGCCAGCACCTGCCTCCAAATAGTGTCACTTAATTTTCTTTCTTGATAACTTTTACATCTTCTGTATATTTCGCATTCATGCAGTTTCGCCGCGTTGGAGCTCCGCTAGTGTTCCCTTTTCACTGACTCTCTTAATAAGCCGTAAGAAATTAAATTAGAATAATAAAAAAGGAATGAACCACTGAAGTAAAAAAGACAAATGATTGGCGTTTACTGAAGTGTGGATTGGAACGAAGAGAGAAGATAAATACACAGCACAACTGCAGCGAGGACAACAGTAAAGACAAATGACAACAATAAAAGTCAAAAGATGCCATCGGGTTGATCACGTACTAGCAAAACTTCCTTTCAATACTGATCCAAGTGGGGAAAAACTACACATTGATCTTAATTCTTTGGCTAAAGACACGAATAATCTAATTTATTGAATAATAATTGGAAAACAAGCTATTTCATTTCAAATTCCTGCTGAAAACAACGTTAAAAATTCCTGCTTAATTCAAATTGACGACCTTTTATTTAGACTGTTTCGTTTATGCGACGTCATCGTAAAATCGACCAATGAAAGGAAAAAAAGATTGAAAGTTGACCAATATTGCGGTGAAAATATCGAAAAGTTTATCAAATCCCTTTTATCACACCACGTGCATTTGTCTTGAATTCAGTGTAGCCATTCTATACCTCCACTATATAATTCCGGGCACGCATTCCTGACCACTTTTCTATATTTTTAAGTAATTGTAAATTTAGCTTATTTAATGTGTATTTTTTGGAATAGTGTTTAACGCCCGTTTTACTAGTGGGACACCACAGGCGATGGACACTGATGATACATGAGATGAAATGATAAAGTGAGAATTTTTTTTAAAGGAAGGAAACGTTCCAGGCTGAAGTTTAGGGAACCTCCCCGGCATTTGTCATTTATGAGGACTAAGGAAAACCTGGAAAAAACCTCAGTCAGAGGACGGTCTTGGTGGGATTCGAACCCCAGATCTCCCGCTTACGATCTTGGCCTTCCGTGGCGATGTGTATTCACCCAAGCAATTGTTTTTGCGTATTCAGCAATATATATATATATATATATATATATATATATATATATATATTGTTTTACTCAGTTGGTATTAGTAAATCGAAAGGTCGACTTTCATCTATTTCATTCACACGGTTTCTGACTAGGTAGGTAATCATTAATAAGGATAACAATCTATGTAATTGTTAATAGTCCGTGCGCGAATTTCAAATATGTATTACTTTTATTCTTACTCTGTTCATGAAGTTTTTATATGGTGTGCGGGGTTTTGTCTTGCACACGACATTTTTCAATTTACATCACAAGCAATAATCGCAGGCTTTTAAATTGGGAGAACGAGAGGGTCACAAATCCCCACTAATATCTCTGTCTTGTGGAAATAAATTATGAATTGCTGTAATTATTCGCAGTGGCAGAGTCCTGTTGAAAAAATGAATGATTACGCTTCCTGTCAGTTTTTTTCTCTGAAAAAAAATGGGGGGGGATTAGTATGGTATTCACATAAGTAACAGAATCAACCGTATGCTTTAAAAAAAAGTCCTATGATTCTTTCACCAATGGGTTAAAACATATGAATCGTACATAAAGACACGCTATGCCGTTGCAAACATAGGAGGCGTAATACGCTTTGTGTGTACTGTCGAATTAAGAAACACAACAGTTGCGCTACGACTGCAACTGTCAGCAAGGTAAACAAGTAAGCAAGCACACTTGCTATGCTCTCCACCGCGAGGGAAACGAGTGGAAGCCCGCTCTTAAGAAAAAGCGCATGCTGCAAGGAAAAGCATCACTGATTGCACGGTACATCAAATATGGCAAAACTTGCAGCTATTTCGGTATCAAACAAGTACACGCTTTATTTATTTTGTGTTAATTGAATGTAAAACCAATTAACACTACATAAAGATTATGTTCTAAGTCTTTTTCTTTGGTGCCATTGAAAGAGCAGAAAATTTGGTACACCAACTCCAAATACTAATTTCAGTCAAACTGGCATTTCAATTATTTATATCACAAGGTAATTTATTAACATGTAGGCATGAAAAACATGAAAATGGATTTTTAAATAGATGCGTTATATGATAGCTTTATTAAGCTGTCTGTCTCTCTCTCTGTTGTATTTACACATATGATTGTTATGTTTCCAGAAACTTGAAATCTATATTTAGCAGTAGCAGCAGTAAATGTGTGCACCCCACTAGTCGCCGCTGCTGGTTTAAGATTGTCTGCATGACTTCCTTTTGACACCCTGTCGAGGCAATCAATTCTTACGCGTATTATGACTTGGATTATTAATATTATTTTTAAAATATATAGTGGCATATTCCAAAACGAAGATTATTAACAGAAATTTGGGAATTCATATTAAAGAAAACAAATTAGCTTAAGGTAAGATCAGAGGTCAATTTTTTTTTAAAAAATCAAAATTTAGTTCATTCCACATAATTATTTGGATTTTTCTACTTATTATTGTATATATTTTATTGAAAAATTATGTTTTATGTATCAAACTATTTTTTTAATACCGCGTAATACTGCATAAAAATGAAAATATGTCTGAAACCATTTGTTATAGAAGGCTGTGGTTTGTTGCATTTTGTAGGTAAAATACTGTTTCAAATGTCAATAACAGAAATGGCTGCTTGTGTGTTTAATTTTTGAAGCAATCGGAAACGTTTATGTTTATTTTGAGTTTTATAAGCTATACATCTTATTTTTCTTTCGTAAGTACGTCCTAATATCATGCCTAGGTCTACAAGGGTTTATGTGGTATATAATAGGTATTACAAAACCTATGGTTTTGGTAGTCATGGTAGTAGCGATAATGAAAACAATAGGCCTGTTTCTGGAGAATTCAGTGAATGATAAACCAATTACTTACACTCTCCCTAGAGCTTGCAAATAAATATATCTGGTTATTATATACAAGTTAATGAAGACAACAAAGGAAATATAAATATAGTGATTAACTTGAATATTTTAGTTGCAGTGCTCAGTGAAATTGTCTTCTGTGGCGGTAATATTACTTTGTGGGAAGATGCAGGAGCAAGAAATGGATTAGGGTGTAAATTGACAATTAGTTCTATTAACTTTAATGCCATTTTAGTCGTAAGTGAAACATTCACAACATATGCATCTTTTCTCATAAACAAATGAAGAAAGAAGCATACAATCTTTACAGCAGGCCTATATTACTACATTCATTGCTGAGCTATAGTTTCAGGACATAAGAACTTTTTATATATGGATATTAATATAATTCATTTTTATAAAAAAGGAATGGTACAAAAATAAAACTTATTATTTTAATAAAGTACATTCTCTAAACTAGAGCTCAGAACTTAGAATATAATGAAAAATAAGAAGTAAAATTTTCACTGTAATATTCTCTGAGAAAAAAGTACATAAAATGAATACATTTGCATTATCTCACCTTAAATTTAATGACTTAGAGTGTAACATTTGCTAAAGACCTTACATTTAAACTCCTCGTTCCGACTTTCATAATTCCTCAGGAAGGACTGGAGGTGCTACTAAGTTAACAGCTAACATTAGGCCTTAAAGTAGCAAGAAAAAATTCAGAATGTTTTCTTTATAAAATTAGCTGTGTGTACATATACATAAGGGTGTCTTAGGACTTTCTCACGTCGTCAAACAGACAATACCCAGACCAGACCAGACCTGATCTACAACACAGTAAGATGCTTATGCAGGGTAAGGAACCGACGGTCACCCTCAGCAAGTTAAGGAATGCCAAACTCGCCAAGCCTTTCCGGCGTGCGAGCTGCATTCAGCATGTGATCCTTGGCAGTTACGTAACACCAAGGTCACAACTAGGGTGAGATGGCAACACTGCATCCCGTCACTTGTTTATTTGCTTAATTACACACATGTTCGTTTCTTAAAACTTGAAAATTCAAACTAAACTATTTGATTCATTCATAAAGGAACCATTTTCAACATTTCTTGTAATTTCTGATCTTATCAGCAATAATTCAGTTAATTTTTTTAATAGAGTTTAACGCCCGAGGCATCACAGGCGGTGAACACTGATATATGAGATGAAATGATACACTGGGAAAGTTTTTTTTTTTTTTTTTTTTTTTTTTTAAGGGCGGAAACGTTCTAAGCTTAGGGTATCTCCCCGGCATTTGTCGTTTATGAGGACTGAGAAAAACCTGGAAAAAATCTTAGTCAGGGAGAACGGTTATAGTTCAAATCGAACCCCTGACCTCCCGCTCACGAGTCCGTCCCTTAACGACCTTGGCCACCCGTGGCGGTTTACTTAAAATGTTAGGTAGATATTATTGTTATATTTACTGCATTACACACACACACACACACACACACACAGGCTTTTCATTTAAAACATTGTCTTAATAACTACTATTTAAAATACTTTTAATTTAAACGAAGAAAACCGGAAATTTGTATATTAGGGGGGAAGTTCAAAACCAATGTTGGTTGCATTTTAGATACCCCACCTTACCACCAGCCATCTTCGCGTTGAGATTTCATATTGCAGTTCTTTCTTAATCACCCCACCTTATATATATATATATATATATATATATATATATATATAGTTGCCTGTCAACCTGATTTGTTGTTTGAAATTGGACAGAATAAAAACACAAAAGCTACTGGAATTTAACATAATAGTTTTTTTTGTATTGAATTGTTTGTAATCTTACTCAGAATAAATTGTATTTTAATTCCACAACCACCGACTTATTTATCAGTTCGTCAGAATTCAAATCAGGTTGTCAGTCAACGATGGAAAACCAAAGATGTGATAACAATTTAATTCCCTTTAAGGTAGGGATGTCAAAGTGAACCCTAAAATTTAATCAATGCTCCTCAACAATGGTATTTTTAATGAAATTTATTTTAAATGGGCAAAAGTTGAAATGAAAGTATTTTATTATAAGCATTATAGATTTCCGAAAATTAAGATTGGTAATTTGAATGGATTAAAATACGATGTATTCATTATTGAATTAATATTACAAATGTTTTGGAGCATGTTGCACAACATACACTTACATATATCTTTGGCCGGGGGGAAAAAATTATTTTGCCAGGAGAAGATTTTTCAATTTACTCTTATTTGGATATTAGTACAATAATGAAATACGTGTGTTTAAATTATGCTCTCTTTCAATATGAATTGCAATATATTTTCATGTTTTACAAACTAAAATAAATATCTGTGCTTCATCTAATACAAAAAAACGACGTATGCGTCTTTTTCTTCCGCCAGCCAAAGATATATACATACATATGCACACAAAAACGTATATACATAAATTTTATAATATACTTTTTTTCTTCATGGGTTACTGCAATTCAGCGTGAATGTTCATATACTCATAACTGTCAATACTTATCACAAGCTGAAATCTCCATCTACAAATCGAATTTGGACTAATTCTCACTTCTAAATCTCAAATGAAAATCATTACTTTCGCATAAGTAGATTGTTCTGCCTTCTTATACATGCATTAACATCACCAGATTAAAAGGCAAAGGGATATACTTTTTCTATTCTTATCAATGACATATGCTCCTGTTTATTGCACAAAAGTGTTTTTCAAGCAACTAAGCAAATTCTATTCATTTAAATTTAATTTTCAGTGTGCCCCAGAATCGCCGCATAATATTCCGTAATAGGCAACGCCATAAGGGTTAGATAAAAGCAACGGCTGATTTAACAGTCGTCAATACCTGAGTACTGAGAACGTGTTACAGATATTTTGTATATACATTTTCTTTGAAAATGATTCCCTTTGTTTCACTCTCTTTACGTAAACAATTTATTCACGTGAACTGAATTAGTAACAAATAAAAAAGGAATATTTAATATAGGTAAATAAGTAGAGAAGAAAATAAACATATATGATAGCTGTGTATCAAGTGAACGGAGTTTTGTAGTAATAGAAATTTTAGAGAAAATTAGAGGGGGGAAAACGCACATAACATCTAATTCTTCTGTCCATCCCTAAAACCCTATCAGATGCAATCGATATGTCATGCGTGCCGTTAAAGCACATGAAAGTATAATGTGATTCTGCGACACAGTGGATAAGTAGGAGCGGAAATGTTTTGCATATTGGGACGACCTGGTCGGTAAACATTCAGATAGTAGGGGAAGTCCAGCGCAATCAGAGTAACACAACCTCATTAAGTGCCGACCATAAGCATGGGCCATTTGCACTATCACGGATCGGAAATCGTATACAGTGTGTACCAATTTAATGTAAGAAATCAAAGACCGGCAAATCCGCCATATGCGGCGGTGACAGGCGCTCTTAAGTATGTTGAATGTTCAACGGCGCCATTTCCTCGTTCTTCCAAATTGTTACAGGACTTCCGCTGTCGAGTGGGTTCAAGGGTGCGATGTAAAACTTGGCAACTCTAGAGGCGCACTAATTCTCATATCAGTGTGAGAAAAGAATAGAGCACATCAAACCTGCAGACACAGGAATGCAATTTATTCATAATACTCTTCTGGTGTGTTTAGCAGAAGCCAAAATGCAAGAATATTACGTGAAATGGAACAGGTTATCAGGGCAGTCGGCAAAAGAATTGCATATAATTTCGAAAAGCATACATACTGAAGAACCCAGATGTACATGACATTTTGGCTTAATGGTAAAGATCTGTTACATGCTTCATTTTTCGGATTTTATTACTCGGACAAGTAGTAACAATGCGATATTGAAGGCTGACTATCTCAGAAAACTTCGAACAGTGGAGTGTCAACTGCACGTGTATGAAGCAACACTGTGTCGACACGACATGAATAATTGATAATTTATTCTAGCGAATGTAGGAAACGCGCCTTCAGATGCGGGTATTCTTACTGGAATAGAGGTATCTGATGGAAGAAGAAGACATAGGGCGTGACTCCTCTAGGATTCTTTGTAAAACCGTTATATATCTCTCCCCTTCCTTTGTTTGACAAATAATCACAACTTCTGCATGAGAACAATGCGTTTTCCACAACCCGCGCTATGACTTTTCTGACCGCCTTACAAAGGCCTTCAGTCTACCTACCAACGCGAATTAAGGTAGTAACTGATACGTTATTTGTTTTTTAACTACGCGCCCCTAATGGTAAGACCACCCGGCACCGCATGCCCATATTTCAACCGAGAACCTTACCAGAGTTTATGCATTGTATTTTGAAAATTTTCCACTCCTTCTCAAGATGGTCGACAACTATCGTCACAGAAGAATGTACGGTCCGACAGCAATCGCTTGCATGATTGTTTGTTCATCTGCATACGCATTGCTACATTTTCATGGAAAGCCAGTTGCAAATGTTTTAAATCCTTCAACTACCGTGCGATCAGTTTTGTCCCCCCCCCCCCCCCGGAGTGTTTTGCCTATGGACGAGCGTGCCGCTTGTTAGCCGGTTAGACATGGTGAGCCAGTTTACAATGAAATATCCTGGCAATCATGTTCCAGGTACAGAAACTGTACGCCAACTTGTTAAAAAGTTACCAGAAATAAAATCTTTCAATGACAAGAAACGTGTTCCGAACTGGCTTGTTCTTACGAAAGAAAAGTAGAGAAATCAGGAATTTCCTACGCAGATACCGGCAATGTATTACCGCTGAGGGACATCGTCAGCATCCCTTATGACACAGGTTAATGCTTATTAGTATCATTTTATCATTTCAGCACACACACACATATAAAAACAATGAAAACTGCTTGTTAGCAGAATTTATATATTGTATAAAATGTATGTACATCATGCGTGTAAGACAAGCACCATGGTATTTCGGTTGTTCCTTCGGATAGCACTTATTTCATATGCATATTAGTGATAATAGCGGTGCCATTCTCATGGACACCTAGAACAGGATAAATGAAAAACTACTGATTGAAAATGTTGCTAGTCTCTCTAGCAATATTTAATGCATGTTCTGAAAACCTTAAACGTTCGAAATGGCAACTTTGTTGTTTTTAGCATTTACGTTTCAATTTGGAAATATATTGAATTGGTAAAAGTTTTACTTTTCCATTACTCAAAATTAGAATAATTTAGGATACTTTTTATATATTTTTTTATCCCGTGCCAATTTATTCTTCTCATCCAGCAGTTAAGGCAGGTGCGGATAAACTCAACAGACAGCGCAAATTCCAATGTCTGGCCCGGTTTATGTACACATTCCCAAGGCATGAGTGTGCGGCAAGGTTTAATCGATCCCACTGCGGGATACCAACATTCCACGGCGAATATGTATGTACCTTTGCGAGACTTTACAGTCAACAGGAGCTATTGTTATGAAACAATAACTTACACTTCCAAACAGTGCATAGTTAGGCATGCGCTTCATTTCTACGGCCGATGTGGATCTTTAAAATTGTCTTCTTGGGACGTTACATTCATCATACTGTGATTATCATGTGATTTTAATTCGATAAGTAACTTCTAACCACGCCTCAACGTGTCATTTCAAATATCACATATCTTGATTTGTCGCTATTCGCTCATAAGTAATAATAAAATTTATGGAGACATTACTAAACTTGGTTTGATTACTGTGTCCAGTATTTTAACGTTTCTAAATCACGAAATATTTAACCCTGATTAACAAAACTTGTTTATAATGCATGCTGGCCATTAAAATTTCAACATCCACAAAAAGGCATTCAACCAACCGCACATTTGCTCTGAAGGAATATAACAGTAACTTCTAAGCTTTCTGAATTTGATCGCGGGAATGTATACAGAGAGTATGGGATGTTCCGAGAAATTGGTGCTCGTATTGAACGAAATACTTCCACAGCGAAGTGAATATGATATAAGTGGGTTGAAACGAACTGATAGACCTAAAGGATCCCAAGGTTCCTCAAACAACCGAATGAGAAGATCTATGTGGATGGCTTTTATGTGTTGCAACTTCTATAGCCAATGGTAGACTTTTAACTATTACTACTCATCATTAATTCAGGGCGCACACTCTTCGAAATCTAAGCGCCCATTGTACAAAAGTAAGAAAAAGGAAAATATATTGTTATTCAAATAAGTTAAACAAAAACACTTATGCATTGTTCTAAGTGTGCTATTTTTGGAACGAATCCCGGTAGAGTCCCTACAAATTGATAGTGAGTATCAAAATACTGTTAAATGGAAAAAAAAAAAAATCTTAAGTAATTTCTGCATATATTTTTATATTAAAAATATAACACTGCACTTAGTGGATATCCGTACCGCTATACGAATTATGGTTGGTTATGATGAATTCATTTCTTGTTTAATGTGCCAAAACACTCCCTCGTTTACTATGAGCACTTCTGACATATGCATAAAGACGGGCAAGAGAAACGATATAAATGGAAGCACAAATGGCATTTCCTTCTGTTCCGCTATTTTTGGCATGATGGACTATAGCATATACACATTATATTAAAATTGGCGAACATCTTTAATTAGTTGTGTGTTTGAATTTTCTCTACAAAATTATTCTAGTTTATGGAATGTCTATTAATAAGACTTATTCTTCCTTTACTTATTTTCATTCTCTTCTTCATTGATCAAACTTATAGAAAAATTGGATTTCACCGCGACGGCTAACCAGTTCCCTACAGATATCTTTCCCCCCCCCCCTTCATAAACACTCATTAAGCAAGTATAAGGAAATTAAACGACGAGATTTTTTAGAGTAGCGCAAAGCTGTAACCTGGTAGAGTTATAAGTAATCAAGATGGTTACAAAGGACATATGAGTCGCCAGGATTTTATTCGTACTCAATTATTATAAACCACAACAGTTGACACTTGCTATAGTTGCAGTAACGAATGTCTTTGCGGCTTCTTGGCCGTTCATAAGAAAATAGCAAAGTGAAGCTTGCTAAATATTTTTTTAAAAAAATCGTTAAAAGATATTAGGGATAAAGATTTTTCAAATGATGGTAAAATCGTACTTTGCAAACTTTGCGAAGTTAAAGATTTGCATGTACTGCAATTCAGAGAGCGGCTGTTATTATATGGTAGGTTCTACAAATTATGCATCTACAAATATTGTAATTTTATTTTAGCTTATTCCGAAGGGATGTAGTTATTGCGGGTATACCCATGAAACGATTTTTCAAACATTTCTTCAAATATCCATCGATTCTACCTACTAGGCACGGAATATATATATATATACGCGCGCGCGTGTGTGTGTACGTGTGTGTGTGCGCGTGTGTGTGTACGTGTGTGTGTACGTGTGTGTGTGTACGTGTGTGTGTCTGTTAACGTTCTAGCGGTCGCAATTTTTGTTTGTTTGATTTTTTTTCTCAACGAAACTCGGCATACAATCATTAATTAACAAACGATTTGTCGAGTTCGTTAACCAGCAAAATTGGATCAATGGGGGTTGAGGCTACCAAAAGCGAAAGTTCGCTTAAAAAAAATGATTAATCGTTGTAGCGGCCACAATTTTCATTTATTCCTGGATTAAACGTGGCACATTTCTTTAAAATAAATTGATAAAAGTAGTTTCCGAAAATCAGGAAAAGCGGGCCATTAGGATTGGGGGAATACCTAAAAAACGAATAAGGTAACATTTAATTTAAAAATTGCTCTAGCAAATTTTTAAATTTTAAAAGTAGCTCGATTTGTGCCATTGAAATAAAATAAGAAAAATGGTTAGTGAAAATCAGATAAGATTAGGTGTGGGGGTTTACTTGTAACCCATAATTTAAAATTACTCTCACGACACCAATATTTGCTTTTTCGCAACAAAACTCCGTACATACCATTTAAATAATGAAAAATATTTTTTGAAAATTAAGGAAATTGGACCATTATGCGCAGGGGTATACTTGAAAACCTAAATTTAAAAAAGTTCTGTTGCGTTTAATTTTGTTCTATATTTTGTTTTAAAATAAAAGGATTATTTAATTCAGCATATAAATTGTACTTAAATAGATGCAATTATTTATATTTAACAAAAGCATCGTCGAGAAGATAGCAAATTTGAAATATTAATCTAATATATGTGTGAGAATTATATTTGTATGAAAGAGAGCTCTGTAATAGCCTTCAGAAAACGTTTTCGTTGCATGTTTTACTACAATAACATTTAAATTAAATTTCAACGCCAGTGGAAATCTATGGAAATTTCGATTGTTTACTGTTGTTTGGGTATATTCGCTTAGTTTTTTTTTTTTTTTTTTGAGTAGTGTTTAACGCCCGTTTTTACTGCTGAGGCACCACAGGCGATGGACACTGATGATATATGAAATGATAAATTGGGAAAGGATATTTTTTTTTTTAAGGAAGGAAGCGTTCCAGGCCTAAGTTTAGGTACCTCCCCGGCATTTGCCAGTTATGAAGACTGAGGAAAACCTGGAAAAAAACCCAGTCAGGGAGGACGGTCCTGGCGGGATTCGAACCGCAGACCTTCCGCTCACGAGTCCGTGCCTTAACGACCTCGGCCACCCGTGGCGGTATATTCGCTTAGTACATTGTAATTGTTTAAATAGAAACATATTTTTGTTTTATTGAAACATGAACCTCATCTTAAATACACAATGTAACTCGAAACTTTCTGTTATTTCTCTCCATTTTAGTGAATGTAAAGATGATATCAAGGGCTCAGTTCATAAAGATGGTTACATTTAAAAATGTTTAAGAATTTTAATTCTGTTCCCCCAATACCATAAAGATATCCTATAATTTATTTCATTTAATTAATTACTAAGGCCATCATTTGGGTTTTATTTTCTTTTTTACGGTTATTCTACTAGGTGAGGAATTCGCTTAGTTTACACAGCACGTTTGTGAGGGTCTATTTAGTTCATTTTAAGGTATTTTGGCCATTTCTCAAGTTTTTAGGTGGGAGATTTTTAGTACTTTTTAGGTAATCAATACCTAGGTTCTGGTCATTATGGATCGGGAGGGGGGTTGTATTCCCTTAAATTATTATTTTTCTATAAATGCAGCAAAACGCATGAACACACTTTTTTAACGAATTTCGCCAGATAAACTACACCCACAGCGTTGTGGATTAGTTCCTCCTCGATCCCAAAAATAGTGTTAATTATAATTACTTCATTAGCATGTCTGTTTAGGCTCAGAAGCAATTCGTTCTTCGTAATCAGCAGTGAAACGTCTGAGGATCAAAGCATGCAGTCACTCCTAGTCATGCATGCAGCTGATGGGAGGACAACAGGTACATACGTATGGAGGACCCGACCTCGAGAGGTGGTCGACCTCGCGCATCACAACACCAGGCACAGGTTGGCCAACTGTCCCGCAATGAGACAACCTTGGACCTCGCCTTGGGGGATGCTCCATACTCCGCAGTTTTACCAAGGACGGGTACAGTGCAAAACACAAAATTCGACAATGAAATTAACGTCATCCTTGAGGGCGAGGATTCGAATATTCCTTGGATAGCTTTTTTCCAAACTTAAACGGCGTACGTCACTCATCAGTCATGACCTCTGCTGTACAGCATCTTTCAGCATTTCTATAGTCATTATTAGATGAAGAAATGTTTAAAATGACTTCCTTTAAATAACATATCATTTATTACCAGCATACATTTCTGCAGATATCACTGAGGTCGTTTACAAATTGCGATCATATTTACACTTTATAGCCTTGTCACTAAAATGTATTTCTTGAGCCCATATTTTGTCAACAAGCACAGCAAGCTTGTGAGATCAGCGGCTCTAAATTACTAATGTTAAATTATTCATTTTTATGTAGTACCTTTTTCTCAGAAAGTATTACAGACACCACAGTGAAACTTTTACTGCTTATTTTTAATTATTTTATAAGTTCTGGACTCTAGTTTAGATAATGTACTTTATAAATATGTTATATTATATTTATTATTAATTTATAATTTTTGTAACTACTGCTTTTTTATAAAAATAAAATTATATTAATATTATGTATAAAATGTTATTAATGCAAATGAACTCAAGTTAGAACTCAGATATGAATGTAATTATATAGATCAAGTGTAAAAAATTCATGTTTTTATTTTCATTATTTTGTGAGAAAAAGGTGCATGTGTTGTGAATTTTTCACTTATGATAAAATACTGTTAAAAGTAATACAACTAATTGCCAATTTACAAACTAATCCATTTCTTGCACCTGCATGTCCACATTAAAATGTTCAACGCAATTAATTTATTATCGTTTCCTTTGCTGTCTTCAGTACCTTCCATATGATTGCCAGATATGTTTTTCTTGGAAGCACTAGGGAGAGTATAAGTAATTTGAAGTATTCTCTTCAGATATAGGTGTTATTTTCATTATCACTACCACCATACTTTACTGGATAGGTTTGATAATACCTATTTCCTTTGTTTTAAATTCCTTTATAAACTCTGGTGGACCTAAGCAAGGTATTCGATGTATTTAGGAAAGAAAACTGGGATGTACAGCTTGTAAAACTCAAAATAAACACAAAACTTTCCAATTGCTTTAAAAATTAAACACACAAGCAGCCATCAAAATTATTGATATTTGCAACAGTAATTTACCGGCAAAAATAAACGAAACCACAGCCTTCTATAACAAATGGTTTCAAAGAAGTTTTCATTTTCATACAATATTGCGGGGTATTAACAAAAGTAGTTTGACACATAAAACAAATTACGTAATTAAAAGCACCTACTATTGATTTTTTTTTCAATAAAATATATACCAAATTAAGCAGAAAAACAATTATTTGGAACAAAAAAAATTGAATATTTTTTTAAAATTTGACCACTGATCTTACCTTATGTTGCTCTGGGTTTTAAGGTATCGAGACCCAAAATTTATATAATTTTTAAAATATTTTTTCTCGCTTAAAATATCTGAAAATCTTGGAATTATCAATTAAAAAACAAAGACAGCCTCTGTGGTCTAGTGGTAACATTTGCGACGACTAAATCCGTTGTTCTTGGGTTCGAATAAGCTCCAAGATACTCGGATCGTATTTGCACTATCATTAACTCATTTCATTCATTCATCGCTACAGACTGCGTTTAGGTATCCATAGGTTTAAGGTCCTCCCATGATGCTTCTTTACATATCATTTACCACCATCTTCACTGGCATAATGTACGGTGCATTATGGGTGTTATTGCCTCAGAAGTCCGCTATAATACAGCAATGCCCACAAGTTTATGAAAATAATGTGTTGCCTTTGAAATACTTTTAAACACATAAAAAGACTTATTAATCTACTTAATCTATGAATCTGTGTATATACTTTTATCAGTCTAAGAGAAAGAAAGGAGGAAAAACATTGAGAATGAGAGAGAGAGAGAGAGAGAGAGAGAGACAGAGACAGAGAGAGCGAATACAGCAATTAAATATACAGGAAAACTTTAACATATGGGAAGGATTATTTAATTTTGAAATACTTAAGATTTTAAATATTTTGTAAGGACGAAAATAAAAATTAAGTTATTTTTTATTAAATTTCTCATACATTCTCTCATGTGCATCCTGAAAGATGAATGATATTTTGCAGTGTTTTTGGGTATGTCAAATGGACCAAGAAAGAAATATAAAGAAAACTTTCCAATTTTGCATAAGTAGATATGAAGTAGAGAAAACACACGACTTCGTACTCACATTACGCCTGTCATCTATACGTTTATTTCTGCGAGGAATTTAACCAGTCAGATACAAGGAAAACATTTCCTTCCAAAGATGAATGCAATGATGACTTATTTGGGTACAAACGAAACTTTTCCGAAGAATAGACAACTTATGAGGATAAAATGGTATCAAAACTAGTACACCGTGGCAACCCTGCCACTAGTGCTAGTGATTGACAAAGTATGAAAGCTCACTGCTTTAAACAAAATGGTTGGAGAGAGTTTATGCAGCGATACTTGAGGCAAACATGCCATATGAAGCCAAGTTTTGAGGGATATTCGAGGGTTGGATAGCTGCCGATTGGCCTCACAGAAGTTTCTGTATGTTAATTTTAGGTCTACCAAGTGATGTAGTGTTAGGATGATGAGGTATAAGGGGAAATAATGGAAAGGACATTAAAGCATTGATTAGAGGTATAAAATATATTGAGACAATGTTTAACAGTACGAGAAAGAATAAAACAAAAAGATACCTGGGCCAGTACAATTTAAGAGATTTTGGAAATGGTTGGTATGGGAGAAACATGGAAAGATAGGAAATTAAAGGGGAAATGTTTTGAAGAAGAAATTAAGCTAAGGATTTAAGATATTTAAGTGTAAGAAATATTTTATGGCTCTACTAATAAAACCCCTTAAGTTTATGTATACATGAAAAATATCTGGGGTGTGAAAAATATTTTGAATGTTGTAATAAGGATAATAGAGAAGGATTTGTATGAATTATCTCTAGTTTTATCAAGTTGAACGATAAAATCTGCCACATCCTATTAGATTTTTTTAGTAGTGTTTAACGCCCGTTTTTACTACTGAGGCACCAGAGACGATTGATACATGAAATGAAATGATAAATTGGGAAAGGATATTATCTTATTAGAATGTAAAGGAAGTACATTTTTTGAGAGAGAAACAGCATTTGGAGAAGTGGCGTAACCTTCCGACAGAAGTAGTTGGGAATAGGACAATGAATGAAATTAAAGAGAGAATGAGAAATAATAACGATTTTAATTGTGTGACAATCACTGTGTTGTGGATATTACATGAATAAGAAAATCTGCAATTAAAATTCAGATAAAATATTAGTAGAAATATTTAAAATTAATAAATATAAAACAGTATAGGGTGATAGGTTGACTTATAATGTTGTATATTGAATTTTACTTTGTATTTATTAATATTGAATATTGATTGAATAAATCCATTAATCCATTCACTGTTTCAAACACTAGATGATGTAGCGTGTAAAAATGAACAGAAAATCACGATAGTGAACAGAAACATGGAGACTAAGTAAAGCTTAAACCAAAAAGTTATTTTAGGTTTAAAACTTGTATGTGAGATCATACTGTGCTTAAAACTTGGAAACTGTTAACACAGAGTGTACTCTTTTCAGTCCAGTAGCTAAAACAAGACAATGATAATGAACAGCTGAAGATCTGAGCAACAATGGTAATTTATACTGGAGAGGAAAATATCCATGGTCAAATAGAGCGCGAAGAAATGAAAAAAGGTGCGGAAAGAAAGAGGAGTTGCCGCCTATGATCCGATTAGGTGCACGGTGTTACCAGACATGGGTACGATACCGCTATGTCTGCTCAAGTTGTCGCCAAACTGCGATATAGCCAGTCGGCAGTCGGACAGACGCTCCTGCTGGCACGACTCGTTCACGCAGTCACTGTCTGAGTGCTACTTTGCACTGCTTATTAAACTTTTCTTAGATTTGACGGTCAATTAACAATATTTTAGGGGACGATCACATCAGCAAAATATTCAGGCCATGTTTATCTTCTCATAATAGTCAGTTAATGACTAAGACTCAATTGCATAAGCCAAAAACATCTCACGCCATTTACTATTTTAATTTTTTGAAAACTTAAAAACAGACTTTATGCATTGCACTGCTTTGGACATTAAGGCTTAGAATAAACACGTTGGTACTTTTTTATATCATCAAGAAAAGAAGGAGACATAGTTAAAGACTGTTTATAGATACAAGAAAACGTAAAAGGGAAACGAAGTTGGTTAGCTGAACTAAAGAGAATAGTCCAAGAGGTTGGAATAGGTGAAGTGGAGGAACAACAACAGACAAGGGTTACGGAATAAAGTGAAGTAAAGGATAGACGATATTGGAAAGCAAGAAATATGGAGTAGTTTATAAGATGAGAGTCCCTTGAAACATTATAGGAAAGAATGGGGGCGAAAAAAATATGTAGATATTTGTAATAAAAGATGAAGTTTGTTTGTTTGGGATAGAGAAGGTATATTAGGGTTAAGTGGATTAAAAGTGAAAAACGAAGAGTGTCCATTATGTGCAGAAAGAGAGAAGGATTTTCATTGTATAGTAGAATGTTCAAAACTAAAGAATGGAGCGAAGGTGTATGGATTAAGAAATGGGAGAATTTACAGGTAGCAATTGTGATACTAAACATTTTTAGAACTGGTAACAAGGAGTTTTAGATCAAATTTGGTGATTATATAGGAAACATAAGAATTTTTTTTGGATTGATTTATTTATAGACGCTCTTTAACATCTCAGGTCATCAGCGTCCCATTCAACTCAGGGTGTGAAACGGCCGACAAATTTTGCTCAGAGGCCTCTCTTTCAGGCTTGAGGTTCTGTATTGTGCCGTAAATGTACGACACGGGACCCACGGCTTTACTTCCCTTCCGAAGGAAGCCATACATAGGATTTTTACGCCCGAAAAAAATCTGGCCGTGTTCGAACCCGCGTTTTGAGTTTAGGAGGCAAGTATGGTAACCACTACACCACCAGGACCTACTGAAACATAAGAGAGAAATGGTGGAAAAGAGTGATTAAAGGTAAGGAAGGTAACTAAGGGAAGTAGGATCTAATACATACACAACTAGAGTGTTTAGTACATACCTAAAAATACCAGAAATACAATGTAAAAGCATTTGTTAAACTTTATGTAACGACAGAGTGAAATAAACATTCTCTTCTGCTGCAGTGGTACTTTTCTCCTAATGCGCCTAACGGAGAAGTACTTCCAAAAATGTTATAGTAAATGATATTTCATTTTCTCCATATCTTAAAATTCTAGCACTGACCTTATTATAAAGAAATAGGACTTTCTGCATCACCAACCATCGCCACATCTTCAGATAGCATCACAATCCATAACAATCTACAGGGACGATCTCTGATGCATGGGTCAACTTTTAAACCATTTTGGGTATAAAGCTGCCAAAAGGCTGCTGAAAATCTATGTCCACGTTCTAATACACATTTGTAGCCACACGCATATTATTCTTGTAATTCGGTAGATCTAGAGGAATGCCCAGAGAAGCATTTAACCATTCAACATGAAAAATCTTTCACACTTCACCCAGCATTCCTTCCGCTATTCAAAACATTCTGCGAAGTCCCCTTTCCGGATCACCATCAGCTGCCTTGTCACGTTCTCCTTAATCTCGTCCGCTGTCTCAAATCTCCTCCCTTTCAATGGCGAAAGCCAGAAGTCGTGGGGAGCCAAAAAAATCCTGCACGAAACATGAATGGAACGGCACGGTCATTGTGATTTACACATTTTAAACGTTTACTCAATTTCAGCACCTCAAAAATGTGGCAATCTCAGTATGAGAGACCTGCACTGTACTGATAAAACGTTGCAGAATATTCGTCGTTGATTGTGCTACGTGCAACAAAACATCGCACCAGGCAAGTTTTCCACTATCAGCATTTGATGACTTTGTGGAAAGCTACTAACTGAAAACTACTTGTGATGGACACGGAGAAACTTGATGACTGAATCGCTGACTATAATGAGTGACTACCTTTAGATTCGGTAGAAAGTTGAGAGATGAATGTATTTTGTAACCTTATAAGTTAATAACACTGAGAAGTGATGAAATTATTGCCTCAGAAATTTATATCGTATTTTTTGAATAGTGACATTAATACAGAACAAGTACTGTTTGGAATTTGGCTACGTTAATGTGACATACATCTTTAGAGAATTTTATTTAGGAAATTTTAAAACAATCACAAATACATTTCTATTTATTTATATGCTGTTTGGAATTATGCTGTAAACTTCTAGATTATTCATATTGATAAGGGAGAAGCAAGGAACAAGAAAATAAAGATTGAGAGAAAGAGGGTGCCCCAACAAGGCAACTACTATTGACTTCTGATTAGATCATTTTAAGTCAGCAATTATGTAATCTGACTACACTAATTACTTGTGTATTATTTGTGAGTGGGATAGTAGTGGACGAGAGTGTCACTGGGTTCAGAAAAACTGGCCACCTCGAAAGCCCTGCCCACTAGCTCCAAGAATGTACTTTACGAAAGCTTATCAATCTTTTACAAGCAATTCTACCATCTCTCCATATCAAATTTGGTTTAATGAAGCAGTCCGCCAAGGATTTAAATAAACAAAATTGAAGGAAGGCGTATTAATATCTCGATATCAGAAAACTCTTATTTGATAGTGAATTTTGGATTTACGGTGAACACAAAAGAGAATAAGGCGAGGAAAGTCTGTTATAGAAGTTATAACAAAATTTCTTGGTAACAGATTATAAAGATATCTGGGCACAATTAATGGAACTTTCCTGAAAATATATGTACACTCACACCTTGACTGTTTTCACGAAAGCTTACTGTTGAATGCTCAAGCGAAAAATTCCAGAAATTAAAGGCGGCAGAAGAAATTTCACAACGAAAAAGCGGCGATGCTCTTGCAAAAGGATTTAATTAAAAATCTAAATATTGTGAAAATACAGTGTTATTGATGTCACATTATAAACTTTTAACAATAATGAGAGAATTAAATCGAAAGAATGGCGATAGAAAATTATATAAGAACAATTGCACATTTTCTGTTAGCGAATTCCGAAGGATTTGCCATTGTATCCATAAAATTTTTTTTGAAAAATCCTTTTCAAGTTTCCATCAATCCTACCAGCAGGTGCCGAAAATGTAAAAAACACCCACCATATACATGTGTCTTTTAACACTCTAGCCGTCGGAAGTTTTGTTTTTGCTCAACGAAACTCGGCATATAACCACCAATTAACAAACGATTGGTAGAGTTCGTTAACTAGCACAATTGGACTATTGGGGGTGGGGGTTAACCTAAAGCGAAAATTTAAAAGAAAGTTTAAAAATCACTCTAGTGGCACAAATATTTGTTTTTTTTTTGCAACAAAACTCGGTATATACCACTGAAATAAAATAAAAATAATACTTTCTGAAAATCAAGGAAATCGAGCCATTAAGAATGGGGGTTTATCTGAAACCCAGATTTAAAAATAGCTCTAGGAGACCAATATTTCTTTTTTCGCAACGAAACTCCATATTTAAAAAAAAAAAAAAAAAAAAAGATTCAAATTAAATTTTAAATCCACTGAAAATCGGCGGAAATTTCGATTGTTTGTTGTTGAGTGTGTATATTTGTATATACATTGTAATTGTATTTAAATAGTAACATTTTTGATTTATTGAAACATATGAACATCTTATTAAGTACACAATGTAACTAGAAACTTTCTATTATTTCTCTATTTTAGTGAATGTAAAAATATCGAGGGGTCAGTTCATAAACATGGTTACATTTTAAAATGTTTAAAAATACTCATACAGTATAACTTTGTCTATCAATGACAGTCTATTTAGTTTAATTAATAGTGTGCCATTAATTTTTGTGGTTTAAATTTAATAATAATAATAATAATAATAATAATAATAATAATAATAATAATACTTCTAAAATGTAATTTCTCTTTTGCGATACTTATAGATTACAAGAATTCTAATTTTGTTCCCCTAATACCACTTAGTAATATAACTTACTTCATTTCAGTAATTACAAGGCCATAATTTGAATTTTGTAT